>CM062816.1:835733032-836365532 GCA_031772625.1 Pinus tabuliformis
ATATATATATATATATATACTACAATTGTGGCACAATAACAAAGCCGCAGAAATGATCATTCTCGGAGGATACAATCCCTGCATAACAAAGAGCCACAGTAACCATTACAGTCTCGGAATAAATGAGACAGTAAGGACCTCAGTATAGTGAGGAATAGTATCTCATCTCGGTGGATCTATTTCTTAACAGTCAATGTATATATATATATGTAATGGAAAGATCTTCAGATCCCTCACTATCTTTACATGATCTCACTGTCTCGGTGTAAGAAAGATCACAATGATCCTGCAGTCATGGAATACACTCTCGCATGATCACAGTCAACATGATGGTCTAGAGTACAGTGATGAAGGTAGGATAAAACAGCTATCATGGCTGTCATAATGAAGTTCTTAGTGCATCATTAAAAAAATCGAACCTTAAAAAATTCGTTAAAATTCGCCTTCAGGTTCGTTGAGGTTCGAGTTCGTTCAAGTTCGACTTGAGGTTCGAATTTCAGGTTCGGCGAACCTGAACGAATTTCAAATTTTTTTCAGGTTCGCCGAATTTCGAACCTGAACCTTCAGGTTCACCGAACCCTGTGACATAGGCAGTAGGATTCCAGAGATTGTTAGATTTAGGAATTTTCACAGAGAAGGTCATCATGATGAGATTACTCTGATTTTTGTTGGTTATCTGGTTAACATATTATTTTTCTACGTGGAAGAATGTTCTAGGAATACATAATAACAATTGAGGAAAGTTCAACCATATGAATGGAAATATATGAAGAATGTTGAGGGAAGCTCAATATCTGGTACTCGACAACTGTGAAGTCAAGATGTGTCCATCTTGGGATTGAAAAGTTGCAGTGCGAAAAGATAACCTGAAGGTCAATGGAGATCACTTTCATGAGGAAGCTATAATCAACTTGAAGTTTGGGAAGGCTCAATGCAATGCCTTCATCTATGATATCGAAGATGAAAGTGATGAAGCGAGAAAAATGACCTGGGTCTTGTCAGAAGATTGAAGAGTTAGGATGGCTCCATGATACCTCGAAAGTAAGCAAGGAAAGAGGGAGCCATGCAGTTATGGAGAACTGGTAGTTGATACTCTTATGAAGACAAGCTATAAGGCTTGTGGTGTTGACTTGCTAAATAGAAAGGAAGTCTGGAATCTCCTCTAGATCTAAGAGGGAGCAAAGAAGTCTCCTTATTTAGGAGCAAGGATCTATTCCCTAGACAAAAAGGGAATAGGGATATCCTCTCTAGGTGAGAGAGAGTGATGTTGGACATCACATGCACATTCTCTTCTTTAGGTGATGAAAAAGAGAATAGTGAAGGATTGGATAAGCATCTGTGGTTTCCTTGAGGATATAAAATCCAAGAAAGGAAAGGTACTGACACACTTTGAGGATAAGACAGGTATCCAAGAGAAGAGTGGTCGAGGAGGACCAATATTATCTGAGGGCTTAGGATTGGAGATCCAAGATAAGAATAGTCCTAAAAGGACATACCTTGTGAACATCTAGATGGTGTATGTACCTTGTAGAGGTAGTGCGGTATATGCCCTCTTATGGCAAATACCCCATCCAAAGGTTCACCAGATATGTCCTTATATGACTATTCTTATATTGGGAAGAGTGTCGGTCCATGAGGCTACTTCTATCTTGGATTCCCAATCCTCAGAGTGTCGGTCCACGAGGCTACTTCTATCTTGGATTCCCAATCCTCAAGAAGTATCAGTGCCAGATGCTTATCCAGTATTCCATTCTCCCTTCCAGTGTCTTCATTAGACGTATGACTATTAGTCCTTCATCACTCCCTCTCAACAAGGGAGGAGTTTCTTACATTCTCAAACAAGGATGAGATTCCCTCTCAACCAGGGAGACATCATCACAATCCTTAGCTGGTCTCATACTTCATCAATACATCAACTACTTGTTCTTCTGTGGAGATATAGTTGTAGCTGCAGAGCTCTTTTCTCACACTATATCATATTTGTGCTTTCAACTTTCAGGATGTCAAACATTTTACGGAGCCAAATTCTTTGACACTCTATTTTCATGATAGGGTTTCTCGGCTCCTAACAACATCACATCATATCAAACTTCAAGCTTCTCGGATCTTGTCAATCATCAAACAACATTGTCATCAAATGGTTCATCTGTCATCTTCAAGGAGCCAAACTTTCTCACACCTGCTAGCACATGCTTTCATAACAAAGTTCTGTCTCGTATTTTTTAATGAGTTATATCAGCTTACCAAATATCAATTCTGCCCTCATGCTCTTCCAAGCCATCAATAGTGTTATCCACATGACTCGTTTTCCATGATCAAACCACGCAGTTGTAGGTATATCAATATCATCCAACAAATTATCTCAATTGCTATCTTTCCAGCCTCTGCATATACTTCTGCAATATGTCTTTCTAGGGAGCCAAATCATCTCTCAAACAAATCATCAACAAATCACAATGGCCTCAAGTCAAGGTGTGGGATTCTTCATGTCAAATTCTGCTACTTGCTTCCGAACATACCTTTGCATGATCTATCTCATATTGCAACAAAGTTCTTCTTTATGCTCTTTCATCTTTCAATCATCAATCATGAGCAAGTCAATCACTAAGCTTCAATATCGTCTTCATCAGGGTCTCTACAACTCCCTTTTTCCTTCTGAGGTAAGTGAACTTATTGTCCTTTAATCGACTTTCTTGGTGCAAACTTCTAATTGTTCCCTTCTACTTCATCTTCATGCTTTGCCATGTTCTTTTACTTATTCCTTTTGCTAGTTAGGTTTGACCTACAATCTTTATGAAAGAACAAAAAGGCAAAGTACAAGGATGAAATAGCTATAATAATAACCAAACTGTAGAGTACTTATCCTTTTGAAGAGTGTTAGCTCCCTCTTAATCTTGGACTTGTTCACCACCCTTGTCTCCATATCATCATGATGTCATACCTGTCGAACTCAAAAGCTAGATTCTTTTTACAGCAAAAGCAATTAGTGTTGAGAAATCTAGGGCATCAAGATTAGGTGATTTCTCTATTAATGATAACTACTTGTGAGTGCTTTTTATTTCAATAGATTAGAATCTTCTTTTAGTTAAATTATTATAGTGTTCTTCTTCATCAAACAACTATCAAAGCATGAACAATAAAGAGACAAGAGACACACAATGTAGGTTATCAGCGAGGGCCAAAACCTCTCCCACTTGAGAGGAAAACCCAAACAAATTCTTCTTATAGAAACTTCAATTGACGAACACCAAGAACATGACCTAGACCCTTGACAAAATAACCTCTCCAAGACCAAGTCACAAAATCCTTCTTTGTTGCTTCTCCTTCTTGCACAAGTCAACGCAAGTCAAACTTCTTCCTTCACTGCACTTCTCAGCTACCCTGAAACTTTGGCCTCTTTTCCACAGATCTATGGTTCGTACTATTGCAATTACTGCACTTCTCGGCTACCCTGAAACTTTGGCCTCTTTTCCACAGATCTATGGTTCGTACTACTGCAATTTCACACGTGTGAGGAGTAAGAACAAGTTTGGAGGTGTTTCCCTTCTTCACTATATTTGGAGACTTCTCTAGATGAACTCGGATAGCTAAGGAACTGATTTGGAGACCTTTAGATAACCTTCTCTTGGACTGTTATGACCCCACTGCAGAAAGCCTAGCTTTTCAGCCACACGTGTGAGGTTACTAGCCCAAAAATAGTGCCAAATGATTCGATCTTCCTTCCTTCTTAATGCTGGTTATATCGTTGTCTCCCTTCACCTTACTTGCACTTCTTGCTGCTTCGGATTGTTGAAGAAAGTGTAACTAGGTTCGGTCTTCATAATGACATGATCTTTGTATTTGATGTAACAAAAGGAAAAAAATTATTTTTGTAATCTTGTTACATGGGTTTCATGAACAAGAAGTGTCA
Organism: Pinus tabuliformis; assembly: GCA_031772625.1. Lineage (NCBI taxonomy): Eukaryota > Viridiplantae > Streptophyta > Pinopsida > Pinales > Pinaceae > Pinus > Pinus tabuliformis. The sequence goes on from CM062816.1 coordinate 835,736,943, forward strand.
CTAGGTGAAAGACTTCTTCTTGATGTCTTTAGGATTTATTGTTATGTCAAAGAGTCATGTCATGAATGGAGAAGCTCTTTAAGAGCCTATGTAAAATGTATTGGTGTCAAATCAGCCCTCCAAGACCAAGAAGAATCCTCCAAGAGCAAGCTCACCAAAATCTTCAAGCAAAACAACAAAGGAATATAATGTCGGCTCCAAAGTGAATCAAATAAATAAATATAAGTCATGTCGGCTTGGCAAAATAGATATGTCGGTTCATAAACATACGTTGACTCATATAGGTGGCTCACTACTATAAATACCCACGAAGGGTCAGCGAAAAAGAGACAAGAAAAATTTTGGATGCCTCTGAAATTTCGTTCGAAGGAGCCGCAGTCAAGGAGAAAGAGGCCGCAGTCAGAGAAGAAGATCCGCATTAAGGTAAGGTAGGTCTAAGGGTTCAGTTGCCTCCTCGGATGGGTATAAGGAGCAGCAGAACCCAGTCCTATATCTTCTTGGCATACCTGTGACTGGAAGGAGAAGCCCTCAGATGTGTAAGATTGTGGACACAACACCATCATGAGATCTGGGCTAGATATACTTCTGTGATTACAACCTCGACATCTTTATACGATTCTGTGTAGATATATGTCAACAACAGAACTAATGCTCTCGACATACCTGTGATGTCCTCAGATGGATAAGAGCAGATCAGGCAGCGTGTGATCTGGGCATTCAAGTGAAGTAATGATTCTCAGCATGAGGACGCAGTCACTATGAATACCCTCGACCTTCTCACATATTGTGATATACCTGTAGCAGCCTTGACACAATGTATTGCAGTAGTTAGGGTTATATGAATATGACCTATACTATCTTGGCAATACCATAAAATAAGCTCACATGATGGGAGAGATTCTCGGCATATCTATGAAAAGAGACACACAATCTTATTGGTTACCACAAGCTCGCGGATTCAGTGTGATGCAGTGCTGACATGCTACTAGGAGCAGTAACCTAATCCTGGCATAACCATAAGCATAGTAGCTATAGACTATGATCTTATGATCTCATTATATCGACGTGCAACAATGATATCAATAGTGAGAGATGCATTAGCAAACGATTTCAGTGATCTTGTTATGAAGGCATTGAATGGTGCACCGTGCAGCAATGAGGATGATCTCAGCAGCGACAGAAAGGAGGACTGGTATCTTGGTCTTGGAGAGGCAGAGTGTGTCAAGGGTCATGGTCTTGGTATTCGTCAATGGAATCTCTATAAGACGAATTTATGCATGGGTTTTCCTCTCCAAGTGGGAGAGGTTTTGGCCTTGGCAGAAAGCCAAACATTTGTGTTCTTGTCTCTTTTGTTCTTTTGGTAGCAGTTTGATGAAGTAAACATATACACTAATAATGACTGAAATATCAAGCTAAGATAAATTGTTTAAATACTTTACAAATTGTTATCATGTAACGAAGAATCAACCTAATTATGCATGCCTTAGATTCTTCAACACAGATTGGCCGAAAAAAGTGTCTCCAAATGAAGGCCGAGTTGCCTATATATAGTAGTCAGTGTATCCAAAATAAGCCGACTTGATCATGTGCCTAGGCCGACATGCCATTTTGGAAACATCTTTGGGCCGACATCAAGGTGACTTTGTGACAAGGTCTTGGAGGGTTTATGACACGAATAAATTCCCTTTTACAATGTGTAACATGCCCTCATGGGTCTTACATCTTTGACATTGAATCTATAGACTTTTATGACTTGATTACAAATCCTAAAGGCTCACAATGGGAGCCATTACTAAAAATAAAATTCCTTGCTCATGAAACCCAGGAGACAAGTATTACAATAATAATTTTATTTTTCTCCTTTACATCAATTACATAAAATCATAATTACACAAGTCATTATGAAGACTGAACTTAGTTACACTTTTCAACACTCCCTCTTAACTAGGGAGGTATTCATAATGGTACTTGGTCATTCTCAATCTGAAGAATTATCATAAGAAGAATCGGATTGGTAACCCATCTGTTTAGCATCATATCAACCGACATTGTAACATAGCAAGGCCTTGACTAACAACTCTATCTCTCCATGAGATCTGAGCTCAATGCTGGCGAGACCAATGATGTATAAATACCCTCATCATTGTCTCTCTCGGAACATACCCCACACGGGTTCTCAGGCTGTGCTCCACTAGGACTATTCTTATCTTGGATTCGCAGTCCTCAAAGAATATCGATCCTCTACAACTACTCTTATCTTGGATGCCCTAACTCATCCTCAAAAAGCATCAGATGCCAGATGCTTACACCATCCTCCATTTTGTCTTCCTAAGTGAAGACAAGAATGATTTGTCGATCTCTCCCTCTTAATTAGGGAGGACATATCTATTCCAACAAAGGAATGTACTCATTCTTACGAAAGGAATGTACCTAAGCTCCCTCTTGGCTTAGGAATTTTGCTTCCAAGTTTCTTCCAAGTAAGAAACTTGTTTCCAAGCTCCCTCTTAATTAGGGATCTACAACATCTCCTCAGGTAGAGATGATGGGACAGCCAACTGCTTGAAGAACTCCTTCTCACGATGTCATGAACTTCTTTTCATTATCTAGGAGTCTTCATGTTTGGGACTTCTTCATAGGGCACATATCATCCATCACTTTTATCCATGAGTCAGTCATGTCATCATCGGAAAGTGATCCATGAGTCCATATCTAGCCTTCTTTCATGCCATGCTGCCTTCTTCATGCCATGTTTGTTTAAGGATATTTCATCCTACTACACTGGCATTGGTGGTGGAAGACATCCATAGATCATCCCTCGACGACCCTACATAAGCCCATCCAGATATTTGTTAAAAAATAAGAAATGAACACTTAAATTAAAATTACCTTTGTGATGGTCTTTCATCATGATATCTTCTAGTTTGCATCAACATCTTGCATACATATTGACACATCTCCCGAAGATATATATTGTTAAGGGTCTCTTTCTTTTTCAGACTTCATTAGAGTCTACATATCTTTCTTGGAGATATCTTAGTCAGATCTCTTTGTTTCTCGTATTTTGATTGCCCTTTTTCCATGGTTGCATATCCCATGATCTCTTCCTTCCTTTCGTTTACACATTTCATTCCTAGGAACTTCCAATCAGAGTTCCTCCAATTAATGTCAACCACCTCATATTACATATGAGGACATATTATGTTGATTTCATCTAGTGAATGTGTGACCCATGCATTCTTGCATCCCTTCGAAAGAGGAGGTCCTTCCTTTTGATTATGCTCTCAAGATAGAGAATTGATCCATGTTACCTGCAACCATATGAGATGAGTCTACAATATCGAATGTAAGCATACATACCTCATTTTTCTTTATGTCATCCAGAATTTCTTCAACAGCTTCCTTGATTGAAAGAACTTCAATCCCTTGATCTGCTTCATCTCTTATGTCATCATACCATCATCCCATGAATTCCCCAAGTTGGATTTCTTTGATAAAACACTTGCTTCCCCTCTTGATTGGTGAAGCTTTCGAAGAAGATTTCATCAGAGAATCTTGAGGATCTAGAGTATATCCCCATCTAGCAGATGTTTCCTTTTGACTGATGTATGATAAGCTTTGACCTGGATGACCTTTTTCCTTTCCATGAGTGCCACTTATGTTTCCAATGAGGTTCCCAAGAGCTATATCCTTTCATAGTTGACTGTCATAGATTCCTTTTTCAACCATCTTTCACCCTTCTCTATGATGATGTTACAAGCGCTTGCTTTCAATGCTTCTATGATGCCATGATGCATCCCATCATTTTTCTTAGTGAATCATGATAGCCATATCTTACAACAGAAGACTTAGGAACTTTGAAAAGAACTTAGGTGAGGAAAACTATCTCAGTCATAGTAGAGATCTCTTACTTCCTCATTCTCGACTTCTTCTTTTCAGCGTCCTCCACTTTTTTGGTGATATGGTCTTCTTCTCTACCTCTTTTGTTATTGTCCTTCTTGATCTTAGGGCAATCTCTTTTGTAGTGCCCATATTCTTGACACCCATAGCATTGAATCTTAGCCATGCCCCTTTTCTTTTTCTGAGAACCAGACTTCCCAAATTTTCCCTTTCTTCTTGTCATGGTCGCATAAGGTTGATTTTGCTCACTTGCTCTCACATTAGATTTGGCCTTTAGTCTAGATTCTTCAATCTTGCACAATGACCATAGATATTGGAATGGAGTAGCTTCTTTCTTCTCATAAATACTTGAAGTAAAGTTACCCCACTCCTCCGGCAGTGCATTTAGTACAACTGTAGTCATTTCTCTATCAAACATGACTTCTCCCAGATCTTGAAGTTGATCCCTGATATCAGATATCCTCATAAAGTATGAGGCTATTCCATCTTCCCTAAACATCTTGAGCTTGTAGAGTTCTTGCCTTAATGAGATGACTTCTCCAACAGTGCTTATGAAATACAACTGTATGACTTTGTCATAGATTTCTTTTGAAGTTTCGAGTTTTGATACACATGGAATGAGGGGATCCTTGATGGATTCTATGAGAATCCTTTGAGCCCTAACTTCCCCTTTCGTATACTTTGCAAATGCTTGAGCATCTTCCTTTGCTAGTTTGGTGATTGATCCTTTGACATGTTCCATAACCTCTTTTTCAATGAGATTCAGATCTGTCCTTTTCTTCCATGCAAGATAGTTGGAAGCCCTAACGTATTTGTTGATTTCCTTGCAAAAAGACATTTTGACAGATTCAGATGTGGACATAAATATACTTACTTGATAGGATGCTCTTTCTTGCTGCTTCCTTGATGTTGATGATGATATAGAAGATATAAAACTTCTCATTGATAAAGGTAGTTTTCTTCAAGAATGATCCTTGATTCCACAAAGAGTGAGATCTCTTTGGATCCTTTGATGGTGATGTTTTTGTTGATGAAGATCAATGATGACTTCTTGGTGATGTCTTCAATGGTAAGGACCTTGCTTCAAAGTGAGAGAGATCACCTTAGAATCTTGATGACAACGCCTTTTGATCTAGCTTCCTTTGGATGAATAGTCTTGAAGACACTTCAACTTCAAACTGATTGAGAGCGGATCCCAGGAATGCTTCTAGGGGTTTGACTTTCTTCAAGATGATGATTTGATCTTGATCTTGAAGTGCTTCTCTTTGATGAATAAATTTCAAGTTACCTTGATTCCTAGATCTTTTCAACTTGAGTAGATGTAGGGTCATTGAGGTCTCTTGAGATGACTTGAGGTGTAGACTTTCTTTGATCTAGGGTTATGATGCTTCCTTTGTAGATCTTAACTTCTAGATGATCTTTGCTTTAATGCCTTCCTCGAGATTTGAAACTTGAGTGTCCCTTGATAAGATGCCCTTCCTCGACTTTGTCACCTTACCTCTGATACCATGTTGAGAAATCTAGGGCATCAAGATTAGGTGATTTCTTTATTAATGATAACTGCATGTGAGTGCTTTTTACTTCAATATATTGGGATCTTCTTTTAGTTAAATTATTATAGTGTTCTTCTCCATCAAACAACTACCAAAGCATGAACAATAAAGAGACAAGAGACACACAATGTAGGCTATCAGCCAGGGCCAAAACCTCTCCCACTTGAGAGGAAAACCCAAAAGAATTCTTCTTATAGAAACTTCAATTGATGTACACCAAGAACACGACCTAGACCCTTGACAAAATAACCTCTCCAAGACCAAGTCACAAATTCCTTTTTTGTTGCTTCTCCTTCTTGCATAAGTCAACGCAAGTCAAACTTCTTCCTTCACTGCACTTCTCTATAATAAGCTTCTTGTAAAGTGTGCACCTGGGCTTGCTCAAGGCAAGCTAGCTAAGCCCAAGTGAATAATAAGAAGTCCCTCTCACATCTGCTACTACTCTCTCCTGGATCTGCATTGATCTGCCTAGAAAATATGCTGCTGGCTGTGAAGAACTGTTGCTAGGGCCTCCTGCGTTGCTTAGAAAATTTCGGGAAATTAACCTCGGGCTCTTCACCAAATACCCAGAATAACCCACGAAGGGATTGGCCTATGGTTGACCTTGGAATTTCAGCCCTCTTTTCCCTCTATGGCTTTGCTGCTAGGTGATTCGAACCAGCTGTCAATTTTGCTGCAAAAATCCCTCAAAATAGCTGCAATCTCCAAGCAAACACTCTCCCAGTCTCCTCAAATCTCAAGCCCAAACTCCCTTGACTCCTCAACCTCCAAGCATACCTCCTCCAAGCACTGCGCAGTCCCTGCGCCGTTGTTGCTGAATCCTCTCCACAAACTCGCACTCCCACTGCTGGAACGAACTGAAATGGATGGAACTCCCTCCTTGCATTGGTACTCGAAGTCCACTGAAGCAAGGGTTGAAATTTCCGCTCGGAAACACTCGTGTGCTAAACAACACTTGCAGACTTGGATTAATCTCAAGCGTGCTATGTCAAAGACAATTTTTCTCAAAGATGAATGAATGCCAAAATGAGTGCCTTTCCTTCCTTTTTGTCAAAGTTCCTCCAACGTGCTCATGTGGGCCCAACTCGATTTCCTCCCACCGAATTTCCTCCAATGCATGCATACTTCTCATGGGGTGCTGAAATTCTCCATGGGTGGCCACCACACTCCACTAGAGGCTCGATATTTCCCTTCCATCTCTAATGTTTGGGGCTTGCTTTAATAAAAAATCAATGTGGGGCTTGTAAACCCACATTTCCTAAGTGCAAACATGAATTAAGACAAAAATTGGCCAAAATTGATATTTCACTTAGCAATAATGCTAAGTGGGAATATCACAGTCCTCCTCGCCAAAACGTTGCTTGTCCTCAAGCAATTGTAATGAAGGATGCTGAAGTATTTGCTCCCCTTCCCAAGTGGCATCCTCATTTGGTAGGCTCCTCCATCTGATCAAAAACTCCTTGATGACCCTGTTCCTCAAATGCCTCTCCCGGGTGTCTAGAATAGCCTCTGGCTCCAGAACTAAGTGCCCCTCATCATCCATAGGGGGTAGCTCTGTAGTTGTTGTCACCTGCTTCCCCAGTGCCTTTTTCAGGCAAGACACATGAAAAATGTTGTGCACTCGACTTCCCGGGGGTAGCTCCAGCTCATATGCTACCTCCCCAACTCTGCGAGTGACTTGGTATGGCCCATAAAAGCGAGGTTTGAGCTTCTCGGCCCCCTTCTGCTTGAGAGATGACTGCTTGTACGGCTGAAGCCTCAAGAAGACCAAATTCCCTATCTCAAACCATCTCTCAACTCGGCCCTTGTCTGCATAAAGTTTCTGTTGGTTTTTTGCTGTCCGCATGTTGTCTTTGAGAGCCCGCAAAATGTCTTGCCTCTCCTGTATCCAATCTTTTGCCCTGCTATCTCCAAACATCACGTTAGCAAAAGATAATGCATTATAACCATATAGAGCTCAGAATGGAGACATACCTATGGACATGTGGTATGTGGTGTCATAGTAGTACTCGCCCAAGTATAACCACCGTATCCATGCTTGCTGATGGACCATCACAAAGTTATGCAAGTAACCCTCCAGCCACTTGTTAACTATCTCCCTCTGCCCCTCTGTTTGGGGGTGATAACTAGTGCTGTAACCCTCCAGCCACTTGTTAACTATCTCTGTCTGCCCCTCTGTTTGGGGGTGATAACTAGTGCTCGGAGTGAGCTCAATGCCCACCAGTCGAAATAGCTCTTGCAAAAACCCCCCCATGAACCTGCTGTCCCGGTCACTGACAATGGTCTTCAGAAGACCATGTAGCTGAAACACCTCCCTGAAAAACAATTCGGCCACCTGTGAGGCCGAGTACTGGGCTGAGATGGCAAAGAAATGTGCAAACTTCGTCAACCGGTCCACCACCACGTAAATGCAGTCCTTGCCCTGTACTGTGGGCAACCTGGTAATGAAGTCCATCAACACACTTTCCTATTTCCCCAAAGGGATAGGAAGAGGCTGTAGCAACCTTGCAGGGTGTGACTGCTCACCCTTGTTCCTCTGGCATGTATCACACTCCCCGACGTGCCTTAGAATGTCATCCTTAAGGCCTCTCCATGCAAACCGCTCTCTGATGGCCCTATACGTCTTTGTGAACCCCTGGTGCCTTGCTAGTGGTGAGTCATGGGCAATGTGTAAAGTCTTCTCCCTCAATTGGGAGTTGAGCACCAAGTAAATCCGGTCTTTGAAGTAAATCACCTCGTTCATAACCCTGTACCGGTCATCTACCACCCCATCAAGGACCTCACATGCAAATCGGTCCTTGAAGTACTTTACCAGTAATTTCTCCCTCCAATCCGGGCCAATGCTCATCAGTCAAAGGGTAGCCGGTCTCTTGGACAATGCATTTGCCACCACGTTGTGCTTCCCTTTGACATACTCAATGTCAAAGTCGTACACTTGGAGCTTGCTTACCCACTTCTGCTGCCTCTGCTTCAACTGCTTCTGCTCCAAGAGAAATTTGAGGCTATTGTGGTCTGTCTTGACCTTGAACTTGTTCCCCACCAAGTACTGTCTGAACTTGGCTAGCGCATGCATGATTGCTAGCATCTCGTTGTCATAGATGGAGTATAGCCTCTCGTGGGGCAGTAGTTTTCGACTCTCAAAGGCTATGGGGTGCCCTCCCTGCATCAAAACTGTGCCTACACCCTCTCTGGATGCATCACACTGCAACACAAAGGGATGGGTGAAGTCTGGAAGTGCTAATACAAGACAACTACTCATGACTTGTTTGAGGCGCTCAAAAGCCTCCTGCGCTGTAGCTATCCACTCAAAGGCCCCCTTCTTTGTCAAATCGCTGAGGGGAGCTTCCAATTGAGAGAAGCCCTTTATGAACTTCTTGTAGTAAGTGCAGATGCCCACAAATCCCCCAACTTTGTCACATAACGGGGTTTTGACCGATCTTGGATGGCTTTGGTCTTCTCCTCATGGACCCTCACACTGTTCTCCCCAGTGATGTGCCCTAGGTAGAGCATCTCTGTAAAGCCGAACTCGCACTTAGACAGTCTCGCATAAAACTACTGCTCTTCCAAAATACGGAACACTGTCTCTAAGTAATGCAAGTGCTCCTCCCATGTCTGGCTGTAGAAGAAGATATCATCAAAGAACACCAACACAGACTTCCACAACTGTCCACGAAACACGTGGCTCATGCAGGACTGGAAAGTGGCTGGTGCGTTGGTTAGACCAAAAGGCATAACCAAGAACTCGAAGTGCCCATAGTGGCACCTGAAAGCGGTCTTGGGGACATCTTGGTCCCTCATCTTGATCTGGTGGTACTTGGAACGTAAATCAATCTTGGTGAAGAACTGTCCCCCCTTAGCTTGTCCATCAACTCATCTATGTGTGGGATGGGGTAACTGTTCTTCATGGTCTTTTTGTTGAGGGCATTGTAGTCAATGCACATGCGTAAGGACCCATCCTTCTTCTTCACCAGAACAATTGATGAAGCAAAAGCGCTGGAGCTAGACCTGATGTGCCCAAGTGCGAACAACAAATGAATTGGCTCTTTCTATCTAATCCCGGTATGCCTTGGGATGTCGGTCAGGGGTAGTAATCACGACCTGTATCCCCCACTCTAGCTCAATGGTATGCTCAAACCCCTGGTCAGGTGGTTGACCCGATAGTATGTCTCCAAACACTATTGGGTACCTATCCAAAATGCCCTGTATATTCAAGTGCAGTGGCTTGGGCTGACCCCCAACCTCTGAAATCCTCAACTCCACAACCCACTCAATGTCCCCGTGTCTCAGATCAACCTCCATCTTGTGGGTCGGAACAGTCTGTGGAGGGTAAGAGTGCATACCCCGTAGCAAAGGCCGCCGGTCTAAACCGGCCAAAAAACCCGGTTGGAAAGGCCCTTTCGCCCATTTTTTGCCCTAACCGGTGAAAAACCGGCTGGTTTAGGACGGAACCGGCCGGTTTGTATCAAACCGGCCGGTTCCGTCCTAAATTGGCCGGTTTTAGGCATGCCCACCGAAACTTGCAAAAAGCGTATTCTTGATTGTGGTTTAGGGGTTTTGGGGGGAACTAAGGGTGTTTCAACCCTAACAATGTTGGCAATTAATGGTAATGTTAAATTCTTAAAGTAAAATGTCACTTTTACTTAAATTTTTAACATTACCATGAAATGACTCAGGATGTTTGAGAGTGGTTTCGACCTCATTGGATTTCATATGGAGAAACTAGAATTTTAGATTTCACTCAAAATTCAGCAGACTTAATGGTTTTCAGGATTTCATGGTTTGGGGGTAAACAATAAATGCAATCAAAGCTCCAAATGATGAGCAAAACTCCTGATCTAGATCCCATTGTGTTGGACGATATTGATCCAACATCAGAATGGGTGGAGGAGACTGAAGAACCTGTGTTTGAGGCTGATTTTGATATCGACATGGCTTTAGCAGGGGTTGAAGCAGATTATGTGGTGGCATCAGAACAAGGATCAGTAGCGGCATTAAGGAAAGGCAAAGAACCAATGGAAGGCACTAGTCATGCAGGTCGACAAACTCATGCTTCCATTAGGTCCACTTCTATTGTCATTGGTGGCATTGATATTGAGGTTGCAGATCAGGCTGAGGCATCCTCAGACTCTGAACCAGATGATGTCTATGTAGCTCCTGATGATGATCCTGTGTCTAGTAGTGGTTATGAACTTGATGATTGATCATGTGTACATTGTAGGCTTGTAGTAGGCCAATGGCCTCATAGCTTACAACATTGTTTTTAGACTTTATAGGCCATTTAGAGCCTCATTTCTTATGTATTTTGCTATTTTGTCGATGATATGTATTGCACTCGGTGCCATTTTGATATATTCACCTTTACATGGTATATAAATGAGCAAACTTTGCATATTTTGTCTCTATTGGCTTGGAATCATGGTTTTACATCTTAAAAATAGTTTTGTTTCATTAAAAATTAATTATTTAATGTATTTTTTTAAAACCGGTTCGTTTAGACCAAACCAGTCCCGGTTAGACCGGTTCCGGTCGGTAAACCAGTTCATTAGGTGGACCGGTCCGGTCACCGGTTTCGGTTTTAAAAACTATAGTTATGAACTCTATCTCCATCTTCCCCCAATCAGTAGTGACTGTGCCAAGTGAGTAGAGCCTCTGGACACCCATCACTACATTGGTGTTTGACAGGAGCTCCCCCTGGTGGGGGTGGTGATGGTGGCCTCCTCTTTGCCTGCACTGCGCTGTCATCTACACCCACCTCCAAATCCACATCATCCTCCAAATCATTGTCAGAGAAGACCTCAATGTAGTGGGCCTTGCCTGCTGTGCATCTATGGCCTGGAGCCCATGGTTCCTGACAGGTAAAACACAACTTCCTCCTTCGAAGGTCTCTCTGGGTCTTCTCATCAAACTGTCCACGCCCCTAGTTGGCTCTTAGTGGTGGAGCTCTAGTATTTCTTCCCCTTTGCTGGAAGCCCCGTCTAGGTGGTAGTGGTGCTCTAACCCTCGGTAGGGCATCCTGCAAATCTCTGGCTCTCCCCACTCCGTCCTGCGATGTAGTGGGTCTGTTAGAATTCACTAGTCCCTTTAGTGGCTCTGCTAGCCCCTCTATAAACATGAAGACCCTCCTCGACTCCGATAGATCCGACACCATCATTGACAGCCTCAGAAACTCCGAAATGTAGGCCTCAATGCTCCCAGTCTGCTTGAGCCTTGTCAACTCCCCAAAGTGCTCCTCCAGATCCTTCCTCTCAAAATACTCCAACACCCTCTTGGTGAAATCCTCGTAGGCTGTCACCCCGACATGTCCCATTGTGGTTAGCCCATGGAACCACCAATCATGGGCTTCACCCTCCAAATGTAGCGTGGCAATTTTTATTGCCTCCCCCTCTGTCATCTGGTTTAGCTAGAAGTAGACATCCAACTTCTCTACCCACGCTCTGGCTGAGCTCTTAGAAGAGCCATCAAAAGTTGGGAGAAACAACCTCCCCACAATACGCTGCAAATCTATCCCCTGCGTGTAGTCTCCCCCACTCTGCCCCTTGGGCCTATTATAGCCCTTTAGCGGGTAAAAGTCCCTGAAAGTTATAGCATCCCTGAACTCGGGTCCATAGGACTGATACTCCAAGAAGTAGTCCCCCATAGGCAACTCCTCTTGCCCTTGCTATCCACCAACTCTAGATGTCAAGAACGTGGGAATAGTGGATCTAGGTGGTGTGTTGGGAATAAGAGGCATGTTGGGGTTAAGGGATGCATGGTGTTGTGAAGTACCAGAGCCTTCACCCAACTGGAATTCCCCTTGAATTTCCTTACCCTTGTTGTTGCCACAATTCCGCTGCCTTAGTTCCTCAATACTCTTGGATAGGTCTTGTTGATTTTTGGGTAGCATCGGATGTGCTCTAGCTTCGAAATTTTGTGGAGGAGCTAGAACACATGAGATCTCCAAGACCTAGAAATTATTTGGAGAAATTCCACCCGGATTGTATTTTATTAAAATAATTAATATTTTTAATGGGTAATGGGTATTAATGAAAATGTGGGTGAGAAGCTTCTAAGAGACGAGGATCAAGTCTAATTTAATCTTAGCCGTTGATTAGAGACTTAATCTCAGCTGTTGTTTTATCAACATGAAAATTATAAGAGGAGGCTTGAGGGTCAGTTGGAGATACACCAAGTGATCAAATCAGTTCGATTTTTCTGGGGCGTGGTTTGCTGAGAAAATCGAACTGGTGATCTGAGTTGCAGTAGAGGGGCAAGGATAGTTGGGGTTGGAGGATCTTCTCCGGGACCCTGAATACACAACAGAGAGAGGCAGAGATAAGCCAGAGGAGGTAGCGCAGACCAGGGAGGCTGACGCTGGGCCAGGAGGGCCCACACATTGCTTGACGCAGTGGTAGCGCAGGGGAGAGCTGTCCTCTTGCAGAAGTCTGAATTCAGTCGGAGAGCAGCAGGATCAACCGAGAGGGTTGACATTGGAGCTCCGGGAGGTAGAGGAGGCAGCGCAGAGTTGACGTAGAGTCTCAAAGTGGTCCACGCAAGCCCACGAAACTACTGTGAAGGGGCAACGCAGTTGTAGCCGCGGATAGTCAATCCAGTTGCCGGATTGGAGGGATTTTGCTGGGTAAGTGAGGTAATCTCACTCAGGTTTTTGCTAGTATATTTTATCTTTGTAACTGGATAGTCGAGAGGGCATCCAGAGTTGTATTCAGGACTACTGCTTAATAATAGAAAACCCTTGGAGCCGCTACACCGATTTTCCCGCATTGGGTTTTTCGGGGATGTTTGTCCACAAATAATGGTGTTCCTTGTGTGTTTGTCTCGTATCTATTTCAGTTTATGATCTCTATGTCAGTGTAGTCTGCAGTAGTGTTTTTCATCATTGTTTAAATAATTAAATAACTTGTTGAATGTAAAAACAAGTAGGAGATGATAAACCAGTGATTGCAGTAGGATTTATGATGTGTAGATTCAGAAATTTTCACATGGTATCAGAGCATTGCAGATCATAGGATACTGAAGCCATCAGCCGGGAGATCCAACAAATCTGCTGCAGAGAGGCAGCTGTCTCGAGTGACAACGCTGTTCTAGAGCTAGAGAACACAGAGGAAGGGTGATGCAGTGCAGAAAAGGTGACGTAGAGGCTCACGCGATGCCTACATCAGCATTTTGAGCCAAGAGAGGGTGACGCAGTAGCTGGGAGGAGCCCACGCAGTGATTGCGTCAGCTTTCTGGGCTAGCGCAGAAGTAGAGGGGCAGATCAAGCTCACGCAGAGCCATGCCATCTTTTTGGACCAGGAAGGAGTGATGCATTGGCCAGAAGGAGCTAATCTTAGCTCACAGAGTGACTGCGCAAAGGCGGAGCAGCTCAGATTCTTCAGTGGTCGGGGCAGTAGGAGCAATGCAGATTCGATCTGTGGTGTTGGTGGGACGTTGCTGCAGTTGTCGCAGAACAGTGTTTGTGGAGACAACGCTGAGGTAGAGGGAGTTACTGCCTTGACATATTTATAGCCAAAGAAATCTAGATCCGGGTTGCAGCAACAAAGGAGGATTGGAGAGGAGTGATTCGACATTTGGCCGGAGGATTTCCGTGAAGGAAATCAGGACTCAGAGGGAGCCTAGAGGAGCTTGTTCCTTAGAGGATTTCTAGCGCTGAAGAAATCCAGATCCAAGTTTTGCTGGATTAACATTAGGAGAGGGAGAAGAGAACCAATCCTATATTTGAGTAGAGATGGCAGTGAATGGGCTGAGGGATTAGGACAGATTGGATGGAGCATCCAATTTTGTCATTTGGAAGGCCAGGATCCTGGCAGTCCTAGACAAGAATCGCATCAAGGACTATGCCTTGAAGGTAGTTGCTGTTCCGGTCGACGCTGATCCGCTGCAGAAGTACGAGGAGGCCCAGGCGAAGGCTAAATGCATGATTCTAGATGGGGTCAAAGATCATGTGGTCCCACACATTGCTGAGAAGGAAACAACAAGGGAGATGTGGGAGATGCTGACCACCTTGTACCAGGGGACTTCCATTCAACGAAAGATGCTATTGGAGAATCAACTGAGACAGTACTAGATGTAGAAGGGAGAAGAGATCGATCCCTTCCTTCTCAGGTTGCAAGGGATTCGAGACCAATTGACTTTCGTGGGGTCTACACCAGATCCTGAGTTCATGGTCAGGACTGCCCTGAATGCAGTCACCAAAGACTGGGAGACATTTGTCCAAAGTATCTTGGGCAGAGCTTCTCTCCCTAGTTGGGAGGAAATGTGGGCAGCTCTTCGACAGGAAGAGATCAGGAGGCTGACCAAGGCAGGAAGTAGCGACAAAGGAGCCCGGGTCAAGGAGGAGGAGGAGGAGGATGCAATTCTTGCATCATCAGGACAACATGGCCAACAAAAAAGGAAGAAAAATGATATATCCAAGGTCAGATGCTTCAGGTGTGGTGAACTAGGACATTTCGCCACTCAGTGCCCCAAAAGAAGGGCAAGGAAGAGGCTTTTGACTCGAAGGCTGCTCCAGCGAAAGCCGACAAGGAAGATGATGACGAGGATTGTGCCATGAGTGCTCTGCACCTTTGGAGAAGAGGTTGGGCAACATCGAGCTGTAGTCGAGAGGACTACACAGGGGAAGGATCCTTGAGGTGCCCAAACTCTTGGATCACATACGACTACGGGAGCCCTTAATGACAGTAGTAGAATGACGAGAGTCAATTGGTGCGAAGGATGATGGAGCAACAGTGGCAGAGCTAGAGTGCCAAAGTCTTAAGCAACGCAATAGTGTTGCAGCAGTGCGGGAGGCACAAAGCAGATACAACAGCAGTGCAGTAGCATCAGAGGGTTAGCACAAATTAGCAGCAAAGGCAGCTTCAGCATCACGAGGTATTTAGACTGACCAACATGTTAGCTTTTGGGAGGCTTTTCAGTTGCTTACTTCTCAGCAACTGAGTTGCAGTGCAACAGTTAGCAATGGCAGTGCTATGGGCAGCATGATGCAACATATTGCAGCGCAGTAGCATCAGAGGGTCAGCGCAAATTAGCAGCAGAGGTAGCTTCAGCATCACGAGGTATCTAGACTGACCAACATGTCATCTTTTGGGAGGCTTTTCAGTTGCTTACTTCTCAGCAACTGAGTTGCAGTGCAACAGTTAGCAATGGCAGTGCTATGGGCAGCGTGATGCAACATATTGAGAGGGAGCTGCAGTAAAGATGCAACAGTGACAGTGACAGTGTCATGGGTAGCAGTACAGATTGCAACAACGCAGTGGATGAAGGGCAACAGGCCGAGCATCAGCAGCGCAGAGAACCGATGCCGTGGATCAGTGTGATACTTCTGTTGGGAAGTATTGCTAGAGCACATTCCTTGCTAAGAGGGAGTGTTGATTTTTGGGTAGGATCGGATGTGCTCTAGCTCCAAAATTTTGTGGAGGGGCTAGAACACATGAGATCTCCAAGACCCAGAAATTGTTTGGTGAAATTCCATCCGGATTGTATTTTATTAAATAATTAATATTTTTAATGGGGTTCCTAAGTTTAAACTCCGGAAAATAAAAATATTAATGTGTATTAATGAAAACACGAGGTATCTAGACTGACCAACATGTCAGCTTTTGGGAGGCTTTTCAGTTGTTTACTTCTCAGCAATTGAGTTGCAGTGCAACAGTTAGCAATGGCAGTGCTATGGGCAGCGTGATGCAACATATTGAGAGGGAGCTGCAGTAAAGATGCAACAGTGACAGTGGCAGTGTCATGGGCAGCAATACAGATTGCAACAACGCAGTGGATGAAGGGCAACAGGCCGAGCATCAGCAGCGTAGAGAATCGATGCCGTGGATCAGTGTGATACTTCTGTTGGGAAGTATTGCTAGAGCACATTCCTCGCTAAGAGGGAGTGTTGATTTTTGGGTAGGATCGGATGTTGTCTAGCTCCAAAATTTTGTGGAGGGGCTAGAACACATGAGATCTCCAAGGCCCAGAAATTGTTTGGAGAAATTCCACCCTAGCTGATCTCCATCATTGCCTTTGCTTCAAGGAATCATGCCTTTTCTAACTCCGATTCTCATATGGTCTTTCAAAATTTTGAATAATGAACTCAAATCTTTGTCCTCCAAGCACAGAGGTGTTATTCACTTTAAGCTTCAACGTCAAATGGATCGGTTTTATGGTAGAAGTGAAGCATCAAGGTGTCATCAAAGGTCTGTTGTGTAGGTTATGATCTTGCTGTCATATAGATTATTCTCTTTAGGTCATCATATAGCAAAGTCACACTCATCAGGTCATTGTCAACGCCATTTCTCTAAGTCACTGAGGTCAATGTTATGAAGACAAACCATACATCAGAGTAAGGGTCATTGTTATTACCAAGTAGATCACTGCCATCATCAAGTTTACTCTCACGGTCAAGTAGATCACTATCATCATTGAGGTCACCATCATGTCCACTGATGTCACATATTCAGAGCAATGTCACATATAGAGAAGATCACTGTGTACATGTAGATCATTGTTCTCCATCTAGTTGAGGTTACTACCATATACAGGTTTTTATCATATTAAGGATCTCATATATAATTGTCATTATAAGAGCATAGTCATCGTCATCAAGATTATATCAGGTCAGAACTATACATACTAGATCACTACCATATTGTGTCATCAAGATAACAAGGTGACTGTCATCACATATCATCATAAGAGCACGGTCACTGTCATAATAGCATCACAGGTATCATTGCCAAAGATCAAATATATATGAGCTATCATAGAGAATGTATAAGTGACACCATAGTGATTTTATGCGAGCTGCAGGACTGGCCATAGAGCGAGCCACAAAGGTATGTAAACGGGCCATCAATGAATCACTATTGTAAGAGTCACTGTATAGTAATGTGATGCTATTGTAGAGAGAAATGCCACTGCAAAGCATAACGTTCACTGTAGAGATGATGCCATTACAAGCCAAAGAATCATAGAGAGACATCAATGTGTGCGAGTCACCAAATACGAGCCACAAAGTTTATTGTCGAGCCATTACCATAGAGTTTATCATCGAGCTAATACGCTGAACGAGCCACTGTAGTATGTGTTTAAAGAATGTGAGCCACATAATAGAATATCATTGAAATCCACTGAAGTCCTTGTAGCAAGCTATTGAAAAGATTAAACGAGCCACAAACTCGAGTCCTCACGGAGATTACAGATGTGATTCCACAGAGAAGTCAATATATGTGAGCTACTGCAATCAATCCACAGGGAGAGTGAGCCATATGAGCTACTGTAATTGAACCACAAAGAAGTAGATTTGATCCTCCAAGCTACTGCAGTACGAGCCTCTCCAGACCATGGTATATTTAATGTGATCCACTTTATAGAAGAAGTTCCGAGCCACTAAACATTTTGTAGAGTGCGAGCCAAGTATAGAATGCAGACCAAAGAAGAATAAGCGAGGCACATAAAAATATGCAACAAATCTTCACATCAGGCTCTTCTTTACGTTACAGAGG
Organism: Pinus tabuliformis; assembly: GCA_031772625.1. Lineage (NCBI taxonomy): Eukaryota > Viridiplantae > Streptophyta > Pinopsida > Pinales > Pinaceae > Pinus > Pinus tabuliformis. The sequence goes on from CM062816.1 coordinate 835,754,878, forward strand.
TTAGGATAATGTATTTATATGCTCAGAATCTTGTTAAATACATAGAGACAAGAGCTACAACAATTTGTCAACTTCATCCAACAAAAACCACAAAGAGATTCAAAGACCTTCAAGGATGCAACAAATTTCAAATCTTTTTGATTCGAATGCCAACAAAATGTGATCTTCAGGTCTCCTTCTTCAAACCTTTGCTCTGGTACCATGTTAAGAAATCAATGTGTTTATGTATTAGGGTTGATTTCTCTTAGCATGGTAATTATTTGTGAATTTGTTGGCTTATTGTTTATTTTAATATGTTATTTTCTTCAAACAATTACCAAAACATAAACATGAAGATCACAAAAAAGAATGACAATGAACGCAAAATATAGGCTCCAAGCGAGGGAAAAACCCCTCCAAGGAGAAAACTCATAAAATCTCCTCTTCTTAAAGAATTAGATCAAAATGAGAAATCCAAGACACAAATCCAAAATCCACAGAAAATTTGCACTTGTTTTAGACCTTTTGTAGCCCAAAAAATTTGCATTATTTCACATCTTTTGTAGCCCAGGAAGCTCACGCGTTTTCAGATCTTTTGTAGCCCAGGAAGCTCACACTTTACTTCAGAACTTTGCATATTTTTGCTTCAAAATACGTCACAGATAGTCCGAGTTGCTTGCCCAATTGGAAGAGGATCATGCCTATATATAGTTGTTCTCATATGCGAAAAGACAACTTTTCATTGAGCCAACTTGACATCCAGGAAGGCCGACTTGGCTTCTTGAAGTGATTTTACCCAAATTACATTTTCAGAAATTCTTTTGCCTTTTTCTTCACAATAGGTCCAAAGAGACTTTGACTCTTTGAGTCAACAAATCCTAGAAGCATGAAGAACATGCTTAACTGATAAATTTTTTTGTCTTTTTCTTCTTTTTGCTTTTTACATAAAATACATAATGATACAAGTATAATGAAACTTTATGAAGACCGAACCTAGTTACAATTTCCAACAAGTTGTTCATTAAAGTTATTGAAGATATAGGTGTCGATTCTTTTGTGCAAATTAGTACAAATAATGCACCTGTTTTCAAGATTTGCTAGCATGGTTGTGGAAGCTAAATATCCTCAAATATTTTGGACACCTTGCATTGTTCATTCTTTGAATTTAGCACTTAAATATATTGTTTCAGTCTTCAGATGTGGATTGGAAGTCTAATTGAGGATGCACAACATATTTGCAATTTTGTACCAACCCTACCGATGCCCTCACAATCTATAAAGAGTACACACATCTAGCATTGTTGAAGATTGTAGATACATGGTTTGCCTCCTCACTCATCATGATTAAGAGGTTAAGGGAGGTCAAGACTACTCTTGGGTCCATGTTTATTTCAGAGTTTTGGTTTTTTTGGAGAAAAACAGATCAAGCTTCTTGAAAATGGGTTAAGGATGTTAGATGATGGTTGGTGGGAGAGGGTAGATCTCACCACAAAGATCATGAACCCTATCATCTCTTGGAAGTGGTTCGCAAACATGGACCAACCCATCCTAGGAGAGGTTTATGAGGGGTGGGATTCCATGATTGAGTCCGTGAAGACCATCATTTTACAGAATGAGTACCCTAAGTATGGGACATCATTAACGACCTTTTTCACCACCATACATGATATTCTTGGCAACAAGCGAGATAAGAATTGAACACCTTTGCATTTCTTGGATCACTTTTGAAAATCCAAAATACTACGACAATGATTGGCTCAATGATGGGTCTTCACACAAATTCCCTCTTCACATGAATTGTGAGATTCACAGGGGAGGAAGGATGAATTTAGATGAATATATGAGGATAGAGCATCCCTATATGAGGTGGAGGTATTCATAGATTTTTCCACTAGCATTGGGAGATTTGGAGGCTATGATATGCTTAGAGACAGGGGTGCTAAGAAGCCTGATGCTTGGTCGACAATGCATGGGGTAGCATGCCCTCTTCGACTACAATTAGCCATGAAGCTTCTCTCTTAGGTTACTTCATCCTCTTGTTGAGAGAGAAAATTGGAGCACATATTAGAATTTGTATAGTTTTGAAGAAGAGCAAGCTTGAGCAGTCCAAGGTAGAGACAATGGTGTATGTGCACATCAACCTTCGTCTTAGTTACAACCAGAGGGAGGAGTGGTTGGAGGGAAAGATAAATTTGGGGAATGTGTTTCCTAATGATATGGGTTTGGATAGTAATGTTGAATTGGCATTGGCTAACTTGGATCTTAATGAACCAATTCTAGAGATGATCCCTTTTGATAATGATGAACCTTTTGAGGGGTCATTCTCCACACCAACAGATGCAAATATTGGATTGGTATATAGCATAGTTTTAAAAACCGGTCAGTTCAAACTGGAAATCGGCCGAATTGGTTGATTAGCTAAGCTCAGGACCGAACCGGTCCAATAAATCAAATCCATATGCTGGTCAGGACCGGTTAGGTGCCAAATCGACCAATTTTTTACCAAATTGTCCAGCTTGGCACCTAATCGGTCTTGGCCGACCGATTTTGTCACAAACTGGCTGGTTTGGTTGGTGTGCTGGTGGACAGATATATGGGGCCCACAAATGGTTTTTTTGGGTGGTTTTGAGCAAACTGTGGGCAACTTTCCCTCCAAATCTGCCCCCCTAAACTTATAAAAGCAAGTCCAAGCTCCCATTTACCTCACACATTTGATTTCTGGTGTTTGTGAGAGTTTGAAAGCTTGGACAGTGCTACAACAACCTTGAGTTTTGGAGTAGCAACAAGAAGTTTGGAGGTTCTTTGTCATCTTGGAGGAGATTTCTAGTGGAGTTGGCATCTTTGAGAGGAGGCTTCATCAACTAGTTTTTATTTCCAACCTTCCAGGTATGGTTTTTCCCTTAAAAATTTCTAGATTTCATTGTTGTCTCTGGTTTTAATTTTTTCCCCTCTTTCAAGTTAAAAAACATCAAGGAAGAAGGATAGTGGTTGATCATAGGTTTTGCATTTTTCTATTTTATTTGCAGATCTCTTTCCTTCCAAATCTGAAATTTCACCATCCATTATGGCTCCAAAATCCAAAGACGCTGCATGGGTTCACTGTGATGTTGTTGATGGCAAAATGTTGTGCAAATATTGCAAGCACCCACTGTGAGGAGGGGGTATTTATAGGTTGAAATAACACTTGGCTGGTATAAGAGGCCAAGTAACCCCCTGTGATGTACCAGGTAAGGTGATAGGGCCTATTAGGAAATAATATCTTGAAAAGTTTGAGAAGTATCAGAAGGCAAAGGCTAGGGAAAAGGCTATACAAGATGAAATTGCAACGAAGAAGGAACTTGCAGAAGCTATGGCTAGGAGAGAAGCAAGTGGGTATGATGATTTTGACTTTGAAGACTCGTCCTCTATCCCTCCCACCAATCTCCATGACCCCTTCTGTTATGTTCCTCTGCCCTTGGGCCTCACTCTCAACCTCAAGGCCAAGCCAAAGGTAAAAAAAAGGAAGAACATTAAGAGCTATTTCACACCTTCCTCCACTTCTGCCTCTACCACTGCTAGTGCCAAGTCTATGTCAACCCACCTTGGATGCTCATTGGAAAAGGAAATGCAGAGATGTTGCTTTTGAATACATTGCTAGATGTTGGAACTTGGTATGATGCAGATATCCCCTTTAATGTTGCTCGCTCACCTTATTACCAAGCTATGTGGGATGCTATTATTGCTACAAGAAAGGGCTTCAAACATCAAAGGCCTTGCTATGCATGACTTGAGGGGAACTCTTTTGCAAAGAGAGGTTGCATCCATTGGAGAATATTTGAAGGAATTTAAAGAGTCATGGACCAAACAGGTTGCTCCATCATGTTAGTGTTGATTTGGGGTAGCATCAGATGTGCTCTAGACATAAAATTTGGTGGAGAGGTTGGGGCACATGAGATCTCCAATACTCAGAAAGGGTTTGGGCAAATTCTAAACAGATCAGGAGATATTAAAACAATTAATATTTTTAATGGAGTCCCTAAGTCTAAACTTAGGGAAAATAAAATATTAATGTGTATTAATATGAATTTGTGTTAGAATGGTCCAAGAGACATGGATCAAGCTAGATCTAATCTTAGCCGTTGATTAGGGACTTAATCTCGGCCGTTGAGATGTCAACGGGAAAAGTATAAGAGGTGGCTTGAGGGTCACTTGGAGAGTACACCAAAGTGATCAGTCATTCTATTCTCTAGAGCACGGTTTGCTAAGACAGATAGAATCAGTGATCAAAAAGCAGCTGAGGGGTGTTGAGTATGTTAGTGTCAGTCTTTCCAGCCTTCCTACAGTGATCAAATATGCTCTTACAAAGTGGTCTCAGAGTGTCAAGGTCAAATTTTGTCATTTCAGTGAGTCTTCAAGCAAAATTTGGTCACTAGGCATTAGGCCTAGGGTTTGCCCAAATGTCAGTCCATGTCATCATTCAGCTGAGCCTATCATCATTCATAGGTTTGTCATCGTCATTTCAGTGTCTAATGGGTCATTTTACACCGTGTTCATGCTTCAGTTATGCTTTGGCAAGTTCATTTCCCTCTCCTAGGGTTTTGAAGGCAATTTCTCTTAGATGGTCAAATAACCGGCAAAACTTGTTTCCTGATGTTCATACACCTTCCCCTATCCTTAAAATACCTTATCAAACACTTCCCATCCCTTAGATCCGCCAAATTCCTCATTTTTGCGCAAACCCTAGTTTCTAGCTACAACCTGGCAATTTTCTAGGTTGGGCCTGCGTTTTGCCCTTTTGGACCCCTTCCCTTCACTCAATCTCTGAGATTCCACTTTCCCCTGCTTCCTAACATCCCTCCCCACTCCCACAAATTTCCCCAAGAATTTAGAAGCCCCCTATCCCCTTCATTCCGCTTCATTTCGACAGAATTCCTTGTTTCACACATCGGGACAAGTCGCACTCAAATGATGTTTCTGAGCAATCAAAGATGAATTTTGGGAAACTGAGAGAGGTTATTGTCCAAAACATGCCAAGGAAGAAAAACCTCCTTCACTTTTTACACAGGTGTCATGGTTTGAGAGAAATGTCAAGAATTCCGTTGCCTCAGGAGAATCAAAGACACCTCTGAAGTGACCTTGGGAAAATCAAGTTTTCTCCTAGCTGGGTTGGCCAAATGATTTTCTTGATGGGTAAAATGATAACTAGACATAGAGAGCTTTCCAATGAGCTATCATGAGCTCAATTTGGGGTTGAGGAAGGCATTCAAAAGTTGACTGCAACAAAACTCTTCTTTCAGGCAGCCTCATTTGGCACTTTTTGACCAGTCTTGGGAGATTTGATTTTTGACAGGTCAAATCAACTCCAAATTGAAAAATTCCACTTGGGTTGGAAAGTAGACTCAAAGACCTTTCCAACGAGCTATCCTGCGCCTGATTCCGACACCGGGAAGGCCCTCAAACAAGGCTGTGAATGTGCGCTACCCGTTGAGAGGCTGCCCGCAGTGTTAATTTTGAACTGGCGCTACGTGTTGGGAGGTGCGCTACCCGTTGAGCTGTAAAAGCCAGAATCACCTCAAACTCACTCAAATCTTCTTCAAATTTGCAAATTGGGTTGAGGTAGGCTCTATACATGTTGTTTGATGGGTTGATGATGGTTATGGGTCTACATGCTTGCGATTATGCCTCCAAGAATACAAGGAAAAAGATATTTGTAACTGTTTGTCAATGTGGGCAGAATGTTAGGGTTTTATGTTTGTTTCAAGGTTTTTTGGTCCAATTTGATTCCCTCCCTTGTTCCCCCTTTTCTTCACAAAGTCATGCTTATGTCTCTGCCCTTATTATTTGCAAAGAAATGTAAATTTCCCTCATGGCCTAATATGTAAACCCTATCCCTCCCCCAAGTCCAAAGAAGGTTGACCGAAGCTCTTGGGAAGAAGAAGAAGACCAACCCACTCCGTATCTTGGCTGAGGCCTCTCTCACTCACCATGATACTCATTAGCCTCTTCCTAGCAGCTAGCGCAAGAAATTTTGAAAGTTTTGAGGCATTTTTGGCATTTTTGGGAAATTGACAGGTTTTGGCCTTTTGACATGCAGCGCCCCGTGCGCTACGCTACATGGGGGCAACTCAGAACGGGGAAAACTCAACATTTTTGGAATTGTCATGCAAAGTTACACCTACCTATGGATGGACTTCAGTTTTTATGGAGATTTGGGCTTCCAAAAGCTCAAAATACATGCAAATTTTGACTTTCTGCCCATATTTTGAGTTGCAGAAAGCTGTCTTGGGAGAAATGAGTTTTGAGGGGTCAAATGAACTCCAAATTCAAAAATTCCGGTGGGGTTGGAAAGAAGACTCGCAGACCTTTCCAATGAGCTAGCTTGCACCTGATTTGGACACCGGGAAGGCCCTCAAACAAGCCTCTCAATGTGCGCTACGTGTCAGGGACATGTGCGCTGCATGTCAAGGAATTTTGCCTATTTTGACTAGTTCGGCCAGAAAAGTACAGTTTTGACTTGGGTTACCTTTTTGGGCATGTAAATCATGGATTTTTATGTAACTTTCATGGCTCTAAGATACTTTTACTCTCCTTGATCACTCCTAGAAGTTTCTTGAATGTAAATGGTAAATATTTAATGCATGGATAGGTTTCCTAAGTTTTAGAGGCAAGTTGTTTTGACTGCCTATTATCTAGTGCTTAGTTTGGAATTAGTTGAAACAGCTCCTAGAAGGATGAGCTCGACCCCTAGAGGCAAGGGAAGAGGTTGGCTTGCCTATATTATGTATTTTCTCAATCATTTTCATGGTTGGAGAGGTTGGACTCTTGAGGGAGAAGCTCCTATTGTATATTTTACTTGTATCTCTGCAATTTGAGGAAAGGGAAGACCAGGGTTTTGCAGACATCATTGGGATTCTTGTGGACTCTTGTGTTGATGGTGTGTTCTCTTATTGTAATTGTAAGTGTGTTTATGTGTTCCATCTCTTTCTTTACTGCATCTTATTAAACAAATGAAGTGATAAAGTTTGAATTCATGCATGTCATGCTCAGCTTTCAAATTTGTTTAATGTTTATGTTTTCCACTGTCTAAAGAGGATTCAAAGTCATTGTTTGCTCTCTTTAGCTTCTCTTCTTTCCTCCTTGATCATCCATCTCAGCTAAAGGCATCAGCACAAACTCCTACCTTGCCCCAAAGACCCACCTGCAGAAACTGAGCTCAATCCCCGCACCCTGAATCGCACTCCCTCCAATTGCCACCAAAAACACCAAAAACTTTAAATCAACCCTCCTTATCAGTTTACTAGCCTAATATCAGTGTTCCTAATTGGGTCAGCTCATCCTATTGAAAGATCTACCGAGTTTGACCGGAGAGAGCCTTCTCATACCCCGTAGGGCTAGCTACGAGGTGAAATGGTTTGATGTTGCCTTGAAGGTTTACCTTCTTCAGCCTAGGGTGAAATCTCAAGTGCTAACAGAGTACAGAGAGACAGAGAGGTAGAGATAGTGCTGGGAGAGCAGCAGAGCAGCTAGAGAAAGGGATGCAGGAGCAGCCAGTGCTCATGCAGGGCTACGTAAAGGCAGCTAGAGAAAGGGACGCAGGAGCAGCCAGTGCTCACGCAAGGCTACGCAGAGGCAACCAAGTGCTGCGCAGAACACCAGAGAGGTCAGCGTAGCTGACGTAGAGGCTCAAAGAGCTGACATAGGGCCTCCTGGGGCTGACGCAGGGCCAGTGCTAGGCTAGGAGAGGCTGACGCATTCCAGATTGGGCAGATGCTGGGGTTTCTGGGGCAGATTAGTGCTGAGTAGCTGTCAGAAGGATTATTCGGGGTTTCAGCTAGTAGATCTGTCAGAAACGAAGAGGTATTGCTGCTAAGGAAATTATCTGTTGGGTAGGCCAGTTTCGGCACCCACATTGTACTCTGATATTGCTTAATAAGAAAACCCTTAGATAGCTGCACTGGTTTTCCCACATTGGGTTTTTCCGGGGACATTATTCTAAAAATAATGTTGTCATATGGTATGTTTGTTCTTGTTTCTTTTAGTTGCTGATTTGTAATATGTTGAGCAGGCACTAGTGTTTATTTTCAGTATTTACATTGTAAATAACTTGTTAAGGAAAATAACAATTAGGTAGGAATAAATCAGATAAAGTGCATGGAGGGTTTCTAACTAAGTAAACTTAGAAACTTCAACAGTTAGATGGATGGACTATTGGAAAAACCGCACTACTATAAATTTCCTTGTCTCTTGTCCTTAAGGCACCATGTTTTTGAGATTGGTTGATGCATTTGATAGTGTGAAAGATGCCAACCTATTATTTGAGCTTTTGGACGAGATTGTTACAACAATATGGGAACATAATGTGGTGAAGGTCATCACTGATAATGCCTCAAACTATGTTCTTGTTGGAAAGATGTTAGAGGCCAAATATAGGACCATATTTTGGACCCCATGTGCTGCACATTGCATAGACCTCATCCCTGAGGACATAGGAAAGTGGAGTGTGTAAAGAACACTCTAGAGCATGTCAAGAGTATCACAAAACACATCTACAACCACTCATGGGTATTGAGACTAATGAGGGAAAACATTGGGGGCAAGCAGCTTGTTAGGTCGGCCATCACGAGATTTGCAACTCACTTCTTCACATTGCACTCTCTCACTTCCCAACAAAGCTTGCATAAAATGTTTTTTAGTGATGATTAGAATTCATCTCGGTGGGCTCATAGAGAAGATGGAAAAGACACCAAAAAGAAAGTTTTTGACAACACTTTTTGGAAAAAAGCACTAGAAGTTGTGAAAATGGGTGAGCCCCTTGTTAAGGTGTTACAATCGGTGGATGGGGAAAAATTGGCCATGGGCTACATCTATGAGGATATGGATAAGGCAAAGGAGCAGATACAAACAACCTACTAGGACAAAGTAGGTAAATATGGGCCTATTTGGGAGATCATTGATAACAAATGGAACAATCAACTCCATCGTCCTATACATGCAGCTGGGTATTTCTTGAACACAAAGTAGCATTATAAAGCTATCCTAGGAGAAGATTATACTAGGGAGGTCAGAGATGGGTTGTACGAGTGCTTGGAGTACATGGTACTTGATGAGTCGCAACAATTGGAAATACATCAACAACTCACTACTTTCTCTAGGGCCATAGGCACATTTGGCAAAAATCTGGCAAAGATTGCAAGAGATGTGGATCAACCAGGTAAGCAATTCCAATTTATTTGTTTTTTGTTGTTGTAAAGTTCAATTGTTTAAATTTGAAGCTGTAATTTGTATTTTGTAAATTGTTCAAACTTACCATCTAAATTGTTGAATAATGAACTAACTCTAGTCTTTGTCTTTGTAGCACATTGGTGGGAGTCATTTGGAAGCCAATGTCCTCAACTGCAAAAGTTTTGCAGTTAGAGTTCTTAGCTAAACTTGTAGTGCTTCTGGGTGTGAGTGCAATTGGTCTGTTTTTGAACGGATTCACACGAAGAAGAGAAATCGTTTGGAACAAAAATGATTAAATGATCTTGTCTTCGTGCAGTACAACCTTCGACTAAGGTGCAACCAATTGTTGAACAAAAGACTTGATACAGATCCCATTGTGTTGGATGATATTGATCCAACTTCAAAATGGGTGGAGGAGACTCATCCAATTGAGTTTGATGTTGATTTTGATATTGATGCCATGGAGTTGGGGGGTGTTGATCCCAATGTGGATCTGGATGTTGAACCAGTAGTTGGAGGACGCAAACCATCGAGACCAAGCATGGCACATGGTATTGGTGAAGGGAGTAATAGTCGTGCAACTTGGCCAACTCGTGCTTCTAGTTCTGTTAAGCCTAGTACTACTATTGAGTTTGGAGAGGAGTGTGAGGAGTCCTCAGACTCTGAGCCAAATGATGTTTATGTAGCTCCTGCCAATGATCCCATGTCTAGTAGTGGTGATGAGTTTGATGAATGATCATGTTGATTAATGATTTGTAGTAGGCTAGTGGCTTAGTAGCTTGAGTTTTCACATTGTTTTTGGACTCTATAGGCCATTTAGAGCCTCATTGGTTATATATTTTGTTGATGATATCATTGATATGTATTGCACTTGGTGCCATTTTGATATATGCACCCTTACATGGTATATAGATGAGAAGAATTTCCATATTTTGTCTCTAATGGTTTGGAATCATGGTTTGTAATCTTAAAAATAATTTTTTTTCATTAAAAACTAAATATGTTATGTATTTTTTTCAATTGTAGTTTATTGAATCTAGTTTGATCCAATCCTGGTTCGAATCATTGTTAGATAGGTGGTTTGATGCTCAGTTTTGGTTTTTAAAAGTATGTTATATAAAGGAGGATGGAGGAGAGAGTTGTTGAAGAATGTAACTAGGTTCGATCTTCATATTTGTATTTGAATCATTATGAAATATATTTATCAAAGAATGAAAAATTAAATTTTATTATTATTACAATGACTTATTAAAGCATGGGTTTCATGCTTGGGTCATCATTTTATAGGTCAAAGTCCCCATTGAGGACTTCTAGGTTTTATATTGAGTCATTAGAGTCATTGTCCATTTAATAAGACCCTTCTTGGGCTTTTGAATAATGTAAAAAGAATTATTAGTGAGTCAAATATGTAAGATGTCACCTCCACACCAAGTCGGCCCTTGCTTGATGAAGTCGGTCTACATGAGGACAATTCGATCCATAAAAGAGGCTATATATATAAGTGCAGTTCGATCCATTTGCTCATCAACTCAAGAAGTTCGATACACAAGAAGGAAGTGCAACAAAGTGCGAAGTTCAGAGAAAGGTAGGCGAATTGCAAAATAAGAACAAGTCGAAGTTTTGGGCTATCTCTCTCTTTGTCTCTTTCATGCGAAGTTACTCGGCCGTTGTTGGGGTCGAAGATCTACTGCTGGGTAGGTCGAAGTTTTGTTGCTTGATAGGTTGAAGTTTTGCTGCTGCATAGGTCGAAGTTCTGCTGCTAGATAGGTCGAAGTTCTGTTGTTGGATAGGTCGAAGTTCGGCTGCTGCACAGGTCGAAGTTCAGTTGCTCGATAGGTCGAAGTTCTATTGCTGTAGGGTCAAAGATCGAGATCGAAGTTGCTGGAAGGAAGGGTTGGCTTGGTGATTGGAGGAAGTCTGTGTCTAGGTCAAAGAGTCTTGGATTATCTCGTCTTGTCTTGAGAAAACTACTGAAGGAAGAAGTTTGACTGGGTTTTCCTTTAGATAGGGGTTTTGCCTCGGCTGAGTGCCTACATCTCGTGTCTTTTGTTCTTGTGATCTTCGTACACACATAATTTGGTAATCACTTGATGAAAGATAATATAATAAAGAAGTAAAATAAGCCAACATAATTCACAAGTGATTATCAAGAAAGAGAAATCAAACCCTAAAACTACTAGCATTGATTTCTCAACATGGTATCAAAGCTATGGTGGAAGAAGGTTGAAGATCACCTTGTTGGCAAAAAAAAAAGGAAAAATAGTCTTGGAAGAAAAAGGTTACTCCCTGATCTATACAAAAAGGAGCGAAGACAAAAAACTTATGTTTGAAGGACCGAATGGTTAATTAAGAAGCCCATGAAAATTCGAGTTGTCTAGAGAGTAAAGTGAAGGTGTAAGGCTCCTTTAAATAGTCTGAAATCATCATATTTTCTGTGCCACAAAACATGTGAATATATATCATCATCAATGATCAAAGAAGCAAGCTATACAATAATATATTGGATGATCGAAGATCCTTTGTTAAAAAAAAAATATGGTCCTCGACAATGATATAGAAAGCTGACCTTGGAAGATGAGTATATATCTTATAAACACTGCCATATAGATATATATTCAAAGGCAGAAATCCGAATGAAAGAAATTGATTCTGGTAACCAAAAAGGACAACCATCCTAGGCACATTCAAAATATGGACAATATCTGATCTTGAAGTCTCCTCAAATGAAGGGCATTCAACGAACCAACTCAAAGAAATCAAGTGTTGTCACTGTTCCTTACTTAACAAATGCATGTGCAACAAGTCTAATGGACTATCAAATCAAAGGTATGTAAAAATGAGGTACGTCTATTTTTTTTATTTAAATGAGTTTCTAGGATTTCAATATATCTAATATTATAAAATCCTAGATGGTCCATTTAAAACTCCTTGTTATAATTAGTCTAGGGTAAAGGCTGTAATCCCTAGGTGACATACGAAAAACTCTTATTAGAACCTTTATCCTTATCTTCTATGGTTTGTAGGTAATCTAGGATGTCAAGTAAAACCCTAGTGTTGATTGAAAGTAAAGATAACTTGATTTTTGATATATATAGGGTTTATCCTAGGATTCCATCCTCCATTGTTGCATTAAAAAAAATATAGATTGAAAATTAACATCATGTTCGTGGTATCACATATTTTGCTTGGAAGTATTTGTTACAATTATAAAAGATCATGGCTGAATTCAAAGAAATCACTTCAAGGAATCCCTACAAGGTTTATTAAGGAACATCTCTGGGCATGTCTTAGACTATACACTTTATTCTCTTAATATAAAAGGTATGTTCATTATCTTTTGAAATTTGCATTACATTACTAACATTGTTATGTCAAAGGTCTTTTGAATCTTAAAAGATTCTTATTTGGGTGTTTAATCATTAGTTTGAATCTACCCTTATTAAAGTCATTCATCTTTTTGTGGAACCCTGAAAAGGTTCTCTGTAAAACCTTAACCGAAGGGTATTTTAATGTTCCTAAATAGGAATGTAAGTGATATTAAGCAAATAAATTGTGCAGCAGCATATAAAAATTAAACACACATCAAACATCCATGAAAACCTGCCAATAAGGAACTTCTGAGCCATATTATTAAAAATCTGCAGGCTAGATACAATATGAAATGGAATGGTGCACCTGGGCTTGTCCCAATGAACAAGTAAGACCAACCCCAAGTGGGAAAATAACTGAGCTGAAGGCTACCCAGCTGCTGCACCACTTTGATCTGCGCTGCTATAGTAAACCACTGTCCTGCTGAAGTTCGACTAGTTGGAAGGTGCTCAAAAGCTGCCCAGATAATTTTACGCTTTTAACCTTGGACTCCTCGGACAAAAGCCAGAAAAACCCAGAAGGGAATTTAGCTACTTTTGACTTTGAATTTTTGGCCCTCTTGGAGCCTCTCCCTAGTGTCGACTGCCAGTTTCGACTTGCAGGAAACAACCTGCAAATCCTACTGCAAACTCCTCCAAAATGCTGGTTTTACCTGTGCTATCCAACGCCAAGCACCCTAGATGGCTCTTGGCCCAGATAAAATGCTTCCCAAGTCCCCACGAATTACCACTGGATGGCCTCTACACAGTCCCCCTTGTCCAGAAATTCGACTGATTGATGCACTAGTCTAGCTGGCTACAAACTCCAGTGAAAATACCTTTACTATGCTGCCTCCTCAGTTCTCAGATCCCCTAGCAAGCAATGAATCCCCTTGTTGGCTTCCAACTCCTCCTGCGTGTTTCTTGGCTGCCGAGGAATACGCAGTTCCCTCTCTGTGCCGATGGTTGAAGTGTGTTGCTATCCCTGACTCCCTTAAAACTCCTGTGTAACAACCTCCCTAGGGCGGGCACGATTGGTCCCCCAAAGTAGAGGTTGAATTTCTCGCATGAGAGATTCGTGGCTAAACAACCAATAGACTTGCTAAGCAGCAAAACGTACAAGTGAGTGTTTGTTTGCAAATGTAGAAGATGAAAACAAAATGAGAGCTGATATCTCTTTATAACTCCTTGGGCCCCCTTAGCCTCATGTGGGTCCTTCCATCCACCCATTCGATTTTCCCTCCAAGCATATCGAATGGCTAATTCGAACTCTTATGTGGGTGGCCCTGACATTCCACTAGTAGCTAAATAAAGTCGATTTGGCCCCTAAGTCCCTAAGTCGAAAGTGTGGGGCCCTCTTCCTTAGTCAAAAATGTGCAAAATTGTGTAGCAACGCCCTGTTACTAATGTGTTTGAGAAGGGACATGACAGTCCTCCCTTCCCAAATGTTGCTTGCCCTCAAGTAACCTCAAAGATGGGTGCTCCAAAATATGCTCACCCTCCCAGGTGGAATCCTCATCTGGCAAGTTCTTCCAATGCACCAAACATCGCTTGTCCTCGGGCAATGCCTGAACAAACACCCTCTCTGATTGTGGACCACCACTATCACTGCAAACTTCACCAGGGTCCCAAATGTGCCATTGGATTGTCCCTGATTTTTGTACTATCCTATAGTGAAGGAGTCCCTCGTTACTAGGATCCCAAGCCAACCTAATCAACGTGAAGCCCCCCTTGCTCCACTCACTATCCTACTAGATATGGGCATTAGAACTCCTGTGTCTATCACCAATAAGTAGAGCATCCTGATGGTGTAAAACTCTGCCCAAATCCTCATGAAGTTGCTCTACGGAATGGTCCAACAACCCATGCACTCTGATTGTGGGCCCTTGAAGATACAACTCAGTCTCTATGCGAATGAAGCCTCTCCTGCATGAGATCGTCCTGAAATCCTCTTGCTAGTCATCCTGCCATGTTGATGAAGTATCCCACGACTGAAACCCGATGGAGAATCTTGATGACACTCCCCTCTAGAAACCAGCTCACCCATGGGTATCTGAACTGCTAAGTACTATGACGCTAGGGTCCCATGCCCAACGCAACAAGAAACTGTCCTGCTGACCCTGCAACACCTTGGTCATCACTAATTGTCTAACATCCCTGTACCAGAGCCTCCTCTCGCATAGGTCTCGGCCACAATCTATGCAATGATCGAGGTTAGGTCAAACTTGCCAAAGCGACCCAATAGTGTCAGCGCCTATCCCTCCATGGCTGGCCCCAATCTTGAGCAACAATCTACCTCGCCCTATGGTGAGGGCTTTGGTGATTTCCCACGTGGCTGCCTGTGAATGAATCAATTTGCATGTTATCCTGCCCACGCTCATTAAGGAGTGGAGTATCCCACCAATCCACTGGATCCCTGGATCCCATAACCATACTAGAGGTCCACAACCCCCAATCCTCTCTGCATGTTCTCTGTTATATGCTGCTAGCTGTTGGGACTTCTTCGTGCCTCCTCTTTGACTCCTGTAGGTATCCAATAGGTAGGCACCGAGCATCAAGAACCCGTTTTGCGAATAACCAACTGCTCTGCTGATCTGAAATGAGATCTTAAATCAATATTAAGGTATTACAGACTCGTGCAGGGATGCCTATATTATTTAGTGCAATGGATTGAAAAGATTGTGAATAATATAGACAATGAACAGTGATAAAACATAATAAACACACACATCAACACAACAAAATAATCAAGGAGTTAACTAGATTTCCTGGCTACGTCTCCTGGTCCAGCGTTCAGTGTTGGCCTCTATATTATGTCTTTAAGAGCAGAATATTACGAGTGTGAGCTCAAACAGAGTCTCAGCACAATAGCGACAAAACAACAAGGATTTACTCGAAATCGTCGAGGCTAAAAGAGTGCACAGACTCTCCCTCTTGTCCTCTGTCTTCTGCTTTCTCTTCCGCTCTCCTCTCTGTCCTCTTTGTCTGCCATAGAGTTGCTTTTAAGCCTCTCGGCTCTGTCTGTTCAACTCCTTGTCAAGTGTTAAACAATCATTGTAAAACGCTTAAGGTATGGTGGCCCATAGTTGCGGGGGAGCGCCCCCCCCCCCTTCGAACCCGCTCCTGAATCGCGCTCCGGGCCGGAGCGGCTCGGGAGCGCGCTCCCTAAAAAAAATTTACGCTCCCTGCCCTGTTCGGGAGCGTTTCGGGGAGCGATTGCTCCGTCACTGCCGGAGCGATTTTTAACGCCCGGGAGCGATCGGGCGTAAAAAATCGCTACGGGAGCGTTTCGACTCAGGCCGGGAGCGATCCGGAGGAAAAAATTTCCGTAGACGCAAAAAAAAAAAAAAAATTTTAATTTTTTTTTTTGGTTTTAAAAGCCCAATGGGCCTAAAAAAATTTCATTGTGACTTCATTGAGCAAGAGTTTGGAGCAAGAGCAAGAGCAAAGGAGCGAAGAGCAAGTGCTGAGGAGCGAGGAGATCGCTCCTCGATCGCTCCCTGGCGTAAAAAATCGCTTCGGGAGCGTTTCGACTCAGGCCGGGAGCAATCCGGCGGAAAAAATTTCTGCGGACGCAAAAAAAAATCAATTTTTTTTTTTTTTTTTGGTTTTAAAAGCCCAATGGGCCTAAAAAAATTTCATTGTGACTTCATTGAGCAAGAGTTTGGAGCAAGAGCAAGAGCAAAGGAGCGAGGAGCAAGTGCCAAGGAGCGAGGAGCAAGCCTGCAGAGGTAAGTAACTTAGTAATTTAGTTAGTTAGGTAGTGATTTAGTTAATTTAATTTAGTTTATTGAGTTTAAAAATCATAAATTTAAATTAAATTAATAAATTAAATTAATTAATCCCAATAAATTAAATTAATTTGCAGATTCAGGAATCAAAACCCTACAAACATCAAACACCATGGACCTGGCTATATTTCTTGGCATTTTCCTCTTCTTGGTCCCTTTTATGGTTATTATGGTGCTGGAGAGTAGGAAACGGAGGGGCCAACCTGAAGAGGGGGATGAAGAAGCTGGAGAAAGTCAAATTGGTGAAAACCCCGGTGAGGAGGAGCTGGAGGAGGGTGAACATGACCCTCAAAAAACTAAACAAGACCAAACTCCATTGTGGAAATATGTTAACAGGGCTGAAACAGGGAGAGGGGGTGGAACCACTAAATTTCATTGCCCCCATTGCAACACTGATTACACAGGTTCATACACCCGTGCTAGAAGACACCTCTGCGGGAAAAGGCCATGGGATGGAGACAAACAAATAGGAATCAAAACTTGTACAACGGTGTCAACGGCGGATAGAGCCAAATACATAAGAGAAGAGGAGGAAGCCCAACACAGATAAAAAAAATCAAGGGGTTTCTTTGAACCAAGCTCACAATCACAAAGAACTCCTTCAACATCCTCCCAAGGCAGTGGATATGGAGGCACAGGGTCATCATCTTTAAGGCGTAGAACCATATCAGATTTCCTTGATGAGGGGTGTAGGAATGATGTGGATTCAAAGGTTTACAGGTTTCTCTATGCATGTGGGATACCATTTAATGTTCTTCGCTCACCTTATTGGCACGAAATGGTTTCTGCCATAAATGATGCCCCTAAAGGATACAAGAGCCCTGGGTATGACAAGGCAAGAACCGTTGGCCTTGATCATGAAAAAGCAAAAATATCACATTCTTTGAATAGAATGACAAGTTCTTGGACTGACCATGGGGTGTCCATTGTATCTGATGGATGGACAAATGTAAAAGGCAAGCCATTGATAAGTGTTCTTGCTGTGTCTGTTAGTGGTCCCATCTTTCTAATTGCACATGATTACTCAGACAAGTTCAAGACCGCCATCAACATTGCAGAAGCATTACTTGAAACAATTGAGCGTATCGGCCCATACAATGTCATCCAAGTCATCACTGATAATGCTCCTAATTGTAAGGCAGCGGGAGCAATTATTGAGGATAAATAACCCAACATATTTTGGTCTGGATGTTTGGTTCACACATTGAACCTTCTGTTGCATGATATTGTCAAGAACAAAAATGCACAATACCAATGGATTGGTGATTTGTACAAGAAAGGCAAAAAAATGATAAAATTTATTACAAATCATAGCAATACCCATGGCCTTTTCCGCAGTCACTCGAGATTGGAGTTGTTGAAGATTGCGAAGACCAGATTTGGTAGCTATTACCTCACCTTCAGGCACCTTTTGAAGGTAAGAGAGGCATTAGCTAGCATGGTATCAAGTCCACATTGGCAGGTATTAAAGGAAAGAACTACAAATGCAGCTGACGTGGCCGGTTTTGAAATGGTGGAGGAGGCCGCTCTTGATGGGTAGTTTTGGACAAGTGTGAGGCAGGTATTGGATTTCACCAAGCCAATTTATCACATGATTCGGTTTGCAGATACAGACAAACCAGTGATTGGCGAGGTGTATGAGCAAATGGATACCATGTTGGGGGAAATAAAAGATATTGTTCATAATAAAGATCCCAACTTGTACAAACTGATTCATGTTTGTGTGTGTGAACAGTGGAATAGGCTTAATCTTCCACTACATTGCTTGGCGTATATCCTTACGCCAAAATACTACTCTACATCCTGGTTGGGCCAACCTGCAGCAGGGGGTGGGGTTAGGACCAAACCCCATTTAGATCCAGAGGTAACTAAAGGATATTTGGAAGCATTAGAAAAGTTGGTACCTGACAGGGAGGAATGTGCAGCTGTGCGCTTTGAGATAGGCAGATACTTCAGTGGCACTGGTTTGTATGGTAACTTCCATGCAATGGACGACAGAGATAGATTTGATACTCTCACATGGTGGGAAACATATGGCGGCCACGGACTTTTGCCAAAATTGGCAAAAAAAGTTCTTTCACAGGTTGTAAATACTTCTTCTGCAGAGAGGTGTTGGAGCACCTATAGCTACATACATAATGTGAAAAGAAACAGACTCAATGAAAACCGAGCAGAAAGCTTGGTTTATGTGCACTACAACTTGAGGTTGTTGAGTCATTACTGTGATCGGGCTTATGAGGATCCCACATATAAAATTTGGGACAATCACCCAGAGGATGACAATTTGGAGGATGGCATTGTACATATTGAAGAACTGGAAGAGGAACTTGTAAGGGATGAAGATGAAGCAGCCATGCCACGTCCACCTCCACCTCCACCATCCAGTAGTAGTGCTCGAGGTCCGAGTCTTGTTCCTTTGCTGTCGCCACCTCCATCTACACCCTCACGTGGAGGTTCTAGTTCTGGTCGTCGGCCTGTGCGGGAGACTCCTAGAAGACCACCACGACCTGCTTATACTCCTGGAGACTCTCGTGGCAAGGGCCACATGTAGATTTACAGTTTACTTGTCTTTTTTAGTTTCTATTAGACTTTAGTTTTCATCACTGTTGAGTTTTGAGTCCTTGACTCTTGACTCTTGACTCTTTCATATCATAATGATATTTTTTGTAAACAATATATCACTGTGACAATGAAAATTTGAAGTTTGAAGTTGGGCCTTGGCAATTATAACTCATTGGTAATGATTGTGAATTATGAATATGATGCTTCGTGAAAGACTAAAGTTGTTTCATTTCATTTCATTATTCATGTTTCATTTTATAAATTTATAACATTTCATATCATGTTAACAGTTAGAAGTTAGGACTTAGAAATATCTTAGATATTACTTCTTGTAATGGTTAAAGTTTAAACTTAGCTTACAAGTACAACTTTGGTGATCAATGATGATAAATGTTATTGAATTTTCAATTTTGAAAGCTTGAAGTTGAAACTTTAAGATTGAATTTGATGAATCATGATTCATGAGACTCAATATGTTGCAGTTGTAATATGTATTTTACTAACTTGTGGACATGGTTGATGACGATTATAATTTCTAGAATCTAGATGATTGATGTGATATGGTTCAATGATCAATCTATGTTTTTTTATGTTTTTTATGTCTAATTCATCATTACATGTTTTTGTTGACATATATGTATCAAAAATTAAAAAATATAAAAAATATATATATTTTTAAAAAATCGCTCCCGGATTCGCTCCCAAACCGGGAGCTTCTGAAAATGGTCGCTCCCGCTCCCGTTTTCGCTCCCGCTCCCCGCTCCCGTTTTCGGGTCCTTCCCTTTTGGTTCTGTGCGATGCGATAAGTTGCAAATCGCATATTGCATGGTCTTCGGGCCTGCGAATTAAGTCCTCCCCTTTGGAATCTGCAATGCGATCCCTGTAATCTCTACCGTTGATCTGCGCGCTCGATCAACGGTCTACGTTAAGTCGCTGATCGTAGTCGCATTTCCCTTAGGGCCGCCTCCGATATACTCGCTGACCTCTCCCGATGCGCTATCCCGAATTTAATTTGGGCTGTTAATCTCTTTCGATCTGACGGCTCTGGTGCAACGAGACTTCAACCTTTGCTTAGATTTTTTTCCTCTGATATAATGTTTCCTGATAGTTTTATATATATATATATATATATATATATATATATATATATTAGGACTTATTCTTAGAGGGTTTTAAGATCCATTTTGAATCATGCCTTCTCACTGAAAAGCTTTTGGACCACCAAAAGTTGGTTTTTAGGCATCGATCAAGTGAGGATACAGCGCCCTCACTTGTTTAACTTCTATCCATTGTGCTTTGCTTGGATTTGAACCTTTGAGCCTTACTCTTAGTTACTCAACATCCCCTCGACGCATAGTTCTCACCTTCCTGTCCAGAACTGTGTCCTCCTGTAACTCATTGAGATATTTAGGCAACAGATCCTCAATAGAAGGCAACTGACTTTGCTCTTCAGGATTTTCAATCATTGATGGTTCATACAATCTCAAGTTTTCCAGCATTAATGACTGAATAGATCTGCATATAAGTTGGTAAATCAAGGCGAAAAGCATTTTCACCAATTTTATCAAGTATCTTGAAAGGTCCATACCTTATTGGTTTTAGCTTCTTACCTTCACCTTGCATTCTGTCTTTGCTAATGTACAGCCAGACTTGATCACCAACTTGAAAACTATGCTCAACCCGATGCTTGTCATGTCTTGCCTTGTACTTGGCTTGACTTCTTTCCAGCTGTTCTTGTACTGCCTAGTGAATTTCTTGGATTTTTTCAATGAACTTGGTTGCTTTATCCACATCACTGTGTCCATCAACTGCTATGTCTTTACCAAAGACAAAATCCAAGGGAGACTTTGGTATAAAACCAAAACAAGTCTCAAAAGGAGATCTCTGAGTAGAAGAGTGCTTGGCACGGTTGTAAGCATGCTGCACATAGCATAAATGCTCATCCCAAAGCTTGGGATGCTTGCTGCAATAGCCTTTGAGCAACTGGATCACTGTCTTGTTGACCACCTCTGTCAAACCATCTGTTTGTGGATCTTCAACTTGGTGTCCATCAACTCCCATAAACTTGACCAGAACTTCCCAATAAATCGAGAATCTCGATCAGATATAATAGAAGTGGGTAAACCAAAATGAATCCATACATTCTGAAAGAACAACTTTGTTGTTTGTTCAGCTGTAACTTGCTTGTTACAAGGTATCAAAATACACATTTTACTAAACCTATCCACAACAACATACAAATAATCATGACCTTTTCTAGATTTTGGCAATCCCCCAACAAAGTCCATGGAAACACTTTCCCAAGGACGAGAAGGAACTGGGAGTGGAGTGTACAAGCCTAATTTTCTATTACTTGGTTTGCTTGTAGCACACATTGTACATCCTTTGATATATCTAGAAACTGTCTCATGCATTCTCGGCCAATAACAGAACCTTTGCAATTGTGCAACTGTTTTACTTACACCAAAATGACCTGATATAAGCGAAGTATGTGCTTCTCGGATTATGTTAACTCTTTTAGTTTGTGGAATGCATAACTTTCCCAAATGATATAAGAGTTGGTCCTTTACATAATAATCCAATTCTTCTACCTGTTTGCCATGACTTAAAGTTGCATATATATCTTTAAAATCTACATCTTGAGCATATTGTTCAATGTAACTTTCATGCATTATTGAGTTATTCTTTAGTAGATGCATTTATGATTGGTTTTGACAACATATCTGCAACCTTATTGTGTATGCCCTTCTTATATCTGATGACAAGATGAAATTGTTGTAGAAAACCCATCCACCTATAATGTCTTGATTGTTGCAATTTAGTTTGTGAGTGCAAATATTGAAGTGGTTGATGATCTGTGTGTATGATTGTTTCCTTACCCATTAGGTAATGTTTCCACTTTTTCACACTTTGTACTAATGCATACAATTCTTTATCATATGTGGGATAATTAACTACTGCAGAAGTAAATGTCTCAGAATGATAGCATATGGGTTTTCCGTGTTGCATCAACATTGCTCCCATGGCATAGTCACTGGCATCTGTCTCAATCTCAAATGGATGTTGAAGATCTGGCAATGCTAGTACTAGTGTTGTACTGATTTTTCTCTTTTAAGGTGTCGAAGGCTTTCTGCTGTTTGCCTCCCCATTGAAACACTTGTTTCAATCCTGTTAAAGCATGTAATGGAGCTGCAATCAAAGAAAAGTTAGCAATAAACTTTCTCCAGTATTGTGTTGCCCCTAGGAAACTCCTAACCTCTGTAGCAGATTTGGGTTTAGGCCAGTTCACAATGACTTCAACCTTAGAGGGATCTATCTCCAATTCACCACCCCCTACAATATAACCCAAATAATTTAAAGATGTTATGCCAAATTCACATTTTGACAGTTTTACATAGAGATTTTCTCTTTTTAAAACATCTAAAGTTTGCTTTACATGCTTTACATGGTCTTCCCATGTCTTAGTAAAAACAAGAATGTCATCTAAATAAACAATTACAAAATCATCAGTAAATGGTCTGAGTACATCATTCATGACTCTCATAAATGTAGCAGGAGCATTAGTTAAGCCAAAAAGCATAACCAACCATTCATAGTCCTTGCTTTGTCTTGAAAGCAGTCTTCCATGCATCTTGTTCTGCAACTCTGACCTGATGATAACCACTTCGCAATTCTAACTTAGAAAAGTAAACTGCTTCTTTTAATTGATCTAATGAGTCATCAAAATGAGGAGAGCATAACGATTCTTGATCGTTATTTTATTTAGTGCTCTATAATCAATGCACATTCTCCACGAACCATCTTTCTTTCTCACTAGCACGATTGGAGATCCACATGGTGATGTGCTTGGTCGTATAAACCCTTTTTTGAGCAACTCCTGTACCTGCTTCTTTATCTCTGCATTCTCTAAAGCTGATAACCTGTACATTCCAATGTTAGGTAATGGAGCATCTTGCTGCAAATAAATATCATGTACTATTTCTCGCTTGGGTGGCAGACCTTTTGGTTCTTGAAATAGAACATCATACTCTAAAACAAATTTAACTAAATCAGTTTTCTGTTTAGGATCACAGCCTTCAAATGCATTGGATTTTTCAAGATCTTTTGGCTTTACAACCATTAGTAAAAATTGCTTACTTGAATTCACAATTCTTTTCATCTGTCTTGAGTTTATGAGAGAATAGTTATCTTTGAGTTTATGAGCTCTTACAATATATTCCATTCCATCTTTAGTGAGTTGATACTTATTCTTAGCTCTATAGAAAATAGCTTTCCTATCATACAAGTATGGACTTCCCAAAACAATACCACATATATCCAATGGAACTATATTTAACTCAACCTCATCTGCAAATGTTGATCCAATAGCAAACCTAAGTTTACATTGTCTCATTACTTGTAGCTTTGTTTTATCACACACCCAACCTAATGGATATGGCTTCTCATGAGGTTTTGTTTGTAATCCCAACTTCTTTACAATTGTTTCAGAAATCAAATTTACTTGTGATCCACTATCAAATAAAGTATCAATCTTATTGTGCTTGGAAATTACTCTAATACGAAAAAGCTCATTTCTTTCCCTCTCATTACTTTCATTATCAACAGATTGTGCAGAATTACTTGTGGATGCTTCAGAATCTTTACCTTTAATACCTGTGGCTGTAACTGTTGTTTCATCACCTGAATCTGATCCCAAGTCCTTCTGAATAGTAGCAACATTCTTTTTCTTCTTTCCACCGAACTTCTTAGGTCTCCATTCTGGATGCAAAAACCAGCAGTGTGCCTCATCGTGTCCTTCTTTCTTGCAATGAGTGCATGAAGGTTTATCCTTCTTTACAGTGTTTGCTTTCCTCTCCTTCCATTTCAGTTTCTTCTTTTCCTTGCTCTTGCTTACAGAATATTTAGATGATCCCCCAACCTCTGGGTTTACATTCTTACCTCTAGCTTCTAGATGTGTTGCCTGAACTGATACATCATCTAAGCTAGTGGGATTAAACATGAGAATAGTATGCTTTAAATAGCTATGAAGACCACCTATATACTTCAATAAAGTCTTAGGTGAATCTAATGATATACCTAGAGTTAAAGCTCTCTTTCTGAATTCCTGAGTATAACTCTGTACACTCTGACCCTTCAATTGACGAAGAGTTTGCCAACTCATCATTGCTTGCTGCATGTAAGCTAAAGGATAGAATTGCTTTTTGATAGCAGAAACAAATTCATTCAAGGTAGAAATGATTTTACCATGTTTTTGCAGATCAGCTTGTGTCTTGCCTTCCTACCATATTAGTGCAGTTCCTCCAAGTCGAAGGCTAGCCAGCGGAATCTTCTTCCTTTCTGAATCAACGTTATGTACCTTGCAATATACATCAATTTGCCTTATCCAATTATCTAGCTTTTCTGCATTGAGTTCTCCATCATAAATTGGCAAATCAAACTTCACATCTAATTTGATTAAGGAAGTTTTTTTCTTTTTCTTAGAAGAGCTAGAAGATGATGAGGATGATGAAGGTGATGATGGAGGAGATGGTGGAGGAGGCATTTCCCCTTTCCCTTTGCCTTTTGGAGGGGCAACTAGAAAAGGTTCCTCTGCTCCTTTGTTTGGTTTGGGTGTTGAAGTGCTTTCACCTCGACCCTTCTTCAATTCCACATACATCTCTTCCACCATAGCTTGGAGTGTCTTAAAACTTTCTATAAATTGAGATTCTGATCCCAATGGAGCTTCTTCTGCTATTCTCCTTTGAGAATAGACTCTTCCAATCTCTGGATTAGCCTCAACAAGTTCTCCTTCTCCTAGTCTGAGCTTTAATCTAGTTAGCATTCAAAATCCAACACAAGCTTGTCTAACCTTAACAAAACCAAAACCAAATGCTCTGATACCACTTGATCTGAAAATGAGATCTTAAATCAATATTAAGGTATTACAGACTCGTGCAAAATGCTTATATTATTTAGTGCAACGGATCGAAAAGATTGCGAATAATATAGACAATGAACAGTTATAAAACATAATAAACACACACGTCAACACAACAAAATAATCAAGGAGTTCACTAGACTTCCTGGCTACGTCTCCTAGTCCAGCTTTCAGTGTTGGCCTTTATATTATGTCTTTAAGAGCAGAATATTACAAGTGTGAGCTCAAACAGAGTCTCAGCACAACAGTGACAAAACAATAGGGTTTTACTCTAAATCCTCGAGCCTAAAAGAGTGCACAGACTCTCCTTCTGTCTTCTGCTTTCTCTTCCGCTCTCCTCTCTGTCCTCTTTGTCTGCCATAGAGTTGCTTTTAAGCCTCTCGTCTCTGTCCGTTCATCTACATTCTTGGGCTTTCTGGCTCCGGTCGCTGTCTGTTCAACTCCCTGTCGAGCGTTAAACAATCATTGTAAAATGCTTAAGGTATGGTGGCCACCTGTTTTCAAACGAAAAAACTGGCGCAGTGAAAAATCCCAAAGAATTGCTTTTTTGTTTACATAGAGAAATACATAGGAAAAACTCTAAAACAGAGGAATCAGACGAGTGTTATGCCTCGTCCGTTATCGGTCCTTTGGCATCCCACACCGTAGCTCCGTTCTCATCGGACAGTTCACATCCATCCCGATCATCCAACTTGCTCATGCATTCTGCATCGTTGATCTGTGGCCATTTGATCTGACGGATGATGTGCATTTCGGATGGCTTACTTGCGTGGAGATCACCTGCCTGAAAAAGTGGTTTTCTCTCTTCTTGTTGCATGCTATGTGTCGGTTAGTGTATGGGATTGGGCGGAGCCTGTCCAATACCACTTACCGCCTGAAGCCCACTCGAAATACCATTTACCACGGAACCCAAATAACATAAAGTTGCATTCATAAATCCTTTTGGGTCCGTGTTTTATTGTTGTAGCGCCATATGTTATGTCTCCTTTGTATTTCGGTTTTATGACGGAAATTCACCAATACACAGAAAAAGCCCAACAAACACTTTTATATCGGAACTCAAATTTTATGGAGCTGCATTTATAAACCCTTTCGGGTTCGCCTTGGTTGCTATCGCAAATCGCACGGGCTATGGGTCTTCGCCCCTTTGTATTGTTGCGATGCGATATTGCGATGTGATATATCGCAATCGCATATCGCCGATCACTGTCGCACTTCGGCACTTTGCTATGCTTCGGGTCCTTCCCTTTTGGTTTTGTGCTATGCGATAAGTTGCAAATCGCATATTGCATTATCTTCGGGCCTGTGGGTTAAGTCCTCCCCTTTGGAATCTGCGATGCGATACTTGTAATCTCCGCCGTTGATCGAGCACTCGCATTGACTTCGGGCCTGCGGGTTAAGTCCTCCCCTTTGGAATCTGCGATGCGATACTTGTAATCTTCGCCGTTGATCTGCGCGCTCGATCAACGGTCTACATTAAGTTGCCGATCGTAGTCGCATTTCCCTTAGGGCCGCCTCCGATATACTCCGCTGACCTCTCCCGATGCGATATCCCAATTTAATCTGGGCCGTTAATCTCTTTCGATCCGACGACTCTGGTGCAGCGAGACTTCAACCTCCGCTTAGCTTTGTTTTCCTCTGATATAATGTTTCCCGATAGTTTTATATATATATGAGGACTTAGAGGGTTTTAAATCCATTTTGGATCATCTGTGCCTACCAAATCACACAGCAAGATCTACTATCCCAACTCCTGATGATGTGCCCTGGTCCTGTTGGAAGCCTAGGCATCATCCTGCCAACAAGGGCTACCATCCCTCGCACCTCATGCTCACCTAATGTCTCAAGTTGTCGAGCTGGAAAAGCACCATACAACTCCCTCTCGGTCACCTCCCCAAGTGTGAGCCTAGGGGTGGAACATATGCTACCTCGACAATCAACCATGCTATCCCTAAGCTTGTATCTGTCAACTCGTGCACCTACCAAGTGTCTCAACTGGAGAGTCTCCTCCTAGCCCATGACACGCGGTGTCTCATCCAACTGCCTAGGGTGAGCCTCCCATGCCCTGCTGCCTGAATGGAGAGTGTCAAGGGGCAACAACCAAACACTATGTGATTGTAAGCAACACCGGAGGAGGATGGGTGGGTATGTCTCGAAGGGTATGATCAAGAGTCTGCCAGAATGCTCAAGAGTAATCTTATGGACGTCCTCGTCTTTGCGTTGGATTTGCTGACAACCCCCTCGAGTCCCTATCTCGCTAAACATGGTGTCACCAGATGCTCAACCATGTCCTCATCAATCCTAGGTGAGATGCATCCAATGGTACACCTACTGCCCCTGTCCATAAGTCTCCTTGGAGGTAACGCTCCTAGCGCCCACTGCACTGCATCATCTGCCACTGCATACCACCCAGTATTACCACACTTATTGACATGTCATTGTATACCACAACCTGTCTTTGTACACCATGGAATACCCCCGGCTACAACCATACCATCTTGTATCGTCCTGTGTCCTGCCTATGTCACTGCACTTGTCACTCCTTGCACGTCCTCAATGCGATGCGAGTCACTCCGCCTACCCCACATTGTCAACTAGCATGTTGTGGTATACCACCATGTATCTCCATGCTCCTCTGTAGGCCACTGCTCCTCACTGCATAACCCTGCACACCACTGGGTGCTATGGCCTAGAATTGGGTTTGTATGCATCATGCCACATCTCTCTATATAAAACTGGACGCTACGACCCGACTCTGTGCAGTCTTGTGTACCATTGCCTACTATCATACCACCCTGTAACATATGGTATCCCGCATGTGCCAAAGTGTCCGCCACTCTGATAGTGACCCCACCATGACACGCGTCATGTCCCCTCGTCCATCCTGGTAGACCTGAGCACCCTAACTCCACTCCTGCTAGGGGGGATATCTCTGCTGTGCCGATCCTCTGTGACCCCTGAGTCCTAAACCTCAATGGGAGAACATCGTCTCCATACAATATCTGGTCTGGTGGCATACCCATGCCACCTCCTCCAACTAGCTCTTGCCAGAGAATGCTAATCATCTTGCGCCCCCATGTGCAACCAACATGCCAAAACAACCAATGGAGTTTGCTCACAAACCACCTGGCCACTAGCATCAACTGGAACTCCCCTAAGGAATGCATGCGCTCAGGCACGGGGTTGACTACCTCATCAATGCCATAGCCATCTTGCATGTTTGATATCGGATAGGAAGCCTCGCCTGGATTACAATGCCAACCTGAGCCTCTCCCCATTCGACTTGCAGGAAACAACCTGCAAATCCTACTGCAAACTCCTCCAAAATGCTGGTTTTACCTGTGCTATCCAACTCCAAGCATCCTAGATGGCTCTTGGCCAGATAAACTGCTCCCCAAGTCCCCACGAATTGCTGCTGGATGGCCTCTACACAGTCCCCCTGTCCAAAAATTCGACCAACTGATGCATTGGTCTAGCTGGCTACAAACTCTAGTGAAAATGCCTTTACTATGCTGCCTCCTCAGTTCTCGGATCTCCTAGCAAGCAATGAATCCCTTTTTTGGCTTCCAACTCCTCCTGCGTGTTCCTTGGCTGCTGAGGAATACGCAGTCCCTCTCTGCGCCAATGGCTGAAGTGTGTTGCTGTCCCTGACTCCCTAAAAACTTCTGTGTAACAACCTCCCTAGGGCGGGGACGATTGGTCCCCCAAAGTAGAGGTTGAATCTCCCGTGTGAGAGATTCGTGGCTACACAACCAGTAGACTTGCTAAGCAACAAAACGCACAAGTGAGTGTTTGTTTGCAAATGTAGAAGATGAAAACAAAATGAGAGCTGGTCTCTCTTTATAACTCCTTGGGCCCCCCCTAGCCTCATGTGGGCCCCTCCATTCACCCATTCGATTTTTCCTCCAAGCATATTGAATGGCTAATTTGAACTCCTATTTGGGTGGCCCCCACATTCCACTAGCAGCTAAATAAAGTCGATTTGGCCTCGAAGTCCTTAAGTCGAAAGTGTGGGGCCCTCTTCCTTAGTAAAGAATGTGAAAAATTGTGTAGCAACACCCTGTTACTAATGTGTTTGATAAGGGACATGACAGGTATGTCGATGCTAATGTGAAAACTGTAGCCTACTTAGGGTTATTGATGAAATCTACAAAATACTATTCTTTTGATTTTTGGGGTTTTGATGATGTCATGTTTAGAGTTTTGGTATAGACGCCCTTATCCTATAGGGTTGGATGGTAATCATAGACCTTTAGTGTTTTTGGTAAATTAGGGTTTATGAGCAAAACCCTTATGATATCTATAATAAGATCCTAGGAATGAAACCCTAGGTGTATGTTTGTCCGTCTGATCGAAACCCTAGCCTGATCAAAATTGTTATATGTCTAACTTTAATGTATTGATATTTGTGTCATGGGTTTGTCTGATAAACATTGCTATGATGTGTGCATGATTATGAAATCCTAGATATGTATATGTGCTAACCTAATTATTGATGATTTTAGTTCTAGGGTTTGTAACTAAGCCCTAGTCGAAGTGTGATATTCTAGGATATGATGTTTAGCCTTGCTGATGAATCTAGGGTTTACAACAAACCCTAGTAGAAGTTGTTCATATTGTTGAAATCGTAGATTATGTTATAATTGGTTTTGACTATTGATATCTAGCGCTTATTGTCTCAAAGGTGGAATCTAGGGTTTGCATTAAATCATAGTAGAAGTCTAACATATGAATTTTGAAAATTGTTAGATGTATTACTTCTTTGAATTGCTTCTAGGGTTTTCAATATATCATTGAAGAGTCTGAAAGAAATATTGAGGCCCTAGATATAAGGAGATTGATATCTTGATTAAGGTACTAATGTGGTCTAGGGTTTGTAACAAAAACCCAAGCAAGAAGTTGAAGTATAAAAGTATGTGTCTCTTGCTGATTATGAACTTAAGTTTAGGTATTTGATGTCTAAAGTCTAATGCTTCCAGTATTCTATGATTTTGATATGGTTAACTTCATGCTTCTATATATGTATTTGGTTGTACTTGCTGTCTAAGGTGGGTAGGTACATAATATTCAAGATGTTGAAGATATTCGTAAGAAAAGTTGACTTAATTGGCAAGCATGATGAAGGAAGTTATGTGAATGATGATGATCAAGATGACTCTGATAAGAAGGATGGAAGCCATAAGTAGTTGATCTCCCTAAGTTAAGAGGGAGCATGGATAAAAGAAAGGGTATATCTCCCAAGTTGAGAGGGAGGACATATTATAGTCATGATGGATACCTTGAAGAAGAAATTGGAGAATGTATATTGAGGTGCTGTTGAAAGAAGGAAAGCAGGATCTGGTTGTAGAATATGTTGCTGCATGTGAAGCAGGAAAGGACGCTGTATGATTGAGGAAACTTCTGCCAAGATTTGTTTGGGAAGCCTCTAAGTCTCATTGTGATAAATTGTGAAGCAGCATCAAGATGTTTGAAGACCCTGAAGGTTTGTGTTTACTTATGTCTTTGAAAGATTTTCATTGATTGGGTTGTGGTTGTACAGGTAAATCTCTTGGAGTTTTGGAAGCATGTTTTACATGCTTGATGTTACCGATCTGTTTGATTGGAAGAGATTTGTTACCGATTTGAATAATCAGGAGTGTTGAGGCTTTGTGTGTGATACACATTGCCTGGGAGGACATTTGGCTGGCCTATGTGTTGATGTCTAGTTCCCGAAGTAGGGAGGGTGGCATTGGTCATAGAGCTCCGACCTTGCATTACGCACCTAGTTCCCTTGGTTGATTGTTAGCAAGTAACGCTGATGGTATCTAGAGAGGCTGAAAGCTTGAGTCTATCTTAGTCCCACTTGGATAGATTGCCCTGGTCAGGAATCTAGTCCGTGGCACCATATTTGCCTAAACTCTTCATAGTCCTTGTGTTTTGAGATCTTCCTTGTACTTGTATATACATGTGTAAATTATGAATACCTCCCTAGTTAAGAGGGAGTGTTGAAGAATGTAACTAGGTTCGATCTTCATATTTGTATTTGAGTCATTATGAAATGTGTTTATCAAAGAATGAAAAAGAAAATTTAATTTTTATTACAATGACTTATTAAAGCATGGGTTTCATGCTTGGGTCATCATTTTAGAGGTCAAAGTACCCATTGAGGACTTCTAGGTTTTATATTGAGTCATTAGAGTCATTGTCCATTTAATGAGACCCTTGGGCTTTTGAATTATGTAAAAATAATTATTATTGAGTCTAATATGTAATTTGTCACCTCCACACCAAGTCTGCCCTTGCTTGATGAAGTCGGCCTACGTGAGGACAATTCAACACACAGAAGAGTCTATATATACAAGTGCAGTTCGATCCATTTGCTCATCAACTCAACAAGTTCGATACACAAGAAGGAAGTGCAGAAAAGTGCGAAGTTCAAAGAAAGGTAGGAGAATTGCATAAGAAGAACAAGTCAAAGTTTTGGGCTATCTCTCTCTCTCTCTTTCATGCAAAGTTACTGGGTTGTTGCTGGGGTTGAAGATCTGCTGCTGGGTAGGTCGAAGTTTTGGAGTTGTTGGGGTCGAAGTTTTGTTGCTGGATAGGTCGAAGTTCTGCTGTTGCATAGGTCGAAGTTTTGTTGCTGGATAGGTCGAAGTTCTACTGTTGCAGGGTTGAATATCTAGATCAAAGTTGTTGGAAAGAAGGGCTGACTTGGTGATTCGAGGAAGTCTGTGTCTAGGTCGAAGAGTCTTGGATTATCTTGTCTTGTCTTGAGAAAACTACTGGAAGAAGTTTGACTGGGTTTTCCTCTAGAAAGGGGTTTTGCCCTGGCTGAGTGCCTACATCTTGTGTCTCTTGTTCTTGTGATCTTCATACACACTTAATTTGGTAATTGCTTGATGAAAGATAATATAATAAAGTAAAAGAAGCCAACATAATTCACAAGTAATTATCAAGAAAGAGAAATCAAACCCTAATACTACTAGCATTGATTTCTCAACAAGAGCAATGCCAATGTTGTTGATTTTGATGATGATGACATGTAGGAGGACTAATAATAGTTGTTAGTTTTTGATGATTGGGTAGCATCGAACATATGTTCTAGTCTCGACTTTGGTTAGAGAGGCTCAGAAACACAAAAACTCCAGAACTTAGAAAAATTTTCAGGAGAAAACACCTAGAGATGGCTCAATTAAGTTAATTATTCAGTAAATAAATTTTTTCTAACTTAGGAAAAATGATTAATTAACAAGAATTAATTGAGAAAGGTGAAATTTCTTTAGAAACTCACATGGATCAACTCAGAAATGATCTTAGCAGTTGATGAGGATTTAATCATGGTCATTGGTTCACCAACGAGAATTATAAGAGGAGGTCAATGGGGTTGGAGCTAAATACACCAAAGGTCGAGTTCCTTGGTAGAAATCGAGCTTCCCAGTCGCAGTGATTCAACATAGAAGAATTCGAGCTAGAGAGGGGACACAAAGACAATGAGGGGTAGAGACAGTGAGTCCGAAGGAAGATTTCCAGTTCTGGAGAGGCAAAAACAAGTGATAGAAGTATTCCACAGTGAAGCTGCGCAGGGACTACTTAGTAGCTTCAGTGGAGTAGTTCGATTTAGCTGAGAGGGAGGTCGATTCAGCTTCTAGAGGTCGGGAATGTCTTTCAGAGGTTCAGAGAGTCACTTCCAACAACAGAGACATGCAGTACATGTTGATTTGGGGTAGCATCGGATGTGCTCTAGCCACGAAATTTGGTGGAAAGGTTGGGGCACATGAGATCTCCAATACCCAGAAAGGGTTTGGGCAGATTCTAAACAGATCAGGAGATATTAAAATAATTAATATTTTTAATGGAGTCCCTAAGTCTAAACTTAGGGAAAATAAAATATTAATGTGTATTAATATGAATCTGTGTTAGAATGGTCCAAAAGACATGGATCAAGCCAGATCTAATCTTAGTCGTTGATTAAGGACTTAATCTTGGCCGTTTATATGTCAACGAGAAAAATATAAGAGGGGGCTTGAGGGTCACTTGGAGAACACATCAGATGATCAGTCATTCTATTCTCTAGAGCGGGGTTTGCTAAGAGAGATAGAATCAGTGATTGGGAGAGCAGTTGAGGGGCATTGAGTACAGAGAGACAGAGAAGGTAGAGATTGTGTCAGGAGAGCAGCGCAGCAGCCAAGGAGAGTGACGTAGAGCCAGCAAGGGCTCATGCAGGGCCACGCAGAGGCAGCCAAGTGATGCGCAGAGCACCAGAGAGGCCAACTTGTCCCACGCAGAGGCCCAGAAAGATGACGCAGGGCCTCTTGGGGCTGACGCAGTCCAGATTGGGCAAACGCTGGGGTTGCAAAGCAGTTTTGTGCTGAAGAGCTGGCGGAAGGATTTTCCGGGCTTTCAGCCAGGAGATTTCTCTCAAACTGTGAGGTATAGATGCGAAGGAAATTCTCTATTGGGTAGGCCAGTTTCGGCACCCAGATTGTACTCTGATATTGCTTAATAAGAAAACCCTCAGATAGTTGCACCGGTTTTCCCACAATGGGTTTTTCCGGGGACATTAGTCCAAAAATAATGGTGTCGTGGTGTGTTTGTTCTTGTTTCTTTTAGTTGCTGATCTGTAATATGTTGAGCATGCACTGGTGTTTATTTTTGAATATTTACTTTGTAAATAACTTGTTAAAGAAAAATAACAAGTAGGTAGGAATAAATCAGAAAAAGTGCATGGAGGGTTTCTAACTAAGTAAACTTAGAAACTTCAACATGGTATCAGAGCGTGATTGCAGATCACAGGAGGACTAAGAGACATCAGCCGAGCGGAGCAATAGTAGCAAAAAACATCTGTCCTGAGGTGACATAATTTGTTTCTAGCAACGCAGAAGCTGAGAAGTGTGACACAGAGCCAACCAGAGCCACGCAGAAGAAGCTGGGGGCTGCGCAGAGCCTCAAAGAGGTCAGCGTTGCTGACGCAGAGGGCTAGAGGGGTGACGTAGGGCCAGCGTGAGGCAGAAAGGGGCCGACGCAGTTCACAGAGAGGCAGTTGCTGGGGTCTAGAAGACTGTAGGAATATTGCAGTGTGGCGCTGGTGAGGTATTATAGTCAGAACAGTACCTGACAGAGCAGAGCCAGAGGAGTTGTTACCGAGGGTTTCTAGCCGAGGAACCCGGATCAGAAGTGCAGCTGCACAAGTCGATCAGAGTAGGGGGCATTTTGACAAGCGGCAGAAGGATTTCCAGGAGGGAAATCAGACTCAAAGGGAGTACAGAAGAGAACTTCCAGACGGGAAATAGAGACTCAGAGGAGTCGAACAGAGAACTTCCAGGAGGGAAGTAGAGGAGCATCATGGCACTACACGGGGTAAGAGTCCAGGATAGACTAGACAGAGCATCGAACTTTGCCGTTTGGAAGGCCAGAATCTTATCAGTGCTTGACAGGAATCGTGTCAAGAACTTCGCCTTCAAGGTTATAGCTATCCCAGTCAACCCCAATGATAATGACAAGTATGAGGAGGCAATGGCGAGGGCCAAGAGCATCATCCTTGACGGGGTCAAAGACCATGTAGTTCCACACATTGTCGAGAAGGAAACGGCATATGAGATGTGGGAGGCCCTCAAGAAATTGTACCAACATACTTTTGTGCAGAGAAGAATGCTACTTGAGAATCAGTTGAGGTTGTATTAGATGAAGAAGGGAGAACTGATTGACACCTTCCTCGGAGGGCTGAATGAGATCCGAGATCAGTTGACTGCTATAGAAGCCATGACAGATTAGGAGCTGATGGTGAGGACAGCCCTGAATGCTGTCTCAGAAGACTGGGAGGTATTTGTCCAGAGTATACTGGGCAGAGGGACTCTCCCACTTTGGGACGAGATGTGGGCGACTCTTCGCCAGGAAGAGATCAGACGATAGTCGAAGATGGGTAGCAGCAACAAGAGGATCAAAGTCAAGCAGGAGGAGGAAGATATGGCCCTAACATCTGAGGGAAAGCAGGAGAAGCGGAAGAAGAAATATCTCTCCAAGATCAAGTGCTTCCACTGTGGGGAGCTAGGTCATTATGCGACCCAGTGTCCAAGGAAGAAGAGTAAGGGAGAGTCTTCTGAGACTAAGGTAGCGCCAACACGGGCAGAGAAGGAAGTTTTGACAGATGATTGTGCCATGAGTGCATACGCACCACTTGAGCGGAAGTGGGGAGACATCGAGCTGTAGTCAGGAGGACTACAGGCGATGAGGGGCAGGCAGCCTCTTGGATTAGACCTTGCTACGGGAGCCCCGACAAGGAGTAGCAGGACTCCTTGGGTGGGTAGAGACGAATGCGGATGGAGCGGCAGAGAGAGTTGTAGTGCAGGAGTCCCGAGACAGCGCAAGGCTAGCAGGCTGCAGCAGTGCGAGAGGCACAGGAGTGTTGCACCAGTGCAGGATGGCACAGAGAGGTGTGCAACGGTGCGAGATGCAGGGAGTTGTTGCAGCAGCGTAGAGGTCAGAGAGGGAGCACTTGTCAGTGGCAGAGGGAGCTTCAACTTCACTGGGTGTCTCTAGCCCAACATGGAGGTCAGATTGGGAGATCAGTTACTTACTTCTCAGTAACAACTCAGTGCAGCAGTGGGCAGCATGATGCAACATGATGGGAGGAGGTGCAGTGTGGATGCAGTGTTGGGAGAAAGGACCAGCAGCAACACGGATGTAGATGGAGCTGTCGTACTGATGCAGCAGTGGAAGTGGCAGAACCATGGGAAGCAGTACATGATGCAACAGTGCAGAAGATGTTGGGCAGGAAGGCCTAGCATCAACACAGGTACCGATGTCGGATGATCAGAGTAATACTCAGTAAGGAGTATTGCTAGAGCACAGTCCTCGCTAAGAGGGAGTGTTGATTTGGGGTAGCATCGGATGTGCTCTAGCCACGAAATTTGGTGGGGCACATGAGATCTCCAATACCCAGAAAGGGTTTGGGCAGATTCTAAATAGATCAGGAGATATTAAAATAATTAATATTTTTAATGGAGTACCCAAGTCTAAACTTAGGGAAATAAAATATTAATGTTTATTAATATGAATCTGTGTTAGAATGGTCCAAAAGACATGGATCAAGCCAGATCTAATCTTAGCCGTTGATTAGGGACTTAATCTCAACCGTTGATATGTCAATGACAAAAGTATAAGAGGGGGCTTGAGGGTCACTTGGAGAACACATTAGAGGATTAGTCATTCTATTCTCTAGAGCGGGGTTTGCTAAGAGAGATAGAATCAATGATCAGGAGATCAGCTGAGGGGCATTGAGTACAGAGAGACAGAGAAGGCAGAGATTGTGCCAGGAGAGCAGCGCAGCAGCCAAGGAGAGTGATGCAGAGCTAGCAAGGGCTCACGCAAGGCCATGTAGAGGCAGCCAAGTGCTGCGCAGAGCACTAGAGAGGCTAGTGTGTCCCACGCATAAGCCCATAAAGCTGACGCAGGGCCTCCTGGGGCTGATGTAGGCCAAGAAAGGCTGACGCAGGGCCAGCGTGAGACAGAGAGGGGCTGATGCAGTCTAGATTGGGCAGACGCTGGGGTTGCAGAGCAGTTTGGTGCTGAAGAGCTGCCGGAAGGATTTTCCGGGGTTTTAGCTAGGAGATTTCTCTCAAACTGTGAGGTATAGCTGTTAAGGAAATTCTTTGTTGCGTAGGCCAGTTTCGGCACCTAGATTGTACTGACATTGCTTAATAAGAAAACCCTCAGAAAGCTGCACCGATTTTCCCACATTGGGTTTTTCCGGGGACATTAGTCCAAAAATAATGGTGTCATGTGTTGTGTTTGTTCTTGTTTCTTTTAGTTGTTGATCTGTAATATGTTGAGCATGCACTAGTGTTTATTTTTAGTATTTACTTTGTAAATAACTTGTTAAAGAAAAATAACAAGTAGGTAGGAATAAATCAGAACAAGCGCATGGAGGGTTTCTAACTAAGTAAACTTAGAAACTTCCACAGGACAACTTGATCTGTGGCTGATATGAGCCACACGTGTGAGGGTCTGTGCAGAGACAGCGCAGAAGGGCCTATGCAAGGGTTGGACGACCAGTTTTGAGAGGGAGCCAGAGGCCGGGATTGCCTGTGGCGTGAAAGGATTTTTCTCTTTAATTATTTTTGTTAGATACTCGCTGATTGGATAGCCAACTAGGCATCCATAGATTGTACTCAGATTTTCATTGTTGCATAATAATAAAACTCTCATCTGCTGCTTTGGTTTTCCCACATTGGGTTTTTCCGGGGACATTTGTCCAAAAATAACTGTGTCAAATTTTTATATGCGTTTTATTATTCTCCGTTTCCAACATTTTATTTTCCGCAACGTTTTTATTGTGAAGAAATTGCAGTGTGATTAATTCGTTATTTTGCTGTAACGAAATAAACTGCATAATTTATTCAATTAGAAGAAATAATTCCAGTTGCTGCATTTCAAAGAAAATTTCACAATAGTCTCGACTCATGGAGTAACGAACTATGAGATTCTTCCATCTACATTTTATTATCCACCCTATTTTGTATTTGTCACTAGCAATCACACCTATAGTAGTAGTGATTTAGTATCTATGTAACACATTTTGATTTTCATGACTTGTTGAGAAAACTACAGTTTATGGTTCTAATTTCTTTTGTGTTTGTCATTTTATCATCATTGATGTAGTACTAGCTGTATGATTGAATTTGTATTATCATGATGTAACTATTTTAGTTTCTAAGTTCTTAAAAAATTTGAATCTTTATGTCCATATTCAATATTTCATTTTTATATGTGTAATTCACCAATTTGTTATATATATATATATATATATATATATATATATATATGCCCTCCGTGTCCTATTTTCGAGGTCGTCATGTCTCGTGTTGCACATTCATATGTTTGTGTCTTATTTTTGAGGTCATTGTGTCGTGTTGCAGTCATATTTCCATGCCCTCTGTGTCCTATTTTTTGTGTGTTCTCCATGTACCGTGTACTTGTATCAGGTGACTTAGAAGGTAATGCACCAAGACCTTCACAAATTTGAACTTTTTAAAACCCTTGAAAGGCATAAGGTTGTTCAGGAAATGCAATCATTTTAACACTCCAGAAAGGCATTGAGGTTGTTGAACACTTTAGTGATTTTAATAAACTTCAAAGGAAACCGGGCCTTTGGAAAATTTGATCTCTTTAAGATGCATGAAAGGCATCGGGGCTTTCTCAAAATTCAATCTTTTAAACAGGTTTTAAATAAATTGGGACCTTCACAAAATTCAGTCATTTTAACATGCACCAAAAGCATCAGGGCCATCACAAGTTTAGATATTTTTACATGTTCAAAGGGCATTGGGGCCTTTTGTTCTTTTTAACCTGTCCACCAAGATTGAAGATTTCATAAAATTCGTACTTTTTAACATGCTATGTGCTAAGCAACCCTTTTCACGCAGAGCAGTTCTCAAAAGGTGTTTCTTGGATCTTGAAGATAACACCTAGAAGCCAGTTGTCAACAACTAAGATAGATTGTTCTTCAAGAAAAGGGATCAGAGAGTTGAAATTTATTGGGATTTCACGTGTTAATGCAATTGAGAAGTTTCACCTTTTCGACTAGAAATTTCCTGGATTGTAACCCTGTGAAGTTAAGCCTTAGGGCTGTTATGAAATAAGGTATAAAACAGCAGTGGAAAGATCAGATTATTTCACTTCTTAACAGTCTAATCTTCTAGAAATCTAAGCAGAAAAGATGTGAAACTGTCTAGATAAGTTTCAGCCCTCAAGGGCAACTTACCAAGCATAAACTGGATTTGAAAATTCTCTTTTACAACAGATATAACTGTAGGATAACAGCAGATTAACAACTCTTAAATTCTTCAATGTTGATGTAAAATAATTCAACAAAATTGCCCTTCAATAAAATTGCCCTATTACTTGTGTCAAATTAGCAATATTAGTGTGGGTTATTGTTGGGTGTTGAAACAAAGAGCATAGGAATCATAACCTACATTAGAGTAGCAAATGAAGACGAAAAAATACACAAGAGTTGGAAGCATGAATAAATAGAAAAGCCAAGGTTCAATCTGACGCCTCATGTAGAATGTTTGACCAATCTTAATCCCCCATGCTTGTGGACCCACACCCATGCATATGTTGTGTAGAACAATATCATACAATATCATATTTACTTGACCGAAATAGTAGGGATGATGTGGATACAAAACTATGTAGGTTTTTCTATGCATGTGGCATACCATTCAGTCTTCCTCACTCGCCTTATTGGCATGATATGATTACTGCTATAGAAAATGCCACTAAGGGATATAGGAATCCTGAGTATTACAAAGCCAAAGCCTAGTCTTTGGACAAGGAAAAAACCAATTGCATAATATTTTGGGACAATTTACAAATGATTTGAACATATATGGGGAATCCATTATATCTAATGGCTGGACAAATATTAAAGGGAGGTCATTAATAAGTGTTCTTGGTGTGTGGACTAGTGGTGTAGCCTTACTTCCAGTGTATGACTACTCAAAGAATTACAATGTTGGTGCTAATAATGCAAATCCCTTATTGAAAAACATTCAAGAAATTGGGTTGTACAATGTCATTCAAGTCATTGTTGATATTGCACTATTCTTAGGTAACAAGGGCCATATTGAGGATGTATATTGAACATATTTTATTTGGTTGTTTGGTGCACACAATGAAGTTCTTGATGCATGATGTTATTAAGTTGAATGATGCTGGTTATAAATGAATTAGTGCCCTATACAAGAAAGGGAAGACGATGGTAAAATTGATTAACAATCATAGTTCTACCTATTTCATTTTTCGTAATCACTCCAAGTTGGAGCTACTTGTGAAAATCATATTCACTAGCAATTACTTCACCTTGAAGCACCTTCTAAAGGTAAGAGAGGCCTTGGATATTATGGTAGTGAGTGATTCAGGGTAGGGTTTGATTTTGGGGTTATGCAATTGCATCTTATATAGAGGATTTTTAGGTGGTGAAGGAAACCTTTCTTGATGGCCCGATTTGGGAATAGGTTAGCTATGTTCTAAGGCCATCTATAATATGATGTGGTTTGTAGATTAATATGAGTGAATCATGGGGGGATGTGTATGAGCAAATGGACAATATGCTAAACAGATCAAGGATATTGTTGAATCAAAAAGTGAGATTGTGTGTAATCATTTTTGTAACGAGGTGGTCAAATTATAAGATAACCTAAATGTCCCACTTCATGCCACAACATATGTCCTTTTACCAAAATATTATTTTGCATCGTAGTTGGCCCAACCAACACCCATGTTTGGGGTTAAGAGAAGACCATGTAGGGTTTCAAAGGTTTATAAGAGATATATGGATACAATAGACAAAGTAGCTTGTGATGAGGTTGAGTCATGAAGTATAAAGCGAATTGAGGTTGTGCACTAGTGGCCAACGAGTCTTGGTTCTCTTCACACGATTAAAGATCAAGATAGGATGAATCCTATAGAATGGTGGAACATGTATGGAGGTTCTACCACACATTTGCATAAATTGGTGTTAAGGGTGATTTCATAGGTTGTGAACACTTCTTCTGCAGAGAGGTGTTGAAGTGTTTACAACATCATCCATAGTGTGAGTAGAAATAGTTTGAATGTAGATTGGGTAGAAAGGTTGGCTTATGTACACTACAACTTGAGGTTGTTTCTGTTTATTGCAAGGTGACATGGGTGGGACTACTGCAAATTGCTTCCAAACACCAAAACCCCAGAGGCCGTAGTTGGTGATGGGACTTGCTTTCCTATTGCTTGTATCCTCCTACACTACAAGTGTATGGGTGACGCATCCAGAGATTTGAACACGGGTGGGACTACTGCAAATCGATTCCAAACACCAAAACTCCAGAGGCCGGAGTTGGTGATGGGACTTGCTTTCATATTGCTTGTATCCTCCTACACTACGGGCGTATGGGTGACGCCTCCAGAGATTTGAACATGGGTGGGACTACTACAAAACTCCCGAGGTTGGAGTTGGTGATGGGACTTGCTTTCATATTGCTTGTATCCTCCCACACTATGGGCGTATGGGTGACGCCTCCATAGATTTGAACACGGGTGGGACTACTGCAAATCGATTCCAAACACCAAAACTCTAGAGGCCGGAGTTGGTGATGTGATTTGCTTTCATATTGCTTGTATCCTCCTACACTACGGGCGTATGGGTGACGCCTCTAGAGATTTGAACACGGGTTGGGACTATTGCAAATCGATTCCAAACACCAAAACTCCAGAGGCCGGAGTTGAAGATGTAAGGGTTGGGACAACAAACAAAAGGAGGAGGATAGGATGGAGCTACAAGAGTGTTTGGAGGATGAAATTTTGGTTGATGGGACTTGTGACATTGATCATGCAATAGTGATGCTACTCTCATCCATTGCTAACTCTAGAAGGATTTTAGATTTTGTAGTTTTAGCTTCACAACCTCAACCATTGTGTGGGTGTCATGTAGCTGATGGTGTTGTTCATCCTAGTTTTCCATGACCACTTCCTAATACTCCCATTGTTAGATCATGGGAAAAGAAATTAGAAGTTGCTAATGGAAATATGAAGTATAATTAGATGGAAAAACCATTTAACTTTTGTAGTTTAGATTGTAAAAGCTAGAATTATTTGTCTTTATGATGGCCTATTTTGTAAACATTAACATGACAATTGATTGTAGATTGGAACTCTTTGTTCATGATGCCTTGTTTCATGTCATGGTTGATGTTATATGTTGTAACGTTCCCAACCCTCCCATTGGGCGACACCACTCACACATATACTAGCATGACTGAACAATTGCATAATTTAAGCCATAACATTTTACCATGCACGCAGTAAACAACGTAATAACCAAAACCAAACAAGAAACATGGTGAAATACATGCTAAAAATCCATGAAATAGACACATGGAATGTTTTTTCAACTTGTTTGATAAATTTTCCAGCTGCCTGCGAACCTTAAACATTCCTCCCATCCGTAGACCATGTTGCTCCAATTCTCTTAGCAACCAGTGACCCTCAAGATGGGGCCATAACTCCACTTGTCATCGACTTTTGAGTTAGGTATGTGCCTCATACCAAACATAATAGGGCCAAGGTAGCAAACCTGTCAACCTCCAACCAATAGGCTCACATCCCCCATCAACCCTTATCTCGATTGGCTAGGGATGTTTCAGAGCCCTGCGGCTCTAGGAAGTTCGCTTCCCTCATGGGTTTTCCAGGTACCCGTCTAGGCCCTTATACAACCAAGGTACCAAACTTGATAACCTCCAACCAACAATCTCACATCCCCCATCAAACCCTATCTCGATTGGCCAAGGATGTACCAGAGTCCTGCAACTCCAGGAATTCCGTTGCCCTTATGGGTCTTCCAAATACCCTTCCAGGCTCTCATTCAGGGACTCCTATCCCTCTATTTCGATTGTCTAACTAAATAAGGGAAACACCTTTTTATAGACTTGGTGTCCCCTTTAGTCTGTATTATAATATTATAATATACTTTCATATCGTGATGCCTTTTGTTGTAGAGTCTTGGCCCCGTAGACTCTTTTGTTCCTCGGTCTGCAACATAATGACAAATTAGCTAAATTGCCATGTCAGCCAGGCTCACTAGCCCAATTTTACTTGGACGCTCTGGCCTCAAATTCATAAGTATGCTGGCCCGTCGACCTAATACATCGTACAAATCTATGCACACAAGTCTTAATAGGATTCAACCCTCCAGCCTAAAAATACGGGTTCTCTAACCCAATTACACAACCACACCGACCTTAAAACATACAGCTCCTTGGCCCACTAGCCTAACAATTCTATATATACAGAGGCATGTAAGCCTCAACACAATTTTGTCTCACCAACCTAACCGTCACATGTACATGTACATTACAAATCAGGGTCCAGATTAGGGGTTTTACATATGTTATAGTTGGTTCATGATGTACATAAGCTTTTGAAACTTGGAACTTGAAGGTTGATGTTATGGTTGATCATAATGGTGCATTGTTGTTTTGGCAAATGTTTTTCTAAGGGCCTAGAATAAAACCTATTGGCAAAATTGGGGAAAATATTAGGAAACTTGAAAAAATACAAAAAATTCATTCTTCTTTTTTTTTCTAAACATTGAAAGCAACAATAACATGAAAGAACCACTTAGGCATGTAAACATGAAACTGAAATTGGTATATAAGATGTATATGATTTCATATTTTCAAGTGATACATCATACATCCATACTCATTCTTGATAGTTGTCTTGAGCTCTAACATGTTGATACAAAATCACATCAAAAGAATAATAAATATATTTGATGATTCATCATCGCAATTCATCTAGATTCTACAATGATAAATATACAGAATCAATGATTCCCTCTACCACTTTTATGGGCAAAGGTAAACACTCTTCCTCTAGTAGTAGCAGGTGGGGCTTGTTGCCTCCTTGGGATATTGTGGAGAAAATATTTAACTCTAGTTGGTGTGCCCTTGGGGGCAAATTTCGAGTTGAGCAACTGCCACTCAAATCTCAACTCCTCTGTCTAGGCTAACTCCTAGTAAATCCAAGGGGGTGGACTCTATTAAAATAAACTAAGGCTTGCTTAATCTAAATGAAGCAAATTCTAGGAGTTAATTACAAGATACAACCACCATCAACAAAGATAAGTCACAACATATACTTCAAGGCATGTAAATTATAACCATAAGCATCACATCCATTCATAAGCCATAGATATCATGATGTTAAGCAAAAGCTTGGCAAGTAAAGATATGAAATAAAAGATTGGTGCCAATAATGTGCCCAATAGATGCTCAATTGAAGTACTTGAAGTTGTAAACACTGAAAGTAAAAGTACTTGAAATAAAAGTGCCTTGAAATGTACTTGAACTTAAAATGTAAATGCCCAAATAATCAATTGACTTGAAAGTGAAATGGCAATAAAAATATGATCAAGCACAAAAGATACTGCGAGAAATAAAGTGATGGAGTGTGTCTTGGTTTGTTTTAATTATAAATGTTAGAAAATCAGAAAGGCAAAAATATTCTCTTATGTTGATAATTACTTGTGATATTCTTGTAGTCTTATTAACTTTCTTTATGTTCTTGTTTTATCTTCT
The DNA here is from genome assembly GCA_031772625.1 of Pinus tabuliformis. NCBI lineage: Eukaryota > Viridiplantae > Streptophyta > Pinopsida > Pinales > Pinaceae > Pinus > Pinus tabuliformis. Next base: position 835,798,769 of record CM062816.1, read on the forward strand.
TTTCATCAAGCAATCATCAAATCAAAACATGAAGATCAGTGACACCAGATATAGGTGTTGAGAAATCTAGAGGCAACTAGATTAGGTGATTTCTCTTTCTTGATAACTGCTTGTGATATATTTCTACTTAACTTGATTAACTTCTTCTTTTACTTGATTATATTTAGTGTTCTTTCCATCAAACAACTACCAAACCATAAACAACAGTGGAACAAGAGGACACAAGATATAGGCGATCAATCAGGGCCAAAACCTCTCCAATTGAGAGGAAAACCCACAAGAATTCTTCTCTTCTTATAGACCTTCAGTTGATGAATTCCAAGACCTATGACCCTTGACTAAGACCCTCCAAGACCAAGTCAAATCTATCTTGCTATCTAGCAACTTCTACAATTTCGATCCCAACAAATTCTTCTGCAACTTTGATGTACCCAACAAATTCTTCTGCAACTTCGATCTGCTCAACAAATCCTTCTGCAACTTTGATCTTCCCAGCAAATCCTTCTGCAACTTCGACTTGCCTAGCAATTTTCCAACACCTCGACTTGCCCAACAACTTTCCACCACTTCGACTTGCCCAACAAGTTTCCAACACTTCGATTTTCCCAACAACTTTTCAACACTTCGACTTGCCCAACAACCTTCCAGTACTTCGACTTGCCCAACAACTTCCCAGCGCTTCGACTTGCCCAACAACTTTCCAACACTTATAAGGAAAGAAGTTTACTACCTTCAAGGACAATGTCTAACACAATAAAGGGAGAGAACAAACTAGAAGGAGCATCAAATTACAGGTCATGGAAGAACATAATTGATCTCATTCTTGAAAAGAACAAAGTCCTGGATTTGGTCAAAGGAAAAGTGAAGAAACCTACTGAAGGATCCAGTGATGCAGATAAAGTGAAGTTTAGAGAGTCAGAGATATTGGCTATGACTCTAATGGTAGAAAGTATAAAGGACAATCTTGTTCCATACATTTCTAGCATAGACCATGCTCAAGATATGTATGAAGCCTTATCAAAATTGTTCACTATCAAGAACATCGGTCAAGTAGCAAGTCTTAAGAATGAACTAAGGACCACAAAAATGACAAAAGATGACACTGTGGCTTCCTTCTTTGTAAGGATAACTAGAATTAGAGATGACCTTCTAGCCATTGATGAGATTGTACCGAAAAAAGAGCTAGTGATTACTACATTATTGGGATTGCCACCTACATGGAGTGCTTTTTGCTTCAGGACTCAACAGTTGGAAAGAAACTCCATCATTTGAACAATTATGGAATTCCTGTAGCCAAGAAGAGATGAGAATCTCTTTAGTAACTAACAATGAAGAAGAGAGTTTTAAAGGCATACTCCACTTATCACAAGAAAGGAAACTTCAAGAAGTCAAAAGGGCCAAGAAGGAAGGTAGACATGTCCAAAATAGAATGCTACCAATGTCATAAAATGGGTCACTATAAAAGTGATTGTCTTGACAATCCGAAGAATAAGAAAAGGAACAGGGACCAAGCTAATGTTGCTGAAGAAGGATCTCCAAAGAAGAATAAAGTTGAAGAACTCGATATAAGGGACTTACACTACTAAGTCCTTTGCTCTAAGTTTTAGTTATTTCATTTTTGATTTCTAGTATTTGTAGGTTTAACATATTTTGGAAAAACTTTTTTGAATTGTTTTTATAAGGTTATAGGTATCCCTCGAGCTTGGAGGGAGCCCTCACCAACTTCGAACGATAAGTATCTTATTCCTTGTATTACCTTTACATTTTTTAGTTTTCCTTACTTATCTAAGTTTGTTTGCATTAAGTACTAATCACATTTCTATTTATATTTTCCTTGTTTAGGAAAATCTTGCTAAATACTCGAGGATTATGGAAGAAGGCCTCACAAAGACAAAGCATTGGAGTTACAAGGTTTGTTAAGAAACAAAAGGTATGCCTTAAGGCTTAGACTATAAGTTTTTGCTCTCTTCATGATACTCATTCTTAATAAACTATTTTACATTACTAACATTATTGCCTAGCTCTCTTGAATCATAAAGATTCTTGATTGGGTGATTCATCATTATATTAATCTACCCTCCTCATATCTTCGATTATTCTTGTGGAACCCTAAAAAGGTTCTTTGTAAAAGCCTAACTTAAGGGTATGTCAATGATAATGTATGAAACCCTAGCCTACTTAGGGTGATTGATGAAGTCTAAAGAAAATGTTTGATGCTTTGATGATGTCATGTTTGGGGGTTTTGGTATGGTTATGGAAATCATAACTTGTTAAGGTTGAATGGTGATGTCTGAAATCCCAAACCTTTGAAGTATTGATACATTAGGGTTTGTTGTTGAAACCATAGATCTTTAAGGTTTTGGTAGGGTTTATGAGAAAGACCCTTATTTTAGATAATATCCTAGGAATGAAACCTTAGGTATATGTTTGTCCACCTAATCAAATATGTTAGATGTCTGAATATGTTTGTGTCATTGGGTTTGACTGACATATGTTGTGCTTGTGCATGATGATGAAATCCTTGAGATGTGTGTTCACCTAATTGTTGATGGTCACAAGTTCTAGGGTTTGGAACTAAGCCCTAGTCGAAGTTTGATACTCTAAGACGATAGTTCTAGGGTTTTGTAACTAAACCTTAGTAGAAGTTCATGATGACTGTGTGATAATCTGAGATTTATGAAAGATTGTTGAAATTTGAAATTGCGCTGTGATTGGTTGAGATTGTTGAAGCTTAATGGCTCATGTATGAAATCTAGGATCTTGCACTAAATCCTTGTAGAAGTCTAACATATGAATTCAAAATTGTTGGATGCTTTGAAGAACTATATTCGTTTGAATTGCTTCTAGGGTTTGCAATATATTGTAGTAGGGTGTTTCATATCTCTGGAAGAAATATTGAATCCCTAGATATAATGAAGGTTGTTATCTTGATTTAGATGGTCAAAGTCTTGATGATGAAGTCTAGGGTTTATGGAAAAAACCGTAGCAAGGAGTTGAAGTAAAAAAGTATGTGTCTCTTGTTTGTGAACCTAACTAAGTTTGGGCATTTGATGTCTAATGTCTAATGCTTCCTTTATTATATGATTCTGATATAGGTGACTTCATGCTTCTATATATATGTATTTGGTTGTACTTGCTATCTAAGTTGTGCAGGTACATAATCTTCAAGATGATGAAGATGTTCATAAGTAAAGTTGATTTGATAAGTATGATGAAGAAAGTTATATGAATGATGCTGGTCATGATGACTCTGATAAGAAGGATGGAAGCCATGAATGATTCTCCGATGTCGTAGAAAAGAAGTTGATCTCCCTAAGTTAAGAGGGAGCCTGGATAAAGAAAGGAGTATATCTCCCGAGTTGAGAGGGAGGGCATACTATGGTCATGATGGATACCTTTAAGTAATTGGAGAATGCATATTAAGGTGCTATTGAAAGAAGGAAAGTTGTTTTTGGTTGCTACATGTGAAGTAGGAAAGGAAGTTAAATGATTGAGAAAAACTTTGTCAAGTTTTGTTTGAGAAACCTCGAAGTCCTACTGTAATGAATTATGTGGCAACACCAAGAAGTTGGAAGACCCCAAAGGTTTGTGTTTACTCATGAATATTTGAAAGGTTGTTACTAATTGGGGTTGTGATTGTTTAGATAAATCTCTCGAAGTTTTGGAAGCATGCTTGATGTTATCAATCTGTTTGATTGGGAGAGATTTCATGTGTTAAGGCATTGTGTAATACCTGGGAGGACATCTGGCCGATACTATGTGTTGATGTTTGGATCCCGAAGTAGGGAGGGTGGCATTGGTCATAGAGCTCTGACCTTAGATATGCACTTGGATCCTTAGGTTGATGGTTAGCAAGTAAAGCTTGATGGTACCAAGAGAGGCTGCAAGATTTAGTCCATCTTAGTACCACCCGGATAGAATTCCTTGGTCAGGAATCTAGTTTGTGGCACCGTGAGTGCCTAAACTGTTGGAGGACCTTGGATAGATTGCCCTGGTCAGGAATCTAGTCCATGGCATTGCGGTGCCTAAACTCTTCATAGTTCATATGTTTTGAGATCTTCCTTGTACTTGTTATTATGAATACCTCCCTAGTTAAGAGGGAGTGTTGAAGAATGTAACTAGGTTCAGTCTTCATAAAATGTATTTATCAAAAAAATGAAAAATATATTTTGTAATTATTATTATTATGACTTGTTAAAGCATGGGTTTCATGCTTGGGTCATCATGTTTTAGGTCAAAGTCCCCATTGAGGACTTCTAGGATTTATTCGGAGTCATTAGAGTCATTGCCCATTTAAGGAGACCATTCTTGGGCTTTTGAATCATGTAAAAATAATTAATATTGAGTCAAATAAGCTATTTGTCACCTCCACAACAAGTCAGTCTCAAGGAGATCAAGTCGGCCTCAAACTGGGTAATTCAACCTCACTAGAAGCCTATATATTGGAGCAGTTCGAATTCATTTGGAGCATTCTCTCTCTCACACAAGTTCGATATCCAGAAGAAAGAGATGGAAAAGTGCGAAGTAAGAAAGGAAGGCTAACAAAGTACGAAGTTGGAGAAAGAGGAAGAAAAAGAGAAAATCAAAATTTTGGACTTATCTATCTCTCTCTCGTGTGGATTCCTCTAGGAGATCGAAGTCTCTCTTGTCAGGTCGAAGCTACTGTTGCTGCCAGTTGCTGGGTCAAAGTTGTTGTTGCTAGGTCGAAGTTGCTATTGAAGGGTTATCATCTGCAAAAAGGAAGAAAGGGTTGACTTGGTGTGGAGGAACTCTGTGTCTAGGTCAAGAGTCTTGGATTATCTTAGGAATTAATTAAGGAAGAGTTGTTGACTGGGTATTCCCCTAGATAGGGGTTTTGCCCTGGTTGTCCGCCTATATCCGGTGTCTATAATCTTTTTGCTATTGTTTTGGTAATTGCTTGATGAACTAAAAGATAAAAGAAAAACTTAAAAGATAAAATAATCACAAGTAATTATCTATATAAAGAAAATGTTTTTGTCTTTTTGATTTTTTAACAAGATCTAATCTCAACGGTCAATCATTTTGGAGATTAGGGTGGGGGATTAAGTTATAACTCAAGCTTATTATAAAAGAAAGGCTAGGCCAAGGGGGAAGACACAACACGCATGGGCACAAGAGGGGCACAAGGCATTCAGAGAGGCAAGGAATCTCAATGGTCGGTGGAGAAGGACTTCTACTCAAGTGTGTCGGTTTCAAGGAAATTGATAGGGTGCAACATGAAGATCTATATCAACTAAGACTAGTGCTTGATTAGCTAGAGAAAATCTAGATTTGTTGTATGTATTTTCCTCGGTTTGGGCCATTTTACCAGTAAGGGAGGCCAAGTAGATTTTGATCATTATTAATGAAGAACTAATTTGATTGAATAGAAAATGTGTGTGCGCTTATGTTTTTGAGATTGGTCGATTTAATGTGCTTCTGTTGAATATTTTTTGTTTATGTTGCAAATCCAATTGTGCTTTTATTCATTAGATCTGAGATAGTTTGCTAGGTTAATAAATTGATAGGTGTTGGGTTCAGAAATTTAATAGGATTGTCACCATCAACCAAGAGAAGAACCTTTACCAAGGTTCGCTAATAGTACACACTTCTTGCACTCTTGTCCAAAAACTCTTTGGTCACACTAATCTAGTAATGGTTTGCTTGCCCATTCAGTTCCTTGTTGTATGCACTAGGATTCCACTCATCTCAAAGAAACATTCTCTTCACCTTCAACATAAAAGTGAGGAGAGACTATAGAGAAATAAAACTAGTGGTGAAACATCTGATTGCAGGATGAACCAACTTGTTTTTACCCATGATTGTTGTGAAAATTCCAATATGGAATCCTATTACAACAACTGGTATTATTTCTCCTAATTGTTAATTAATTTAACAATTTATCTACTATGACAAATATAAAAATAAACACACTGCAACCTTCACAAATAAATTTCTGTGGAAAAATAATGTGCTGGCTGAGAAATGCTAGCATACACATAAAATATGGGAATTATTTTTGGACAAATGTCCCTAGAAAAACCCAACTTGGAAAAATCGGTGTAGCAGTGACGGTTTTTATTATTATGCAGCAGTGAAAATATGAGTACAATTTGGATGCCTAAAACTGGCAATCCACAGCAAGAAAATCTGGGCAAAATTATTGAAGGGAAATTACCCTTTCTCCCCAAGAAATCCCAGCATAGCCTGCCTACAAAGACCTTGGCCTCTTGAAGCCTCTGCGCTACATTGCGTAGTCTTTATGACGTCAAGCCTCTAATTGGTCTTTGATGAAGTCGTTCTTCCTTCTGCTGCTAAGGAAATCGTCTCTTTGGCCCTCTGGAACCTTTGCCTGGCCACTGGAACTGAGAACGATTTTTCTCCTCAATAAATTGAACTGCCCTCTCTAAAGCAACTGCGCAGTCCTCTGCGCTACCTCACTGGGAAAACTTGGCCCTCTTGCTGCTGCCTCTCGGATCTGGAAAAACTTCCTCTGGATCACTGTTCTTGCCCCTCACTGCTTCAATCTCTGCTCTTTCCGGCAACTGAATGCTGCTAGTCAGGAAATTGATCTGCCAAGGAAATCGAACTACTCAAGAGTGTTCTCCATGAACACATCGACCTCTTCTTATAATCCACTATTGGATCACCAACGACCAAGATTAAAACTTTATCGATGGCTAGGATCATCTTGGAATCGATCTATCTGAGTTTCTAGATGATTCTCTCCTTGACTTAATTAATATTGATTAATTAAACATATTCCCTAAGTTTAGACTTAGGAAATATTTAAAAATTGGTAAATAATCTAATTAAGCCACTTCTAGGTGGAATTTCCAGAAACAATTTCGGGTCTTGGAGATCTCATGTATTCTAGCCTCTCCACCAAATTTCGTGGCTAGAACACATCCATGATCCGATGCTACAAAAATTAACAATTGTTTTCATGAGGTTAAGAACATATGCATGATTACATATAAATTTGATGATGCTCCTAGCTGATTCAATGATATGCTTGATCTAAGAAGTTTTGCCCATGTTCTCTAAAATCAAATCAATGCAATAGGCAACACAAGGAGTCCAATACAAGCTCTGGTACCTCTGCATAAACAAGTTGCAGGGAGGCAAATAATTAATAATTTTATTTGTTACGACTTGGACAAGATGTTGTGGGCCTATCTCCTGGATGAGCCAATCCAACAACTCACACGATAATTGTGCATCTTTCATATGTAGATACATTGATATATTTCATAACCATTGCCCTTTGGAAGTTGGAACCATTAAATCTCTCATTAAAAGTCGACAAGAAAATGAAAATCTAATGGACATTGCAATAGTAAATCATAATCAATCCCTACTCCACAGTTGCTCTGCTAATGGCAGTGAAAAGACTCGATTTCCCCTCTTCAGCTCGATGAAAAGAGAGTGAGAAACTCTTCTGCTCTCAATACCTCGCCTCTGTTTTTCTAGTTGAGGTAAAAAAAACTAGAAAAAAATATTAAAGGGTAAGTGATGTTGAGTTGTGGACAACTTCCTTCGAGGCACTATATTTTAGGAATATACTGTGATATTTTAAAAAATGGCACTTTTTTTGTGACATTTGGAACACTTGAACTTGATTATTTGATGATAATGTTATAACTAATAGATGGTTGATGTTATCTACGTACTCAATGGTTGATGCTGTAATGATAATCATTAATCTACTATAGACTCCAGTGTCCTCTTCTTAAAAATGTAGCATTTGTCCACAATTAGAACGGAAGTATATTTTATGCAACTAATTTGACATTTACATTTTTTTTTAATATATATATGTATCAAAATATATATTAAAGAAAAAAACACCCTTGGGATGGTATGCTTCTAGGGTTTATGGAAATTGGCACTTCACACTCCGACTTGCCTCTTTCGCTTTGCTTATGTTCCCAAAAGCACTGGTCTCGGTGCTATATCTTGTCTCCCCATAAAACCTCTATTTATTTTGAAGACTTGTAGGACTCCAATCTTGCCCAAAACTTGGTTGAACAAATGCAGATCATCTCTTGCTGGAAACCCTTGTTACTCAGCAATAGCATGAAGTCCAACAATGAAGCTGTTTTAAAGAAAAAAAGATGCAAGATATGATGAGTATGTTCCAACAACTAATCACCAATCAGTAACATGCCCTCCAACAGACCTTGAAACACTAGCCATAGCCCTAACCATTTTTCCATAGGTGTTCTCCATTGCCCAACATTGCTTTGCAGTGACACAAAGTTAAATGGGGAGAGGTTCAACTCTTGGATTTGTAGTGTGGAAGCTTACTTCAAAACTCAACCTACTCTGACAAACTCTCAAAAATTTCTTGTACCTGAGGTCCACATGGAAGACGAAGCCCTTGTTGTCGCACAGATTGTCACGACAACGCTTAGACTGGGGGCTGTCACTCTGATCCCCGATCTCTCCGTTTAAGCTGTCTCCCGCGGCTAAGTGGGGTAGACCCTATGGGAAAATGGATGACCAACTAAGAGCCAGTTGGGCTGGGAGACACAAAGGGAAACAAGCATTTAATTGATTTTATTAAGTTAATAGACCAGTGCCTTATGAAATAAATGATTAAACGATTATTTATCAAATGCTGCAGGAATATGAACTTTATAATTCCATGATTAACAATCATTTATAAGCAAAATGCAAGATATTCATCAAACGCACAATGCCTTAACAATAATCCAACAATTAAATTTGTAAAGATCGAATACATTAAACCACGAAATTTAAATGCTAACCAAGCTCACGAAAAGATTCACTACTTTTCAATAGCTAATCTTTAAATAAACATTTAAGTGCTTTTAGCTATAGAAAAATGGGACATAAATACCACAAGAGACTCCAAAAAATGAATTTTCAATTTTTTTTTTTTTGGGTGTTAAATATTTTTATTTTTTATTTTCTAAGAATAAAACAAGACTAAACTAAACTAAATGAAGCTTAAAACTAAATCTTAAAAGAACCTTTTTATTTTATTTTTTTTAACCACTTATGAATTTTTTATATTTTTTAATTTTTTATGATTTTGAAATAAAATAAAACCAGAACTTAAAATAATAAAATAAAAATTTAAAAGACTAGACCAAAATTAAATCTAATCTAAATCTAATCCAAGTCTAACGCTTATTTTTTTTTTATTATTATATATATGTATTTTTTATGATTATTATATTTTATGAAATAAAACTAAAATTAGAATCTAAACTAAATTCTAACTAAACTAAATTCTAACTAAAACATATGTGATCTATATAAAATGAAACCATATAAGATCTAAATAAAAGAATTTTTTTTTATGGTTTGTTTTTTGTTTGTTTGTTTGTTGTTATATAACCCCAAAGTCTTTCTTTATTGCACAAAAACTGACTACAAGAGAGCTTTCTTTAGCACCAGACTCTCAGATCAAATCTGATCTCAAATGACCCCTAGCACCCTATTTAAAGGAAAAATTCCCAACGGCTAATTCGAGTGATCCATGTCAAAATGATCTCGACCGTTGATGAGGATCAAGATATCTTTTAATCTCATTCGTCGAATTTTTAAATGCATTTTAATATATTAAAAATTGAAATTCTGCATTTATTTACTCAAAAAATTTGACTTATTATTATTTTATTATTTTTTAAAATTATTATTATTTTTTTAATTTTTAATTTTTAATTTTTAATTATTTTTAATTTTTAAATTTTATTATTATTTTTATTTATTTTTAATTTTATATATATTTTTTTTAATTTTTTAATTTTTAAATGGATCCTCGAATTTAGCCTTTGGAAAAATCACCTAGGACCTAGGACTTAGGACTTATGAGGGGATTAAAACATTTCCTAACCCTCAAGACACTTTACATCATGACTTTTACAATTTTACATCTGAAGGGGGAAAACCCATTTGACATAGACCCTCATGGACCACCCAGTTCTGCGACCGAATATAATATAGCAGATCAACACATTAGGATTCCCCTAAGATTCTAATGACAAAATTCATTCCGGCTTTGGGGTTACGCTGAAGGAAAACTCTGCCGATCATGGATCGGTGAGACAAAAAACCTTCCGGAACGTAGATTATCACTAGAAAATTAGGTCCACCTAGGCAATTTACATACATGACTCAGATTTGCTAAGATTATTTACAATTTACACATGCAGACTGGGTTTACAAAACAATATGATCGGGGTGATGATGACAATCGAATGGCACGGACATGTCGATCCAGCGCTGCCCCTTTTGCGAAGAAAAGGGGGTGTACTGCTATGGGTAGTTGACACGTAGTGGTCAACAGCCCTCACATACTAGTTGAAAGAGAACCAACACCATGCAAACTACAATTAAACCTTTGATCAACATTTGACATGATTTCAAAGACATTGGTTGTTAAGGGGTTCAACCAATTAGGGTTCAAGGATGCAATGTTAGCATGATGACTGCGTTTCCAATGTACTTTTGGATAATTAGTCCAACAGTTCATTGAGGACCTCAACAGACTTTCCATTGAACTTGTGGTAAGGGATTTTACAAACACCATGCCAAGTTCATTTCTAGTTTTCTTCCTCACATTGTAACAAAACTAGAACTCTTTTCAATCCCTTCATTGGATCAATGCCTTCCAAGTAGTTTTCAAAATTTAAGCTAAGGCTACCCAGGTCCCAACCTGCCCAATCACCACCATAACCCTTACACACAAAGTGAAAATATTGTTTTTATCATCAGCAATGTCATTTTGATGATGAATGTTGTGCCTTGTTGGACAAGAAGGCCAAGGCCTTCCTTGCTGAATTACAATCAGTAATCATTGAACTTATTTCTGATGAATAGAAAGAGGAATCTAAGCTCCATGATCACAGTCCCTCCAATCTTCTATGATGACAGTTCTCTCAACCCTTTGTTGGCCTTCCTGGATCAGTAGTGTTCTGATCTTGAGCAATAAGATCTCTTCACTTACTTTCTAGACGAGGCAAAAACTTGCAGACAAATATCATGGACAATGGCATGAAAATAATCGGGTTTCTTGAATATTGGCAGATTCACTCCAAACTACCACATGATGACATCCACAACCATATCTTCTTGGATGGGCAGAGAGCAAGTTTGTCGACACCTCTCACTTATCAGATCTAGGTGTTTTGTCACTTTTTCCATTAGACCTTTCAATGATATGGTTGACTGTGATATTACACTATTGCATTGTTGTGACCTACTTCTTGTCAAGCCCTACCAGTTTGAGAAGAGTGCACAGTATGATGGGATGTTCAACACCTATAGACTTCATAAGGATGGTGAAGGCTACCAGTTCACATCTGCTCCTCCTCAGTCTGAGTGGCAAGCTATTAAGGAAGTCAATCTCATCAAATTCAGAACTGTAAGTACTGCACTGGTGCGTTCCTTCCCATCCTGCTACAACCTTCCGCACAAGTTTCAGACTTCAGCAGGGAGGTGCCACTCCAAGCATCATGTCTACAAGTGATGTCTCACCCTACTTCTACACCTACTGCCAACACTGCAACTCTGAAGTATAGATGACAGCGCCTCTTTCTCAGGACCCCCTTTTCATGGTTCCCCTCCACACATGGATCCACAGATTATAATCTTTGCACACCTACCCTTCAACTGCATATGTAAACATGACTCTTCAATGGGGATGGCATTACATCTTGCCAAACATGTCATATTCAGTGGAGGTTCACTTCTCAGTTTTCCATTGAGAAGTTCCAGCCAACCATTGAGCCCTAGAATCTATGCTGTCCTTTGCTGGACTGTGGACACCATCAGCCAAATTTGGGGATGGTTTCGTTTCAGTGGGGTAGAGGACATGGTTCATAAGTTGCTAGTGGTCTTAGACCATGTATAATATTTGTAAATTGTTGGGTATGTGTTATATTCTTTGCACTACTAGCTGCCGACGCTGTTATGTTGCGCTGGGCACAGTGGGGGCAGCAGCACTCTGTTTTTTTGTTTTTTGGGTGGACCCAAGGATGGTGGGCGGACACACCCATGTTTTGCACATGGTTTTACGAAAGATGGTTTTGCCCATGGTATTTTGACATTTTGTAGATCTGGTCAAGGGAATTATGGTTATGTTCGAATCCAGGGTTAATGGATTGGGGGTTCATAAATGCATCGGCATGTATATAATGTATTGCAACATTGAAAGGAATATAATGAAAATTCAATCTAGTTTTCCCGGTTTTGGGTTACAGAAGAAAAATCTGTCTATATTTTCTGTTCTCGCCATTGTATATGTTCTGTCTTTTAAGAATTTGCTTGAAGGTAATTTCTGTACAGGGTTGAAGCCTTCATAAATAACACTTTTCATATTAATTTTTTGAAATGTCATTTTGCTTAACTCATTGAGGACCTTTTCAAACTTAATCATTCTCCAAGTTTGTGGATTTAGAAATAAATAACACTATGAAGAGTTTCATCTCTACAGTTCCAGCATTTTTCTTGTCTTATGCTTCCATCATTAGTCCTCTTATGTTTTACTTGTATGCAACTATTTTTCTATTTCAGCATACAGTTCATTCACAGCAATTTTTTTAACACCACACCTGCTGTTTGATTTCACAGGAATGGAAGCAGTGGGAGTGGTAACTGCAGTAGGACCAGGATTAACAGGAAAACAAGTGGGGGATTTAGTTGCCTATGCAGGGAATCCTATGGGTTCATATGCTGAAGAGCAAATTCTTCCTGCAAATCAGGTTGTGCCATTTCCATCTACAATCGATCCTATTGTGGGTGCTGCAGTGATGTTGAAGGGTATGACTGTCCAGTATCTTCTTCGGAGTTGCTTCAAGGTATACGTTGTAATCACGTGTGCATTGATATTGTCAATTCACTTGCATAACATATAAAAGATTAATGAAAAAAATCCCACTGCCTTTGTATTTGAGCATTGTGTTGTTTTCTACGGTGCAAATGTTTATTGATTGAATTTGGAGAAAGAAAAAAAATTGAATTGTGGTAAATATAGGTAGAGCCTGGACATACAATTCTTGTGCATGCAGCAGCTGGGGGAGTGGGATCTTTGTTATGCCAATGGGGCAAAGCCCTTGGTGCAACTGTCATTGGCACTGTATCTAATGAGGAGAAGGCAGCACAAGCAGCTGAAGATGGATGCCATCATCAGATTATCTATACCAAGGAAAACTTTGTAGAACGTGTCAAAGAAATTACAAAGGGACAAGGAGTGCATGTTGTCTATGACTCTGTGGGCAAGGACACATTCCAGGTAGTTAGATACGAGATTTAAATTTTCATAGAAACATGCTTGTTTGTTTGTGAGGCTTTATAATATTGCAGATGTGGATTACCAGGGGTCCTTGGAGTGCTTGGCATCCAGAGGTTATATGGTGAGTTTGGGCCAATCATCAGGCATGGTAGATCCTTTTCCTATGTCAGTCCTTGCATCAAAGTCGTTATTTTTAACCCGACCTCACCTGATGCATTACACTGCAACTCGAGATGAGCTATTGAGATGTGCAGGGGAAGTATTTTCTGCTGTTGCAAATGGTGTCCTAAAAGTTCGTGTTACCAAGACATACCCTTTGTCAGAAGCTGCAAAGGCTCATGCTGATCTGGAAGCTAGGAAGACAACAGGTTCAATTGTTTTAATCCCGGACAATAGTTGATGCATGAAAATGAGGGACAACTGCCGATCGGTCGATGAATGAATGTAGTTGCTTGCATGACAAGTTGAGGCACCATACTATTTCTAGTTACTTTAAATTGCTTGAACATCAGTTTAATACTATGTATATAGTAAATACTACTAAATACACAGTTAAATGGTTCCATATCTTGTCATATTGTTAATGATATCTGTAATTAATTTATTGAGTCATTTTCATGTTGACAATTTGGAATAAAATCCTAAAACTAATTGCCTATGAGGATTTTATTAGTTATAGGCAAGCGACGAAATTATTTATGAAGAGATTTCGAGGTAACAAGCCTTATGTACCATATTGCAATTTGAAAAAATTGTGTTTTTGCATGTTTTGGGATTTTGTCGCCTTATAACAGAGATGGCTGAGACATTCTGATAGATTAATAAAATATTATAAATCTCCATACATGCTGCAGTAACGTCGTTTTTGAAGGATAATTCTAGGGAAACAAATCTTGATTTAGAAACAGCTGAATCTTTAAGACTCGAAACATGTTCTATGAATATTTGGCAAGTGTCTCTGGAAACTCGTTGTCGCTCTTATATAATGTATAACAAGATTGTCAATTCTTCTAAACAAATTATTTTTATTTTACAAGAGTCGAGCCAAAATTTGAAATTCAACCTACAAGTCTTTCTTTATAAATCGAAAAATGGCCAACAACTGCTTTGTTTGAGCTACTACAATAGGTTCTATAAAAATACATGTGTGTATGTAAACAAGTGTAACTGCCTGAATAATTTTGATAGCTGCTTGGAAGAATGGTGTACTGAAAACTTCTACTATTTAAACTCATGAAACGAATATTACTATGAAGTAGAATATGAAGTGTCTGAGGAAGTCCCTTGAATAATTAAAAGGGATAAATGAATGACAATGCTTGACTGAATAATTTTGTCCAATGAATGTTGATTAGTTGTGACTCATGCTTAAGAACTATTGTTTTATAGTGACCAGGACCTCAACTAACATTAAGGACTTTTCATACTGGGGGTATTTACTGGTGATATTGTAGAACATGTACGAGCCCCTTTAATGGAAAGATTAAGCTGCAAAAGCTGTATGTTGATCTAAAATTGCAGGAGTCTCTTGACAACTATGAAAGGAATTGAACCAGTAATGTATACCCGGTGAAAACATAAATATTCTCACATGCATGCATAACCATCGATTACAAAACAAAGAAATGGATTAAATCAACAATTAAACTGCAAATCCCTTCACATGCATACATCCGTGAAATCAAGGGACCTTTCACTAAGATTTTCATCGACACTAACCCCATTTACAAGAAGACCTGCAAATGACCCATGAGGGGCCAACACATTCTCAAGGAGACTTGAACTTTGTTGAGGAAATTAACAGTGCCTTACTTTCAGTAACTGAGCAAGCCCTTCTTCACAAAGTTGACATGTTTAGCGTGTCATTTTTACTTTGTTTTATGCATTTTTCTTTTTTATTTGTACTTTTTATTTCCTCATTCTTTGTCACCCATTTCTAATAATTTATTTGTTATTATATTTTCTCACACGTTATTGTAAACCCATCATTATTTCTTATTTATTTAGGTTAACATTCATCTTTTACCTTCACTTTATTTTATGGTTCCCAACATTTTCTCATCTTTTCTCATCTTGATTACTTACTCATGTCCTCAATAGGGGTTGAACATAATTGTCATCTGTGAGAACACAAATCTCTACCCTTGTTTCTAAAATGTCCCATTTTCTCAATTTATCCATTGCGGTTCCTAACATGTTTTATTTAAGAATTATGACATATCTTTCCTTTAGGTAATGTGTAGATGTTCTTCTTCTAATTATATTCTAACATTTTCTTATCTTTTGTAAGAGCAGGTGGATATGTGATCCTCTAGACAATCACGCAAGGCAAAATTCATAATTCAATCCCAAAATCATATAAAGACTATATATATGTTCAAACAAAACATCATCTATTATAAGCATATGATACACAATGTTATGGTTCAACATGCTTATTTCTCTAGAGAGAACATGCACATACATCCACACATTTCTAGTTCTTAGTAATGGCGTGGGTGTGCCTCTTCAAGGCCCACACCAAGTGTCATCCACACATTTCTAGTTCTTAGTAATGGCGTGGGTGCACCTCTTCAAGGCCCACACCAAGTGTCACTGCGTGACCGCAAGCCTATTAACACGTCCATATTACAACAATAGGAAAATCCTCGAGTCTAATCCTAGCTAATAAACTAAAGAAAAGTAAAATGTATATTGTTGACCCAAGAGGGATGTTATAATTTCACTTCCTTTGTTAGGAGGAATAAGGTGTTTCACTTTGTTAATGGTCCTCCTACTAACATAATGGTTTTTTGTAGGGTGTATATGCTTGCTTACTTCACATTTCCCTTCCATCTTTTGTGCGACCCATCTCCTCTTGGATGCATGTATTTGTGAACAATAAAGTTGGACATGTCACAAATTGTCTTGGAAATATTTTTGTTACCATAAAATCATCTATCCTATCCCTACTGTTCTTTCCCATGCAATATATGATGTCCTACTTTTACTTTATGGGAGCTATAGGGTGTTCAATTGTTCCTTTTTTTGATTTGTAAATTGCCGTGGATATTCCATTCGACGGTTCGTCACAACATATTTGATAAAATTATACTTAAAATTTTGAAATCTACACTATCAAGGCTTATTTCTTTTTAGATTTATGGATTTGTAAATTATTGTTTATTGCATATGTGTGCAAGTTATAATGATGCAGACAAATAGAAAACAACAAAATAAAACTCACAAACCATAATTGATACAAAATATATCCTGGGAAACCCTTTTAGGAGAACACCTAGCTGGAAGGTGAGGCTGCTTTGCTCTCTTTCTTTGAATACGAAATGACATCAAGTACAAAAAAGTAAGGCATGTGGTTTGTGGGCTACTACAATGCATACATTTTCTTTGTGTGCTCTTCTCCCAATCCCTAAATTATTCTATTCATCTATGGAACAAAATGTACTTGAAAAGAATGAAACCCCTTTTCCTCCTAGTGGCCTAGCTATAACACAACCCGATAGCCTACTAATGGTTAGGTTTGAATCTTTCAATTCTTAACTAGAGTTATAATATTGACTCTTCTAAAGTCTTTTTCATCATGATCACGTGGCTAACCCCTTTTACATGAGTAATGAGGGTTGATTTGACATCTTTTCAAATTATGGTAGTCAAAATAGGAAGGTCAATCTCTAAGTGGCATAACTTTTGCATATAGACTTCAATTGAGGTAATTTTTGCGTTGTTGGAAAGGTCTCTTTGTGTAGAATAGAAAAAATTGTGCATGCTAGAGTGGCAAAGTTTTATCCTCAAAAAATGTCATTTAATACCTCAAACTTCTCTTCAAAGGTTTTAGACCTCAATTTTCCACATTGGGTCTTATTGGTAAAAATGCTCTTGTGAGTTGATTCCTCCACTTTTTCCATTATAAAAGCATTGAAATGAATGATAGAAAATATAATGATCCAATTTGGATTGCACCTCCCAATTTTGGAAGGCTTTTGGTCCCAAAAAATGAGGTGAGTAAATTTTTCCTCCACCTTCTCTTGGGAAGTTGTAAACTATTATTTCAACTCAATTTTCTAAAGGTCATGTTGCCCTATCGTGTAGTTTTGGACTTCTTTTGCCAAATTGTATCCTCTGTCAACTCTGCCTGAGCATCTGCTGTCAAATCCTCTATAGAAGGTAGGACCAATTCCTCTTCTTGATCTAGCATGTAAGACTTATAGAGATTCATATTCTCTGCATTCACAACTGAGCAAATGAACATGCATGGGGGTTGTCGAGTCTATAGGCGTTATCTCCCACCTTTTCCAATATCTCAAAGGGACCATGTTCTAAAGCCTTGGTTTTCTTACAAGGACCATGTAGCCTCTCATTATTCAACTGTAACCATACTTTTTCTCCTACCTTGAATGATTTCTTTGTATCATGTTGACCATCCATAGCCTTATATTTTTCCTATGAATTTTGTAGTGTCTTTTGTAACTGTATATAGATTTACCTAATCTTTTTTTCAAATTTTTCTATCCTTAAGACATCCCTTGTATGATTCTCCCTCACTCCTTGCTTCCCATATGCAATATTCAAAAGTGGAGGTGGCAAATATCTAAAACAAGTTTCAATTGGAGACTTACTAGTAGAAGTGTGGACTATTATGTTATAAGGGTGTTGTATATACACCAAATTTTCATCTCAGGTCTTCAGATGTTTATGATTGTAACTCCTCACAAGTTGCCCCAAAGCCTTGTTACAAATTTTGCTTTCCCATTTGTCTGAGGATGGAATGTTGTAGACCTCTTTAACTTCATGTTTATCTTCTCCCACACTGTTGTCCAAAATGCACTGAGAAATCTTGTGTCCCTATTTGAAATGATGCTCCTCAATATCCAAAAGCGCACCCAGACTTGTTTAAAGAACAAGTTTGTTGCTTCTTGCCCACTGATAGTATTTTTTCAAGGCATTGAAACACATATCTTGTTGAACTGATCAAGTACCATAAACATGTAGTCATGCCCCTTCCTGGTTATTGGTTAGCCTCCCACAAAGTCCATGGAAATTCTTTCCCAAGGACAAGTGGGTATAGGTGAGGGTATAGGTGAGGGATGATATAGACCCTATTTCCTATTACTAGTCTCGTTGGTATGATAAAACATGCATCCTCTTTTGAACCTAGTTATCTGTTCTTGCATCTTGAGTCAATACACATCTCTAGACGTTGGCTACTGTTTTCCCTACATCGAAGTGCCTTGCAACCTTGGAGGTATGAGCCTCTCTAGCTACAATTTCTCACCTTTAGGGACACATAACTTATCTAGCATGTAGAGTAACCTATCTCGGAAATGGTAGTCAATGATGTTGTCACCATCATGCACATGACTTTGTCTTTGCAATTGTTGAAACACCTTCTTGATGTCCTCATCCTTTGAATATGCCCGTCTATATGCATCATGGGTGAATGACTCTATATGCATCAGAGTTCTCAAAGCTCCGATCTTTGATGTGGGCAGCCTTGAAAGCATGTCGACCAACTTGTGTGTGTTGTTGCCATTCTTATATTTGATCACTAAATGAAATCATTGTAGAAACTCTATCCACTTGTAATGCTTGGTCTGCTATAGCTTACTCTGGGTGTGCAAGTATTGTAGTGGATGGTGATTTGTGTGGATTGTTATCTCTTATCATCAGATGGTGTTTCCACTTCTTCACAGCTTGCACCAGGGCATAGAGTTTCTTTTGTAGGTAAGGTAGCTAAAAAATGCCCCATGAAATATTTTAGAATGGTAGCATACAAACCTTCTTCTCTACATCAAGACCGCTCCCATAGCATATCCACTCATATTTGTCTCTACCTCGAAGGGTTGTGAATTCGATAATGCCAGAACTAGTGTTTGAATGATCTTTTTTATCTCCTCATAGGCCCTCTGCTATGCCTTTTCCCACTAGAAACTCTTTCCACTAGTTGTTATGGCGTGGAATGGCACTGCTACTACTGAAAATGAAGCTATGAATTTTCTGAAGTACAGTGTTGCCCCAACGAAACTCCTGACCTAAAAAATGTTAGTAGGCATAGGGCATTCCATGATGGCCTCGATCTTGGCAAGATCTATCTCTGGTGCTCCTCCACCTATCACATACCCCAGATACATCAAAGACTTGTGCAAACTCACACTCCATGAGATTTTCTAGCAGCTGGTGCTTCTTTAATGTTTCCATCACCCGTGTAAAATGTGAGATGTGCTCCTCTTAGGTAACACTGTATACCAATATATCATTCAAATAGACAATAACAAATGAATCTATAAAATGGAACAATATCCCTTTCATTAGCCTCATAAACATAGCTGGTGATTACATAGGTCAAATGACATGACTAACCACTAATACAAACCTTCCCTGGTTTTGAAGGCAGTCTTCGAGGTATCTTCTTCTCTAACTTGAATTTGATGGTATCCAGACTTTGAGGCCAACTTGGTGAAGGATTTTACTTTCTGCAATTGATCCAACATATCATCTATTCTATTAAGAAGAGTACGTATTCTTGAGCATAATTTTGTTCAATGCCCTGTAATCTATATACATTCACGAAGTCCCATCCTTCTTTGGCACAATAATGATGGGTGATCCACATGGTGATGCATTTGGTCAAATGACACTCTGTTCCAGTAGTTGCTACAATTGTTTCTTCAACTCGCTTTTATAACAGATTCCCTGTATAACCCAATGTATGGAAATGTAGAGTCCAAAAATAGCTAGATCTCCTACTCCACTTCCCTCTTGGGTGGTAGCCCTTTAGGTTTCTAGAACACATCCTTGTATGCTTGTAGTAACTCTTCCAGTGGTTGTGTATGTTTTTTATTACTACCCTCTAGGGATGTCTTTGCTCTTATTAACTCTTTTACAAACTTATTTTCTCTTAAAAACAATGAAACATACTTCTTAAACTGATTAATTTATTGGCTTGGTTGGCACTTACTAGTGAAATTTTAGACTTGCCCTTGTGCACATTGATGGTAAAGGGTGTTCCATATTTTATGAGGCGGTACTGGATAACTCTCTTCATGAAGATTGCATCTTGCATACATATATATATATCGTGGAATCCAAACACCCCTCCACATACATCAAGGGGAACTACATTTAACTCTACTTCATCAATAAAATAATAATTGAGAGAAAATTTGATTTTGCACTATTCTGTTATCTTTATTGGTCCATCCTAATGGATATGGGATTGGATGATCACAAACTTCCAATCTCGATTTGTTGACTAGCTCTGTGACAATGAGATTTTCTTGTGATCCTGAGTTGAACAAAGCATCAAACTTGGTCTTTTTAACCTATATCTTTATATGGAAGAGTCTGGTCTTTTTGTTCTCTTCTTGTTGCTGAAGGGTATTCAGACATTAGAGAATTTTTAAGGTCTAAAATGGGTCTCCTAAAGAATATTATAAAATAACAGTGGAAATAATAAAATAAGCTTAGATTATCTCATCAAGTTTTGGAGGAAAAAAGAAAATTATTTTTTCAACTTATCTCCCTACATATTTTACTCAAATTTCGAGTGGGAGCACTCATTGGATGCAAAATTTAATTTCACATCTAAAGAGTACCCATGTTGCATACTTTTGATGGACCATTCTACACGAAAACTGTGAAATACATGAAAAACATGATTAAATTCCGCATCCAACAAGTGCTCCCACTCAAAATTTGAGTAAAATTGTAGGGAGATAAGTTGAAAAAGTCGTTTTTTCATTTTCATTTTCATTTTATTTTTATTTTTAACTTTTTCTACTTTGAAAATGGTGAATCATCCTCCATGGTTGACATCATCATATTGAATTATATTGGTTCTTATAAAGTTGATTTTTGTTGTATATTTATGTTTTGAGGACCATTTTTGACTTCAAAATTTCTCTAATGTTCACCTCCTTTTGCACTGATCTACATATGATATTTTCATCCATGACTGAATTGCTTTCAACCTGGTTACTCGAATTAGTGGCCATGATTTTTTTTTCTTATTATCTTTCTTTTTGTTCTTTGGGTTAAGCTTTAGATGCAACTTCTAACACTTCTCTGTATGACCATCAATGTTACAGTGGTTGCAGTGGTTGTTGGGATCTTTACATTGGTGCGCTGTGGCTATCATATTTTTATCTTTTCCCCTTTTCCACTTCTGCCCCTCCTTAAAAGCATCTTGGTGCTCCTTTTGCTTTGATCCACTTGATTTCTGTTTCTTCTAGCCTATGTTCTTTAGGTACTTTGCCTATACGCAAGCCTCGTCCACCAATTTGAGCTTGAACAACATCACTTGCTTCCATAGATAGATGTGTAGACCCCTCAGATGTTTGAGTACCTCTGGAACACCCAACATTATTGCCATCTTTCTGAACTTTGTGGTGTAATCTTGTACACTCTACCCTTGCTTCTTCCTAAAGTAGCACCACCAAACGCATTGCTCCTTTATATAACCGATAAGGTAAAACTGTGATATTATGAAGGTTTTGAAATCCTCTCATTAGAGGATTTCCCTCCAACCTCAAGGTCTTTGTATGAATTTCCCACCAAGTCAGGGTATCCCTCTAATTTCAACTACGCAAATGAAATCTTCTATTCATCCTCTATATGATGAACACTGAAATAAACCTCTAATTGCTACAACCAATGATTTAGGTTAATAATATTAATCTCACCTTGATACGACTTGATATCAACTCACTTCCATTTTGAACAAGGACCATGAATGGTTCATGACACTTGAATTGGGTTGATCTTTTTGGGGTTCTTCGGTCGACTCCTTTGTTTTTCCCCGATCTCTTGATCCCCCCTCTGATCAGACCTTTGTTTAGAACCCCCATCTTCTTCGAATAACCCCAACTTATTGGTGAGGGCCACCATGAGGTTCACATTACAGTTTATATCTGCAACTTGTGCTTTCCGCTGTGAAAACCTCTCGTCTGCGAGATCAGAAGGATTATTCACCATTCTATTCAGGAATTTAAATTAATATGAAAGAAAAATCAACATTCATTACATTATTTAAAAACCAATTTTAATGATTGAAAATTGAAAATTAATTATAATAATAAAATGAATTAGATGATATTTATTTTAATTTAAATAATTTAATATTGATTTACTAGTTTTTTTTGTCTGTCCTTTTATAAGCTCTGATTTAAATGGCAAGGGCTGCGCAAACATTGTCTCTATGAATTGCACAGTTGCTACTACCAAGGGTTGCACAGTGACTATCATTAAGAGTTGTGCAATTACTACCATTAAGCACCATGAAACCACTATGATAAGATCTTATGGAACCACAAATCATAAGATCTTCAGTAGATTCCAAAATTCAAGTGTAGGTGAAATTTTGGAGGGTGTTTGATGCAACATCAACAAAAGTGAAATGGTGATTTTAAAAAGTAATTATGATCATGTCAAAAGCCATTTTATGATATCTAAACAATTAGGCTTAATATTTTACAATAAAAAAGATACCTCTCCTCCCTTAAAGTCTACTGTTTCTTTTAATGTTTTACAAATATTCCATTTTTCCCTTAAAAAATTTATACAAATTTTCTTTAATCCAATCCAACCTCAAGTTAAATATATTTTTAAAGTTTTTTGCATTTAATTATTCAACTTTAAAATAAATATTTTTATTTTTCATCTTAAAAGAAAGAAAATATTAACATAAATAATTAGATAATAAATTATAAATATAATGTTAAAAAAAATAATAACAAATGATTTCATGAGACATTTAGGAAATGTAAAATAAATTGATAGAAATATTAATATATACAATGTTCCTAATATTTGCAACTTGTGCAAGTACTTTAATTTTAACCTAGTTTACTCGTCGTTATATATATATGTATACTTCTGGTTATATAAAAGTTCTTAATATCTTTTTGTGAAACACCTTAATCTTAACCTATTTTATTTATATAAACACTTTAATCTTAACTTATTTTACTCATTTCACTAAATTTGAATGTAGATTATTTATAAATAAAATTTACATATTTCATTAATTTAGCATATCTAAACTTTTGTTCATCATATATAACTATGAAAATGATTTTTGAATATCTAAACTTTTGTTCATCATACATAACCATGAAAATAATTTTTTATTTAATAACCCCGTTAAAAAACTAATTATATTTTAACTAAAAAATATAAAATAACCCTTTTTAAAAACTAATCATATTTTAACATTTTATGAAATTAATTATATTTTGACTTTTCAAAATTTGAATGGAGATTATTTATAATTAAAATTTTATTTATTTTATTAGAACTTAAATGTTTTAAGTGAAGTTTAAGAAATTTTCATCATATATAACCCAAAAAAAACAATATACATAATCTTATTTAAAATTTTTATCCAAAATTTAAGAAATTTTTATCATATATCTCCTCTATAATCTTATTTAAAAGTTTTATCCAAAATTTAAGAAATTTTTATCATATCTCTCCTCCATCACCTAGACAGATATATAATATATTTTTATATTATTTTTATAAATGGATGAAAAAGCATTTCAATCCTATTAGTAATAGATGGACTCTAACAGTTATTCATGGATTCCATGCATTCACTGTTCATGAACGATCAAAACAAATATTCCTCCACTGTACATGACATATGAGTCTCTAATGGCTTCGACCTTCCCTCGTGTTAATTTTGTTTACACGTATGACTTTGAGGTGTATGACTCTGCACCTTAGAGCAAAGCGACTGAAGGTTTTCAATAACACCACATAGAAGACCAACCTGATCTCTGAAAATAGAAGACCAACCTGATCTCTAGCAAATAAGGAAAAAAATACCATATTTAGACCATCTTCACATCTCCACTGTCAATCAAGAAGCGTCTGGGTGAAAATAGCAGCATCAGACATGGACATTCTGTCAAAGTCATCGCACATCATCAAATGAATTACGAGTACACGGTGAAATAAAAAGCTCTAGATTATAACCTGGAGTGGTAAAATCCATAGCAACTATCATGTTACATAAATATAAGGAACTTGTTGTTAACCAGCTCTTCTGTAGTAACATTGGTAATACAAATTCTTTATTTTACTTGGAATTACTTTCCTTGCATTAATATCGACCCGGTTCAGCCATAAGGGAAATCCTTGTTTCTTCTCGGAAGTATGCCTTCAAGGCCGATCAGACAATACCTGCGACCTCTGCAAATAACTTTCGCGCTGAAACTGCTGCTGATGTTAAGAATATCAAGTTTGGTCAACCCGAGTCGAGAAGCTAAATCGAAAACGCCGCAAGTAGTGGTGACAACACCAGGGTAGATGCCAAAGCGCGAGACACCATTGATCTCGAATCTCGACTACGCCCTGGTCCAACTTTATCCTTCAAATTTCTAATAAAACAAAAACAAAATATGGCAGTGCGGGTTCAAAAATTCAAAATTTCAATTTGAATGCTTACTATGAACTCTGTGCGCAATTATAAAATTCAAAAACCGCAACAAATCCACACAGCGCATGCTAGAGTTTCATTGCACTGATGGCGGGTGCCATCACGCCCGTACATCTCATTTGCAGCATATAACATGGTTTGGTTATATGTATGGTGAATGGGCGCTATTGGGTGCATTAAAATCCCGATAGCAAGCCCGATATTTGTTGCCAATTATCTGGGAAATACCCTGGTCGGTATCAGTGAGTTTTGTGGTAGGGATCCTTCTGAGAAAAGCCACTTTTCATGGGTTGATGCTCAGTGGAAAGGCCTGGGGGGTTCATGGAATTTCGGGCCCTCTGAGCTAACCCTTAAACTGTGGGCTGTAGATTTCGACCTAGCTCGCGAATCCTTTCCCTCTCATAAAGTTTGGGCCATCTTACGAGGGCTCTCTCTCTGTTTTCGGTCTGAGGATATCCTTCGTACGATTGGGGGGAAATTGGAAGATTAATCAGGTTAGAGCCCACCTTCGACACCAAAAAAGCGACTGCCATTGCCTCTGGATACAAGTTGGAATCGACTTTAGGGTTGTGCTTTTGGATGAGCTAGAGATTCACCTTGTGTTGTCTTTGGGAAAAATGAACGATTACTGGCGGATTCCTTTCAGTTGTTACTATTATGAAGTGACCAAACATTTATAGGCTCAGTGCCAAAATTTTGGCCTCCACGCCAAAATTTTCAGAAAATCATGGCACAAAAAATAATTTTCGGCACCCTTGTGCTCGAAAGGTTCAGATTCTTTCACCTGCAATTGGTTCCACTAGCATTTCAACTTTGCTCTGGGGTGGGCCACCAATGTCAACCCCCTTCTCTCTTTTCTCCCTACGCTTGTCTCTTTTCTCTCTTTTCCTCTTGTCGCGTCCCCCTCCAAAAAAACTCTTTGTCATGTCCTTATTTTGGCGGTACTTTTCCAACAGCACGAGGAGTGCGGCATCACCATCCGTTTTCTTTTTAACAATATTCACAAGTGTGGATTATATTTACTTTTTATATTTAGTTTATTTTTCAACTTTCTAAGTATTATCTTTCGTTAACATAGTGGAAACATACATACATCATTCATCGTCATCATTATTATCATTTTCAACATAAGTGTCCAGCGGATATAAATCAGGAGGAGCAACTCCCTGCAATATGAGTTTGCTCGAATAATAATGATAATATCAGTTTTTACATATAAACTTACAATGGAGAGGAACCCCAGATTCCAACTTTCAAATCTGCAAATTTACACTTCGCCCTGCACCACCGTGCAGCGTTGCCTTTTCACCAAGCAAAGGTGCCCACGGGCAACCTCCACCGTTTCACTGTTTACTTCGTTGTTCGAGCCGTGCCCATCGTTCGACAACCTTCGTGCAGTGCTGCCCGGTCGTGTCGCCCACCTAGTGCACCCCCGGAGCTTGTCCGCACTGTAAGGCTCTATCCTAGGGTCTTCTAACAGATCTATTTTCTCTGGAAATTAAATACAATAAGAGACAATAATTTACTTTCTTACAAGACATTTAAACAATGAAAATTTACCATTTACATTCTAATCCTCACAATCTATAGTGAACATTTCATTTCAATAATTTACATGAGTAACTTATGCATAGAGGAATACCTGTACCGGTGGTTGGAGATGCCCTTGAGCTGCTGCTCCTGCTGAAACGCTCCTCTTGACTACCGACTGGATTTACCTCCCAGCCAACTAAGAAATAATTCCTAGCTCAGGAAACCTCCATAGGTTCCCTAGCTCTCCGAACCCAAGTCCAATCAGATGTAGTGTGTCCAAAATGAATAATCCAGACCAAGATAAACAATATTTCCCTCCTCTCAACTAACCCAAAAAACCTCCACAGGTTTCCTAGGTCTCCAAAAATCACAACCAACCTAAAATCATAAGCAAAACCCAACATCCCCCTTTCTCCCTTTCTCCTTCCCGTTTTATGCCTTTCCTCTCATTAATGTTATTAACTTCTCTTCCATTCTTACAGTTGACTTCTCTTTTCCTAAGTAAATCTGAGAGTACATTTGGGAATGTGAGATGAGTATATATATTGATAATTAGTTGGAGAGCACCATGTCTTCTCCCAAGTAAATGTAAGAGTACATTTGGAAATGTGAGATGAATATATATATATATTGGTAATTAAATGGGGAGGACCATGTCTTCTCCCAAGTAAATCTGAGAGTACATTTGGGAATGTGAGATGAATATATATATTGGTAATTAGTTGGGGAGGACCATGTCTTCTCCTAAGTAAATGTGAGAGTACATGTGGGAATGTGAGATGAATATTTAAATTGGAATAATGGTAAGAGAATATATCTTATCCAAGTTTAATTTTGAGAAGACAAGTTGGAAATTTGCTTAATAGCAATAATAAATTTTACCTTTGTAAATAAAATTTACAGTGTTCTCAATGACAGTATTCACCAATATTTCTCAATATTTTTAGGTAATGTAAACATTAATAAAATTTGCATGATAAGATTAAGTGGGGCATTACACGCACCGTCGCACCCAACTTCCCGTTCAACTGTTCAACTCATCACACCATTCACCGTCGCACCAGACGCTCCACCGTTCACCAGCTCGACGTGTCCGTGTCACCTGACTCGCGGGTCGCTCAACTCGCCCTTGGGCGCGCCCAACTGCTCGTCGTTCACACCGCCCAACTCTCCAACGTGTGGTTGCCCCGACTCGTCGTGCCAACCACTGCCCGTGGTCTGCCCAGCTCGTCGCACCAACCTTTGTTTCGTGGTCGCCTCAACTCACCGTGCCAACCACCCAACCGCGGTTTGCCCAACTCGTCGCGCTCCCGTTCAACCAACTAGGGCACCCTCCACCCAACTCGCCCATTCAATCGGCCCATGCGCTCTCCACCCGAACTCGCTCAACTGCCGAGTCACCGTGTTGCCCGTTCACCGTTCAGTGGTCTGCCCGCTGCGGCAACTCGTCGCACCTTCGAGTGCGCTCGTCATTC
Source organism: Pinus tabuliformis (assembly GCA_031772625.1). Lineage (NCBI taxonomy): Eukaryota > Viridiplantae > Streptophyta > Pinopsida > Pinales > Pinaceae > Pinus > Pinus tabuliformis. Next base: position 835,826,481 of record CM062816.1, read on the forward strand.
AGTCTGCTCGACCTGCGGTTGCCTCCGCCGCTCGACCTGCGGTTTAGCCCGCCATCTCGTTCGCCACCTGAACGACCTGCGACTTAACTCGTCAGCTCGTCTGCCACCCGAATGACTTGCGACTTCACTCGATATGCGATCCTGACCTTGGCTCCGTGCTTCGGCCCTTAGACTCTGCCTACACTTTGCCTTGTGTTTCAGATTTCTCCAAACTAGCTCGCATAAACACTTGGAAGAATGCCTGATGATTTCTCCCACCATTCGTCCGCTTGGTTTATATGGCGTTCAACCTTTTGGTTGGGGCTTCAACTCACCAAGTCGACCCACCATTTGGTTGAACCGCCCCTCCTTCACGTCGGCCCATGGTGTGGGCGCCCATACATGGGACCACCCTCCATATAAACTCGCCACCACTTCCACACGTAGCCATTTTCGCGATGACCCTTCGTGCAGTCGTTTCGCTCGTTTCCTTTGTTCGGCCAACTCACTGCACCGTGCAGGCGCGCCCATGACTCGTTGGTTGAACTGCCCAGCTCGTTGCTCGCCCGTCGTGCGCCCTCGCCGACTCTCCGCATCGCACAATGACTTGGGGGCCTTACATCCTCCCCCACCTGAAGTCATTTTCGTCCTCGATAATTCTCCATCTTAGCAACCATCTGTCGCCAAGACCATCAATCCATACAATCTGTGTATATAGGTAATCCAGATGTGTCCACCACTCGACCTGCCTCATGCCATAGATATGCCACTGCTATGCAAGGAATCATGTGTTGGTACCCCTCATGTCGGTGATTAGTTGGGTATTTAATTCAACCATGCATCGCCTCCAGAAAAACTCATGCCCCTACATCATCATCACTGTCCACTACATGCTACCTGTCAAACTGTGTCATTTCACTCGTACATGCCTACTCAAAATGTTGGAGACTCACTGTTATGAGCAGCTAACAATGAGTCTCATCTCCATGATAGTCTAAGAAGATGAGGAGGGAGAAGAGCCTGAAGGCTCTCCCTCACTAATCAAATCAATCCACCTATCCGGATCCTCCACTTCTAATCTCTGCAAGTATGCCTCCCGATCCTCCATCTGAACATTCAGCCTCACATACTCATCGTCATCATCATCTTCCACTGCCTCCAGCCTCCTAGATAGATCCAAGATGCTATCTGATAATGTCCTGATAACCTGTCACTGCTCCATAAGCTTTGCCTTTGCAGTAGACAATCACTTATAGACCTCTTCATCTTGTTTCCTATTCTCCATATTCATCGCTGTCAGTTTACACTCGTGCTTAGTTACTCCTACGGTTGGAACACTGATAGGTACATCCTCTCGTTCGTCGTAAATGTACAGTTTCATCAAATGGGGAACAACCATCGCTTCAAATTGCTTCATAAACTCCATGCCCAGTATAGCCTCATTGTCATCTATGCGTACTATAGTGAAGTCGACTCTCCCGTTCCACTCACCAAGTGTCACATCCACCTTCTTAGCGACACTGATCACAAAATACGGAGGAGAATTCACTGCCTTCATTTGTGCCTGCACTGGTACAAACTTCAGCGCAATCCTTCTCGCAGTATCCTCGCTCATAAAGTTGTGAGTTGCCCCACTATCCACCATAGTGAGTACAATATCACTCCCAATTTTCATCGACATACTCCAACCTGTTTCTTTCCGGGTCTCTTCGTGAGACTGCTTCTATAGCCACTGCAGCTCTAAAATATGCATAACTCCTACAAAAGTTTCTTTTTTCTTCTTCATATTGGCTTGTGTGAAGGTAGCCACTTTTGGTCTTGAAGGACAATTCTTCACCATATGTGGTTCCTCACAAATCTAACACTTCAATGGTTTCTTCGTCTTCGCCTTATCATGCGATCTCGAAGTCTCCTCTTTCATAGATTTTTCTTTCGGTTTGTCATTCCTTTTCTTCTTCTCATCAGAACCTTCATCATAGTGTTCTACCAAGCGATCCACAACAACGAATGCTTCTTCAAGTGTCTTTATCTTTTTCCTCTTCACTTCATTCCGCGCCCAAGGTTTCAACCTTATGATAAAATTGAACACCTTGTCCCTTTCCGCCATGTCTGAAAGTTCCAAAACTACACTTGAGAACTCTCGCTGATAAGCTTGTAGACTACCTGTTTGCTTTATGTATTTTATCTTTATCTTTGCATCCCATGTTTCGTCTTGTGGACTAAAATGAGTTTGTAAATCCTTCTTCATGTCATCCCACGAAGTAATGTCTTCAGCATTGCCATTGGCATTCTAGTTCATCCTTCTTCACCACCACATCTTAGCATCTTTCGTCAAGAATTGAGCAACTACCTTCACTTTGGTTTCCTCATCGGACATCCCCAAATGCTCCAAGTACTGTTCCATATCCCATAGAAAGTTACCAAGAGTTTTCGCACTCCTTGTCCCGTCATAAGAATCCGACTCTTTGACTTTCACATGAGCCACCCCTCCACCTGAGTTGTGTCCAACAACCCTCTTCAAAACCGCAATCTCATTCTGAGCATCATCAAGAGCTTGTTGCAATTTCAAGATTTCTGCCAAACCTTGATCTCTTGCTTCACCAATCTTCTTGACTTCTTCTTCTATTTGTGCATACTGCCATTTATTAAACTCGTATCGAACCTTGAGGTCCTCAAGCTCCCCTTTCACCTTCGCATAGCCTTCCTGAACTTATATGTTCTTGGCCTTCATTGAAGCCATATTAGAAGAAAATTCCTCCATACGGTCCAATACCCTGTCAAAGAAAGCTTCACCTGCATCCTTGCTAGATTCCCCTGTCACAACATGAGGTTCCTCTACCATCTCTGCTATCTGCCTTCTTTGTGATCTTGTATAGACCATAAACCGATAACACCTGCAAACCTAAATCACTTGTCACGAATGTCAAGTATTCAAACTTCTACGTCACGTATCAGTAGGCTCTGATACCAACTGTCACGTAGTGCAGTTGTATCAGCTTCTTCTGCAAACCTGGTTCCACTGAATCAGGCTTCTGATACCAACTGTCTCGCCCCTACTCTGGCGGTACTCTTCTAAACACATGAAGGGGGGTGCGGCACCACCACCCGTTTTCTTTTTAACAATACTCACAAGTGTAGACTACCCCTACTTTCTATACTTAGTTTATTTTTCAATTTTCTAAGTATTATCTTTCGCTAACACAGCGGAAACATTCATACATCATTCATCATCATCATCATTATCATTTTCAACATAAGTGTACAACGGATATAAATCAGGAGGGGCAACTCCCTGCAATATGAGTATGCCTGAATAATAATGATAATATCAGTTTTTACATATAAACTTACAATGGAGAGGAACCCCCAGATTCCAACTCTCAAATCTGCAAATTTACACTTCGGCCTGCACCATCGTGCAACCTTGCCTTTTCACCGAGCAGAGGTGCCCACAGGCAACCTCCATCGTTCATCGTTTGCTTCGTCGTTCGGCTTGCGTTCGTCGTTAGAAAACCTTCGTGCAGTGCTGCCCAGTCGTGTCGCCCACTTGGCGCACACCCGCAGCTCGTCCACACTGTCGCACCCAACTCCACGTTCAACCGTTCAACTTGTCGCATCATTCACCATCGCACCGGACGCTCCACCATTCATCATCTCGTCGTCCCCATGCCACCCGACTCGCGGGTTGCCTAACTCGCCCTTAGGTGCGCCCAACCGCTCGTCATTCACACCGCCCAACTCTCCAACGTGTGGTCACCCCGACTTGCTGTGCCAACCACCGCCCTCTGTCTACCTAGCGCATCAAACCAACCTTCGTTCTGCAGTCACCTCGGCTCGCCATGCCAACCACCCAACCGCAGTTTGCCTGACTCATCGCGCTCCTGTTCAACCAATCAGGGCGCCCCCCACCCAACTCGCCCGTTCAACCAACCCGGGTGCCTTCCACCCAACTCGCTCGTTCAACCGGTCCGGGCGCTCTCCACTTGAACTCGCCCGACCGTCGAGTCACCATGTCGCCCGTTCACTATTCAGCTGTCTGCTTGTTGCGGCAGCTCGTCGCACCTCCGAGTGCGCCCATCGTTTAGTTCCCTCGACCTGCGGTTGCCTCCGCCGCTCGACCTGCAGTTTAGCCCGCCAGCTCGTCCACCACCCGAACGACTTGCGACTTAACTCGTCAGCTCGTTCGCCACTCGAACGACCTGTGACTTAACCCGTTAGCTCGTCCACCACTCGAACGACCTGCGATTTCACCCGTTAGCTCGTCCGCCACCCGAATGACTTGCAACTTCACCCGATATGCGATCCTGACCTTGGCTCCGTGTTTCGGCACTTAGACTCCCCCTGCACTTCGCCTTGTGTTTCAGACTTCTCCAAACTAGCTCGTACCTCTAGCTCGCATAAACACTTGGAAGAATGCCTTATGATTTCTCCCACCATTCCTCCGCTTGGTTTGTATGGCATTTAGCCTTTCGGTTGGGGCTTCGACTCACCAAGTCGACCCACCATTTGGTTGAACTGCCCCTCCTTCACGCCGGCCCATGGTGTGGGCTCCCATACATGGGACCACCCTTTATATAAACTCACCACCATTTCCATAGTTAGCCATTTTTGCAATGACCCTTCTTGCGGTCGTTTCACTCGTTTCCTTTGTTTGGCTAGCTCGTCGCTCGCCCGTCGTGTGTCCTCGCCGATTCTCCGCATCGCACAATGACATGGGGGCCTTACACTCTTGATCCTCGTGGCTCTCTTCCACTGTCTCCATCGTTTGGGCTAGGGAAGATGTCCCCTCCCCTTTCCACTATTCTTTCAGACATATTGTCACGTAAACCTTACAGTGTGCACCCTAGGAGAAGACTAGAGGACATCCCCTCTCTTGGTGGTTTAGTTCCATACCCTATCCTATCAAACCCCGTCAGATGTAAATCCCATTGCAACAAAAGGCTGTCATCGATATTAGTATATGCAAACCGAATAAATTTTCGAGGGCCCTTAGAGTAGGATCAACCGCCCATCCCCCCAAATCATGATTATTATCTCCTTTAATAGGGCTAGGGGTGCCCACATAATTCTTGCCCTCAATCGTCTTATCCAGTCTCACAAACCGTCTATAATTGTTATACAGGAAACCATGATCGAAGGTTCTCTTGCTCGTGCTACTCTTGAGCCATGGCTAAAAGACTGGTCATTTGTAACATTAGATGCTGACACACTCTCTGAAGGTATCCTTATTGAATGATGCTCGGAGTTCAGAACCATGGACTCTTTTTTCTATTAGTCCTCCATCTCAGTTCGACTATCAATCCATGAATTCAACTCTCAGATAAATATCTTAAACATATACAGCCCATACTTGGATCAAATTCACTACTGGAAAGCTCTGGTCTCTTTAGGTGCTCCTCTAGACCACAATTTGATCCTAAGAGGTGATTTAAACTTCACCATTTTCTCCAGGGAGGTTGGGGGCACCAGTTGCATGCCAGATCCCCTAAGTGCTTTTTTTTCTATCTTTTTGCGCATCATCAACTCATTTGTTGAAGCTTTCCCCTGCATGGCGGAATTACAGATCAGATGAAGACGCTATCTCAAAATGCCTCTGACAAGTTTTTTGGGTTTCAATAGACCTCTTTCCCCACAAGTTCTTCTACATTCCTAGGTCTCTTCGGAAGTTCTCTCTGATCACCTTTCCATTGTCCCAGGATTGCCTGGGACTCCAATATACCTCCTGTTCCTTTCCGCTATAAACGGTCATGGTTTATGGAAGAAGATTTCAAAACTTTGGTACACAATAATTGGGTTCACCTTAATGACTCATCTTGTGCCTTCTAAATAGGTTAATTCACAGAAAACATATAAAATCTCAAGGCTGCCACAAAACCCTAGGCACTGCAGTTAAGATCTTCCCAATATACCCATCTCAAGGAGATTGGATAAAAAATAAAGTCTTGGTGGAATTTTCTCCATGGAGGACATTGTGTACTTACACTTCCTAGAACAGAGGTGGCATTCAGTCAAGGAAAAAGAGGAGACTGAATGGCCTCTAAGCCATTTGGATAAAGGAGGGCGATCACAACACAAAATTTTTCCATATGTTCGCCACTTTTAAAAGAAAAAAAAAGGAAAAAAAACTATTTGAGAGGTTCTCAGGGTGGATGGATTGAGGGCTCATCTCTTTGAGGCCATTGCTAGGGAAGGTGTGAATCACTTCGAATATCTCTTTTGTGATCCCCCGTCTTCCCCATACAAACATTCGATTAGTGGTCTCAAAATTTCCTTCTATTTTCACTAAAGAAATGAACCAGTCTTTAGAGTTTTATGACCTTATAAAAGGTGACCTGCTAAAGGTTGTTGTCCTGGAGTCACAGTGCATCAGAAAGGTCTTAGGATCTTTCAACTCCACCTTCCTAGTTCCCATTCCCAAAAAAACAAGAGGGGTCTTCCTTTGAAGATTTTTGCCATATCTTTGGCTGCAATGTCATATATAAGATAATTTCATAGATCATTGTACAATGTATCAAGCTTATGCTTATCATTTCGTAGGCACAATTTGGGTTTTTGAATGGAAGGTAGATTCACGACATAATTTGGATCAAGGAAGAGTATTGATGTTTTGGTCTTGGAGAGGCAGATTGTGTCAAGGGTCATGGTCTTGGTATTCGTCAACGGAATCGCTATAAGAGGAATTTTGCGTGGGTTTTCCTCTCCAAGAGGGAGAGGTTTTGGCCTTCGCAGAAAGCCAAATATTTGTTTTCTTGTCTCTTTTGTCTTGATAGTAGTTTGATGAAGCTAACATACCCACACTAATAATAATGGAAACATCAAGCTAAGATAAATTGTATAAATACTTCACAAATTGTTATCATGTAATGAAGAATCATTGTATTTTCTGAATACCCCAGAGTCTTCAACACTCTCTCCCCTATCACCCCTCCCTCATCTAGACTAGTTTCTTCAATGGAGCCTCCCAAAGACATCCCCCAGATGTGGTGTTGGAATGGTTTTATATCTCAATCGTTCATAGTACAACAAGTCAGATACACACCATGTCCTCAGTACAACAATCTGGTACAATTTATCGCCTTAAGGACTCTCATCTTTGTTGCCTCTTTAAAAATGGTCCGGAAACTTCATTATTGATTGGGCAAATAACAAGATCACCGGGGATAACATTTATTTACAACATATTCTCAAAAAATTAAACTTCTTGCTAAGTCCCTCTCCAAGGAAGCTTTGGAAATGCTGTCAGGGTCTATCAACGTCTCAAAATTTTTAGATGCAGAGTAGAAATACCATATGGACTTTTGCCTCTATGATTACACCATTCCACAAGTGATTTTTTTTGTTTGTTTTTGGTCATACATATTCTACAGGATGCGACAGACAAAATATATATGTTGTTTGTTTTGTTTTTCTACATGTAATCATTATAATCTATTTGGAAACCTCCTGATATGACAGATCATTTCTGGATGTATACGACATGCTCAGTCCTAAAAAGAAAATATGTTCCCAGTTTTTGTCTGAGCATACTTCAATATGTAAATTCTATAACATGAATATAAAGTTGTTTTCTTATGGAAAAAATGTTTGGATTTCTTGACAAGGACTTGCTTTGTAATGATATTTTGTGAATTATATGTCAGAAGAATCCATCCATATCAAATATAATCAATGATATATTTAATAAATATTTTTTAAAATTGTTAAATATAATCAATAATATATTTAATAAATGTTTTGTACAATTATTAAATAAAATTAATACCAAATATGTTATAATTTTTAAAAAAACAAACTTACATACCATTCATCTCGTAACCAACTAGTAAAACAAATACAGTTACCATCAAAATGCACACAATTATTTTATATTTCTTTCTTTTGATGGCATTTTGAAGCACCAAATATATTATAATTTTTTTAAAAACAAACTTACATACCATTCATCTCTATTTATAAGTAACCAACTAGTAAAACAAATACAATTACCATCAAAATGCACACAATTATTTTATATTTCTTTCTTTTCATGGCATTTTGAAGCACTTCTCATTGCTATTGTCTTCTATATGTGAATGTTAAACTGTTATCTCATGTTTGGACGATGCCCCAAATGATTCAAGAATGAGCAAATAATCGTTTTGGATTTTTATCTCTTTCAAGTGAACCATCAAATGTCTAGCTTGAAAGAAATTTCAAGCAATTCTCCTCCCTTGGCATTTATATATGATCAATATGTTTTAATAATCTCTTGTAAATATGTAGTACTCCACCAATATATGTATACATTTCTGAATCGTATAGTGTATATATATTTCTTTACTTGTGACCCAAATTACAAATTAACTATTCATCTTTCAACCAATCAAATTTACTCATGAAACATTTTTTAATTCTATGCTATCTAAATATATGAAACACAATAATGCCAAATATCCTTCATGCAACAATGATAACATTGAGACAAAACATCTATACATAATAATAATAAAATTCATACACGAAATCAAATGGTTTGTAATCTGATTTTTTTTTGATAAATATTTGAACTCCCAACAATAATTCCTCTACTCCAAATACCAATATTTATTTTGTGGTGATGTTTGAATTACATACAAATACATAACTAAAACAAGGTAATTTTTCATAATGAATATGTGTAATTAAAGTGTTACTAGAGAGACGATGAATACATAACAAAAAATAAAAATGAAGTAACAACACATAAATCATTCAACTAAAAACTATCATTCTCAATGAATTCACATAAAAAAATGAATAATTAATGAAAGTAAAATCTGTTTTAATAAACATATGATGTTCGAAGTCTTAAATATGTAGTATTCCACCAATATATGTATAAATTTCTGAATGGTACAAAGTGTGTGTGTTTGTGTGTTTTGCTAGTGACCCAAATTAAAAATTAACTATTCATCCTTCAACCAATCAAATTTACACATGAAACATTTTACTTCTATTCAATCTAAATATATGAAGCACAAAACAATGTCAAATTTCTCTCATGCAACAATGATAACAGTGAGACAAAACATCCATGCATAATAATAATAAAATTCATACACGAAATCAGGTGGTTTGTAATCTGATCTTTTTTTGATAAATATTTGAACTCCAAGAAACAATTCTCTACTCCCAATACCAGTATTTATTTTGTGTTGATGTTTGAATTGCATACAAAAAAACATAACTACAACAAGGTAGTTAATCATCATGAATATGTAATTAAAGTGTTACTAAGAAGATGAATGCATACCAAAAAATAAAAATGAAAACATATACATCATTCAACTAAAAGCAATCATTCTCAATGAATTCACATAATAAAATGAAATATTAATGAAAATAACATTTGTTTTAATAAACATATGATGTTTGAAGTCTTAAATGTTTCTTTAAAATGTGAAAACATTTCAATGGAGAATAAATTTGAAATAATCTTTTAGATCTATTATGATGAGATGTTGTCAAAGTCCAAGTATCTTTTCTTTTTAAGTCAGAAAGGGTTTATAATGGTAGTCATTGGAGCGATTCCCGCTATAAACCCTTGCTAGCACCAACAACTTGTAAGCTAGCACTAAAACGAAAACTTATGAATTAGCAAGGGCTAAGACATTCACAGACATGCCTATGAGAGTCCCACATCTAGAGGATGCCTACTTCTAGTCTAATAACAATGGGCCAAATGGATTATGCAGGAATTGAACCTAGGTGGGGAGAGTGTGAAACCTACCTTCCAACAATTTGAGCTACTGTATCGATCCCCAAGTATTATATTATTCTCATGTTTAGAGAATATATCATGAGGCTTATGTGTTGACTTTTTGGTTATTCAAAAGTGTTTACACCATGTTTGGTGGTGCTTCATGAGATTTGGAGTACATGGTGTATGTTCAAACCTTTAATGTTGATGTTGGTGTATGTGAACCCACCAGTTGATGTTGACTCTTCCCATGCTGCAACTCCACCCTCCAAAACTTCCCCTGTAGACACATCTAAAATAGAGGACCCTAAGGGAAAATAACCAGAGGTGGAAAGTAAAGATGAGGATCCACTACTTAAGGTATCTAAGGGTGGTAATAGACATACCAGGCCAACTAACTAGTTAAGATACAAGATCAAACTCAAAAATAACCTAGAGTTGGCTAAGGAGGTGATTGACGTTGACAACATGCCACTAAAGGACCTTATTATTAATAGGAAGAAGAAGGCTACAAGCTCTAAGAAGAGCCAAAGCAGAGAAAATATGAAAAAGGGACCCATGGAGACAAGGAAGAGTTAAAAGTAGAGATTGGAAAAGGTAGATGTATTGCTCAAGGCTGCTAGTACCCTTAGCTAAGATGCTTGGGTATTAAACTTAGATTTTTTGCCTACCTATCTTATGAAACAATGTTTTCACTTTATTGCTGACATTCGACCTTATAGCTTTTGCGTGCAGCGTAATAGTCGGGAGAGCTAACATTCCCATTGTCAGCATTTTTGATAAGGTTGATAGAGCCACTGTCATCTATTTTGGGGTGAAAACTATATGTGTTGGTTGATGGAAAAAATCAATACATGGATAAAGGCCGACAGTCTGCCTATTAGCAATTTTGGAGTGAACAAGGAGTGTTGACATCTTTGTTGTTAGCAATATTCAAACTGGTGGAAATGTTGACCTCCCGGTTGTCATTGATTTTGAAATCAAGCAAAAACAAAAATGTTGACAATTAGCCTGTCAGCGAAAGTTGCAAATAGAAAACTAGTGAAGCTGACGTCCACAATATCAATGTTTTTTCCAGGAGGTTCGAAGAAGATCAAGATGAAAATAAAAGCGATTTTGGAGGAGTTTTGGGGATGATTTGTAGAGGTACCTATTTTTCTAGCTAGGATGCTAAGCTACAATTTCGAGATCTGTTTTATTTCCAAGGGAGGCAATTTAAAAAGATAATTTTCTATATCTAAGCATCAACATATTTTCTTGTAGTTATTCTAGGAAAAACATAATATTTTTAAGTTTTATATTTTACATGCATGAACTTGAAAGATATTTGAGATATCTTAGATTATTGTAATTAATATGGTATTTACTATTGTGCAAACAATTATGTAAGTCTTATATAACAATTTATGAAGAATGAAGAAGCGTTAGAATTTAATACCATATCTCTACTCCTAATAATTTTGTGAACATAAGCGTTATCCAAAATCATTAACTCCACATCCAATAAAACTAAACTTTAAAATTGAGGCTTATGTGATTTGAAATGTGTCGAACTTCTTTTAAATCCATTACATTGGTAATTTTTGTGTCGACTTTCGAACCATTGAGTGTGGTTCATCCTTAGGACATATTAATGATGAAAATATGATCAAGCCAAGAGAATAACAAGTGTGTCTTGATCATATGTGCCCCTCTTGCAAAAATGAATTCCATTCACCTTGTTCTAGCCCTTGCCTTGCCGCTCACATGGATGGGAGGTTCATTAGATGGATGTCAAATCCACCTTCCTACATGGGGATATATAAGAATAAATCTACATGGAACAACCTCTTGGCTATGGTTAGAGTGACTCCATCCTTATTTTCCACCTTAAGAAATCTCTCTATGGCATTAAATAAGCTCCTTGAACTTGAAATGTGAAAATTAACAACTTTCTTATTGATGTTCGCTTCTCTAGATGTCATTCTAACCCCAATGTCTACAACAAGAAAGAAGGAATCCATTTCATAATCCTCGTTATTTATGTTGATGACTTTATCCTCACAAGTAATGACCCTAAACTTATAACTCATGTGAAGTCAAGTTTAGACAAACCATTTTAATCTCAATAATATATAATCATTGTAAATGTGTTGCTTCTTCTCATTACCATTTTAGAATGAACCTTACACATGAAAGCATAATGAGGATCACAAATATTTTACCTCCTCTCACTGTCATTTTATAATGAACACAACACAATTATTGAAATAAAAGAAAGGTATACAAATTCATATTTATAAAACCTAGAACAAATAAATATATAAATCAGAAATAACAATGTTAACAATATTCCGAATTTATAGTTCCATTTAAAAAATTAAATAGTAACTAGAATTTTAGTTTTAGTATCTATATACACACAAAAGTTCCCTTTAAATTGCATTTACATTATATTTAAATGGAGATAAGTAAGGGTTTCTCAAGGCTGTAAATAAGCATCAACGTTTTGGCCAAAAGTATTTTCACCACTGTATGTAAAGTAGAGAAGCCTATGTAAAGTAGAGAAACCCATCTTCATCCTTGTGCTCCTCATACACAATACACAATAGAGCAGCTGCATAGGAATAAATACACCATAAGAAATTGAGGAGCTCTGACAAAGATAACGATGAGATGAAAAAATGCCCATTTGCAGTTGTTTTAAAATGTTTTTTCTATATGCAAAAATAAAGATCACAATGAAGTTTAACTTGGAACCAAGTAATGACATAGAATAATAGTGGAAAAATTCTAAATAGATGAAATTGATTCGATTGAACTTACAAGTTGGTGGAAGCACACTATTCACAAAAATAAATATTGTTTTCTCTTCAGTGAGCTTTATTCTCTTGCGGATCATATATACAAATTGGCCCACAGTAAAATGTGAGGGAACCAAATATCTGAAAATCCAAAATGAAAATAATATTAAATTAAAAAAACTTGATTTTTTAAAATTTGTATATTCATACATTATTTTCAATACCTAAAAGATCCCATAAACACTCCATGCTCTTTGAAGGTTCTTTAAATAGTGGTCAAGGAGAGGAGAAGAATATATTTTATAGTAAGATAATTATTCCAAAATGCTAATAAATAGGTGTATTATACTATTCACACATCCACATATGCCACACAAGAGAGGGGGGAGAAGGATAAGTAAGTATCCATATTGATCCAATCAATAATTATGTTTTTGTTGACACATACATGTAGGGTAATGGATGAGAAGGCTAAGCAAGCATGCATATTGATCTCATAATCAATCAACAATTATTGTTCTTATTCACATGTGTACCTAGACCACATGTGGGGGGGGGAGGGGAGACATGCTAGTATATAGGCCCCTTAGAACTATGTTGTTATTAACAAATTTTCTTCTTACTAAAATGAGAGTTCTTTTAGTACACCAATGCTACTTATAGTCATCTCATTTTTTTTTAAGTTGCATATATTTTAAGTGGTCAAAAAATTAAATATGACAATAAAGCTCAATATGCTAGTTTAAAAAGTTATTTGAGAAAAGAGTCTTGCTTTTTCTTATCAATATCTGGTATGTCACTTTTCCCTGCTTTTTCAACAATAACCTGCAATTTTTTTATGAAGAATTACTAAAAAACACTTTAAAAATTATAGTAAAATGACTTCTATCTACACTCTCTATAAAATTATATAATCAACCAAAATGGAAAAAAAAAACAAAAGATCTACCAAAATGAAATTTTGTTTTTAAAACAATATTATATAATATTTAAAAAACATTAAAAAAATCTAACTATCCAAAAAAACAAATTATTCTCAGCTTACAAATATCTTATTAAGATACTTGTCATACATTTCTTTAACCTCCTCTTTTCTCTTTTCTAATAAAAATACCACAACCTGCCAGATGTTACCGCAGCTAGTCAACAAAAATGTTACCGCAGAAACTTAAAAAAATGTTAAACCATGAAATCTACTTCCTACAAGGAATTCCAACGTGAAATTAATTGCAGAGATTTCGATGTCGAAAATATTTACATACCTTTGCTCTTGTAGTTAAAGCCGCGGAGGCTGTAGTTTAGTTGAGGAGAGTTGTATTGTACATAGGCTTATAGAGACGGTTATGCTCTACTTATATTATTTGAACCAAAGAAGAGATGGTTTCGAAGAAAATGACGTGGTCCATCAATGTGTTGGAAATAATACTGAGAGGGGGGGGGGGGGGGGGTGAATCAGTATTATCAGATCAGATAAAACTTTTTCATTTCCATAATCAGAAACATATACGCTACTTCAGTTAAGTGAACCCGCGTGTATATGCTACTGTGTCTAAAGCAACTAGCGTATATCCAGAAATCTTATGATTCAGTTAGCTTATCTTCAGTAAATGCATCAGAACATTATTAACCATATTAACAGTAAACAGGTGCAGTATAACAGAACAGATCATCACACAAAAGCCACACACATGAACACCATGATATAAGGTGGAAACCCAATGTGGGTGAAAACCACCTGCTGGAATTTGTTTCTATCTTCCTTTAATAAGAAACTTCTTTTACAATGTACTGGTGCAGTCCTTTACCAGCACGCAGGCTACAACCTGCAGAGGGCTACAACCCTCTTAGCTCTTGTACTACCAAAAACATAGGCTCAAGTACCGAGGACTAACTACCACGGACCAAAAGTAAGCTTTCCGACACGTACGCTCTTTTCCGTTCATTAACCTGCGTGTATACCCTACTTGGTATATAGCGAACCTGCATATACGCGACTTGGTATATAGCTAACCAGCGTGTATACGTGACTTGGGCTTAATGAACCTGCGTATATGAATTTTCTCTTCTTCTTATAGTCTGATCATCAATTCCTTGCTGCTGACCTTCTGCACTATGATTTGTCATCAGTGTGGTTTGCCATCAAGGACAACACTTATCTCATAATTCCAACAATCTCCCCCTTTGGACTTGATGGCAAAGCTAACTTGTTACACTTAGAACTATCATCTGATTCCTTTGAGCTGTCCTCCATCAGTCACATCTGATATCTCTTCTAAAGATTCATCCAGTTATACATAAGTGAGATGTTCTTCTATGAGAGGGTTGCCATCAAGTACAACACATGCATCATAATGCCAACACAATGGCCTGAACAATTAAAAGAAACCTTCCACCACTACAAACTTTCAAGTACCTATTAGTGAGGTTAGAAAAATAGTTAAAAATAATGACTTTTGGGTAATGTAGACCGGTAAGCTTGTTAGCAAAACAAGCCATGATAATTTAACTCTGTTATACCTGATGGAACCTCAAAACTTTCCTCTAGGTAGTCAAGATGAACATTGGGTTAAGGCCATGAATGAAGAACTATATCAGATTGAGAAGAATGAGGCAAGGGAGTATGTTCCAAGATCTAAAGACAAAAATTTGATTGGAACCAAGTGGGTCTACAAAAATAAGTTGAATGAAGATGGAAAAGTAGTAAGGAATAAAGAAAGACTTATATGCAAAGGATATGCACAAGTCAAAGGTGTGGAATTTGAAGAAACGTTTGCTCCAATAGCCAAACTTGAAGCAATAAGAATGTTCTTGGATTTTGCAAGTTTAAGGGGTATAAAGTTTATCGGATGGATGTAAAATCAACCTTTCTAAATGGAGAACTACAAGAAGAAGTATTTATTGAGAATCCAAAAGCATTTTAACTATCAAAAACATGCACTTAGGGCCTAGTACGCTAGATTGGATAAATATCTTCAGCAACAAGGATTAAAGAGAGGGGCAGTAGATTGTAACCTTTACATCAAGATTGAAAATGACAACTTGCCAATCATTTTTATATATGTGGATGGCATAATTTTTGGAAGTGACACTCACTCTATGAGAAAATGTTTTGTAGCTAACATGCATAAAGAGTTTGAAATGTCTATGTTGGAGGAACTGCCTTTCTTTCTTGGTTTGTTGGTTCATTAATTGGAAAAAGGATTCTTTATCTCTCAGACCAAGTACCTTAAAGAAATATTAAAGAAGTTTTGCCAAGGGGTTCTCTCAGGTGGAGGGAATTGATTACGAGGAGAACTTTGCTCCAGTAGCATGTTACTCTTCAATCATATCTATTCTAGCACTTTCAACGCAGATGGGATGGAAGATACATCAAATGGATGTGAAGACAACCTTCATCAACAGAGTGATTGAGGAAGAGGTGTACATATAGTAGGCGAAATGTTTTGAGACCTTAGAAAAAGAGTCACATGTGTGCGACTCAAGCGAGCGCTGTATGGATTGAAAAAAGTAACACGTGCTTGGTACACCAAGATCAACAACTATTTCACCAGGTTGGGCTTCACCAAAATTGAAGCAGATGCAAACCTTTACCATATTGTGGTTGAAGGTAAATTATTTATTATAGTATTATATGTTGATGATTTAATTCTAATAGGTGATGAGAAACTGGTCAAATATTGCAAAGAGGATCTTGCAAGAGAATTCGATATGAAGAACCTGAGGCTCATGCATTATTTCCTTGGTATGGAAGTATGGCAAGGAGATGAGGAACTGTTTGTATCTCAAGGAAAGTATGCCAATGAGATACTGAAGAAGTTCCACATGGAGAGAAACAAACCCATGGAGACTCCTCTAGTAGGAAATTAGAGGAAGGAAGATGCTACTTCAGGTGAAGTGGTAAAGGCTACTATTTATAGATAGCTTGTGTGTTCACTTATGCACTTGGTGAACACATGATCAGACATGCGTTTTGTAGTTAACCATCTTAGTCAAGAAATGGTTAAGCCAACCAAACTCTATTGGAAGGCATCTAAACATGTGTTGAGATACCTCAAAGGCACCACTCGGTTTGGTCTTTAGTACAGACGGATAGAGGGAGTGAAGCTTCAAGGTTTCAAAAATGTAGATTGGGTAGGGAATCCATAAGACATGAAGAGAACGTCAGAGGGAATCTTGAATATTGGTTCACCAACATTTTCTTAGTACAACAGGAAGTAGAGATCAGTTGTACTTAGTTCAAAAGAAGCATAGTACATGGCTACTAGTTAAGCAACTTGTGAGGCTATCTGGATGAGGAAGATCCTTGTTGGGTTTTTTGGTTAGCAGATGGATCCTACAATGATTTACTATGACAACCAGAGTTGTATCAAGCTCTCTGATAATCCAGTTTTTCATGGTCGGTCCAAGAATATCGACATCCAGTATCACCATCTTAGAGACTGTATGCATAGGAGAATCATGTTGCTGGAGTACATTCGTACAGAGGAACAAGATGCAAACATCTTGACTAAGGCACTGTCAAGAGGAAAATTTGAGTTCCACAGAGGTAGGATTGGGGTATCTGATAATCCCTTTCTTGTTGAGAGGGAGCGTTGAAAATGCAACAAGAAAAATCCTGATTTAATTTTCCCTTGAATTAAATTAGGAGAAAAATTGTAATTCCACATCACAAGACAACTTGTATGAGTTAAATAAGTCAATTTGACTTGGTTTAGTTAATTCGAGTTAAGGGTCTAACTTGAGTCATGTAGAGTGTCTCCTACTTTATAGGAGCCTTGGTTGAGTTTATTTTGAGTCGTAATCAATTAATTCAACTTAATTGAGTTAAAGTTAGTCAAGCTAGTGCCAACTGATCGAAGAACTAGTAGGAGGTCTAACAGTGGGGTGATGCTTCATGTGTTCAACTAGTTAAATGATAATTCAGTCATAAATAACTCATGCATGTCAGATATGAGAGTTACCTAGTTGAGATTAGAGTTCAAGGGAAGTGTACTATCAGTTGTATAATCATCCAAATTGTACAGCGGTTGCATGCAGTCAGAGGAAGGCATATGATGGATTGTACAATTACAATTGAGGAATTTCCGTAATTAATAGGGGCTATTTCCAAAGGAAACAACGCAAGGAAATAGGGACTTGGGCAAGAAACAATTGGTTAAGTATTGGCCCAGGATTTTCTAGGAAGCTAAGAGACAGATAGAGATAGTGCAAAGGTTTCTCTATCTTGAGCAAAGCATTGTAATCTTCTCATATTTTCTGACTAATGCAATATACAGATAACATGGGTTTTTAGTTGTGGATTTCCCCAGGAAATCATTATGTAATGTGTTGATTGAATTATTTCTCTTGTATGCTTCATGATTTCTCGATCGATTAATTGTCTCCGCTGATGAGTAGAGTAGATTCAAGTCTTTGTTTTAGAAAATTACATAAGCAGTTTGAATCTACAAGGAATTTTTACAATTAGCAAAACAAGCCATGATAATTTAACTCTGTTATCCCTATGGAACATAAAATTTTTCACTAGGTAGTCAAGATGAACTTTGGGTTAAGGCCATGAATGAAGAACTATATCAGATTGAGAAGAATGAGACATGGGAGTATGTTCCAAGACCTAAAGACAAAAATGTGATTGGAACCAAGTGGGTCTACAAAATAAGTTGAATGAAGATGGAAAAATAGTAAGGAATAAAGAAATACTTGCATGCAAAGGTTATGCACAAGTCTAAGATGTGGAACTTGAAGAAACATTTTCTCCATTAGCTAGATTTGAAGTAATAAGAATGTTCTTGGATTTTACAAGTTTTAAGGGGTATAAAGTTTATCAGATGGATGTAAAATCAATATTTATAAATGGAGAACTACAAGAAGAATGTTATATTTAGAAGCCAAAATCCTTTTGGCTATCAAAAGTCAAGGATTATGTGTGTATGGTCTAAAACATGCACTTAGGGCCTAGTACGCTAGATTGGATAAAGATCTTCAGCAGCAAGGATTAAATGTAGACTTTCCCACTGTAGATCAACAGATTATGCAATATAATAAAGCAAAATACAAGATCTACTTCTACAACAAACTTTGCGGAAGCTTAATCGAATTGAGCAAGATCAAATAGAACACATATAACTGAGAATGAGAAATCAATCACACATGAACACAAAAGAATACTCTGGGGAAAGCCTCAGCTAAAAACCCCGATCTTTGTATTATCATACAAGTGGAAATATGTTCAGATTACACAAAGAATCAACTCACAAGCTATCCTGCTCTCTCTGCAATTAAACAATACAACTCACAGACTGAATAGACACAAGATATGCCTTCCCTCAGCCCTCCAAGCCTCCTATTTCCTTGCGCAGTTTTCCTTGGGGTCCAATGCTGCCACCTGTGTGAATTGGCCTCATCACACACTCACTAAACCCAAAAGTAACTATGCAATCTCCAAGGAATAAATTCCTTCTGCATGCAAGAGATATCCTCCATGGAATATTCCTGTAACTTATAGTACACTGTCCAATCATCTGATCTCAACTGGGTCTCTGTATGAACTGACATGCATGAGTTATTTATGAGAGAATATTCAGTTATCTGAAGTGCAACAATTACATGCATGCATGCATTAACTAACTGAACTCACAATTAGTTCAACAAACTATTTGAACTAATCTAACTGGACTTAACTCAGTTAACTGAGCTAACTAATTACAACTCAAATTACAACTCATCCTTATCTCTTTAACTGATGGATAAATTCCTCAATCAATGGAGAAATTGTTGCATGTCTTCACATAGACTTCATGTTTGATTTTCTACAACTAATTAACTCAAGATGAATTAATTAATTATTTTACAAACAACTGCTAAGATCAAATTCGAATTTTACTTCTCTATTTTAGTTCAGGGACTAACTAAAATAGGAAGGTATCTTGAAATGCTATTTATGGCAGTGCTATTTTTAGCACTTTTATATTTAGCATTTCTTGTTGCTATTTTCAACATTAAAGAGAGGGGAATTAGATTGTAACCTTTACCTACTAATCATTGTTATCTATGTGTATGGCATAATTTTTGGAAGTGACGCTAAAACTATGAGAAAATGTTTTGTAGCGAACATGCAGAAGGAGTTTGAAATGTCTACACTGGAGGAACTGCCTTTATTTCTTGGTTTGCTGGTTCATCAATTGGAAAAATGATTATTTATCTCTCAAACCAAGCACCTTAAAGAAATATTAAAGAAGATGTACCAAGGGGTTCTCTCAGGTGGAGGGAATTGATTACAAGGAGACCTTTGCTCAAGTAGCAAGTTACTCTTCAATTAGATCTATTATAGTACTTTCAATGCAAATGGGATGGAAGATACATCAAATGGATGTGAATACAACCTTCCTCAATGGAGTGATTGAGGAAGAGGTGTACATAGAGTAGCCAAAAGGTTTTGAGCCCTTCGACAGAGAGTCGTATGTGTGCAGACTCAAGCGAGCATTGTATGGATTTAAACAAGCAGCACATGCTTGGTACACTAGGATCGACAATTATTTCACCAGGCTGGGTTTAGCCAAAACTGAAACAGATGCAAACCTTTACCATATTATGGTTGAAGGTAAATTATTGATTATAGTATTATATGTTGATGATTTAATTCTAACAGGTGATGAGAAGTTGGTCAAATATTGCAAAGATGATCTTGCAAGAGAATTCCAGATGAAGGACATGAGGCTCATGCATTATTTCCTTGGTATGAAAGTATGGCAAGGAGATGAGGAACTGTTTGTCTCTCAGGGCAAGTATGCCAATAGTTCCACATGGAGAGCAACAAACCCATGGATAATCCTCTAGAAGGTAATTGAAGTAAGGAAGATGCTACTTCAGGTGAAGTGGTAGAGGCTACTATTTATAGACAACTTGTGTGTTCACTTATGTACTTGGTGAACACACGACCGAACATGTGTTTTGCAGTTAACCAACTTAGTCAAGTAATGGTTAAGCCAACCAAACTCTATTGGAAGGAAACTAAACATGTGTTGAGATACCTCTGAGGCACCACTCAGTTTGGTCTTTGGTACAGATGTACAATGGGAGTGAAGCTTAAATGCTTCACAGATGTAGATTGGGAAGGGACTCCATCGGACAGGAAGAGCACATCAGGGGGAATCTTCAGTATTGGGTCACCAACAGTTTCTTGGTACAACAAGAAGCAAAGATCAATTGCACTTAGTTCAGCTGAGGTAGAGTACATGGCTGCTAGTCAAGCAGCTTGTGAGGCTATCCAAATGAGGAAGATCATTGTTGGGTTATCTGGTCAACAGATGGATCCTACAATGGTTTACTGTGACAATCAGAGTTTTATTGACCTCTCTGAGAATCCAAATTTTCATCATCAGTCCAAGCATATCGACATATGGTATCACCATCTTAGAGATTGTATGCATAGGAGAATCATGTTGTTGGAGTGCATTCCTACAAAGGAACAAGATGAAGACATCTTGACTAAGGCACTTTCAAGCGGAAAATTCGAGTTCCACAGAGGCAGGATTGGGGTATCTGATAATCCCTTTCTTGTGGAGAGGGAGTGTTGAAAATCCAACAAGAAAAATCCAAATTTAATTTTCCTTTGAATTAAATTAGGAGAAAAAATATAATTCCACATCACAAGACAACTTGTACGAGTTAACTAAGTTATTTTTACTTAGTTGGTTCAGTTAATTTGAGTTAAGGGTCTAACTTGAGTCATGTAGAGTGTCTCCTACTTTATAGGAGCCCTGGTTAATTTTATTTTGAGTTGTAATCAATTAATTCAGTTTAACTGAGTTAAAGTTAGTCAAACTAGTGCCAACTGATGCAGGAACTAGTAGGAGGTCTAACAGTGGGGTGTTGCTTCATGTGTTTAACCAGTTAACCGATAATTCAGTCATATATAACTCATGCATGTCAAATATGAGAGTTACCTGGTTGTGATTGAAGTTCAAGGGCAGTGTACTATCAATTGTATAATCATTCAATTTGTAGAGGTGGTGCATGCAGTTAGAGGAAGGCCTATGATGGATTTCACAATTCCATTTGAGGAATTTACCTAATTAATATGGGCTAATTCCAAAGGAAACAACACAAGGAAATAGGGACTTGGGAAAGCAGAAAATTGGTTAGGTATTGGCCTAGGATTATCTAGGAAGCTGAGAGACAGATAGAGATAGTGCAGAGGTTGCTTGGGCTTGAGCAAGGGATTGTAATCTTCTCATATTTTATGACTAATGCAATATAAAAATAACAAGGGTTTTTAGCTATGGCTTTCCCCAGGAAATCATTTTGTAATGTGTTGATTGAATTATTTCTCTTGTATGCTTCGTGATTTATCGATTGATTAACTGTTTCCGCTGATGAGTAGAGTAGATTGAAGTCTTTTGTTTTAGAAAATTACATAAGCAATTTGAATCTACAAGGAATTTCTACAGTTAGCAAAACAAGCCATGATAATTTAAGTCTGTTATCCCTAATGGAACCTCAAAACTTTTCTCTAGGTAGTCAAGATGAACATTGGGTTAAGGCCATGAATGAAGAACTATATCAGATTGAGAAGAATGAGACATGGGAGTATGTTCCAAGACTTAAAGACAAAAATGTGATTAGAACCAACTGGATTTACACAAATAAGTTGAACGAAAATGGAAAAGTAGTAAGGAATAAAGGAAGACTTGTACGCAAAGGATATGCACAAGTCGAAGGTGTGGAATTTGAAGAAACATTTTCTCAATATCTAGACTTGAAGCAATAAGAATGTTCTTGTCTTTGCAAGTTTTAAGGGGTATAAAGTTTATCAGATGGATGTAAAATCAACATTTCTAAATGGATAACTACAAGAAGAAGTATATATTGAGAAGCCAAAATGATTTCAACTATCAAAAGACAAGGATTATATGTGTATGGTCTAAAACATGCACTTAGGGCATGGTACACTAGATTTTGATAAATATCTTTAGCAACAAGGCTTAAAGAGAGGGGCAATAGATTGTAACCTTTACATCAAGATTGAAAATGGAAACTTGCTAATCATTGCTATATATGTGGATGGCATAGTTTTTGGAAGTGAGGCTTACTCTATGATAAAATGTTTTGTAGCTAACACGCATAAGGAGTTTGAAATATCTATGCTGGAGGAACTACCTTTCTTTCTTGGTTTGTTGGTTCATCAATTGGAAAAATGCTTCTTTATCTCTCAGACCAAGTACTTTAAAAAAATATTAAATAAGTTTGATATGGAAAGTTGTGCACCTGTGAACACTCCCATGACAACAATATGTAAGCTCAATAAATATTATGAGTGTCTAGAAGCAAATCAGACCATGTAAATGTCCATGATTGGAAGCCTTCTTTACTTCATATCTTCAAGACTGAATATCATGAAATCAATGGGTCTGGTGGGCATATTTTAGTCAATCGTGAGAGAAACTCATGTGAATGTAGTCAAAATGATATTTAGATATCTACATGGAACCATAGATTATGGCTTATGGTCTCCAAGTGCTAGAAATCTTACTCTCAGAGCTTATAGAGATGTTGATTGGGCTAGTAGCATTGATGATAAGAAGAACACCAATGGGGGGGCTTCTTTTTAGGAAATTATCTGGTCACCTGGCTCAACAAGAAATGAACCTCCATTTCTCTATCCACAGTTGAGGCAAAATATGTTGCACCAACATCATGCTGCACTCAAGTCCTAGATGAAGCATAATCTCAAGGATCTTCAAGAAAATGGTGATCAACTTGTGCCCATCATGTGTGACAATCCTATCAAATACCATTTTCTTCAAAAATGATCTACTGATCAAACTGTTAGACTAGATTATATTCCAAAAAAATAGCAAATTTATGACGTATTTAGCAAAACTCTACCTAGAGAAAGTTTTGAATATATTAGACAAAAAATGGGCATAATTTTTTCCTCACAAGGGGGAGTGACCCATTGATTTCAACCAAGAAGCATGTTAATGATAGGGGGAGTTCAAGGAAAGAGTATGCATTAGAACAAGGGGAGTATATGCCTTTTGTCATTGATGTTAAAGGGGGAGATTAAGCAGACTTTAGGAGAATAAGCAGACATGAGAAAATAGGGGGAGTCTAGCCCAAGATCATCAATCACTAGCAAATCTTTGGTGGTGTTTCCATCAATGCAAAAGGGGGATATTGTTGTACATATGTTGTCATTGATGTCAACTACAATGTTATTGATGTCAAAGTCCAACAACATGGATATTATTGAATGTGTATTGTCAGTGCGTATAACATGTTGTCAAGGATGCAATTTGGATAACACATCATTGAAGGCATTTCTTCTCTATCTCCCTAGTCAAAATATGAATGAAATTCGTATGGTTGAATAGCTTGTTCTGAGATCTTTCCAATGATGTATGGAATTCATTCGAATTCCACCGGAATCAAGAGGAAAATTGAAGTTGAAGTGAAGAGGTCCAAGCAAGGTTCTAGATGGTTAAAGTTCCATAGTCATATCTGGGTCTCAACAATGTATTCAATGTTTTCAAAGATATTTGTGATGCACTAGGGAATCTGAGTGTCCACAGATTGCCTACAACTCCCAAAAATATACACAAAGAAACTTGCTTTGATACCAATGTGGTATGTAAATTTTTGTGGATATTCCAATAGATAGTTTGTCACAACATATCTGATAAAATTATACTTAAAAATCTTAAATCTACACTACGAGGGTTTATTTTTCTTTCGATTTCCTAATATCTAAATCACTTTTTATTGCATATGCATGCAAAAAATAATTATGCAAAAAATAGAGAACAATGAAACAAAAAATCACAAACCAAAACTGACACAAGATATGTCTTTGGAAACTTTTTCAGGAGAAAACCAAGCTAAAAGGTGAGGTTTCTATGCTTTCTATCACTAAATAAAAAATTGATGCAAGTAAAAAGAAGTAAGGCCTATGTCTCTTGGACTATTATAATGCACAAATCCTCTCCGTGTGCTCTCTCCCTATCCATATCAGCTATTTTTCTCATCTATGGAACAAAATGCACTAAAAATAATGGAAACCCTTTTCCTCCTTGTGGCCCAGTTATAACATGGCATGATAGCCTACTAGTGGTTAGGTTTGACTCCTTCAACTCTTAACTAGAGTTATAATATTTACTCTTCTAGATTTTTCTTCATTATAATAATGTGGCTATCCCCTTTTCCGCGAGTAATGGGGGCCGATGTGGCATCCTATCGAATTATGGTGGTCAAAATAGGAAGGTCAACTTCTGAGTGGCATAAATTTTTCATACGAACTCCAATTGAGGTGATTCTTATACCTTTAGAAAGGTATTTGTGTGTAGAATAGGAAAAAAAAGTGCACGCTAAAGAGGCAAGGTTTTACCCCAGAAAATTCCATTTAATGCCTCAAACTTCTCTTGAAAGGTTTCATACGCCAATTTGCCAAATTAGGTCCCACTGGTAAAAATGGTTTTGAGATGATTCCTCCACTTTTTCCACTCTAAAAGAATCATGATGGTTGAAAAAAAATATAATGATCTAATCCATATCATTATTTTTGGAGTTATAAGTCTGTCTTCATTTTGTGTATACGAAGTGTTTTTCAAAAGTTGCAATTTTCATGAATAATTCTTTTTTTTGTTACAGTAAATGATATTCCTCTTTTCTTGGTAAGCATGGGTGGCTTTGGAAAGGATTAATATCAGGTTGTCACTAAGGAAAATTTGTGTACATTTTATCCTTGAAGTGTACAAAGCACTATAAAAATGTGTACAATGGTAGAAATTTGAATGACATGTAGAACTTTAAATGTGGACAGATTTCACATTCTAATTGTAGTAGTGCTTTTGTAGTATTGGTGTACCTAAAGACACCTCCTTAGCAGTTGATTATTCCCTGCAAAGGAATATAGACAAAGATGGTGGTGTTAGTGACCAAACTTAGATAAACAAATCATTGCAAATAGTGAAAACAATGCATATAAAAACATGAACTAAAACAAAGAGAAAAATATACAAATAATTCTCAATGGAGCAAACAAGTCAACAAAATAATGGAAAAATCTCCCTTTATTGACAACTAGTAGTAGAAGTTGAATACAATAGATGAATACTAAACACTTGAAGATAATTATTTGAGCTATGGTGCGCAAAAATCCTCAGTAAGGAGGTTCCTTTCCTCAATCTCTTTGCAAGCTTATCCTCTCTCTCAAAGAAGTATGAAGACTCTCTCAATGGTGGAATCTTCTCCTCTCACTAAGATGATGGATTGCTTAGAAGAAATATAGCCAACATGCTAGTGCTCTTACTTTCTTTGCTTCAACAATGAAATGTTGGATTGCTCTGATAGCCATTTCGCTATTATAACATTGTCTCATATTTTGGTTCTCCCATGGCCTGCTTATATAGAATTTTTGAATCCATCTTCCCTCTCTTCGTTCATGAATGATAATGACTTATGAGTGGGAAAAGCTGATTCCATTAAGGGTTGCATATCTTCAGGGCGACTCGAATTTGTCTGTCCTAGCCTAAGATCCTATCAGGGAATCGCCTCAAAGTGTGTGAAGCGGTCCCAAATATGTTGATTCGTTCATTTTCTTGACCATGCGGCTTTCGAAGGAAATATCACGCGGTGCACAACTATCGAAGAAACAACCACTCATACTTTTAAACTCCATAAAATTTGGACCTTAGTAGATTTTTTTTTTTTGAACTTCATAATGTCTTCAGCTGGAAAATATTCACTTGTGCATTATGCTAGACAACTTTAAGCATCTTTTGGATTGTGAAAAGATGTCTATGATTTTCTGGTGTTAATAGTTGCCCCTGATGTATGAGGTTAGGAGCAAACATATAGCCAAAATACATCATGTTTTTCTGTTCTGATGGAGATTTTGATCAACTTCTTGAGACAGAGGATAACTTGTTACAAAGATGAGTAGGGAGACCCCTTGACTGAGTATAAAGGATAACCATGCTTTGAAGAAAACCTAAAAAGTAAAAAGTGTATATACGAGGCGGGCATGTCCCATGCTCATTATGATGACTAGTGATGAATTATTACAATTAGACAGGAAACAATTTTGTCTAGTCAACATTGTGGTGGTTGACATGTTGATGGCTGATGATGATAACTTCTGACGCCCTCAAGGGTGTTTTCTTTGACAAATAGACTGAATCTGGTTCCCCCATGCATAAGAAAGGTGAAGCACTATTGAATGAGGTGTTGAGGTATGCATGGGTCTTTGAATTTGGGTACCTCCCCTGTATCATGATGTAATAATTGCTAAATGAGGTGCTTAGTGATACGTGGGCCTTCGACTAAATGAAAGAACTGCAACGATCATTAAGTACAATACCACCTTGACATGAAAACTTGTGTTGGTGTCGAATGTCAGGGGGACCAATGACATCAGTGGGAAATAGTGATTCCCATTGTGCCACCCAAGGATATCCCTTAAAGGGGGGAGTATCCAAGGTACTACCTCGATCCTGGAATATAAGTGTTGAAGTTGACAGGAAAGAAGCGTCAACCACCTGAAATGATGATTCAGGGAATCAATATAAGGTGAAAACAGACTATAATAGTGTGGTTCAAACAAGGCATGATAATGAAGGTTGATGATATAAATGGATATGGACAACTAGCCCAAGGTCGGAGCTATTATGCAAATGGCGGAAGTCAAAACACTTTTGTTGATATGGATGGCCCTAGAGTCAGTAGGACTTCTAGGGTAGGTGTAAGTATGTTCTTACTGGTGTAAAGAGAATAAATGAATGCAGATTAAGTGCGAACTTTGACCAAGGGTGACTAGAAACTGCCGCCAGGTAAAAAACATGAAAATATGGGTGGGAAGATTTTTCCTAAAAAATATTTGTACACTTTCCAAAAGAATATGAAGGTGGTTTGGATGTACAGACACGGAGATGGGTGCCCCATGAACACTGGTGACCTATATGGAGATATAGTGTTTTTGTTGAGGGCGGGGTCATCATTCGTTGGTCTCCATGTTGGGTTGGTGAGGCAGATGAAGTGATGCAGATGGTCTACTGTGATATGGATGAATGGTAGGAAAAATGTAAAACACGGTGGTGCATCTATCTTGATCCGTCTCAACATTCAAGCGGTGGCCTAGGAATGGGGTTGATAAGAAATGAGTGAAGAAGAATGAGGCTGATCTTCAAGGCATGCAATCTGAAGTGGTTTCCGGGCTTGGGTATATGGTCATGGATCCCAATATTATGTGGGGGTCTATATCATGAGGTGATCCATGAGTGGGGAGGCTCTATCGACTGGTGTGGATGTTTACCATATGCAAGGCGAGGTGATGGTAAATGTGGTCGAGATGATGGACCCTATGGTGCATTTAAGAGAAATAATGTCAGAATATGAAAAGCTTTGTGGGAATCCTATCATGATGAGTGATGAATGATACATGCTCTGTTACTAGTCACCAAGGTGTTGACTATGGTAGGACGTTTGTTGATGTACTTGAAGTGGTACTTTGAGCATGTGTCGGGTCCAAAAAATGAGTTTTGGGTTGAAATGGAATGAAGGGTACCATGGTGAAGATGATGTGGTTCTGATCCTTATGTATCTGATGGTTTTGAAAGCGTAGATCCTAAGCTCCTGTACTAGGCTCAAGAAGATGTTGAAAAGGGCAATATATAGGGCAATGTGGGCCCAATGCTGCCTCATTTGCACTTACTATTTTGGGAGGCCAAAGCTGATCTAGGAGTTGTTTCTTTCCATTGCGGTCAGCCGATGTACCAAGGTATTGCGCGAGGATAGACAGGTTAGAACATTGAACCCTTGCTTTGTCAATTTTGTAGACTAGGCTAGTTAGGTTGTACATGGGTGCCCTATACGACCTTTTTAGGGTAAAAAATCTTGGACCGCGCGAGCGAATTAGTGATAGTCACGTTGTATCCATGTGTTTCCTAGGGAATCATGTGGAGACTCCATGGGATAGGGGTTGACAGCCACACATACAGTGTGAGTGATCACCTTGAAGCCATGATGTCATTGTTTTGGTGACATCGCGGCTTGGCCAACCTAGGTTGCACAACTCACGTGCCTGTATCAATAACATATACATGGATGACGCGTCTGCTCAGTGAGCAGATGTGCGAGCCCGATTATGGTGTCGCCGCGGATTATGGTGAGGCATACATGTGCACCATGCATCTGTTTGAGAAATAGATGTGAGTACTGCACGCATGTGATGTCCATAAATGCATAGTGCTTAAAAAAATGGTTTTTTACAGCTTGGGAGGCTGGTTGTTTAAAATTTGATATCCTTGATGGAAGGATGGGCATGCTTTGGCAAGAGTGGGATTGACAACCTTTATGGGTATCGGTCATAGAGGATCCTGTATCTAGCAGGACATGAGCTAGATGGGGATTACTGAAGTTCCTTTAGAACCCCCTCTTGAGATCGCATGATGAGTTCTTGCATTTTTTGGTTCAATTTTGGGATGTAGATTGCCATATCTTCATCTTCAGAGGGTCCGATATGCCAATCAGTGAGACAGTCGATATATAATTTGTGATAGGTTTGATACCTGAATGAGAGGTTTTACCACATCCCCTACCGCTTGGGCAGGTGGATATTTGGAATGGGCAGAGGACCATTGCGGGACCAACCCTATTGAGGATTAATGCATTAGGGAATCATCTATCTTGGAACTCACCGAGCGAGCAACGCTGTCAATGATTGTGAAATTTCCATGTTTGGTGACCCCACACCGGGTATCGGGGCCCGCAGTCGTAATGTTGCAGATTTTGTAGGTGGGGCAATTTTTCAACTGGGCCGACTTTGTGTATAGGGGGGTGGTCTCCTAGTTGACAAAGGTGTTGTAGGGATCAACTTAGAGCTTCTGTTTTGCTAACATATTGTGTAGCATCCTATATGAGAGGGTTGTGATGCTATGACCATTTATAATAGTGCCCCCAGGTCCTGCTAGGGATCCTAGGATGAGACGGTGGGTGCCCGTGATGCCACGGGCTGGTGGAGGTGCAATGGGGCATTATTGGAACGTCGAGGTGGAGGGTTGGTTTCTGTCCAACCCTCAGATGATTCTTGATTTCCCGTATCGTGGAGTGAACTTTACAGGTGATCTAGATATGGGGCTCCCCCCTGGTGACGCTTGGGGGCCAGCAGGTATGTGACTTGTTTTATTTATGATTTTCAATTTTTTGACATGTATGCTTTATGATGCATTTTTTATATGATGTTGATATCATGTCTTTGTTCTTGCAGATGTGGGGCCGCATGGATGACCACTTTCTTACTTGGTAGGCAACGATCCATGACAGATGAGGCTGGATGGTGATCTTGCTATACCTTAGCGACGGCGAGATGTTCGAGAGGGGGAGGGTCTTGAGAGGCCAATGCAGCACTGATGATTCGAGATTGGTGGTCCCTCTGGGGAGGGGACCAACTCATATGCTGCCAGGGAGACGAAGAGACTATGAGATCGTGTCGAGGCAACAAAGGCTCATTCAAAAGCTTTGGTAGTGCGACTCCAAGGCTACAAGGATGCCTAGGGCTAAGTTGAGGCCTTGACTAGGGTGATGCCTGAGGATGGTTGGGTAGGATTGGGAGAGGTGGTGGTCGAGATGATGATGGCACGTGATTTGGCACAATGACCAGTTCTTCGATGCATCGCGATGACGGTGGCCACAACTGGTCTGATTTTGGCACCTGATGCAGAGATTGGACCTCAGGAAAGGGGGATGGCCCTGACCCTAGATGTATATTGTCAAATGCATGTACCAGGGAAAGCACCCATTATGAGGATGCTCCCTTGTTTTTTAGGACTTATTTTACCTAGCCATGAGCCAATGGATGTACAACTATTTTTGTACTCATACATTTTTTGATATGTATATACGAGATGAGTTTTTTGATGGCTCTAATTATGTGTCTTATGCTTCTATACATTTGATGTATTTCTGCATTTTCTTTGAGATGGATATTATGCTTATGATTTATGTCTCTTGATGGTTATATATATATGTGATGCATGCCAGTCTAGGACTTGATTATATATGTGATTAGCTGTATGATTTTGATCCCTTGGGATATGTGTAAATGTGATATGATCAAAATTTCGAGTTAACCTTTGTGCATGCAGATACTTCCGAAAAAGGCGTGGATCAGGAACTTGAAAGGTTTTGTTCAATTGTGATACAACCAGCTGGGAATCAAGGAATACATGCATGTGACATATACCTATATGGGAGGCATCGACCAAGAGACATATGACAGTGTTGTATTCAACTTGATTTTTAGTGGCTGACCTGATACAAAGTCCATTGAAGAGACAAGGTGTCCGGTCATGAGATTTTATGGCCTAGGTTGTGCAACCGGGTTTTGCAACCATTGAGAAGCACCATCAACAAATATAAAATGATAGAATGGTGGATGATCCATCTATGACACATGATGCAAGAGTGATTTTAGAGTGGGTACACGATGAGGTGATCATAAAAAAATAAGTCATGGTGCATACATGTACATTCTAGGGTTACTCGAGCATTCTTATGGGTGAAAGTTTTTAAGGCATAGACCATTGATGAGAATTTTTAGGCGAGTCCCATCAGGATCCGATAAGATGTGTGCCCCCTTGAGGAGGCAATGTTTGATAATGTATGGGCCCTTCCATAATGTCTCGAACTTCTCAGGTCATACCACCTCTTGGGAAACATCGTAACGAAGGACTAACTCTCCCTCGGTAAATGTCTGAGGGGTGATATTGTGATCAAATAAGGCTTTGAACCTCTTTTTTTGCGCTTTGTTATTCTGAAGAGATTCTCATCGAATTTCATCGACAAGCTCTAGTTGTACCAAACTTTGTTCCAAAGGTTTGGTGTCATCGAGAAGTTCGATGGCTAAGTGTAAGGTAAGGATCTCACACTCAATGGGGAGTACAAATTGAACCCCATATACTAGTTGGAAGGGTGTGAACCCCATGGATGCTTTGACTGTTGTGTAGTATGCCCATAAGGCTGAAAAAACCATGTGGTGCCAATTGGTTTTGTGATTGTTCACCATATGCTGCAACATTGTTTTGAGAACTTTGTTGACAAATTCTACCTGACCATTGGATTGAGGGTAGTATGGGGAAACAATTTTGTGAGAGAAACCAAGGCATTGGGATAACTCTTGAAAGATTTCATTCTCGAAATGTTTACCATTGTCAAAAACCAACTCCTTGGGAACATCAAACCATGTTATGACATGGTTAAATAAAAATCGTGAAGTGGTTTCCGTGGCGTTATTATATGTGGGCATTTCTTCTACCCATTTGGTGAAATAGACAATGACAACCACAATGTACTTATGGTTGTTGAATGATGGGGGGTTATAGGTCATGAAGTCTATGCCCCATTTTCAAAAGGGGTCGACAACGATGACTGGATATAGGGAGCAGGTGGGGTTCACGCCTTATGAGCGTATCATTGGAACTACTCACATTTTTTGACTGGCTATATGCAATCATGGAAAAGGGTGGGCCATAAATAATCAACATGAAGGACTTTCTGAGTGGTGGTCATCCCTGAGAGGTGGCCGTTGCAAGCCACACTATGGAAATCATTTAAGGCTTGCTTGACTTTTTCGTGAGTGAGGCACCTACAAAAGATAGTGTTGATTCCCCATCGATATAGGACATGCCCCAGAATAAGGTAACGGGGGGCCTGGGGCGTATGTGCTTCCAATCGTTGCAGGTAGGTTGGGGTTTGAAATTTTGAGTTCGAAAGAAGAGGAGGATATCACTGTACAAGATGTCATCTGTTGATACTAGAAAAATATGTTCATCGGGGAGAGCATCATGAACGAGAGATCCTTGGATCTCTGTTGGGAGATCAATGATGAATTCAACAAGGATGAGCATATTTTTTTATTTTAGGACAATTAAACTGTAAATCGAATTCTTGCAATATAACAATCCATCGAGCATATTTGTGGTTCATCATACGACGAGTGAGAAGATATCGCATGGGGTTAATAGATGCTATTACGGTAGTGGTCCGAAGGATGATATAATGCTGAAGATTTTGTACTGAATCTACTAGGGCCAAGGCAATTTTTTCTTATGGTTCATACTTCAATGTGGGTCCCGATAGGTTCTTGATGACATAATAAATTACGTATCCTTGTTATCTACTCTGTCCTGGACTAATACCCCAGTGATAGCTACATATGGTGCTGATAAATACAGCGTATAGTCTTTATTGTGGTTGGGTGGGATAATCAAACGAGTTTGATATAATGCATTGTTTAAAGCTTCAAATTATTTTTGAGCCTGATCATCCTATGATGAAGGATGCACAAAAGGCTTGAGCGCAAGTAACGTAATTAGGGACAAAGCGTCGTAAGAAATTGGCCTTACCTTGCAAGTTTTGTAACTGTTTCAATGTTCTTGGAGGTGGTACTTCCTTAATGGCCAGTACTTTGAGAGAGTCGACTCTAATAGCTTGTTGGGAAACTATAAATCCTAGTAGTCTTCTGGCATTGACACAAAATACACACTTGAGAGGGTTCAAGCATAGGTTATATTGTCGACATCTTTGAAATACCATGCAGAGATCCTCCAAATGGTTAACACACTTCTTGGATCGTACTATAAGGTCTTCCAAATAGGCAAGGATAAGATGAGCCAAATCATGGAAGATGTAATTCATGGCCCGCTGGAAGGTGGTGCCAATGTTTTTAAGACTGAAAGGCATAAATTGGTATGCAAATGTACCCCAAGGAGTTGTGAATGCTGTTTTGTATTGATCCGTATGACAAATCTAGATTTGGTTTTACCTAGAGAACCCATCCATGAAGGATAGGGCCTCGTGATTGGCGCAAGCATCGATAACTTGGTCGATGAATGGTGTAAGGTAATTGTCTTTGTGACAGGGTTTGTTCAGATCACGAAAATTAGTAAAAATGTGGATGGTGCCCTATTTTTTCATGACAGGTACAAGGTTATAAACCCAAGACGTGCAAGCGATAGGATAGATCAACCCAACTTTGTGGAGTTTATCAATTTTCTGTTTGATTGATTCTGCCATAGAAGGATGTCACTGACATTGTTTCTGTCTAATTGGATGGGCATTAGGCCACGTGTCAATATGGTGTTCCATAATGGTGGGACTAATGCCTAGAATCTTAGAGTAATCCCATGCAAAAATATCCCTGAATTCTTGAAACAATGATATGTATGCGGTTATTTCCTCAAGAGAGCATGCTGCCCCCAGGGAGATCTCTTCGACTTTTCCAAGTTTGTTTGAAATATTCACCTTGATGATAGGTGAAATATTTGACATGTTCCCTTCCTCAAATTCATGGGTGTTGGGATGGGATTTTTGAAGCAATCGACCTTTCCTAGTGGTAGGAAATCTTTTGACTATATGGCACAAATGTCATGGGTATGTGCACTAGTAGGTACAAACGCTTTTTTGGGTAGAAAAAAAGGAACGATGGTGCATGGAATCCCATGGATATTTTGGTTCTGTCATGGATTCTATAATATATTCCTCTGAGTGAAAAATATTATCTAGCGTTGACTTGGGTTGTGCCAGGCCTTGAGCTTGAGGTTCAGACCTAGTTGTGCTAGATGACAAGCAAGAATATGATTCATTGGTTAATGTTGTAGAACTAATCGAGGTTGAGAATGTGCAAATGGGATGGGTTTGTACCATCGGTAGTGTTACCACTGGTGTGGTGGGTTTTTCAGTCTCGACACAAAAAAATGATGAGCAGACAACACGAATCAAGGTTCCTACGGATGAGGAAATGAATTGTATATGGTGTTGTGTGTCATCAAAATTAGGTGGTGGTAGAATTTCAGTTATGGTGGGTTGATAATGAGTGGGAGGAAGTTCTTGCAGTATTTTTGGTGTACAAGGGGAAAAAGTATCTTCCTCAATAGGAGGTTGACGTTGAATCCTAAGTTGCCAAAATGTTTGTAACATATGACATATCTGGACACTATGAGAGGTACTGGTGCAAATATTGCACACCTGACTAGTACTAACCGAATAGATATTGTGGGTGGCGACATTTCTCATAGTATGAGATGATGATGCCTGGTTGACATCATGAGATGGGACATCTTAGGGTGGTATCCATATCTGGATCTTAGTATTGGCATGACATGACTTCCTAGTGTGGGTTTGCCTTAACGTTACTCTCGCTGCGCGAAAACGTGGAAGGTACTAACAATTCCTTGTATGATGTGATTGAGAGCAGATGCGACAATAACAACATGTGATTTTCTCTTGATTGGAGAGAAGGATTTATGGAATTTGAACCACTAAGAAAAATATGTCATTAAACTTACTTAATTCACGACATTGATTTACCAAGTGTGGCTTTTTCTGGGATTCCTGGTTCAACCGAAGAAATCATTTTTGGCCCCTGGAGCGATCCCCTCAAGTCCTGGAACCTAGCTTGAGGGAGACAGTTGCATAAGTATTATGGTTGCGATTAGTCTATGGTTGGGAGGTAAGTCATTGTCCCTCTCTCAATTTCATGACTTCTATGGAGGTAAGCATCTCTCTTAAGGTTATCGCCTGTTGAATTACTTTAGTTACTCTTGTATGTTCAAAATGTGATTATAGGTTTAATGGATGCATTGTAATCTAGCACTGTGTGGATGTTCATGTTATACTGTATGTAGGTTATGCTACACAATTTCTATATTGTATTGTGTACAGACTCATAATAATGGGTGCATGCATAGCTTATTA
This sequence comes from Pinus tabuliformis, assembly GCA_031772625.1. Lineage (NCBI taxonomy): Eukaryota > Viridiplantae > Streptophyta > Pinopsida > Pinales > Pinaceae > Pinus > Pinus tabuliformis. The sequence continues at coordinate 835,861,710 of CM062816.1, forward strand.
ATTATTGTGCATATATGGAACATATAAAATATATGAAATGATCCTAATATACTGTGAATAACTTCAAACTACAAAATATGGAGTGAATGGTATATAGAGAATGGAATTATTATAACTAAACATAGTCATGCCCTGTAGACTTCCTTCCCCAACTCCAGACTCCACAACTGGAAGAAGGAATTTGCACCTATTAAAGAGTTGGGTTATGAATACAAGTGATATATGACACTCTCCATGCATGTTGACCATATCTTCATGTTAATGCCTTACATGCTATGCATTCTTAGGCATTGTAAGCATGCTTTGTGAATAATGATTATTGTATCAATTTGGTAGTCTAAATCCCCTCTTGTTTTGAGAAACAACATGTTCTGGCAGAGCAAAGGTATGGTCACAATATCTATAGAAACACAACGCACTGAAACTATAATACCAACTGCTAGTGCTGACCCTCACATTCCTACTATCATTCTCACCAACTTCGTTGGTTCTTGCAAGGTCAAATTGTAGGTCCTTTTGTCCCCATATTTAGACTCTTTTTTGTTTTTCAATGTTGTTTATCTTGTGTACATATGATTTGATGGGAATCCATAGTGAGGATGAGAAACCAAAGCATATGTTTCATTTAAACTAACACTATTGTTTTTGGTTATACAACGATTTTATGAAATCATTGGTGCTTAAAAGTGTCATAATGGTAATATCCAGAATCCTATTCTTAATAACTACCCATCTTTATAAAGGGAAAAATATAGTTATACTTACTGTGTTCGTTATTGGACCATGTGAGATCAATCAAGTTTTCGTTAACAAATAAATTGAAATCTTACCAATTTTGAGGTCATTTCAATTTGAGGAAACAAACTAGATCGCGATGCCAACAAGATGAATTTCGTTTTGGGTACCTAGCAAAACAACAATTGGAAAAAGGGGTTAAGTTAAACCCAATGGAAGAGAGAACAATATCACCTTTGAGTATAGAGTTTTAATTTTGGGTGGTATATGATATATATATGGTCTCGGTAAGTAATTGTATTGATTGGTATCATGGATTGTATTGTTACCGTAGTGTTTTAATTGGAACTATTTTTAATAAAAAAATGTTAGTTGTATGACTACTGGCAACCAAAAGGAAAATTCTATATGTTTCCATTTTGCTAAGTATATCTGCTTTATGAAACAATCCATTTCCAACCATTATCTAAATCAATTTGATTTTTATGAATAAGTCAAGTTGCTAAATGACAATGGAGAGTGCTGGGTTAAAATTGTTCGTGTTCACATCTCTGAGAAGCCTGCTTGCCAACTAAATATGATAGCTAGAGATTTACATTTGGATATTGAATCGTATTGAGCGCAGTTAAAACCTAGGTAAATAATTCTTCTAGTTCTTCAAGAGGATAGATAAAGTTTACCATTATAGCATATTTTGATGGTTGAACATACAAGACTGTAGACATTTGTGGCATTATTGTAGTTCTTGAAATATTGTAGGATTACTATCTAGAACGCATAGGAAAAGTGCACCTTATTCATTGACCATATATGTTTTGGGAAACATGGAAAATTGTATCTTCTTTCATTAACTAAGTAACAAGGAAAGATGTATTAAGTCTAAGTAAATAATAGATAGTTCAAATGACAATGTTGTTGCTTAAAATTCTATGTTTTTGTGTGTTTTTAACATAGACTTCAAATAAAGTGTAGATGGAGTAACTTAGAATCAATTGGCCATAAACAAAGGAAGATTGGTATGATAAAAACACTACCATGACACAAAAATTCGGTCAAATAAAGGTTTGGAGAGAGACATTTTGATGAATGTTTAATTAATATAGTTGGGAACTTGTTATCTTGTAACAAAAATAATTGTATTTCCATCTGAATCATGTTATGTAGTCTTTAAAGAATACCATTACAGGTATGTATGAAAACAAATGTGTTTCTTTGTATGTGTCAGATTGTAACTTTGTTGTATGATCCTACATAGGTTATCACTTGGTTCCGATCACAAGAGGCCAACAATGTGGATTTCAAGTCATATAACCTTTGGATGATAGAAATCTCATTAGACATTTTTCTCATCCCTAGATGATAGTAGAGCATCCAATTGAAATCCTTGATGTCCTTGAAACCTTTTTCCATTTTATTCTTGTGGGTTGTCTAGTGTTTAATAAGATTCCATTGTACTATTTCATTTCTTATTTGTCCTTATAGAGTGCCCTTAACGCTTTGAATACTTCATGTATTGTCAATTGCACATTATAGCATGTTATCATCATATTGTATGAAAATTTCAAAGAATTGTCAATTTCTGAACAAGCAATGATATCACCTACAAATCTTTTATCATGAAGGGCATATAAGGATGAAATAGTCTTTTGATTTTAGGTTCACCCATATACAATCGATAAGTGTGATTCTTTATTTGATAATGATGATCCATGTTTGTGTGTATGTGTTCTTACAAACCCAAAGTTTGGGCTAGAGGAATTGTTAGGGTACAAGATAATTGTGATATGGTATATCCTAGAGTAATAGTGATTCAATCCTCATGTTCAGGTAGGTGTAGAAGTAGTGATGGAGTTTTAGAATAAGAGGTTGTTGTCTTACTCCATGTGGTTTTCAATCAAAGGCCTTTCCTGGACTACAATTTGAAAGATAGTTATTTATATAAGTTGGTTCAATTGTGTGTTCCAACAAACATTGCACGTGTCAGACAATAGCTTGAAGAGACATATAGTTTCTCTTATGATGGACATTTTGGTGCTCACACAGTGTTCTTAACATTTACAATTTTTTATTATTATTAAAGACTACATTCAATATTTTGTCCTAAATAGTCAATTGAAGCATTTCAATTGAAAGCCCAGTCGTTTGAACCTCTTCAATGCTTCTAAACCGCATACACGGTTTCATGGCTCATTTCCTTTGCTTGCCATACTCTGTATTATGCTTACATACTGAGGTTTTGGGATATTGTTGAGGCTGATCCTAGGCTAATGTGCCATGGTAAGGTTAAACAACTCCTTGTATGCATGAACACTTTCCATATATAACCTTATGTTTGTTTGAATATTGAGATCACTAGCTCATTTTTCTGCATTCAACCTCCAGGATATCATTATGGGTTATGATTTAAATTAATGCTCTCATGTAGGAAACAATAATCCCTCATGCTTTAAATGTCTATGGAAGTTGGAGAAAATCTACTATGGTAGTTATAGTGTGTCTCTATGTGTGATGTCTCATTCAAACTCACTCTAAAATTGTAGTGTGAACAATCAACTAAGTAGCCTAATGCCAAAGTTTAATATTAAGATCTGAAGGAATACATCACCAATTTATTTTTTGGGTTTGTTGTGATACTTTGGCTTCATTATCGAGTCGATTTATGTGCCATTTCCCCCCCCCCCGCCCTTTTTCATAATTTCAAATACACACATAAGAGGACTATGAATTTTGGGTTATAATATATGTGATGCATTATAGGGTTTAGCTTATGTCCTTTGATCATGAGATGGTTTTTTATTGGTACATCCTCTATTGTGTGAATTTTGTTGAATTGGTGCAGATATTTTCACATTATAAACATGTTAACTAAGTAGATATGTCATGTAATTCTTCATAATCCATTACTAGTGCTTAAATTTTGGATCTAGGGTTAGTATTTTATATCTCTATTTTTTATTTGTATATTAGTTTGATCCACTACTTTGAGTTAGCTCAGATCATAATGAAATATGTGTCTTTCAAACATTCTAAAATTACTCCCTGTTGGCGTAATTGAGCAATTATGTGAGGGATATTTCATGATTATAACCACTGCTGGTATATTTGTTTGCAATTTATTTTGTATCCAAAGTTGATTCATTGTGGTTAATTCAGGGACATATCTAGTTTCTTGTAGGAAGTTTACCGTGGGAGAAGGAAATTTAATTTTTCAGTTCCTTTTCTAAATAAGGAAGTTTGTTTAGTCCTCTTTTCAAGGAGGGGAGGCTGCAAACTGGCTATTGTTTTCATTTGATTTGGTGATATTTTAGACACATTAAAAATGCATATTTTTTGTTTTTGACGAATTGTTATGCATTATTTTGAAAAGAGTATTTGGTTCAATGTTTCCAACTAGATTTCAGAGATACGGTTGTTTCCCATTCCAATTGATCTCATTTCTAGTGATGACAACATGTTTCCTCGTGTCATGGAAAGACATATCTGAACTTCAAAACCTATGTATCAGTCCTACCTCAAGTAGTTTTGGTATCTGCATACAAACTACTAAGAATCACAATAAGAAACGTCTTTTTCTTTTTCAATCCTTAATCTTACCAATTCTGCCCATTACTCTCCATCAAAGTTGCACAAGTTTTGATCCTTAAAACAATTTTTCATTCACATGTAATATATGAACAAAAAAACATGTGGAAATGTCAAAAATTTGAATTCTAGATAAGGCAAGTATAAGTTCTAACTGCCCATACATTTGAACTACAGCTCCTAAAACTGCACGCCCATAAATAATTTCCTCACCTGAGCCTTTGATCTCTAACCAATGGTTGCCCTAAAAATTCCTTATTGCAATCACCATAGCCAATTCCACCTAGCCTATTAGCCACATTTTTCTACTTATGGATACTTATTTTTGAATTGGTAAATATTTTCCACCACTTAACAAAATCATGGAGCATCCCATGCTATTCCTTATTTATTTATTAATGTTGTGATTTGAGGCGAGTGACTTTGCCTCAATCTCCTAAAGCTTCACTCCCTACTACTGAGTTTGGATGTTTTGGATCATTTTAATTTCCTTTAGCAACCATTTTCCCTTATTAATATCATAGAATTTTGCACCCAACTTGATTAAATTTCCATTGAGGATTGAAAATATCCTCCTACATGTTGTCCTTGATAAGATTGTCTCATCAAAGAGGCCGCCTTTCCTAAATCTATCAGTAAGGATTGTATATTGAATGCTAACAATTGTAATTGCATGATGATAATTATGACTAATGTTCATATATGCTCCTGAAATTGAAAGTAAGCTCATGTCAATGTGTTTTAACTGTGATGTATAATTGATAACAATCCTATTGATGTGTGAACAACTACAGGGTAACATGTTGAGTCCACTTGGAAAGATGACCATTGGTATGTATATATTTTTTTTCTATTTTTCATTAATGAACTAATAACTAGATGTGTGTGGCAACACGTGGGAAGAATAGAATACTTGAAGGCTTGACATAGATAATTGGAAATTAAGCTTAGGATCTGCAGGGCATAGATACAAGAAATTTCCAATCAATAACAAGAACTGAAAAATTGGAACTATGAACTGCAGGAAAACTTCCAGGAATTGACATGCTAGGTTCAACCCTTAGAGAAGGGAAATGATGATGGAAGAAAAAGGCCTCGTGAGACTGAGAAGGAAAGAAAACCTATCTGGTGTTGGTCTTGTGGGGAAGAGAACCTAAAACGAGATTGTCCCCACAAGCTAAAAAGAAAGGGAAATTAATTTTGTTATATATGTATATGCATGGTTGATGGTTGACAGTACCATGAGTGTTAGACTCAAGACATGGAGTCAATTTTTGGACTACTTGCTAATATTTTTATGATATGCCTTTAAACTTTAAGCTTGAGATTGGTTGTTTAATTATTGTTTAATATGCATGGCCATGCTAGTTTGTTTGTGGTTTTTTTTATGATTGAGATTATGGATTTTATTTCCTTTTGTGATGTTGCTTTTATTGTTGCCTCTTACATTTCCTATTGATTTTATAACTAGTTGTTAATTGTATACTTAAGGGCCTTGAAGCAAGTTGGTTGAGGTGGCAGGGAAGCCATTGATTCTCAAAAAAAGGGCAACACGTGAATTACATACCGAGTATGAACATGATAACAAGTACAATAAGAACATAAGTGGTTAGAAAAAAAAAATTCCATGTGAAAACAATGTGACAACCAAGTAGGTTGGTTGATTCCATGGAAATGATGGACAACAAAATGGAAAAAGGGAGTTCTATTAACCTTGAATTTATTGCGTATGTGCTTATATATTGAATACATGATTATGTTGTTGCATATAAATATGAAATTTCTAATTTGTCTGCCAGAGTTGTCAGGGGCCATTCGAATGGAAATATGACCTCTCATGGATAACATCTATTGAAAAAAGGGAATTCCTACGAAATTATGATTCTAATATCATGAGAATGTGACTCACACATTTATTCCATACAAGGATTGTGAACGTGGAAAACAAAGAGGCAGTATGGCTTGGTTCACATAAATAGAGATGGTGTGGTCTCTAGATTCTATATTACAATGTGTAATGTGTTGAGTCATGTGTATATGTGCATGTATTGTACATGTGTATATGTATACGTTGTATTGTGCCATATGTATATGTATTTTTCTATGTGTACGTGGCATTGTGTTATGTGTATGTTATGTTGTGTAACTTGTTTAGGATAGACAGACATGGGACTGAATCGGCACACGCGCTATGTATTATTTCTGGGTGGAGCTGGGATAGCCCCTGGATTCCCAGTATTTCTCTCAACAAAAGACTACTTGGCTTGGTACTGACTACATGGTTTGGTAGTGCCCATAGTCACGAATGAAATTATGTATAATCATCATTGGGTGGAGGTACATACCTCTGGATTCCCTTGATGATTCAGGGTGGAGGTGAGCCTTTGGATTCCCTTGTTTCTTTGGCAACCGATCTGGCATGACTGTGGGGTTGGTACATTGGTAGTTAGCTTGGAGGGTACCTAGAGCCTTGGAGCAACATGAATATTGAGTTGGTAACTTGACAAATAGTACGAAGGGTACTTAAAGCCTTGGAGCAAACACTTTGGGTTGGCACTTTAGAGACTTGGGTCGACATTTTAGTCATGGAGGACATGCTAATGTTTGGGTGCTTGCCAAAAAAGGAAATTGACCCTTCGTGTTCGAGAAAAGAGGAAGCCATCAAATCAAGATAAGTACTAATTCTTTATTGATCTTCTAAATCTTTATTGGGCATGATTTATGATAGCTTGGATTATTGAGCTAATTTGATGATATGTTTTAGTTTATGATGCTTTTATTTATGCATTAATCTGGTTTGTTATAGGAATTATGGAAAATTCCAAGTTTACTGCAAAGATAAACTGCTAATAAGGTATACTTTACATTCATAGCATTTTTATTTATTACAGGTCTCATGGGATTTATGTGTCTATGGTGTAGGAATAGACATGAGACTACTCAATTCAAATGAAAAAAGCTGACCACAAGATGGAACAATAACCTTGTGCAAAAGCCAAAAATTTTAGGAATAGGGCCATTGTAGGACACTACCACCAATTGTGCCAACTGATTTCATAAGCATGTTTTGACCAATCTAATAGTATTGAGGCAAGGATATGCCTTGTTTTTAAGACCTTTCTCATGATAGGGAACCTTTCCAAGGAACGGATTTCCCAAGGGACTAGGAAGCAAAGAAGGGGATACCTAAGCCTAGAAGGTGAGTGACTACATAGGAGGGGGTCAACTGGATTTCCCGAGGGACTGGGAAGCAAAGAAGGGAAGGCCGAAAAATCAATTTGTTTTTGGTCTTTAGCAAAGCTATTTGGAATCAAAATCACATTGGGGATGTTCCTGAAAGACAATGAGTCGATAAATATTCACTGTAGGAACAAGAAGTGCAAGGATAACAACGCTAGACATTGTAGCCAAGTAACACTCAAGATTAAGGGAACAAATCCAAGTTGGATTGAATACATCAAGCAACAAAATATTACAAAAAGGGCCATTAGTAGATGACTAAATTTATAAAGTGATGGTCACCTAATGGTTGGGTGAGCCACCATGCATATGAATTTAATTGTAAAATCTGAAACGAGTTGTCCTTTCAGAAATATTTTTATATTATATATGGTCGTTGAATACCGAGGACGGTGCCCCCCCAATCATTGAATTTATTAAATAAGATCAATGAATATATTGATCATCATATATTTATGTATTCAAAACACTAAAGATTTAATGGTTTTTAATGCAATTTTCCATGCCTCTTGGTTGAGCTAGTATATGGATAATTTATATTCATTTAAATATCTTGTATATTAATAGATTTAATTCATTAAAATTGACTAAGTAACAAGATGAAAAAAAACCATAATTTTGTGTTAATAAACAAACACCAAGAGTAAATTGAATACTTGACATCACTACACTCTTAATGTCACTTACATCTACTTCATCACTTACATTTACTTCACCACTTACATCTACATCATCCTCTTCTTTTCACAACGAAATAATTGCAATAAGTATATTTTCAAAAGAACATTTTCTTTTTGGTGTACAATAACATCAAACCATCAATTTTTTTCAAAGGTGACAAGATGGAATAAAACCTATTCATAGTGTTTTACAACCACATGTGGTTTGGATTGAGATCCCAACATTTATCTATGTATGTCAATAAAGTAAAATTCACTTAGTAGGCAATGTCTAACAAATATCCATCATAAAGATAAAACCATTTGCTCCTTGGCCGTCCCTGGGTCTACAAGCGCAGCTTTCTAGCCTTGCACAGGTGGTTCTTGGGCTTCAATCCGCTGAAGAACACCCCAGTAAACAATCTGATCTGGGTTAAATGCCCAAATTTACCTCTTGAATTATGGACTCCGGAAATCCTGCAAATGATTGGCAATGCCATCGGCCGCTTTATTTATGTAGATCCCTGGTGCATTGGTGAACGTGATAAGCGCATCGCTTGGATTCTCATCCAGCGAACATACAAAGGTGGTTTTCCCGACCACATTGAGATCAATTGGAAAAACCAATCTATCTCCCAAAGATTGGATTACTGGGGAATCCCCTTCCGATGTGCTGCCTGCAAAAAGACAGGTCATCTTGTTAGAAACTGTCCCAGCTCCAAGCTTTACGCTCACAGGAAAAATATCCGGAAAACCTTCCTCAATGGAAGCAATTCGTCCCCCTCCTCCCCTATCCAATCTGGATCCCTCAGCAAAACCCCCCCTATCTAGTTCCCCCTCTCCTCATGCAATCCCCTCCTTTTACAGAGCCCCTCGACGACCCCCCTGTTCCCTCCCCACAACCGATGGAAGCCCCCCAACACTCCCCCAGCTTCAAAAGGATTTCTCTGTCGGTACAATCCCCATTCCAATCTCCTCCTCGTCCCCAGGGGCTAGGCCTGACAAAGGGAAGCAAAAAATGCAGTCAGCCGGCCCCACCCCTCCAAATTCCCCTTTCTCCACCCCGGTCAACCTCTTCGACAGTGATCTAGACCTCTCGCAAGTCAGGGAGTCTCTTCAGCTTGCCCCCTTGACGGTTCACAAACCTGGACCCTGCGCGCCAATCATCAGTCCGGCATCAGCCATGAACATCACGGTCCGAAAGAGGGGTCGAGGTAGCTCTCGACATTTCAGGGGCAGACCCATAGCATCAAACGCAGACATCCGAAATCTCTCCCTAGTCGAGGTCCCGGTTCTTGATGACACTTCCACACAGCCCCTTAGAGCAAGCAAGGCTGCAAGCACCCCAAAATGATCTCAATCTTATCTTTTAATATCCGTGGTCTTGGCGTGGACCCTAAATTCAACACGCTAAAGGACTTCTTCTTTCGTTCCAGGGTTTCAATAATTCTTCTGCAGGAGACGATGCATGGAAAGGAAGAAACTCTGTCTTATTTCCGCAAGATGCTGCCATCCTGGCATATGGCTGCAATAGACGCAAATGGCCTCTCGGGAGGCATGATCTCTCTCTGGGACCCGACTATGGTCAAGGCGAAGGCCTACAGTTGCTTTGCAGGAATACTCATCACAGTCTCCATCCGGGGCATAGACTTCCCTATCAACATTCTTAATCTATACGCCCCCTACAAATCCCGTATCTCCTTCTGGCACAGGGTGTTTGCCTCTCAACTCTTCAATCTGAACAGTCTAATTATAGCAGGAGACACAAATGCTGTATTATCCTCAAATGAGGTATGGGGCACAGGCAAGGTCAATAGCTCCCTGGCTGACCTCATCTCCACAGAACTGGTAAACAGGGATATGGTCGATGTTCGCCCAGTCCGGAATAGGCCCACATGGTCAAATGGCAGAACAGGGAGGGCTTACATCGCTAAACGTCTGGACAGGGTCTTCATCCACCTCGGCCTCCTACACAAATTTGGTCTTCCAAAACTGTCCGTGGAGAATATCATGGTATCCGACCATTTCCCCATCCACCTGACGTGGCCAGACAGGATCTTCAAATCAGGCTATTCTTTTAAGTTCGATGATAGCCTCCTCCTCGACCCCGCTTTTAATCTCTATATTCAGAAAGCCTGGACAGACATGAAGACTCGAGAGCAATCAAATTACATCTTCTCCACTTTCAGAGAGAAGCTATCTCAACTCAGAGTCCTGGTCAAAAAATGGCAATTCAATCGACATCAACAAGACAGAGCGGCTCTCAAAAGGATCCAAATGGAAATTCAGGCCTATATGGAATCCACAGATTTTTCCACATGCTCTTTTGAAAGGAAGAATCGCATCTGGGAGCTCGAAAAACGCAGATCTGCTCTTCTAAAACAGGAGGAAGCCAAATGGCGCCTCAAGAGCCGAGCCACTTGGCTCGAACTGGGAGACAAAAATACAAATTTTTTTCATAAATTCGCCACCGGCCGCAGAGAAAGGAAGTTCATCTGGAAAATAAAGGATGAATTCGGGAATGAGGCTTCCTCACAGGGAGATATCACTCGGCTTGCTGTAAATTTCTTCAGCAAACAGTACAGCCGATCTGGCGACATCACTTTCAACGACATCCGATGGGCGATTGAACCTATGCCAGTGATGTTTGATGATGATATGAACGAAGAAATCTCCCGTCCTGTTGACGAAGGTGAGCTCCTCCGCGCCATGAAATCATTCAAAAGGGACAAAGCCCCTGGCATAGATGGCTGGACTATTGGCTTTCTTATACATTTCTTTGATCTCTTTAAGAGCGATCTGCTGAGTATGGTCTTCGCTTCCAAACACTCTGGTCAAATTCACAGCCATACATCCTCCACTCTCATAGCCCTCATCCCGAAAAAAGATCACCCCGATACCTTCTCAGACTTCCGCCCTATCTCGCTCTGCAATATCTGTTTCAAGATCATCACTAAGATAATTGCACTCAGAATCAAGGATTCTCTAGCCCGCCATCTCTCTCCAAATCAACATGCCTTTCTCAAAGGCCGTATCATCCACGACGCCATAGCATCCACTCAAGAATGCCTACACTCCATTGCTGTGAATAACACAAATGCTGCCATCCTAAAAATCGACCTTCACCGGGCTTTCGATGTCATCGACTGGGCATTCCTTCAATGTCTCCTTGCCAAGATTGGTCTCTCACACACAGTTATTCGCTGGATTATGGGCTGCATTGAAAACGTCAACTATGCGATCCTGGTCAATGGACAACCCTCACATTTTTTCAAGGCTGAGCGGGGCCTTCGACAAGGCTGCCCCTTGTCCCCCCTCCTCTTTATTCTTGCAATCGACGCCATGAGCCTCCACATAAATCGCGCGGTGGCCTCGAAACATTTTGCTCCTGTAAAAATCTGTAAGAACATCAAGATGTCTCACAGCCTCTTCGTGGACGACGTCCTCATCTTTGCCATGCTCTCTCTGTCCACCTGGATCTGCTTCAAGTCCATCCTCGATCGCTTCCACAAGGCAACGGGATTGACCATGAACAAAGCAAAGTCATTTCTTTATTATAATGATGCCGATGACTCCCTTTCCTCCCAGATTGCACAGATCTTCGACATCACTTATCGGCCGCTTTCAGAGGGCTTTAAGTATCTCGGCTTCAGCTTGAAGTGCCGCTCCTACAAATCGGAGGACTGGCGCTGGATCGTTGACCGCTTCCACAAGAAGCTAGCCGATTGGAGCCTCCGCACTCTCTCCTTGGGAGGCAGAGTGGTTCTTGTTAAATCTGTTCTCACTCAGCTATCCGTTTTCTGGGGTCATCTCTTCCTGCTCCCGCCATGCATAATTTCTTCTATAAACAGAATCATCTCCTGTTTCATTTGGGGCGCGAAAGCCGATTGCTATAAATTCCATCTTTCCAAGCTCGACTCTCTCTCTCTGCCGAAAATCTATGACGGATGGGGTATTCTGAATATTAAAATTTTTGGCACAGCTCTAATTTGCAAATCATTGTGGAGGGGAGTTTATGGATCCGGCCTTTGGAGTGACATTGTCAGGCAGAAATACCTTAAAGGCAGGGGAATTGATTACTGGTTCAGATTCGAATCCATTGGCTCCAAAAGAGGCTCTGCTATCTGGTCAAGTTTTCGGAGGGTCCATCGATACTTCCTCGGCAATCTCAAATGGAATATCCACACAGGCAGCAAGATTTTCATTGGGATAGACTCCTTTGCTGGCTTCAAGGGAACTTTGCAGCTTCCCCCTCCCCTTCTTTTTTTCCTTCGAAGATTGGGCTTATATACATGGGATCAAATCATAAAGGAATGGGATGGCCCCCAGCCTGTTCTCCGGGACGCTGATGATATCAACCTCCCTCTCGACCTCATCCCCCTCTGGTCTGACCTCTCAATCTCTCTCAGGCGGGGTGGTCTTCTGCGCTCCAATGTAGCTGATCATCTTACATGGTCTCTCCCATTCTCTGCTCCTCATGCTATTGTAAAAGATATATACGCAGATCTCATTTCAGCTTGTGCTCCAGCATCGCGGCGCTTCCCAGTCTTCTGGTGGAAGATTCGTTGCCCTCTCAAGGTCATTTTGTTCTCCTGGTTGGTCCTCTTCAACAAGAATCTAACCTGGGACACCTTGAGGCGGAGATCTTGGCATGGTCCCAGCAGATGTGCTCTCTGCAAAATGGACGAGGAAACAAACTTTCACCTCTTCTTCAAATGCTCTGTTGCCCAGCACATCTGGTATGTCCTTGCAAATTATTTCTCTTTTCATCACCTATGTTTCATCTCTGTGGATGCAGCATTTGCCTGGTGGGGGCGTCAAAAATCCCTTCGCCCCATTCTCCCCATTACCATCTGGTCTCTATGGCGATGGCGAAATCGGTTGATTTTTGAAGACTCCACTCTCTCCGCAGATTTCGTCTTGCAATCTGTCTCCGCTCTGTTCTCCCCGGACAGATGATCGATCTCCATGGGGTCTGCTCTTTTTGACATAGGTGCACATACAGGTTAAGTCATAATGGTCGATTTTTCTATCAGAAGTTTATCAGAGATGTTTTCCAGATTGCTCTGATCTGTTTCATGCAAGCCGCACATGTAAGATGATCCACGCTGTTTTTTGTGTTATATGGCGCTCCTTCAGATCTCCAGATCTGCTAAATCATTTTGTATGTATTTTTCACATTACAATATAAAGATTTTCTTTCTAGAAAAAAAAGATAAAACCATTTGCATTTAAAAACCACACATCCAAATGCCCTATATTCAACTTAATTATCTCATGAATGGTGCCAACATAATCAAGTTTTCATTTTAAGGGTTTGTATCTCTTGAAATTGTATGACTTGTTTAACTAAGTGTAATAGAAATGATTATGGCATGTTCATTTTCCATAATCTTCACTTTCCACTTTTCTGTTCATTAGACATACATTATTAATTTTCTACTTTAACCATGTTTATTAATTATCTAAGGGGTAAACACATCTTTATTGTAAAGGAAAAAAATCTCTTCTCCAAACTGAAGCTCTACTAAAAATTGAGAGATAGAAATGAAGAGAGATGAGATTACCCTATAGATAATAAACCCTTGTAAAACCTAGAACAAATAGCTAACATTAAACTACTTAAATAGTTAATACATTTTTTTCTTTATATTTGAATTCATCCATATTTCTTATAAATATATAAATAAGACATAAAATTTCTAATAATAATCTAAATTTAAAGTCCCTCTTAAAAATTCAAAATATGTAAACTGGTAATGTAGATTACATAATTTGGTACTATGAATACTATAAAAGATTTTAAAACATTTTATATGTAGTAACTAGAATGTTAGTTCCACTATCTATATACAACAAAAGTTCTCTTTAAATTTCATTTACACTATATTGAAATGGAGATAAATAAGAGTTTCTCAAGGCTGGAAATAAGCCTCGATGTTGTGGTGAAAAGTCCTTTCACCACTATATGTAAAGTGAAGAAACCCATCTTCATATTTATGCTCCTCATACACCGTACACATTAGAGCAACTGCACAAAAACAAATACATCATAAGAAATTGAGAACGTATAACAAAAATAAGGATTTGATGACAAAATGCTTATTTTTAGTTTTTTTTAAATGCTTTTTCTATATGGAAAAAAGGACATAACAATGAAGTTTAACTTGGAACCAAGTAATAACATACAATAATAGTGGAAAAGTTGTAAATATGATGAAATTTATTCTATTGAACTTACCAGTTGGTGGAAGCACATTGTTCTCTTGAGGGAGCTTTATTCTCTTACTTATCATATATACAAAGGAAGAAGCAGAAATATAAGGGATGATTTTTTTTTTGAAGTGAATGCTCTTTTTTTGTGCATTCCAATGTAATAAGACTTTGGAGAGATGAACCATCATAGGATATATGAGGACTAAACTTTTATGTTTTTAAATAAACTAGAATGTCGCCATACCAAGTATTGTCATTGGAAATGTTGAACAAATGTTTTTTAGGAAATTTATCATCCAAGGGACGATTTACCACACTATTTGAGAGGTCAGAGATGAATTCAATAAGGGCTAATGATTTCTTATTCTTGTGTGTAATGAATACTAAGTCAAGGATAGTGATCCAACAAGAAAATTTACCATTGATAACTCGCCAACACAAGAGGAATAACATAGGGTTAGAATTGATCATGACATTTGTCTTGTGCATTAAGATATGATGATATTTATTTTGAATAAAACAAATAACTACCAAGACCTACTTCTCATCATAGTTATAGGAAAAATTGTGTCTAACCAGGTTTTTACTAATGTAATAGATAACCTGCTCACATCCATCCTTCATGTCCTTAACTAAGATTTTAGTGATAGAGAAGGAAGAAGTAGAAATACAAGGGATGAAAACTAAGTGAAGAGGGATAATCAAAGGTGCTAAAATAAGGGAAAGATTCAACCTTTCAAAGGGATAATGGGCTTGGTCATCCCATTCAAAGGGTATGTTATATCATAGTAATGGTAAAAAACCATGATGATGAGTGTTGTAATCACTAACAAGCCATTGCAAGAAGTTAGATTTACCTTGAAAGATTAGCAATTGGTGTAGGTACAAGGTGGTCATAGTTCAACAATGGAATAAACTTTCAAAGGGTCAATAGTGATGCCAAAGTTGGAAATTATTAATATTAATAAGTGGCCAGAGAGCATTTAGAAGCCACACTTGAGAGGGTTTAAGTGAATGTTATACTTTTTATGCCGAAGGAAGATAGTATGAAGGCATTCAAAATATTATCATATTTTATTTGAATTATAAATGAGGTCATCGAGATAGGCTAAAATGATGTGAACCCATTTATGAAAGCAATCAGACATGGTGTGCTAAAATGTGGCTCTAATGTTTTCTAACCCAAAATGAATGACACTATATGCAAAAGTTCCCTAAGGGGTAGTAAATGTGGTCTTGTATTTGTCCTATAGGTGAATCTAAACCTAATTATAGCATGAGAACATGCCTATGAAGAAACAACTTCATGTCCAACACAAGTGTTGATAATTTGGTCAATGAATCTTGTTAGGCACTTGCCTCTAAGAAAAGTTTGATTTATATCATGGAAATAATTACATAGATTAATGATGCCTTATTTCTTAGTGATGGGACTAGCTTAAAGGCCCATGAAGTGTATACAATTAGATATATGATTTTTTTTCTAACAAGCTAATAAATTATTTCTTTGATAGTATGAGCCTTAGCAGGATGAATAGGATGTTGTTATTACCAAATAGGGACATCATAAAACCACATATGAATATGATCTTCAACAATGGAAAGGATATGTTTGGCCATATTTGAACAAGACCTAGTAAAGGCATCATTGGAGTTCTTGGAAAAGATCCTTATAGGTAGAAACCTTTTTAAGAGAATAGTTTTCTCCAAGAATAATGTTTTCTATGACTCTAAGCATAATAGATATATACCCCTTGATGGTGTAAGAAAATTTGGTCATGTTACCTTCCTCAAATGTGTTAGGTTAGGGATTTCATTATTGAGCCAATCAACCTTTATAGAGGAGAGAGTCCTTCATTTTTATAACTTACTAGGTATATGGACTCATAGGAGTAAACACATCTCTAGGAAAAATATAAGAATGATGATGCATATCATCCCATGTATGGTCACAAGTTGTAATAGATTATATGATATATACATCTAAGTGAAACACATAGGTGCTAAAGCCCATATGCTCAGGTAACACTATTGTGGATTTACGAAATAGCATGTTAGGGGCATTGGAGCCTCAATCAATACCATAGGAATGGAAATTTTGGCTCATATATAATAATTCTATAGATGAAGAAATGGAACAAGTAGATAGTATTTATATCAATGGTTAAGCCAAAGGGACAACGAGAATTAAAGGGTTGCTCCAATGACCATGTTAGGGCCCCAGAGTCACGCTACATTGTGTTGTAGTGTCAAGCCTATGAACATCTAAGTGTGATCTTAGTTTGTTGTTATTTTAATGACTTTCTATTTAAATTTGCATGTAGAGATACTTATCATTGTTTCAAATATCGCTAAGTGTATTTCCGCGGTTTCTAGGCTTAATGTTCTAATTAGTTCATTTTGGACTAAGACTCCAGCAAGAAAATATAGATGACCTAATATTGTAGCAAATAAGACCATATATTAATATTTTTCATTTGAATATGTGGTTATGAAATGACTCTATAGTTCTGTCTTAAATCTAAGTGTTGTTTTAGAGGTTGAGTTTAAGTTCAAGGCTCATGTACTTTATTTTCCCCTATGTCACAAGGAAGCAAAGTAGCATGAACAACTATTGCAACCATTGAATTAGTATATAAATCCCTTTGAGTATGTATTCATTTCTATTTTGAATGCAGATAAACAAATTAAAATCTAATTGATATTTATTATGCCTTCGAAAATTTGCACATCATCTACATTCAATATTCATCATGAGTTTTCAAGAAAAGTACCAATATCATACATGAATCATATTCAAATTGAGCACTGATTTATGTTAAAATGCAAATAACAGCAAAAACTTTGAAATGGGAACTGATACGATTACCCGTTTTTTTGAGGTAGTAAAAAAATCAACCGATTTTGAAAAGTGTTGATGTAGAATACATATTTATTTTTAGCATAGTTTTTGACACTTCAAATTTTTTTATATACATTATTTTTTAGAATGTTAGTGATTTGTAGGCTAATTTTAAAAAGTGTTGATTCTATATCAGGCCCTTTTTTTAAAAGGCTTATTTTTTGACTTTAAATTTTCTAATGTATTAAATGTGAATAATTATTTACTAAATTTAACAATTTTTTAAGTAGTCTTCTTCTTCATATTTTCTTGTTTTTCTTTTAATTTTTTTTGTACTAAGGTCTTTATTGTTTTGCATAGTTAAAGAAAAAGATCGATATTTTAAAGTTTCAATATTCTACATATTTATATATCATTAATTAATTTTTCAATGCGCATCAAATAATTGTCTCTAAAAAACAATAATTTTTAACAATTGACATAAAAATAAACATTTTGAACACAAATATAAAAAACAATCACACATTTTGATAATTTTTTGCTAGAAATGACATGTCAAAATCACAATTTTTAAAGAAAATTTTTAACAAAAAACGGTTAAATAATAGTTTTTTTTATGAATTTCATGTCAAAAAATAATAATAATCACATTTTTTTTCAAAACATAATGGTTCACATAAAAATTAAAGCGAAAATCACATAATACAAATATTGAACATATAACAACATTAACTGAATACTTATTCTTCTCATAAAATGTCAAAGTCAAAACATTACAAGTATAACTAATTAATAGTTACAAAAAATGAGCTTGATTTCCAAGCATAACTTAAATTTAATCAATAATATCACGTAATCAAAAATCGTTATCCTCTAGAGTTTCATCATTGTCTTCTTCCACAATATTTTATGCTTTAGTTTGCTCATTTTCCTCTTCTGATGGATTTTTGATGTCTGTGAATCTCTCAATGTATGCCTTTCCAATCATTCCATCTAATGGTGGTTGAGGTTCATTTTCCTTTTTTTCCACACATGATTCATTAAAATACCCTTTCCTCAACTCAATTTCTTGCATTGCATCTAGAAGAAATTGAAGAACATTAATTCTTTGCTGAATAAATTTGCACTGTACTGGATCTTTTTCAATGGCAATGCAATTTTTTTTTTTTTTTTTTTGTAGACAACATGCTAGTGTTGTACCTAATTATCAAACAAAAAATAAATAATGAAGTAAATTAGTATAATCACATATAAATTAAAAAAAAAAAGATATTGAAATTCAATTCTATATAATAAAACTTACTTGAGCCTGAGAATAAATCCAAAACCCAATCTCCTTCATTTGAACATAAGTCTATAAGATAGTAAATCAATGATTGTGGTTTTTTATAAAAGTTAACTATTTCTCATTTTGCTTCTTTATCTTCACATGTTAATTTTTTTACAACAACATCATAAACCAGTACTTGGCTATGACTCTTTCCATCTACCCGATTAAGAAGCATAGATTTATAGCTATCATCTTTTGTCCAACTTTCAACTTTCATCTTCTTTTTGCAAGTAGACTAGCCTCTTTTGAGTTAGCTTTCGTCCATCACAGTTAAAAACTTCTTCTAAGAACTCATAGAAGTTGGCATAAGCTCCTAGCAAACTTGTGCCAGCTGATCAAGTGATAGCCTGCAGTAAGAGCTAGTACTTGTGCATATAGCATCGTCGCTTCCAAGTTTGTTACGAACTACTGGGTTGATAAAAGTAAAGTAGGGAGTCCCAGGAGTTGCAACATCATTGCTGCAATACTGGAGCTCACCATCTTTTTGGTGTCGTTTCCGGGGAAGCGTCAGAGTATTTTGTGATTACTGCTTTTCTTCTATTTTCTACTGCAACCTTCTGCTAAGTAGTTTATTTCAACAAGAGTAGAGTAGTTGTTTCATTTCAATTCTGCAATTTCAATTCTGAAAAAGTAGATTAGACCATTTCCTGCTTTCATTTCAATTCTGCAATTTCATTTCAGCAAGTGTAGATTGGTATTTCCTGCTTTCATTTCAATTCAACAATTTCATTTCAGCAAGATAGATTAGTCCTTTTCTGATTTCATTTCAATTCAGCAATTTCATTTCAGCAAAATAGATTAGTCCTTTCCTGTTTTCATTTCAATTCTACATTTTCATTTCAGCAAGATTCATTTCAGTTAGTTGCAATTTTTTGTTCAATCAATTTCAGTTTTGCAGGTACAAGCAAGCAAAAAAAAAAAATCATCCCACCAAAGATGATTTCAAGGGGCAGTCGAGCAGGTCTAGTGAAGTGGCTGATTAATTGCAGTTTTGGGTAGCCAAGCTCCTAAAGTTAAGGAGGGTTGTTGGGAGTCCTCATTTGCATAAGTAGGAAGGCTTCAAGCCTTAGTAGTTTAGTCATTTGTTAGTCTATTTTCGCACTTTAGTGCAGCCCTGTATCAGCACATTTTCAAGCTTCTTCTTGTAGACAATTTTTGTGATGTAACTATTATTTTTTGATCAATGAAGATGAATCCAGCTTTGCACCAGCTTTGATCTTTCTTAGGAGGTTGTAGCTCTTGGGGTTGGGCCCAACCCAAGTGCCCAGTACCTCCTTTGTGTACTTTTATGTGTTTTTCTTGCATTCATAGAATAATTTTCTGTTATTTAGGTTAAAATCTTGCTTTATTATTTAGGTTGTTTTTGATGATTAAGATAGTTGTTCATGTTTTTGAACTGATGCTGCAACTCCTGGGACTCCCTATTTTACTTTTATCAAACCGGTAGTTTGTAACAAACTTGGAAGCGATGGTGTTGTATGCACAAGTACTAGCTCTTACTACAGGCTGTCACTTGATCAACTGGCACAAGTTTGCTAGGAGCTTAAGCCGACTTCTATGAGTTCTCAGAAGAAGCTTTTAACTGTGATGGAATGAAGCTAACTCAAAAGAGGCTAGTCTACTTGTAGAAAGAAGATGAAAGCTGAAAGGAAACACAAACCCTAGTAAACCCTAGTTTTACCGACTAACCCTTCTTGTGCAAGAAAAGAGATGTAAGCTACTGAAATGGATGCCATTGACTATTAAAAAGGTAAAATGCATGTGTTTAAGCTACTTCTGAAGGTAAACATGGAAAAATCATCTTTTTGTATTTTTGAGTAATTTTATGTAGAATTATTATGCATGTGTTTTAACTATTTTTGATTGTGCAGAGGTTTATTGGCGAAAGGAAATGGAGTGGGCGTTTGCAGGAGGTTGGGAAGGTGTGGAGAGGACCTAAGGGGTCCCTAGCACCCTTCTGGATATTTCCACCGTGCTAAGATCTCGAAAAATTGCTCGCGCGAATTTCTACAGGAGGCTGCAGGGGATCTACAGGAAATTCTACAAGAACAGGCCGAAAGTGGTTTTTACAGGGTTGATGGTGGAAAAACAGTGGGAAAGTGGAAATAAAGGTTGGATAAGGATGTTAAGAGGTCTACGACCTGGTAAAGGAAGCTCAGGAGTGATGAAGATGGTTGGATTTGTTCAAGGATGAAGAAAGCAATGTTGCACAAAAATGTAGAAATTAGGGCAAGTTGGGAAAGTGTGGCGAATGAGTGAAGGATACCTTGAGCGAGGGACTAGAGCAGGTTGTATGATGGAGGAAGAATAGGTTGGAGTGTCTTATAGGTGTTCTGCACATTACTTTCCAAAACCAATCAAAGCAAAGGCTAAAAAAGCAAAGATTTATCTATTTTGACCTAATTTTGACCTAGAAACTAGAAACATGATTTCACGCTTAGATCTGTTCTTACTTAGTTTCCATAGCTTTCTTGCATGATTTCCTGTCTATAAACTTTTTTTCATCATGTTTCTGCATTTATGAGTAGATTGGCAGCCAAATTCGAAGAAACAAGGCTGAGGATTTATAGGAGGGGTGTCTCCTGCACTAAATGACCCCTTCCTCGAGTTCTCCACCATCAGCTCGAAGTTCAACAGCCCACCAAAGATGATTTCAAGGGGCAGCCGAGCAGGTCTAGTGAAGTGGTTGATTAACTACAGTTTTGGGCAGCCAAGCTCCTAAAGTTAAGGAGGATTGTTGGGAGTCCTCGTTTGCATAAGTAGGAAGGCTTCAAGCCTTAGTAGTTTAGTCATTTGTTAGTCTATTTTCACACTTTAGTGCAGCCCTGTATCAACACATTTTCAAGCTTCTTCTTGCAGACAGTTTTTGTGATGTAACTATTATTTTTTGATCAATGAAGATGAATCCAGCTTTGCACCAGCTCTGATCTTTCTTAGGAGGCTATAGCTCTTGGGGTTGGGCCCAACCCAAGTGCCCAATACCTCCTTTGTGTACTTTTATGTGTTTTTCTTGCATTCATAGAATAATTTCTGTTATTTAGGTTAAAATCTTGCTTTATTACTTAGGTTGTTTTTTATGATTAAGATAGTTGTTCATGCTTCAGGTTGATTTGACAGTTTGGTAACAAAAAAGATCCACAAAAATGCTACCAAGCAGTCCTTGATTTCATTTCTCCCTCCTTGGGACCATGAATTGAGACCAAGGCACACTTGCTACCACAAAAACACTGTTTTTGCCTTCCAATGCAATTGCTAGTGTTAGATTTTGAGTTGGATAAGTTGATATCAGTTGTGCTTTCATGCTTAGATCTGTTCTTGCTCAGTTTCCATAGCTTTCTTGCATGATTTCCTGTCTATAAACTTCTGTTCATCATGTTTCTGGTTTCTAGGTCAGAATTAGGTCAAAATAGATAAATCTCTGTTTTTTTAGCCTTTGCTTGGATCAGTTTTGGAAAGTAATGTGCAGAACACCTGTAAGACACTCCAGCCTATCCTTCCTCCATCATACAACCTGCTCCAGTCCCTCGCTCAAGGTATCCTTCACTCATTCGCCATACTTTCCCAACTTGCCCTAATTTCTACATTTTTGTGCAACATTGCTTTCTTCATCCTTGAACAAATCCAACCATCTTCATCACTCCTGAGCTTCATTTACCAGGTCCTAGACCTCTTAACATCCTTATCCATCCTTCATTTCCACTTTCCCACCGTTTTTCCACCATCAACCCTCTAAAAACCACTTTCGGCCTGTTCTTGTAGAATTTCCTGTAAAATTTCCTATAGATCCCCTGCAGCCTCCTGTAGAAGTTCACGCGAGCGATTTTTCGAGATCTGAGCATGGTGGAAATCTCTAGAAGGGTGCTAGGGACCCCTTAGGTCCTCTCCACACCTTCCCAACCTCCTACAAACACCCACTCCATTTCCTTTCGCCAATAAACCTCTGCACAGTCAAAAATAGTTAAAACACATGCATAATAATTTTGCATAAAATTACTCAAAAATACAAAAAGATGATTTTTCCATGTTTACCTTTAGAAGTAGCTTAAACACATGCATTTTACCTTTTCAATAGTCAATGGCATCCATTTCAGTAGCTTACATCTCTTTTCTTGCACAAGTAGGGTTAGTCGGTAAAACTAGGGTTTACTAGGGTTTGCGTTTCCTTTCAGCTTTCATCTTCTTTCTGCAAGTAGACTAGCCTCTTTTGAGTTAGCTTCCTTCCATCACAGTTAAAAGCTTCTTCTGAGAACTCATAGAAGTTGGCTTAAGCTCCTAGTGAACTTGTGCCAGCTGATCAAGTGACAGTGTGCAGTAAGAGCTAGTACTTGTGCATACAACACCCTCGCTTCCAAGTTTGTTACGAACTACCGGGTTGATAAAAGTAAAGTAGGGAGTCCCAGGAGTTGCAGCATCATTGCTGCAACACTGGAGCTCCAGCCAAACAGTCACAGGGGGATAGCAAGGCTAAAGAAATACCTAAACCTACCCCTCAACCTAATTTGAGCTCATATTACAATCTGTTAGAGGGTGGGAAAATCATCCCACAGAAAGGAAACACAAACCCTAGCAAACCCTAGTTTTACCGACTAACCCTATTTGTGCAAGAAAAGAGATGTAAGCTACTGAAATGGATTCCATTGACTATTGAAAAGGTAAAATGCACGTGTTTAAGCTACTTCTGAGACCTGAAATAGTAAAAGTTCAATTAATTTGTACATAAATGATTTTTTTAAAATTAATCAAACATACAATTTCAACGTCTTACCATGTTAGTTGCATCCTCGAGTTTGCTTTCCCCTTGAAGCTTGTCAATAACATTGCCAATTGTGTGTCTGAATGAAATTTCACAAATCTCCATAATGGTGATGATGTGACTTCTACAAATCCCGCAACCACTTTACTAAGAGCTTGATAAGTATAAGGGTCACTATCATAGTCAATGTTTGGGATATTGAAACCATGGGGAATATCTGTAGTAACTAGGGAATAATTCCTTTTAGGTATGAATTTAGCAATGTCTTCACAATCACCTTGTATTATTTGATATTGAATAGTGTCAAGCCCATTCCAAATGAAATGAGTAAGAGTTGGATCAAGTTCAACATTACTAAGGCGCTGCTTTTTCAATATTTCGATCTTAATTTTTTCAATAAAGCTTCTAAAACTATCTGGTGCTCCATTTGCATCATTCTTCATCTTTAATAAAATAAACATATGTATAAATTATAAAATAAAAATAATATAATGAATACAAATTTATAAGTCAACATGCCTTTTTAAATGCAAGATAAAAAAAAATTAGTGTTGATGTAGAACTTGAATCTGGGTAGTTGCATAGAACATTATCACAACTATATTCATTCAACGTTTAACCATTTTTTCTTGTATTTTCATGTAAAACTTGTGACTAAATAGATAAAGTAAAAAAAATTAATATAATGATATGTATAACAAATACTACCAACAACAATATGTTATATTTAAAAGAAAATTATAATCTAGAAATAAGTAAAATAATTCAACAAACTTACTTTTAAAATTCCTCACATTTTGTCTAATGATAATTCCCCTGACTTCACACGAGATAATATTGTTTTGACAATTTTTTCATCCTTCACTCCTTGCAATTCTCTCCAAGGTGTCATAGTCATATCTTCTGGAAGTTGCTTCATTTCAAGACCTAATTTACTACTACTACATATAAATGGTTTAGACATTTTGACCTTCTGGTTTTTAATGCCAATGTTCTCCCATATGCTAAAAATCTCATTAATCAATTCCCATATCTCTCAAGTTTTAAATGGAAACTGGAAAATGTTATAAATAATTTTGAATATATCAAAATGTACTTTGTCACCTTTTGAATTGATTTTTTCCTCAATTTGATAGCCTATTTCCATACAACATTCCTTCTGAAATTCTAGACTAACCTTTGTCTTATCCCCACCACATTTTTCTTCAAATTCATTATGAATAAATCTAACCCTTTGGATGAAAGTCATAGACATCCTATACTCATTATTTGTATTATGATCCCATGCCAATAACTTTGCTTATGTATTTGATAAACCAACATAAATGATACATTTCATTGTTTCAAAACGTGGGTTATTGAGATATTCCTCCATCAATTTCCTTTGAGCTTCTACAAAATGGTTCCCCCTAAGCACATAATAATTATATTCAAAACATTTTGACTTATCAAATGCTTCTTTATTGGGAACTTGAACTGGATCAACAAGAAGCACATAATCAACCACATGAGCATATGGATTGTACCTCATCAATGTCTTCAAGTTGTGAACATGCAAGTGGTGTGGCTTTCTAATTTGATATTTAAATTGTCCTTCACTTGGCTTATAGATTTGTCTAACATTAAGATAAAATGTACGATCACCCTCAATTAAGTTTGTCTTTGTCAAGTGATGTTGAATGACATTTTGTTTTGTTTTAATAATTCCATCCTGTAAATAGGCTCCTGGTGTAATGATTTCCATGATTTCTTTTGAATTTTCACTAGGATCTTTGTTGTTGGCCTTGACTATTTGAGAATGATAAAATTTTATTTTCTTCCTCCTATTTTCTTCTAGATAAATAACATCCTCATCATCAACTAGAACGAAGACAATGTTGGGCATTTTTACATTTGGTCTTTTATGGCTCTTCTCCTTTCTAACATTAGTTCTAATCTCATCCTCAGTAATGACAACGTATTCTTTAGCTTCAGTTTCAACTTCTTCCTCTTCAAAAGTAACAAGTCTACTTTTTCTAGATTTATCCACTATAGGCATTCTTTGTTGATCCCTTGGATGTAGTTTTGCAGCATCACAATTTTTTTTTTTCTTGTTTTCCATATCTTCTTCT
Organism: Pinus tabuliformis; assembly: GCA_031772625.1. NCBI lineage: Eukaryota > Viridiplantae > Streptophyta > Pinopsida > Pinales > Pinaceae > Pinus > Pinus tabuliformis. Next base: position 835,887,178 of record CM062816.1, read on the forward strand.
AACCCTGAGTAGAAACTGCTGACAACATTCATAATATCTTGCTCTATAAAATAAATGCCTCCCAACATAATTGAAATATTTTCAATAAAATTTTGTCAAACAAAATATCATATGTCAATAAAAACTAAGTTATAAAAGATATAATGATACAGTTACAATAACACATAAACATAAATAACAATACTTATGATATCTTATGCAATCTCATTTATGAATTGTTTACACATCTTTGTAGATTCATTTGTCATGTCATACATTGACAATGCAAACTGTAAGTACATAAACAACTTCAGTATCCGGTATCAAACACATGTCTAGTACTTTTCCCAACACCTCATAACTTCCACTATCATTAGGGATATCAACATATAGATATATCTGCAGATGTTGTTCGCCTTCTCTATCTTTCACAAACCATATATGTTTTGTATGCTTTAATTCTTGTGATTTCTTCCAGTAAGAAATCAAATTCTTATCCTTTGAGGCACTTGATTGATTTCAGTTATTAGCTCAGAGTTGGTTCATTAAGCAGTATTTTTTGAGGATCCACCTCTAGTTTTAGTAATCTTTGGTCCAGAAAGATTCACAGAAATCTTCCTTGCTGCCATTTTCCTGCAAAAAAATATACACATATATATAAATCAGTAAATTACAAAAAAAACAATAGCTTAAGTAAACAAACAAAATGAAGCAAAATATAAAAACAAAAAAAGACCAGAAACATGCACATCGACTCCCATGACAAGTTGGATGTTAGGTTCATATAGGGAACAAAAAAATAATTATTCCTTAGAATATATATATATATATATATATATATATATATATATATATATATATATATATTCATTCGTCCCTAGTCCCTTGATAGGCTAGGGGCCGATTTTGAGAATCAATCCCCTGCATGCCAAGGGTTTGATTCTCAAAATCGGCCCCCTACCTGCTAGGGGGACAATGTGCCTTAGTGTCGTGTCGTGCATGTGCTTGTGGGTAGGCGCGTCCGGCCCTGGGCATGCCCACCTAGGGCAAAAAGGCCCTCTAGCCTGCCAAGGGGTTGATTCCTAGAATCACCCCCGGTGGGTCAGGGGGTCGATTCTCAGAATCACCCCCGACATTCTCAGAATCGCCCCCATGGCATGTTGGGGGGGTGGATTTTGAGAATCATCCCCCTAGTAAACCAGGGGGTCGTTTTGCGTGTTGCCCAGGGCATCCATGCCCACAACTGGGCTTGCCCGCCTGCGGTACGATGACATGATGCACACCGTCATGCCCTAAGGGGGCATGCCCACAGCCAAGAACTCCTGCCGGCGGCACCCACCTCACAGCCTAGCCCACCTAGGGTGAGGGTCGATTCTTGGCCTGTGGGCAAGCGCGCCTACCCGGGGCATAGCGGCCCCCTTGTAGGCCAAGGGTTTGATTCTGAGAATCGGCTCCCTAGCCTACAAGGGGGATGCTCTACCCCGGGCACGCATGTCCACAATCGGGAAGCCCATGACTGGGCCCACCACACCCACAACCGGGAAGCCCATGACTGGGCCCACCACACCCACAACCGGGAAGCCCATGATCGGGCCCACCACGCCCACTGTTGACGTAGTAGCCTCCTACCTACCAGGGGGCTGTTGGGTAAGCCTGACTCATGTCAAATTTTAATTTCTAAAAGAAATCTAAATTTCATTAATAAAAAGTTAAATATTATTTTACTGGAATGTGTTTTTTTGTCTAGTATTTTACGCGAAGATAACAACCCAACTGACACATAACTACTAGTAAACCTATGGGACTTTAAGACCCACACTTAGCAAAAGGGAAACTAACATTTCAAATGCGATAATCTTTTGTTGAATCTGTTGTCGATAACAATGTAGCTGCTCCACAAAATCGCTCTAAGTATTTTAACGAACCTCGAAAAGCCTTGATGTGATGTGAGGAATAGCGATAATGAAATTTATGATATAGTGGAAATTACAAAATTGTTTTACCACATGGTGAATGTGGTATTAATTTATTTTTTATAAAAAAATAACATATAAATCGTGTTATGGTGATATAGTAATTTATGATATAGCAAAAATTATGGAATTGTTTTACCGCATGGTGAATGTGGTATTAATTTTTTTATTATATTAATTTTTTTATTATAAAAATTTAACATATAAATCATGTTATGGCGATATAGTAATTTATTTTAAATGTGTGATAGAAGATATAATAAAAATTTAAAAAAATATATTCAATTGTATAGTAAATGCTATATAGTTTAAGTAAAAAATTAATTTAGGTAAAACATTTAGTTTAAAACTTTAATTTAAAGATTTAGTTTAAAAGATTAATTTCATGAAAAAAATTTAGTTAAAATTTTTCAATAAATTGTAGAAGAAAATTTTGGAGGGAAATACATGAAACAAAATTTTTGGAGGGAAAATTTTCAATGAAAAATTTTAGAGGGAAACTTTGGAGGGAAATTTTCATTCTTTAAGCTATATATTATCATTAGGAGAGTGCATTTGTATCATTCAACCTCTTTTGTTTAAAAGGCATGGATTCTTTTGATAGTGAAATTTCTCTTTGTGAAGCATCAACATCTTCATCGCGTAACAACACTATTCATATTGATGAATATAACAGAAATTATTTCACTCTGAATAGAGAGTCAAATCTTCCACTTAGTCCTAATCCTAAGGACTGTGAGAGCAACACTCATGAATGGAAGGATGAAGAATCTCAACTAAATAAAGAGTCACAGTTTCCACGTAGTCCTAATCCTATGGACTATGAGAGCAGCAGTGATGAAGAGCATGATGAAGAATTTCAAATAAATAAAGAGTCACGATTTCCACTTAGTCCTAATCCTATGGACTATGAGAGAAACAATGATGAATAACATGATGAAGAATTTCAAATAAATAGAGAGTTATGATTTCCACTTAGTCCTAATCCTATGGACTATGACAGCAACAGTGATGAAGGCCAGGATGAAGAATTTCCAATAAATTGAGAGTCACAGTTTCCACGTAGTCCTAATCCTATGGACTATGAGAGCATCAATGATGAAGGCCATGATGAAGAATTGCCAATAAATTGAGAGTCACAGTTTGCACGTAGTCCTAATCCTATGGACTATGAGAGCAGTAGTGATGAAGACCACGATGAAGAATTTCCAATAAATCGAGAGTCATAGTTTCCACTTAGTCCTACTCCTATGGACTATGAGAGCAGCAGTGATGAATGCCAGGATGAATAATTTCCAATAAATCGAGAGTCATATTTTCCACTTAGTCCTAATCCTAAGGACTATGAGAGTAGTAGTGACGAAGGGCAGGATGATGAATTTCCAGTATATAGAGAGTCACATTTTCCACCTATTCCTAATCCTAAGGACTATGAGAGCAATAGTGACAAAGGGCAGGATGAAGCACTTAGTCCTAATCCTAAGGACTATGAGAGCAACAATGACGAAGGAAAGGATGAAGAATTTTCAGTAGGTAAAGAGTCACATTTTCCACGTAGTCCTAATCCTGGTGGGCCGGGACCTAAGCGTGCTGCCCCCCCCCCCCCATACTAGCCGATCCACCACTTCAAATCTTAGTCTCGGTACATTAATGACGGGGACGAGGGGCCAGATCCATACGGTCGTCGGATGCTGGGAACGAACCGGGTGAGCCTGCTCTGTGATAGGGACTGTGTTACGGATCGGGCGCGCAACACTGCGAAGCTCTGGCTTTAGAAAAAGTATCGAACCGCCCTCTTTTACCCCCTGCCTTTGTTGCTGCTACTCGATCTGTGTGTCTATCGGCTATGATGGCCCCTCCCCTGATCTACGTCTATGTCTATTTCCAGCCCAGCCCGGAGCGGCGTGAGTGAGTAACAACCAACTGAGTGGAGTGGTCTAACCTAAAAGAAAAAGCAAGTAGGGAGAGTACTTCCTATCAAAAGTATAAATGCCGTACCAAGCAAGTACGAAGATGTAAGGCAATGGTGATCGAAACCCGTCCGACTCTCTCCTACGATTTACGAACTAACTGGGCTGACTCGCGGTGGATTGGTCCTATCCAAACTGCTGATTGCCCACTAGTCCATTATAAAGAAAGTGATCTCCGAACCTACTTCTTTCCTTAGTCCATCCCGCAAGTTCAATAAGTTCAATCTGTAAGTTCAAATAATAGAAAGTATCCTCACTACCGCATATCAGTCAAAGCGTATTACATGGCCCGCTGGAAAGTGGCTCCAGCATTTTTTAGACCAAATGACATCTTTTGAAAGGAAAATGTTCCCAAAGGATATAGAAACATAGTTGTTGATCCTGCTCGTGAATCTAGATCTGGTTATAGTGAATTGGTGTTTCCAGACTAACTGTGCAATGTTCGGTGCCCAGGGTGGGATGGTTCAACCGATGGTGAAACGCCCGTAGGATCCAAACTGATAGTCGCACCTTGGTAATTGGTTCCATCCTAATACAGGAGCATAAGCAGAGCGAAACGAGTCTCTATAGATTTTCTCAGTGACTAAGCCCAGTGAATTCTCTCTCTACGTGCCTTTGACCTTGACAATCATAACCTACTCAACGTTTTCACTGTAGTTTTTTCTACTTCCAAGCGGAACCGGGTTTCATACCGTCGTCAACCTTGCCCTGTCCCGTGGTATGGGTAAGTTATCCTCTCGGTAGATGGTTGTCATTCGTCCGTCCATTGTACCACCCTTCTCGAAAGACTGTCCATCAATAAAATAAATCCTGTTTGTTTGGCCATCCCGCTCCTGAAACTCCTTCCTTATCTCTCGGTGGGCCGAATCCTAATCATCCAGCTCCATCCAACACCTCCTCCCTCATCGCTTGGTTGGCTCTTGGTTTGGGGAAGCAGCAGACTCCTAAATAAATCCAAATCAAAATCTCAATGGCTGGGAAATCCCTTTTCTTAATACCCCTATTCCCCCTCCATCCGGAGCTGCCGTAACTTGGGCTCATCATGTTATACTCGCGGGGAAAGAGCAACAAGCAGTTTACGCTTCAGTAGCCACCATTTCACTGGCTCTAGTATCCACTGGGTTCCAGGGAATGGAGTATTATCAAGCACCTCCCACTATCCCGGATGGTATTCATGGTTCTACCTTTCCTCTACGCACCTCAACTTCATCTATAGCCAGTCCCCCCCCCTCTTTTGTATCGAGGCGGAAGATTCCCTATCAATTTGTTGATCCACCAGCGTCTAAGGCAGAGGTATAGGTAGTCTACCTGATACTACGTGGGCTCATCGAACAGCGCGAATTAGCTTGCTTTATGAATGATTTGGGATTTTTGCCCTTCTGCCCCCACGTGGATGGATGGGGAAGCAAGCCACGTTCGACTTGCATGTGTTAAGCATATAGCTAGCGTTCGTTCTGAGCCACATTCAATACCCCATTACGCTTTCAGTAAAGGAACCAACCCTATCAACATACATTTGGAAGTTACCAATCCCATTACGTTATTCATCCTTTTTGTACCCACCCCACCCTTTCAGTTCATACATTACGCTTTCTGTTTACTTTACCATGACGTTATTTAGGATGCTTTCCGTTCCCCCATTACGCTCTCAGTAACCTTACCTGCCCACACATCACCACTTTCGTTTGGTCGTAATCACACTTATCGCTGCTAACGCTTGCCTACATTTTCACCAGTTAATTGCTAACACTCATGGTTGAAGGATCGATACAGCTTGCCCCCTTCTTTCATGGCTACCGCAAGATCCACCATGATCCAACAACTCCACGTAAGGAATCTGCCAAGCAAGTATATGTCCACCTGCCCAGTCCACCTACGACTACAGATCACATCTTTCGAGAGGAGTGGTCCGGAGGACGAATGAAAGCCCACATATAATATACCGATTCTTTGTATGTCCGCTTTAGGCGATGACCTCCTTTCAACAATGACCAGCTATTTACAATTACTTCTGGGACAACTGGGCTACGTAATTTACTATTGGCTGACTGACTTACTATGAGCGGCTGTAAACGCCCTGAAGACAGTGACTCCTGGCAATGATCAGCTCTTATGTGAGGCGAATAGGTAAAGGGTATAGGGTATAGGGTCGCTATCTAGGATTGATAGGGAGTTACGGGAGACCCATGTACAGTGTTGGCTGGTGCGGACTTACTTAATGGGAATGCGGACTGGGGCTGGGCTTTTCTTGGAAGATGTATTAGTGGAGATAATGAAAATGAAGGGCTATCAGCTATAATTTAAGACAACGGGGGATTGAGCAGGTACATCTCTCTTGTCTGTTGGTAACTTGGAATGGAATGGAATGGGTGTAGGAAGGAGCAATGGGAGTACACCTCACGCTGGGGGCTACATTTCCTTGCCTCCCTCGCTTGCTAGGCCTAGTTTTTTCTCGGGTCTGTGTTGAAGGTGACCCCTGCTACTACCTTTGCTTCTGGATCCGTATCTGTCACTGTACGAAGGGAAGCTATGACAGGAAGGGCGTAGACGGGCAGGGAGACTATACTGGTGATATGGAGAATCGACTGTTAGGGATACTGGTCAAGATGTAACTACTCCTGCTGCTGACTGATCTGCTCCTGTGTTTCCCGCTGCTGGTGCTAATAGATACCTATGCTTTTGTTACTCCCTCCGGGGATTGGGGTGGGTGGGTAAATAGTGGCTATAATAGTAGGGAAATCTTGAAAAACCTCCGCGCTATATATATATCAAAATAGGGGTGAAAATGACAAATCTCGTAGGGAACGTAATGACATATATAATAGATGCATTGATAAGAAAGCGTAATGACATATATAATATATGCATTTTCTGGTGTAATTAGTGTTTTTCTTTTCATCGGAAACATATCCCCGTAATGGTTGAGCCTTAAACCTTTTCAGTTTGTCTAGGCTTTTCTCATCTGCACTCGGCACTTCTTTCTCTTTCTCCTCTGCTCCGAGGGCCCTGGGAAACAGTAAGAAAGAACTAGCCCCGCTGGAACTATAAAGTCAGTCTCTATACTGCCTTTTCATTCGAATCCATCCCAATGCTCTAGCTAAGCCGCCTTGTTCCGATACTAAGTAATCCGAATCTTCTGTGTAACCCGAATCGGGCAAGTGACTAAGGCTAAAGCTTACACTCTCTATGGAAGGCAAGTATAGGGCTTACTCTATGGAGCTTACTCTAAGGCTTGAACTTTCAGGAGGCAAGTGGCTTTCACTCTTAAGACACCTTAGGGCATTGGACTAAGACTAAGAAAGAAAGATAGATTTTTGAATTGGGAATAAGTCATTTCTTGCTTGACCTTTCCTATGGACTATGAGAGTAGCACGGTCAATGCACATGATGAAGAATATCCAATAAACATCGAGTCAAATTTTCCATTTAGTCCTAATTCTAAGGACTATGAGGGTAGCACTAATAAAGGGAAAGATGAAGAATATCCTCCAAGTCAGTATTTCAAAATCACAGGCGATCATAGTGAGGATAATATTCCTCCTAATGATGATGAAAATGCTTATATATATGATGATTCAATGATGGAGACGTTGCCAGCAAATATTGTATCGAGGAGTAGGAGCAGACCTTTTCGTATCAATCACAGATGTTTTAGTTATCTGGGTAGAGCAGAATATCTCATGAGAATAAGTTCTAGTAGTGCTCTCATTTCAAGTGAATGTTGTCAAAAGGATTTCTTGAAAAATATGGATTTCAAGTTTGCATTGGAGAAAATGAAGATATATTTGCCAATGAATAAAAGCATGCAAAATTCATATTTAGTGGGGTGCATGCAATCTACATTGTCAGGTTATGATTATCATATTGGGTCTTTATTTATCTGTAGAAAAGCTTTCAAAATGTTTCACTCAATGGGTAATTTTCGTCTATCAAGAATCCAAGAATATTTGGAAAAGGATCCCATATTTTATTTAGAAGTACGTCATAAACAACAGTTTGGGCCATTATCAAATACTGCAATGTCATGGATGAAAGACTTATTTTCAAAGCATGGAGAGTGTATGCCAAATAGAGAGACAATACATATTCCAGATAATTTCTCAAGATGAGAAATCTACATCTTATACAAAGAATATGCAGAAGATGTTGAAGGAAATGGTCTATTTATTACATATCAATATTTTGTGAAGATATGGAAGAAATAATTCAACAATGTATGTATTGCTAACAAGACAAGGATGATGGTTTGCAATACATGTGATTATCTTAAATAAAAAAGGGATAAATGTGAAGGGGTGGAAAGAGGAAAACATTCATAAAAATAATCTTTAAAATTGTATAGTCATCTACTATGAAAACGTATTTATTAATGACTTTATTTTATGTTATGTAGATTCCATTGTCAAAGTGCTTCAAGAGCATCGTGAACAACAAACAAGTGAAAGGAAAAAGTTATTCAAGCATTGAAAGAAGTGTTATGATAATCCAAATAAATATTTGGGTTTGATAATTAATGGTATGGACGAGAGGAAAACACTTCTACCACATTTTGTTCGCACACCCAAAAATTTACAGGAGGAAAATTTTATTCAGTATCACTTGGTCGGTTGTATGGTCTTCAATGGGAAAATGTTGCCAAGGGTATACTTCACAAATCCAAATATTCATAATGATGCAAATATGAAAATAAACATAATTCATTATGTGCTTTCTCATTGGTCTAGTAATATTCCTAAAGTTTTGTATCTACAAATGGACAACACTTGTCGTGAGAACAAAAATCAAATTATTTTTGGATATCTAAACATGCTTGTTGAATTGAGAAATTTTCAGAAGGTAAAGGTTGGTTTCCTTCTTGTTGGGCACGCTCATAACCATATTGATCAGATGTTCAGTCGTTTTTCAGTCATATTGAGGAGGAAGGATGTTAGGAGCTTTCCACCATTAATTAATGTATTAAGAAATCATACATGTTAGAGCCTATTTTTGATGTGTTGGAAGAAACTGTTGACATGCGAAGGTTTATTCTGGGATCGCATGGTGAAGAGAAATGCATTGAAAAACTTAATGACATTAGCTTCCAACATCAATTATGTATCAAAAAAATTGATGGGAAGACACTAATATGGGGCAAGAAGTATTCAGTTGCTGCAAAATGGACGTCGTCATCAGGTTTGGAATTTTTGAAGTTTATTCCAGATCATCCAATATTTGCGTCAAATATATTGTTATTACAATCAATTCCTGAAGTTCATAATGCACATAGGTAGAAAAGAGATATAAATTATTCTAATTGCCCAGAAGAAATTAAAAAATGTATTAAATATACATATGAGTACATTGATATTGTTGATTCAGTTTGGTGGGAGTATTTTTTCAATAATCAAAGTGATATCATTTCAAGAACAACAAATGAAGATATACCTTTGAAAACTCCATTTATTTGGCCACAAAATGTGTCAAATGAACATAAGGAAAGAAACATTATTGAATAGCAACATCAAGGTATTATTAATTCTTCACAGGTAGAGGAAAGAGAAATGTATATTGGTTTTGGAGATCTCATGCACAACGTGAAGCCATGGAATACCTTCACAAGGGTTCATTACAGGATATTAATGAGGGTTGCATGATCGCAGTGCTAGCAGATGGAGATGCCAATGGCTATCCATTCTAGGTTTCTAAGGTTATAAAGGTCATTACAGAAAATGAAGATGTTGCAGGTGTTGAAGTACATTGTTATGCCACAAATACACACCCATTCAATGGTGTGTACAAGCTAGAGATGGTAGTTGATAAAAAAATTGGCAGAAAGAGAAAAATAAAGGGAACAAATATAAATCGTTGCTGCACAGACCTCTTAAAATTGGAGGATGTTGACATACTTGTTTACGACTTAAATTTAACAAAGAGAGGAACTCTTCGCTTCAAGACGATAGAGATTCTGAAGAGGTTATTACCAGAATAAACAATGTTGAGATGGGAGTCTGCTGAAACCAGTCGTAGATCTAGAAGAATTTTGAAACTTAAAATGGTGGGCATGCATGTGGACTCAAATGGGGCACTAGTTGATGAAAGAGAAGAATATGGAACATCTTCATCTGCATCCAGTGATTCATCTGAAGATGTGAATTCTGATGGTGTGCAAGAAAATATGGGTTTTGAATAATTGTCTAAGACAGTTTATATAACTGATGTTTGCATCGTATCTTGAAATAAAAATTTTGATTTCCATATGATGTTAAATGAAGTTATGAGTCATTTTTATGTTTGTTGGATTATATGTTTTAATTATGATGAGTTTTATTGTTTAGAATATCCACAACACAACAATAACTTAGAGATATAATTTATGTTTCATTCAATCTACAAGTATTGACATTTTGATTAATTTAGTCATGTAATTTGTTCATAATGTCATGGTTTAAATGTGTTGAAAACTTAGAGCTTTTAATTCTATGGTTGAAAATTTTCCAATTTTTTTGGTTGAAAACAATTAGAATTTTAACAACCTTTAGTGTCATGCTATTATATGTTTAACAACATGGATGAAAACTAATGGAATTTTAATGTGTTTTGGATCCCATTATTTTATATTTATCGTCATTACTAAAAAATGTTGAAATTATACCTGGGAAAGAAAAAATTTATTCTACCAAAAACATTAGTGTGTTTTTTCATTTATTTTGCACAAAAAAAAAATTTGATTTTTCTGCCATTTTTTAAATATGTTGAAAATTAACCCTAAAAAAAAACCAGCGTTCCATAATACACACTTTTCATTTTTAGCATTGTTTTTCATGTTTTTTTGGGGTTTTTTTTTGCTAGAGTTCCCATTTTGAGTTTATAGTTCTCATTTCATAGTTTACGTTGTTAAATCTCCTTTTGAGAATCAGGGTTAAGGGAAAAATATCAACTATTAACATAATTCTACTGGGTTGAATTTCCACTAATCATAAGTTAGAGCATTCATTAACCTTATGTTTGACATGAAGAGCTAAAAATGTTGGTGAGGGTGAAAAATGGAGAACAAGTCAAAACGTATTTAAAGGAGCAATTAAGAATTCCTTTAAACCTATCAGAATCTAATGGGTAGTTGAGAAATTAAGAATTCAACTACTAAAAAACACAATATTCTTGAAATTTTCCAGTTCTTTTAAAACCTATCAAATAAGTGAAGATAATTTTCAAACAAATTTGATAAATTTTGTAACAAATAAAGTAACCCATCATACTGATGCCAAAATTCACTTTAGTTTAACAATTCCATACCATCATCACACCAGATCAAGTTTACAACACAAAATGGCATGAAAATTGCATGAAATTGTATTTATGTGTAGAAAAGTTTCAAAAATGAGGTGGGTACTTGAAATCACATGAAAAGAAGACATACAACCCAATATTCATTGCATAATTCCTCTATGAATAACTTAAAAACCTCCTAGCAATTCTAGAAAAAAAAATTGACAAAGTTTCCCTATAACAGTAATTTTCCCCTATAAAATACAAAACAAGGCCTATATAGGCACTCAAGGACTAAGACCTCACCCTAAACTACTAGTGGTATCTTAGAAACCACCAATATTCTTTACAAAACTACTATTTGTATTGTAACTAACCTTTTCTAGAAGTTTCTTGAAGGATCTGTCAGTTGTAGGGTGGGTCCCTTTAGATTTGGCTATAATAGATCTTCATTCTCTCTCTTAGTTGTGCATTGGGCCCCCTCTCTCTTTGTTGGGCACTGCCTAAGCTGGACATTAATCTGGTCACACTACTAATGGTGCCAACACTAGTGCCAAGGCAAGTGCTAATGTCAGTGTTGAATGTTGAAGTCACACTTGGTATGATGAAGGCGTTGAGCTGGAGATCCTTGCGGTACTGGACTAAATCCTCATTGTATATCCCATTAATATAGGTCCATCAGAGTCCTCCACTCTCTACCATATGGAATGTCACATGACCAAGCCTCTATGATAACCCCTTCCAAGCTGGTAATGTCTTCATAATAAATTTTTCCTCACTCTTTGAAAATATTATTGAGCTAGAATATAACTTCATAATGATTATTATATAGTTTCATAATATCCTTCTCGTGGAGAGTGCGGTCCCTTCATTCAGGAACCTTGTGGTCTTCCTTAATTGTAGTCGGGATTTTCTTGAAGTACTCTTTGGGGAGTAAGTTCCCATCATCATCAAATAAGGTTGGAAAATTCTTTCGCTCGAGCATCTCACATTTCCTTTTAAAACTTTATATTATTTCTTTTGTCAATGCCTTCGCCTCTTCTCTAGCCATCATCACTAATTCATTTTCCCATAGGTTCTCGCTCGTCACCCATTCAAACCTGTTGACATTTACCTTTGTCACTTCTTCCTCAGGAACCTGGTTAAGAAAGTCTACAATTATTTCAGCCTTGGAGGGAGAATCTCCAATAGTTTTCTCAATGGCTATTATTTCTTTTTGTTCTCTCCTCTTGGTCATTTCCTGAATAACTTCCAAATGATTCCAATTTTTATCCATCATCTTTATTATTCTCCCCCATACTATTTTCCTAATTTCCTTGATAGAAGTCTTGTTAGAGTTCGTCTTTCTCAAAATTTCTAACCCGATTTCCATTCTCCTAATGTGTTCTCTTGCTCAGAGGAGTTATGTCTTGGCGATTCATAACTCTTCTCTATAATTTTGGAGTGGAAACTATTGTTGTTCAGTGATCTATGGCACCATTAAAGAGTTCACTCACTCAACTAAAACACGAATGAATTTTCTCAGTTTAACGTTGACATGAGTGGGTCCTGAGTGTTGATGTCCACGTCGTAACAACATGCTCATTTGTTCTTTCATTTTATATATGCATAGCTCCCTATGGATGAAGAGGCCATTTGGTAAGGTAGTATTTCAGAGATGATTAATTGATTAACATATGGAATAAGGACAAAAGAGAGATTCTGAGAATCAAAATCAGCAAATTATGGGATGCCACATGTCGCAAAATGAGAGTGACAAGTTGGTGGGAGAACCTTTCAAAAATTTGAGCCTGGAAATGACTACACAAGCATGAAAGGTAAGCTTAGGGTGTCTAAGTTAAAGGAACTCAAATTTAGTAAATAAGGAGGATGTTTCGGCTTAAGAATGCATCTATAAGACTAATTTCACAAATTTGCAAGGTTTTGCTTGTCCAAATAAGGGATTTCTTTAAAGGAGCACATGCTTCTTGCAAGGTGGGGTTAGGGCTTAAATTTGAACCAGATTCTCGTAAATTATGAAGTACAGAGACTTTGTAAAGAATAGCTTATGAAAAGAAACAACTTGCAAGTTTAATTTACAAGATTTGCACTTGAATTTCACCAATTTTGGTAATTAAAGGCTACAAGTGTGCAGGGGTTAGGCTAGATGACAATAGTGGAAAATAATAAAAATTCCCCCCCATACTCATTTTATACCATTCAATGCATGACATGTGTGAGGATTAGTTTTGTGGGAAAGTTTTGATGATGCCATGTTGACGTCAATGAGACATGGGGCCAACCACGTGGCAAGATGACCATGCATGGTCACTGGGCTTGCTGAGGGGTGACTCGACAAATGACTTAACAACAAGACGTAAAAATTATGGCATGGTGATGTGGGTAACCCACATGCATGGGGGATTTATAGGCATCCTACATGGGGGGGCCACATGACACATTCTTGCAAGGGACAGAATATGCCATTTTAAAGTTGGGGAATGATGCGGAGTGCACGATGAGATGACATGTAGCAACCTTTTCATCCTTTCCCTATGTTATTGTTCATGCACCTTCATGGGGAAAAGTGTTCCAGACCATCAAAAAGTTGGTTTCTCCCATCGTCCAATCTGGCTAGCGTGCAGGTTCTCATGCTAGAGTTCATGGCGTGGCGCATCTGCATCATCATGTCAATGGTTATGGAGGAGTAGTGTAATTTCTTGCCCAACAATGCCAATAGTGCAATGTGGTTGTGATGTGATATGGAGTGTTGGAAACCATTGACGATGGCACTTATCCGGTGTTCTCATGTCCCTTCTTTTGTTGACCAAATTGTTGGAACCTTTCAGAATTTTCTTTGCGAAATGCCAGCTAGAGAAATTTTTTAAGCCTTCTAAGAGTCCTTGAAAGTACCTAGAAGAAACTTAAAAGTGGCCTGATCTGGTGCTAACATCAGCTCCATGGAAGACAACAGGCCCCTGTGGTATATTAAGAACTTGTAGTTCTAGTTCCTTCTTCCATTGGGTTGTGAGTCTTCTTGAACATGCATCTATCTCTTCTTATGACTTTATTGAAAACTAAAAATTGTGATACTACAAAAGAAAACTCCAAGAAATAAATTTTGAAAATAAAACAAAATTATTATTCTTTTTTTTCCATGAAAATGCATTCAAGTGAATAATTTCTTTAGAAACCTTTGATTGACATGGTTCCGAAAGAAGTATCCTTCAAGGGTTTCCAAATTATAAGTATTATTATCCAAAACCTCATGTACTTGGAATGGGCCCATCTAGAGATTATCGAACTTTTTATGCTTGGATTTATCAGCATGGATTGAGTCCCACTTCAATACAAAATCCCCAACTTGCAGGTCACATTCCTTTTCTCTTTTATCAAAGACAACTTTCATCTTCTATTTTTAGGCTTTATTTTTGCTAAGGCTCTCATCTCTTTGTCATTGAACCTCTATCATTTGGAAAATTCTCCTCTGCGCTGGGCTAATATTACCCCTCTTCCTATAGGAGTTTCATCATTGGTAGGGTAAGATTCATGGGACAAATTAAATCTGTTCCATACACCAATTCATATGGTGAAATGTTGATAGCTCTTTTGGTATCGATTTTATCCACCTACAATGCATATTTGGGATTTCCATCCCAACTCTTTTTATTTTGGTTCAAAATTCTTTTGAAGATTCTCATCAAGTTTTTGTTCGATGATTCCACCAATTCATTTCCCTTATGATAGTATGATGTGGAATGCACCAACTCTATGTTGTAATCTTGACAAAACTACATCATCTTAAAAGACATGAATTCCTAGGCATTATATGTGATTAGCCTCCTAGGACATCCAAATTGAGAGAGAATGTTGTCTTCCAAGAAAGAAATGTTGACTTTCTTGTTAGCCTTGTGGGCCAAAATAGCTTCTACCCACTTAGTGAAATAGTTAGTGGTCGTCTTAATGTATTTGTAATGCCCACTTGAATTTGGATGTATCTCTCCAATGAAATCGAATCCCCGCTATTGGAATGGATATTGAATTTTGATTGATTTCAATGGTAGAGATTTTAGTTTTTGTTTTCCTACAAACATTTGACATTCTAGACAAGCCCTAATAAATGCATTAGTATCTTTTACAGGGGAAGGCCAATAATATCCTTCTCTCAAAAAAATTTAGATCGTGACCTTCGATGCTTGATGTCCTCCACACACCCTGATGGAAATCAGAAACTATCTCTTGTACTTGGCCATCATTGACGCAAGTAAGTAAGATGTCGACAAGATCTTCCCAATATAAGCCTTCTCCAAAATGCAATACTCAATTTCCTTTAACTTCAGAGAACTTCATTTGGCCTTAGGTAGTTCAAGAGGACATTGTAAGTTCTGCAAGAATAATATGATATCGTTATACCATAAGGATTTTTCGAACTTTGAAAGGTCCTTCAAAAAGGGTTCTTTTGGATTCCTTCCTACTTGAATGAGAGGTTCTTGTGGGTTCTCTCTTCTAGCATGAAGGGGTTCTTGTGGGTTCTCTCTTCTAGGATGAAGGGGCTCTTGTGGGTTCTCTTTTTTCGAAGAAGGAGATTCTTGTGGATTCTCCTCACCGTGGATGTTGTAAATATATTCATTAGCACACATCTTGAGTGCAATATGGTTTGACTCAGTGAGTAACTTTTCCAAGCCTTATCCCTTTACGAGCTTCATAGGTCTGATTTCCATATCATATTCTTAGAGATTTGTTATCCATTTTCCTTATCTACCATCACTATCAGGTTATGTGAGTATTTATTTCACTGTTGTTGATGGACGATAAGATACTACTTTGGAATGCAACACATATTCTTGAAATTCCTTAAATGCATTTACCATAATGTATTTCTGCTTTTCCATAATGATATATTTCAACTCTGTGTCTCTCAAGGCGCGACTAAAAAATGCTATGGGTTTCTCATGTCCTTCTTCATTTTTGTACAACAAAACTACAACTAGCGTATGCTCTGAAAGAAAACATGAATTACAAACATTCATAAAATAGTCTTAGAAATATCCATAATCCATGCATGAATAACATGTTGGACCATAAGGCTTCTTATATTAAGTAAAAGTTCCAAGAAACATGTATACAATGAACACCACTATCTCCAATAGTGGAGAGTTGGAGCCACTCCTTGCTCCTCAAAAGGACTAGCCTATCTCTCCACTACCTTGTAGGAGGAGCCAAGGTGAAAGTCATTTTCTCTTACAATGAGGGTGTATATATAATAATGAGGAAGTGATGCCTCATGACTGTTTTAATTCCTATGAATTTTAAACTTTACATGACTTTTCATATTCCACACATGTCCTTTGGAATTCCATTTTACAATACATTTTCGAAACATAATTTACATCATTAACCACAACGGTGTGGCATGTGACAACTCATGACATGACATGACATGACACTACTGACATAAACTGCTTGATGATGTGGCAATTCCAAGCCACTGCTACTATGTGTTGAGGGTCTACTTGAGAATTCTTTTCTTTTCACCTCTACATGGCTTAGTTATAAGGAATCTTCAATGATCTCAAGTCTTGAATGGTTATCTCAAACTGGTGTCCCTTTTCTTTCTCTGGATCGATCAACTTGCATACTCAGCTACAAGAATGTATTTTAGCATTTTTTTCTCCTTCATCTCCTTCTTCATCACCTCTCCATGGCATGATAAGGTACTTGTTTTTTCACTTCACTCATGATGATATGACATCAATTCGAAAACCCACTAGTTTAAGATTGTGCATATTGATCCATTGACTGAGCTGGAACCGGATGGAAAGTTGGGAAAGGGATCAGTGGCTCCATAGTTGTGTAGTTCAAGTAGTAAAGTGGGAGCCTTGAGACTGCACAATGCGCAGTTTAGTCTGGGTTGAGGGAGAAAACTGTACAATTATGGAGATTAGTGTGACAAGCTGAGGGGATGAGCATTGGGTGAGCACATTGCGCAGTTCTGAGAGATAGGGGAGACTGGGCCATTTCGCAATTGTGAAGCTTAAGGGATCAAGGGATGAGCTTGAGGATAGAGACTATGAAATGCATTTTTGAGGCCAGGCTGGGTAGATGGATTGCACAATTCTGGGAGCCAAAATCAGGGCTTGAGTGTTGGAACTGTGCAATGCAACAATCCTGGGAGGCAGGAACTGCACATTGCACAGTTTCAAGAGGAAAGGTCATGGATAGGGGACTAAGACTTCACAATGCATAGTTCAGGGAGGCTGGGTGAAGCTAAGTTGCTTGGTCGGGAATCTTTTCAGAAAATTACTAAGTGCGAGATCAGTGAGACTTATGTGAACAGTGATGAAAGTTCAACTGTGATCACACAATTAGAATGATTGATTAGACAATAGCATAGATCATCCATGACACATGAACAATGAATTTTCCTCCTTGCGACAACTTTACAACAACTTAAGACAAGTGCGACACTTAAGATATAATTTGTGACGGTGACGACACTTGTGTGACAGTGCCTAAAACTTTGGATATGAGTGCGACAAATGTTTACATGGTTAGAATAACTCATTTACACAAATATAACCTCTTGAAAGCACCAGAATAGGCTTATATACATGATGTGACAACTAACATGCGAAAAGATGACATTTTTCCTATATTGCAAAAGGGACCAAAACACTTCAAGAAAGCAAATGGAATGAGTTTCAATGTTTGCAGCGAAAATGTACAAGAACAAGGAAGGCTCCAAAATTGAGCGTTGGCCAAAATTTTGGAGGATGTTGTACCAACGACAACACTTTGCGACACATTGGTAGAATTATTGTTTCTTTGCCTTGGTTAACTCTTATGTTTAATGTCTTGGTTCTTCTGGAAGTATTGATTCATCGTGTAGATTAATTTGGTCTCCCTGCTTACCCCGTGAACAAACATGGTCCCCTCTATACCTCTCTCGGTTTAACACATCATAAGATTCAACGATGTCGCAAATTTTCAAGTTTAGTAGGGTAGTGAAGTTTTCGAGCTTAATATTTTTAGAGTATTTTGTTTCATCTCTGGTGTTGCCCTGCTTCCAACAGGCCTGGACAGTTCCCTTTATCTTCTTTTGCCTTTTTTTTTTAAAGGACTGTGCATTGGCACTTATTCCTTTTATGGGTGGAAGAGGGTGTTAGGTGGACTAATCCTTCTTGCAGACAATATGGATCTCCCTATATTTCAAACAAAACATAGTGACAAACATCAAAATAATATCTACCTTTCACTAGCTCATAACTGAAACATGAAACATGTAGTATGTGAAGAATCACTTACCTAGTTAGCGAAGTTCTTATTGAAGTCCTTTCAGTGCTTTCCATAACGAAATTTTCCTCAATGCCTTAGAGGCTTTCCCAATGCTTTCCACAACTTCTCCATGATGCTTCAAAAGAGATCTGCATAGACAAAAACATCCAAAGAGATCAAAGCATCTCACATTTAAAATCAAAGGTAAATGAAATCGATAACTTAATATACAACATATAATTGAATCAATAATCAATTATAAACCATGTGAGTGATCAAGGAATCTCACAAATAACATCAAAATAGACGCAATTAGGAAAGAACAACTACATTGTATTAAATTCAGAGGATAACAAGCTTACAACATAGTTGCCTTGATGTCACAAGCCTCTTCCCATGATCTCCAACCTTCTCCTTAGATTACAAGCCTTCTATCTCTATTTTAGAAGCATAAGTCTACCTTCAGTGGTCCTCTTCAACCTTCAGGTCGTTGTTTGATTTATAGGCCAAGAGGAGGAGGTTTGAGATCCTATTCTTAAGGGGTGATATCCTCAAAAGGTGGGATTAGGGATCCACAAAGAGAGGGATCAGGTTTGATTAAGCATAAACTTGAAGCTTTTAGTTGGGAAAGATTCGCCCAACAAAGTTTCTATAATTTAATTATTTATTTTTACCTCCGTTGAGTCATGTGCATAGTCCATACTAGAAGACATAGTACACTTTTGTGCTGAATTTAATGGTCAAGTCTGCGTATGTGCAGAAAATAGCTAGGGAACCGCATAGCTACTCAAAAATAGTTTTTTGGGCCTTGTAATCCATAAATTTCATTCTCTTTGGGATTGTTTAGCTTCTAGCCTCACAGGGGAATGATTTGGAACACTTTGAATGGATAGAGAAAGATACATATTGATGGCCATTTGCCTAATGGTCACAAAATAACATGTAACAGATTGCTCCCTAAAGTGCAAAGTCAAAAAATATGTTTGAGGACTGAAGCGCTTTATCATGTCAAGGTTCAGATTAGAGACCATGGTTTGTGACCTGAAACAATCAATTAAAGGTTACAATACAATATATAATCATCACTGAGGTAGGCATTCCCATACTTAGAGCATAAATATCTCAAAGAATCAATATGGAAATACATTTGAAGATCCATGTTAACAGAAGACACAGTATGGACCCAACCATCTATAGATCTATGTTTACAATCATGAATATTTAATAACTCCACGCAAATTGGATGGATGAAAATAGATCCAGGGTATTGATTTATGTCTCTCGATCTGTAGTACAAATCTAACCATGTGAGTGAATGTCTCATAGTTGAACATGGTAGAAACCACTTGATTACCATCAATGATGTGAACCATTAACAAATGTGATAGAAACCACCAATAATGATAATGGTTCTCAAGGTACTTCCAGTACAATCTATGAAGTGTGAAAATATTTCCTGAAGTCGAACACTCATAGAATCATTCAACCAAAGGTCAATGACGAGAACCTGTCATCGAAGGCGAGAAACCTGCCATTAGGGCATGTAGGCTCCAAGGTACTAAAGAAGGTTTCTAGATCAACTTCCTAGATAGTGAGCTGAAGTCTATAGGAAGTGACCCTTCGTGGGAGGGCCTACGATACAAAACTCATGTCAAGTATTGACGGACAAGTTTGGAGTAATCCAGGACTGACTCAGAGATGAATGACGCAATTGAAGGCTACAAATTGCAACGTAATTTCAACCGAGGTTGGAATTCTCTTGAACATATCGGTGACATGACATTTTGAATTGGCATTGTTTGACTCAAAAATAATACCCAAAACCAACTGAATAATTTCAATGAGGTATGGTTAACTAAGAGAGAAATGGATTTCCCAACCTAGACACAAAGGTGACAAAGTGTTATGTTCAAGAGCGACATATTGCCTTTTGTAATACAAAAACAAATTTTTTTTCCCAATTTCCCCCCACCATTACTGGCAAGTACCTCTTTATTTTTGTGCAAGCTTGAGAAGGATAGCATATGCTTTTCATGTAAGCTCATCCTTCAGATGAGTCCTTCAAAGTATTTTTAATGAACCGTAAGAAGGAGTGGTTTAGTTTGGTTATGATTAACGAGTCCTGCACTGTTTATGTTTAACGAGTCCAACGAAGGGGTAAATCGATGTTGTTTTCACATTTAAAGAGTTTGAAAAGACAAAAAAAGGAAACTCGTGCAATTTTTTCAATGTATATTTTAACAAGCCCAAAGAAAGTAAAGCTCGATATTTTTCATTTTTAGGGAGTCGAGAGAAACACATAAGTAAACACTGAAATGTCCTTTTTCGAAAATTTAGTCTCTCAAGCCTGAAAAAGGCTAAAATAATGTAGGAGAGAACTCTATTGACCATGATTAGTCAACGTATACCTTTTTTTGTAAATAGTATAGTTCAGTCCGTAAAAGGGTTAAACTTATACTAAATACACGACTGTTCATTTACTTTTACGAGTTTGATTAGTCAAATGCTCGATGATGTTTTCATGTTTAGGGAGTCCGAAAAGGGCTTAAAGAGAACTCCAGTGTTTTTATTTTTCGTAAGTTTTAACGAGTTCGAAAAAGTGATAAAAATGTACTCATCGCCAAAATGATTCATTTTGTAATTAACCTGTGTTCTACACATTTAAACTCAAAAAATTATCGTAACTACTCAAAAAAATAGAAGAAACATTAAAAAGCCAAGTGTAGCAGTAGGCACTTATCAATCAGGCCCCTTCCCGGCTACTGGATCACTCCAGTGAGAAACACCTAGTCTAGTATAAACTAGTATCACTAATACCACTTGCTTATGGTGTCTGCAGTTTAGTTATGACTGCTTTCCCAAGGTTGAGACGTGAAAGAGATAGAAATAAAAATGATTTCAAGTTGAGCCCCCAGATTGAGAGGGACTTTCATTAGCTATAGGCAAAAAATAATATTTTAATTGGCCTAAAATGCTTATAAAAGTAGAAAAAAGTAAAAAACCTTTTACCGTTTGTGTTTTTACCATTTGAGAGCCATTGAGGGTGTATTTTTACCAAAAAATTCAGACGTGGATTCTGACCAAACTGGTTGACCAAATCACTAACCACTTTCTTCAGGTAAGAGATCCTTCCATTATCTTTGTTTCGATTTCTTTTATTTTGCATTTCACCGTAAATTTAGTTCTTTTGAGGGGGTTTTATGAACTTAATGTTCGCCCTCGGTGTGTGCAGTTCTTCCTCATCAGGAAAGCACACACCGACCCATTTTGTTACACTAAAAAATGTGGTTTGTGTGGTTTTTTACACAGGAACCGCACAAATTTACTCTATTTGTAAAATAGGTTCGCGCACAGCGTTGAGGGTTTGGAAAAAATTAATAAATGCCCAAAATTATTTGCAAAAATTATCACATTGTTTTCTAATCATCCTCTGTGGTTATTTTCAGGGTTTTGATCTGTGAAAATGGAATGGAGGGAGAGAGAACAAGACAATAAAGATGCAGCAACTTTGAATATCCTAGAAATACTACAGGCCTTGAGAGATTGTGGTCTATACAAATTTTTCATGATCCCCGATATGAAGGCTCAACTAGATTCACTGACATGGATGGTAAGAACATGGAATGTTCAAGAAGAGTGTTTCCATATTGGAGACCATAGACTTACCATAGATATTGATGAAATTTATTTCCTAACTGGGCTTTCATGCTGTGGGGTTGATATTTCTTTATATGGGCACAGACAAGGTGGATAAATACCAACAACTTGCCTACAACAACATTGTTTTGGAGGGTCCCTGCTCAAAGATGGACGAATTGACATCAAAACTATTATGAGGCTTCCATTGAGGACCATTTCTTTCACTATTGCATCATTGTGTGGAAGTGAAATGCTTCATTTGCTTACTAAGGCTCAAATGCAATTTTTTGTGGAGTGTCTGTAGCCTACCATTTTCAACTAGTGTGAGGGGGTTGTTGCCAATCTCAAAGGGTAACTGACTAGAGTAAAGATTGGAAAACTAAAAAACTTTGGGTATGGTGCCATCGTGGTCTCATTTTCTCTAGAGAGGATTCCCCTTTTCCCCACGGGTATCTATAGATGTAGGAGGACCTTGAGATCCTTGTATGATAAAGTGGGTTTCGTTGATGGAACACCATGGACGTGATGATGGCCCAACTATGAGATATACTCCTGAATATTTTCAATGGATGGAAAGCCAGATCATGATGATTGAGGAATTTCCATATGCGGGGATGGATTACACTAGTGATCCAGATATCCCACTCCCTGTAGGAATGAAATGGGGTAACATAGGTAAAAATTTCACATTTTGGTTGTTTTGTGTTTTTCAATTTTTTTTGTTTTTTTGACATCCAAAACTAACTATCTAAAATATTCATGTAGATGTGGGCTTGGTCAGACCAACGGGATTACGTCTATTTGACAGACGTGGTGAGCAGCCAACAGTTCTTATGGTACAAAACCCTGATGCAGTAGAGGCTTTAACTGAGCTTGAGCACAACCTGGAGAGGTTGACTCTAGATATCCCAGATGTTGGGATTGATAATTTGTGTCTCTGTTATTAGAGGAATACCATGGGAGTTTTTGGTTCGATCAGTTGTTTGCTACGACGAGTAGATCATGCCATCGTTTGCTACCATGATCACCATGCTTAGCTGCTAGTCACAGGGCTAGATTTTGTTTTTTGATATATCGGCATGTTCGGATAATAAAGGCCATGGGGCCTCATATGTCTTGCATGACATGTTGTAAAGACACACTTTTTAAAAACATTTTGATTAATAGAAACTACTACTATTATCTCAATTTATCTTTTACAATATGTGAATGGATATTTTTCTTTCTTTCTTACAGATGTTACAAATTTCGATTTAACACATAATTAGCCAATGCATTAGTTATTGTGTTTAAATGTATTGGAATGTGTTGATATTCAATGTAATTAAACTCTCTTTCTAAGAGTCAAAATCACATAAACATCCTTAACATTGTGGAACTTCTTACTGAATAGACATCGTTTAAATGCAATACTATGAGTTGAGAATCTAACCTGATGATCAATGGATGAATACCAAATGAAATGGCGTCAGACAATAGCTCAATAACTGGACTATATTCTGCGATGTTATTTTTTTTTCGACCAAGGTATATTCCATGAATACTAACTAACTCACCAATGGGTGAATAAATAGCCCAAGCTGCGGAAGACAAATTTTGAGTACTACGACTAGCGTCATCGACAAAGAAAATGTAAGTTTGAGGGAGCATTGACATCCACAAATCAAGTGTAACACAAGATAAGCAGGAGAAGTAGCAGAAAATCGTAAAAAGATTTAAAAAAATTGTCATACACAAAACATGATACAACAATTTAAAATGTACCCATATGGAGGAACATGCCCTCTTAGCTTCGTTTGATCTACATAAGTAAATGAAAAGTTACTAATAGGACAATGAAATGAAGGTTTATTGACAAGATTAGATTAAGGACTTGATTTAGAGGGGAATTTTTTTCTTTTTTTAACGAGTTTGAGACTAAACTATGCTCGTGAATTTCATGGATGAGTTTCATTTTTATGCGAGCTTGAAACGAAAAAACTATGCTCAGACTTTGTTTCAGTTTTTAACGAGGTTGACATAGTAAAGAACCATCCTCAAAGGAACTTGTTTCATTTTTTAACGAGGTTGAGATAATAAAAGAATAATCCTCATAATGACCTGTCTCATTTTTTAACGAGGTTGACATAGTAAAAGAACTATCCTCATAATGACCTATTTCATTTTTTAATGAGGTTGAAACAGTAAAAGAACCACTCATGGGTGTTGATCATGGCTTCCATTTGGAAGAAACACATGCCAAGGGACACTTCCCGACCATGGTTTCCAAGAGGTATTCATCAAAAGGAAGATAGTTCTCTAGAAGGAACATATTTTAAGGGAATCAATGGGGATAAGAAAATCAGTTTCAAATATCCTGATTGAAAGCTCCACCATGTCAATTACTGAATCTAATTCAAAATAAGTCAAGAAAATAGTGAGAGTCTCGCTTGCATCGGTAACCAGAAACATGGGACAGGTTGCCACATAATTAAACCTTGGTGGAGTAGGTACCACTTCCATATAAGGAACGTTCAGGGATGTTGAATGACTGGTAGTCGAATAAAGTTCAACGAGCGAAAGCTGGTCAATAGTCACAATGTTTCAATTGTGAGGGAATGACATCACTCGAAAGAGTGTGGACACAATGGCTTTCATGGCATATGCATAGTCTCGCTCATGGAGAAAATTGAAATCCAACGGGCCTTGGACTACCATAAGATCGATATAGATAGTTTTTCCTTCCAGAATAATAGGTAACTTAGCAAGGCTCCCTAAAGGCTCTCTAATGGTTCAGTTAAAAGCTAACAAATTATGTGTAACAGGCACAAGATGAGGGGAACCCAAAGCTCGCAAAGTGTTTGAGGATAAAATACTGACATAAGCACCTTCATCTACATTTGTGTGATGCACATTCTTACCATATGCTTTCATAATGATTTGGAAAGGGGTGGAAGAAGCAAGACGAGGCTCTGTCAGTCTATTCCAATCAAAGGAAATAACCTCATTACTTGGAGGGGGTTCAATGGAAACAGGTGAAATTCCCCCATGTGTAGGATAATATGAGGTAATAATAAGAACCTAAGCGGTGTTAATTTCATTCTCTATAAAGAGAGTGGGATCGATTGAATATGGAATCTGTAACACCCTCCTACCACATCCACCCAAGTAACCATGCCAATTGGGGTAAACATGAGACAAGAGGCTATTATGATCAGATTCGACCTCCTATGTGACCTTAAGGAAGTGGAATCGATGAAACATCACACACAGTCATCCAACATCATCAACATAACCCTCATGAGACAAGTCAATCACTCAAACAGCCTATCTCTGGGTCCCATTGTTTTTCTAGACCTCTTAGGCCATATTTGCTCTCATGCTATGGGCAAGGGAGTGACTAGAGACATAAAGTTGCTCTCATAGGCCTACCTGCCAGCGATTATGGACTAAAGTTTCTAGTTTTTTTTCCAGCGACCCCAGGATTTAAGCCACCTTTTCAGGCCCAGAGCCTAGGCCACTACCCATAACGGAATGAAATATCATAATCAAGTAAAGTACAAGGAAACAATGATGCAAAAAGAAATAAGTTGATCAAGACCTTAACCAGACCCCTACTAGCCATGACATGCATTTCATCAAACATATTGTCAACATGTAGCCTATAGGTGTAAACAACATAATTAAGTGTAGGGATATCATACTTATTTGAGAATCACTATGAACCATTGTTCCCTCATGCCATTTGCTACCTTATCACTTATTAGGTCATATATACCATATCCATTCAAATACAAGTAAAAACATGTTGAGAGCCATACATAGTTTTTGTCATAAAATTTTCATATAACTAGCATAAGAGGAACATAAATACAATATACATATCAACCATCAAAATCCATATATACATTAATCAATGTAATGAACCAACTGGAGATGGCACTACCATGTTCCACCCGACCATAGAATGGTTGAGCCAAGTCTCTCTTCAACCATTCACCCCCATGCCATATTCCAAGCATGGATGTGGGACTCAAACCAAAAGAACTCAACCAGGGCATACCGAGGCTAAACCACCTCACCCTCATCAATAGAAACCACGCTTTAAAGTAATCCATCTTGGATCACTAGGCCAACACAATGAACACATCATAACAGGCTTTATCATGATCTCCACCCGATCACTAAGCCGAACAAGCATGGATGCCACCAGATTTCTCCACCTACACCTTGAGGAATTTTCTTGTCACCTAGTCTCTCAGAATTTACCGCAATCCAAACCTGGATCACTAGGCCCTAAATCAAGACCCACTCTCCAGGCTTTACTGCATATCCCAAACCCAGGATTACTAGGCCCAACTAAGAGCAAACCACCTCGAGGCTTTACCGTATATCCCGCCATTCACGACAGGGATTCCTCGGCCATCTAAGGCAACACAAAATCCAGCTTTAACGCAACCCATAGTCTAGTTCAAGGGTTACTAGGCCATGTGCTATATCATTTCGGAGATCCACCTCACTCAGCTTCGAATCCATCTAGCAATCTAGCTCAACCAAACATGAGAACACCATCACACCAGGACAATCCGAAAATGGAAAGGCTAGGTTGAAAAACATTTTTACACCTGAAAACCCCATGCCATGATAGAAAGCAACCACATGCAATACCATGCATGCCAAAACTAGCAAGGAACATACACATGCAAGTCGATACCTGCAATGAAGCCCATTGTAGTTGCTTGATCATGTCTTTCCCTGCTTGATCCTTGCTTCCTCTTGCCTTCTTTTCCTTTCTTGCTCCAATGCCAAAGTGCTCCAAGAAAAAACTATAAGTATCCAAGAGTATGAGAGAGAGATAATAATGAGAGTGCTCCAAAACTGAACTGACAAAAGGTTACCAATTGATCCTCAAAAGCCTTTTTATGAATGAGGCCTCTATTTTCTTCATTTTCCTCGTCACATGCAACCTATGACCTTTCACCTCCTTTTTCTCCTAATTTCCATTATTTTCATAAATAATTGTGCCAAAAATGCCATTTTTCCTTTCCAAATCCTTATCCATTTCCTTTTCCAATTTCCTTAGCCATAAACAACCAAATGAACACCCCCTAGGATGTCCTGCCCAACATTCAGTTTGGAATAAGTGTCCCATTCATCAGTGGTTATTGTTTTTAACTTTTATTACATGGAATTTTCACTAGGGTTGTTACAGAATCGAGTCAACCACTTGATCAACCAATGGTTCATCAACCTGAGTGATATGTTTTTCACACTCTAATGGAAGAGTGGGATTGATTGTACTTGGAATTAGATCAATCACGTCGTCAACTGACAGTAGGTTGGGAGTAATTTTACAGTAACTAGTTGGAAGTTGTTGCTATATATGAAACAGTAAGTTTTTCCAACAATTTTGAGGATTCATCCGTATGAGGGCAAAGGTGATGTTGAGTCTTGAAAATGTCATTCATTTCCATTACACTTTCACTATTATGTCCATTATATCACCTCCATTTCACTACTATGTCACTACATTCATCCCACTTTCATTATCATTGGGCCACATTTATGTTTTTCCAAACTTTATTAATTCTTAGCCTTTTTAAGTGAATTTGTGGTTAAAAATTAGAAAATAATGTGCATATGCTTATACCTAACAAGTGGGTTGAGATTGTTGACATGTGTAGGTCAAAAGGAGACTTCTAGAAGACCCTTATGTGGCACTCTAAGGCCAAATTCGAATTTGAGTGGAAAGAATCATGGGATCATGAGGATATGTGTCACATCTCCTAATTGTATTGAAACTCTAAGAAGACATGTGTCTTATCAGTTCCTATTTTGATTAGGACTCTAGAGGTAGAGGGAGAGATTCATGGACTCTCATTAATGAGATGGCTTCTCATCTTTTTGTATAAATAGGAGATCTTTCTCCTTCATTTGTTAGCTTAGAGTTTAGAGCTTAGCTTGTGAGTCTTAGCTTAGCTTGGAGTTTGTAGTTCTTCCTTGATGGCTTTTGAAAGCTTTGGAGAGCTTTGTTGTACTTTGTAATTTTGAAGAATTTGAATAAAGCTTTGATGTTCTCAACATGGAAGGAGATGTGAAGTAGATGTCATGGAGCATATTAGAATGTAAGGTAGAGTAGATTTCATTTTATAATTTTGCTTTGATTTCATTATGTCATTTGATTGCTTTCAAGTTTGATAGATTAGATTTTCCATTCATGCAATTTTAATTCATGTAAGTGTGTTCAACCGGTTGATTGTAGATTAGTTTTTCTTTACATGTTTTTGCATCAAATAGTGACATGAGATTTGCCTCTCTGTTGACTTTGTTTTTTTTAGCTTTTCAATTTCAGTTATGCTTTGATTTCAGTTTTATTCATTTGCTTTGTTAGTTAGTTTAGATATCAAATTCCTCATATCATTGACGATTATCTCCGAAAGCCATAGCTTAGACTACCTGGCGAGGAATCGAACTATGAATGATGTGATTTGATTTTAGTTTTACTTTTCTGCAATTAGATATCAACTTGCTCATATCATTGACGATTATCTCCGAAAGCCATAGCTTAGACTACCTGGCGAGGAATCGAACTATGAATGATGTGATTTGATTTTACTTTTACTTTTCTGCAATTAGATATCAACTTGCTCATATCATTGACGATTATCTCCGAAAGCCATAGCTTAGACTACCTTGCAAGGAATCGAACTATGAATGATGTGATTTGATTTTAGTTTTACTTTCCTGCAATTAGATATCAAATTGCTCATATCATTGACGATTATCTCCGAAAGCCATAGCTTAGACTACCTAGCGAGGAATCGAACTATGAATGATGTGATTTGATTTTACTTTTATTAGTTTGCAGTTTTTGATTTGTTTGAGTGCAATAGCTTAACTTTTATTTCCGTATTTAGACAAGCAGCAGAGACAGTGATTTCATGATCAGTATTTCATCTTTTGTTTGATTTAAGTAGCTGCATATTTACACTTTTGTTTAAGTACTAATTCCATCAATAACATGTTTTGAGATCTTTTGAAGTGCTAAGTTTTGGAAGTTACCATTAGGGACATAAACCTTGTCTTGAAATCTACATCCATACTTGACCTTTAAAAGTATTCTTAAGACCTTAGAATAGGATTTCCATTTGCATTAGACACTTTAGGAGATCAACAAAAACAAAACCCAAAAACAAAATAAGATCTATAAAACAACGAAGTAAGAAAAAGGTTAACTAAGCACATATGGTGCACCACACTTCATCAGTTTATGATACCCAGATTGATAATTTATGTAGAGCAATTTAAGATGTTAAATTGACTAGACAGGTGACTATCATGAATACCTTTGCATAACCTACAAGGAAACCTAACTTTACCCTTTTTCCCAAGAACCTGACAGTCACTCGCCGATGGATCAATAGTAAGTTGATAAGAATTTTCTTACCATACTTTCAAGACCTTAGGAATACTAGGACAATTGATAAGGAAGTGGTCACCCTTACAAAGTTTGCAAGGGTATTTGGACTTGCGATGCATGTTGGAAGTTTCCTAAACATTACCAATATTTACAACCATGGTTGGTTGGTTGAATTCTTTCTTATCTTGCTTCTTATTCTTCTTCACTTTCTTCTTCCTCTTAGTCACCTGGTTATTAGCATCAAGGCTTTTACCAAGCGAAGAAGAACAAAGGGAGAAGGACATGTTGGGTGAAGAAGGTAAAGGGTCAACATGAGGTTGGTGATGTTGAGATTTCGAACTCAGTTGAGGTGAAGAACTTGGTTGAGGTGGAACAGTTTGGGTATTTTTGATTAAAGAAGTTGAAAACAACCATGTTGTTAAACCTATCATGAATCTGGGAAGCGGTAACGTAGCCATATGAGGATTGACATTTGCAAAGTCCAGAAAATGACTAGGATTCTTGTTAAAAGTGGTTTCTTTATTAGTAACTTTCAGCATTGTTGCCATTAGATTCAACTTTGATAAATTTATTACCAATATTAAAAATTCAAAATCACAATCTGCGCCTAAAGTCTTGTAAAAAGTAAAAACAAGCAAATAACATGCGCTAATAAATCTAAGGAATAAAACCATACAAACAACATTTTCATAGTGAAATCACTAGTTGGTGATGAAATCCAACGTGACTAAGATAAGTTTGAAAAGTGAATAAAGATAGAGCGGGTGGAACCAGTTATGCTGGCAACCTGCTTAATGTACACGATCTGGTGCAAGTAACTTCTCTTATGCCATCTCAAGTGAAGAATACCCTCTAAAAAGGTATAAGTGAGTCTAGCCAGCGTCTGTTCTAGGTACAACAAAGACTTCCCCTCCATTGTCACCTTGGGTAATAGCCCTAATATTATGGTCTCTAAGGTTACCACTTAAGACAATTTAACTTGGGGGGATAGTCGCAGATAACACGTATGCACAAGAGCAGAGTAACAAAGCTCAATCCCCTTGAAAGTTCCCCAACATGGTTAATTTGAGGTTTACTTCAAGTAACTCCCAAGTACCTTTAGGCACCATTTTGAATACATGTAAATGACTCTATTGCGACCAATGAAGTGGGTTCGATCACTCCACTAGGTCCGATATGATCTCGTGCTTAACTCCTTTGTAATGGGAGATTCCTAGAGCCAAACTACAATAAATGGATTTACTCCCTATCACAAGATTCTAGTGTTTGTTTGCAGCTTTGAAAATTTAACTCACTTCCCTATTCCAAATCCCTACAACCCGATCTAATGTAGGTGGAAAGAGCCCTAAAATAATAAAAATTCTAAGTTCATTTTATTAGCATTGTTTTTTAAAGATGTTACTTACTCAATGGGTAAATGGATGTGAAATTGATGGTGTTATAACCTGACCCAAAACTTTAATGCAATCGAACATGATATTATGACAATTTCATTTCGATGAATTTCTAACTAAAGTAAGGAGATAGGTTTTCAATTTTTCAAAGAAAATGTAGAAATTCCTACTTTCACCATATCACTTTTCATGAATGCAAACTTTAAGTTTCGAATGTCCCAAATGCATAAATTAACCTTTAAAATTTCAATTCGCCTAATAACTCAAAAACCATGAAACTTTCCTTTAACATACAATCACTCAAAATTTTCAAAATGCATAAGGAAACCAATCAGATCCTTAAAATGAATTTCTTCCAATGAATGCTATGAATTTAATGTTATCTAGAGTACAATTTGAAAAACTTCAGCACTGAAAGAAGAATAACTTTTTGTTTCAAGCTCAGTAAGAGAAGCAATTTCACAAAAACATACTCATTCTCGAAAAACATTACTTTTCATTAACGAAATAATCTTTCACAAATGGTAAAATAAACACTAAATCTAATTCGTTTGTAGAATAAAGAGAAGAAGGCCGAAAATCAAGAATAACCAATCTTCCTTTTGATAGATCTACAAAACATCGGATGAAGCTTTTACCCTAATTCATGAAAACAAGAAATTTTCAAGAAGACTCTTTCACAACACTCAATTGAACTGATAGAGACTTTTTGAAGGTGTAAACAAGTGTAATAAAGCATAAAAAACAAAAGTGCTTGGACTTAGTGAAAGGAAAACTCAAATTTTGAAACATTTCAGGTATGTGTGTAGGAAAAAAGGTTTATCCAGTGTGCATATGCATTGTTGATAAAGGCTTAGTGCGCAGATATATGCGTTGTGGCTAAAGATAAAATGCACACTTTGGGAAAATTTTAGAAAAAATAAAAATAAAACCAAACAAATCACAAAATCCAAACTTTTGATATCTTTCAAACACTCATACAAGGCTATGAGAAAAGGTTCAAAATCCAAAACAAAGAGATGATGAAGAACGAGACTTTCCCCAGTGGAGTCGCCAATTTTTTAGGTGGACTAATCCTTCTTACGGACAAGATGGATCTCCCTAGATTTCAAACAAAACCTAGTAACAAACATCAAAAGAACTGCTACCTTTCCCTAGCTCATAACTGAAACATGAAATGTGTAGTATGCAAAGAATCACTTACCGTGTAGTTAGCGAAGTGCTTTTTGAATTCCTTTCAGTGCTTTCCCAATGCTTTCCACAACTTCTCCATGATGCTCCAAAAGAGATCTGCATAGACAAAAACATTTAATTTAAGAGATCAAATCATATGGCATATCAAAATTGAAGGTAAATGAAATCCCTAACTTAACATACAACATATAGTTGAATCAATAATCAGTTATAAACTATGAGAGTGATTAAGGAATATCGCAAATAACATCAAAATAGACACAATTAGGAAAGAAGAACTACTTTGTATTAAATTCAAAGGAGAACAAGCTTACAACTTGGTTGCCTTGATGTCACAAACCTCTTCCCATGATCTCCAACCTTCTCCTTGGATGACAAGACTTCTAGCTCGATTTCAACAACATAAGCCTACCTTCAGTGGTCCTCTCCAACCCTCTGGTATGTGTTTGATTTATAGGCCAAGAGGAAGAGGTTTGATATCCTCTTCCTAAGTGATGAGATCCTCAAAAGGTGGGATTAGGGATCCACAAAGAGAGGGAATTATCTCCATGAAGAGAGGGATCAAGATTGAGTAACCATCAACTCGAAGCGTTTAGCTGGGAAAGATTCACTGTGTGCAATTCACAGTGGAAGACAGAGCACACTTTTGTGCTGACTTTAATGGTCAAGTCTGTGTATGCACAGAAACTAGCTAGGGAACTATGTAGGTACTCAAAATTAGGTTTTTGGGCCTTGTAATCCATAAATTTCATTCTCTTTGGGATTGTTTAGCTTCTATCCTTGAAGGGGAATGCTTTGGAACACTTTTATGGATAACGAAATATCAAGATTGACGGTCATTTGCCTAATGGTGACAAAATGATGTGTAATAGAGGGATCTCGACTTATTGAGAGAAGAATAGGTTGTTCCTTCAAAGAATCATATAGAGACCTCTGATTTAGGTTTGCTCATTTAGAGTTTTTACCCTTCTCCTCCTCTACTAATCGGATAGGCATAAAAACACTAAAACATAAAAATTGAGTATGGGCATGAGGTTTTCCTCAATAGACATAGGTTCATGGTTTAACCAAATCTCTCATCACAAATGGGTCGTATTTTCCATCGTAAATTCATCAACCAAAAGATATAACCAACACAAGGAATATGGACAAAAGGTTAGCCAAATGTTGAAGTGTCACAAGACTCTCTTTTAACTCAACCACACACAAAGAAGCCAAGAAACACGTTGACGTGAAACATTTATTTACATGACAAAAATAGAAAACAAAATCAAACAAACAATAAAAGATTATGTACATAGTGTAGGGCTCAACCCCAGATTATCATTGAAAATAGTTCTTTAAGTCTTGGCCATTGATGTGGAGAGAGTCAACCTTCCCATCTAGTGATTACAGATGATACGTGTTTTGACCAAGATTTTCGTGAACAGTGGATGGTCCAATCCACATGGATTGAAACTTGGTGGGTTTTCCTTTATCCTCGTGGGATTTGTCCCACTTTAGGAATAAGTTACCCACACTAAATTTATTCTTCCCTGCAGACTTCTTGTCAAACCACCTCTTGATACGGTTCTTATGGAATGAATTTTTTTCTTTTGCTTTCAGCCTTTGTTCCTGGAACTTGTGAAGGATGTCCATCCTATGCTGCACTAATAGGCATGGCTTGCCTTGGGACTCTTGCGAAAGTTGGAGAGCGGACAAGTAAATGTTAGGAGGGAGGATGGTTTCTTTTCCATACGCCAATAAGTAAGGGGAGGTGTTCAGAGAGGGATTTGGCATGACTTGGTCAGCCCATAAAACATTTACCAAAGAGGAGTGTCAGTTCCTTTGTTCAGAGAATATGGTATTTTCTATTATATGGATGAGGCTCTTATTTGTGAACTCAACAAGACCATTCCCCTACGGATAATAATTAGTTGAATGCTTCAATACAATTCCATGTTATAATGCAAAATCATAGAGTTTTAGTGTTGAAAAGTATGTTTCATTATCGAAAACAAGTGAAGTAGGAATGTTGAACCTGGAGATGATATTCTGATGAAGGAAATTCATGACTTCCTGATCATTCACCTGTTTAAGTAGAATTGCTTATGTCCACCGCGTAAAGTAGTCTGTGGAAGTGAGAATGTAACGGTGTGGCTTTGACGAATGCCGAAAATTTTCTCCAATAACATCTAAGCCCACTATTGAAAAGGTTCTTACACTGCGATAGCCTGCAATAGGGTGACCAACTTCTTGTTTTTGCCGGCACACCTTTGACATACTAGACACTTGCAGGCGTAAGTATGAGCATCTTTGGATAATGTAGGCCAATAAAAACTAACCCACATGATTTTATGTATAGTTGTGTTTCCCACAAAATGTCCCCTGGTTGGTCCATCTTGGAGATCACGCAATACTTTCTCTAAATCATGCGCTTCCAAACACCTGAGAAATACTCCATTATTGTGCTTTCTGAAAAGCACCCCATGTACCAACTAGTAAGATAATTCTTTGAGTCTAAGTGCCCTTTTCTGCAGTGCGGATAAATGGGATGGCACAGTATCGTACTCAAGGTATTTGCGCACATCTGCGTACTAAGTGTCTGTGATAATAGTGGGAGAATTTTTCTCTACATTATACATTTTGATTTCTTGTTCCCATCCAGAGGGATCTTCTTCTTCTTTTGCATCCACTGCTTCTGCTTCTAGTCAACATAGACCGTGGCCCTTGATTGTGTGAACTGGTTTGAACTCTAAATCATACTCCTATAAACCGATCATCCAGTTCACTCTTCTCTCACCCATCTCTTGTTGAACAAACAATGATCTGACTGTTGGGTGCAGAACAAAGATAATACAATGATTTTTCAAAAGATAGGGTCAGAAGTGCTTCACTGCATTGTATACTACATAATCTTGTTTATCAATGATGGGATAGTTGATTTCAGGTCCTTGAATACTAGCGCTCATGAAATATATTGACTGCTCGTTGTTCTAATCATCCTTTTGCGTATGTACAACGACGAGAGAAGTGTCAGATACAAAAGTATAGAGAATAAAATATTTGCTGAAATATGGGTTGTATAGAGAAGGTGCTTCTACGATAGCTTGCTTGATACAAGAAAACACGTCCTTTTACCTTTTATCCCATCTGTAGATTGCATCCTTATTTACCATCTCCTATATTGGCTTGGCAATCTGAGCATAATCGGAGATGAAATTATGAAGGAAGTTGATTTTCCCCAGGAAGGACTACATAGCTTTCTTATTCACCAGGAAGGGAATCTGTGTAATTTCTTTGACCCTCTCCGTGTCTACTTTAATCCCACTTTTGGCAATGATGTGTCCTAAGAGATTGCCCTCGGACACTACGAAAATACTCTTTTTGGGATTAAGGTATATCCTATACTTACGACATCGCTTGAAAATTTTCCTCAAATGGCATATGTGGTCGAATCTCTTCTTAGAAAACACCATGAAATCATCAAGGTAGACCACCATGCTTTGTCCAATAAATCCACGGAATGCAATTTCCATGGCGCGTTGAAATGTTGCACCGACATTAATTAACCCAAATGGAATTCTCTTGAATGTGAACGTACCCCAATTAGTGCGGAATGTTTTTTTTAGTTTGTCGGGCTCTTAGACTAGAACCTGGCTATATCGCGAATACCCATATAATAAAGAAAAAATCTCTGAACCTTATACTATTTGCAGTATTTGTTCCATAGATGGCACATGGTAGTTTTCTTTTTCCGAGGTGCGGTTTAGGTTACAGAAATCAACACACAAGCGAATTTCCCTGGACTTCTTCCTTACCAAGACCAAGTTCGATACCCAGGTAGAATGTCACACTTTATATATGATCTGAGCATCCAACAACTTCCTTAAATCCTTTTGAATGAGAGGCTCAAGCGTCGAATGTACCTTCCGCAACTTTTTTTGGAACGACTTAGCCCCTTATTTTATTGGGATTACATGCTGGATAATTCACGTATCATAATTTTTGAGCTCATCATACGTCCATGTGAATACATCTCGGTACTGCTTGAATAAGCGAATGAAAGCTTGTTGCTCCTGTGGTGTGCAGAAAGTACCAATATTGACAAACTTCATATCTATTTCAGTTCCCAAATTGATCTACTCGTGCGACAACGTTGAGCTATGGGCATTTGTATTGACTTTCCCTTGGAAGCGATTCTACAAGTCATAAATCTTTTCTAATGATACCACACCTTTCAACATGGGGTTTTCTTTGCTTGTGCTAGCTACATCCTACAATGCATTATCGTGCTTGTCTTCGTTGATAGCTACATCATTGAATACATCAATGTTTTCCATAAAGTACAGTATTTGTTGGTCATTATTGAAAAAGCATAAATTAGTAATATTATTAGGAACATATGGCTTATAAATAATTTATATAGAAAATCCATCCCTAAGCAGTGATAACCTAGCAGCAACATTCGCCAATGCATCTGTAGTTGCATGGTACATTCTAGGAACAAAGATAATATTAAAATCTTGGAAATGCGAAATAAAACACCATACCTTTTGTTTGTAACTTTTGAGATGAGGTGATACACAGTGTATGGTATCACGTATCTATTGTACAACAATTTCTGAGTCACCTATTGCTTTGAGAACCGCAACACTAAGGTCGATGGATCTTTGCAAACCCAAGATGAGTGCTTCGTATTCTATAGTTTTTTTCGTGCACTTTAATTCCACGCAGCTAGAGATCAAATGTTTTCTCTGTCGCGGGTCCATTAAAACACAACCAGCTCCCGAGCCCTCCTGCATTTTGGAACCATCAAAATACAATGTCCACATATCATATGTACAAGGGCTACTTACTCCACTAGTACTATTATGATTATTACTACTAACTGTACAAATATCATTTTCATCAGTTGGACTAGGAAGGAGCTTCGACTGTGTATCTGATGGGACTGGGGATGGCTGAGCAAGATAACACCCTAGTTCAGTTTCCAAAAATCAGTTGCCAAATATAAGATCTGCAAAATCCATTGGCTCATTCTCACCCTCTAAGGGTGTTACCGTGTGTTTCATGTACCACATTGAGTTCACCTGGATCTAATTGTTTATGCCCTTGTATGGAAGCCACACATGTGACTAGTACGTCACAAAATACCCTTGTAACTTATCAAACTAGTCTCTACTCAATAATACTGACCATATGCTTTTGAAATGTCCACAATTAATATATTTGTACATTGGTGAACTCGGCGATCAAATGATAAATGAATAAGCAAATTGTTTAGTTAACAGATTACATGGATAAGAGTCTTTTCCAAATGAATTATTTGTGCATCTGTTTTATCCCACTTTGCGTTGATTTTATTTGCAAAAAATAGAGGCATTACATTTACCGATGCACCAGAATCAACTAAGCACGTGTGTACATTATAATTGAAAATTTCAAATGTCAACAGAAATGGAGGGCAAAGTGTGTTTACATCGAATTTTAAAGAATTAAGTACAAACTCCAGGGAACTAGAGGACTTACCAGATTCAGATCCCTTCTGTGAAGAAGCATTGTTACCTTAGATGGACTATCCGAGTGTGCGTAGGAGCATGTCTTGCTGGCTCGTGATCTTTGTTAATTCGAAAAGTGAGATATTCACGCGATCTTTCTTCATCTCTTCAACTATGTTGTAATCCAGTGCGAGAGATATTACAGAAGTGTCTGAGGGAGTTGGTTTGTCTGCTAGTTCCGGAGTGATGGACTTACTTTTACTGCTTTCGGAAGTACTTTTTGCTATAACTTCAATTCCAAACTTGTTATGAGTGTTATGCATTAATTTGACAGGTGAACTGATCTTCCTTAACAAATGTTCTTTTAATTTCTTCTTTGTCAACTCTTGTGTGGGAGTCAACCCTTGGCTTCTTAAGTTATATTGAGTGTTCTTCTTGTGGGTCGGGTCATCATTCAGTGTTTTCTTTTCGACATTTCTCTTTCTAGCTATGAGTACACAACTAAATGTGTTCACTGCATGCCCCATGCTTGGAGTCTCTTTGGTCGCAACAAACTCTTCCTTTTCTTCGGTAGGCTTGGTCTGCTCATCAACAAGCACTTTATAATTAAAATGCACAGCCAGAGCATTCATGTTGTGGTTCCATTGTGGGCATGTTTTTTTTTTCCTGAATTATATTCTTGATGAAATTAAAAGTATTGATCCATGCCCATACTCTCGATATTTAGCACAATGTTAGAGCTTTTCGCAGACTTGGCCGGCTAGTTGTTACTGTCATCAGAGTTGGAAGTCCTTCTCAGTAAGTTGAACATGGGAGGCTTGCTACTCACAGTGGCCTTGCTTGACCTTTGTTTCAATTATGCCAACTCATTGGATAGAGACTTGATAGTGCGGGTCAATCTCTCAAGATCAATTGCTTCCTTTTCCTTGGCCTTACTTACGGAGGCCTGAGACCTTTTCCCTGTGTCTTTGGAGTCCTTTGTTGATTCATCATTTGTGATGACTCCAATCATCCTTTTCAACTATGTGTTGGACACCTAATCCTCAATGGGTTAGTGTGGAAGCCAAATAGACAAAAGGAGTCTAAGAGACCTTGGGATGTGGAACCCAACGGTCACATAATGTACTATAAATGTATATCTCTTGTTAATAAAAATCGTACTCTCATGTTTTATCTTTCATATTCTATTGCTGCCCATGTGTGTTTAACATGGTATCAGAGCGGGCGAATTCTGGCCCTGCTCATATTTGAGTCACTGTTTTCTTGTGGCCTTTTGTTGTGTTTCTTTCACCAGACCTATGCATTGACCATTAATGTTATGTGGGTCGTGAACTCTCGGTGCAGTGATATTGCTGGTTGATTAATTCATGCGCTGGTGTTGAAGCTTTACTCGGAATAGAGCATTGAAATAGTGGTACACATTTTGAAGTTTATATGCCTGCTCCTAATCAAAACTCTATATACGTGTTGGTCTAAATATTTATATATGATTGAATTCATTGTATATATTTGTGCTGGCATATGTATA
Organism: Pinus tabuliformis; assembly: GCA_031772625.1. Taxonomy (NCBI): domain Eukaryota; kingdom Viridiplantae; phylum Streptophyta; class Pinopsida; order Pinales; family Pinaceae; genus Pinus; species Pinus tabuliformis. Next base: position 835,926,233 of record CM062816.1, read on the forward strand.
ATTTTTGGTGCGTTGAATGAATACCACAATGTGGTGTATGGAAAGCATTGAAATAGTGTGAGGCAGATGCGTTGGTCTTATTGAGCTAGATGCGTTGGTCCATATTTAAATATGCAGCGTATGCCCTGGACTGTGGAATGTGGTTATAAATATGACCTCTGCTATGTGTTGAAGGCCGTGCAAAAATGTTGAGAGTTAAAAGTCCTGGCGCGTTGGCTCATTTCTGTTCAAGCTACCTACTCTGACCATTAATGTTATGTACGTTGTGAAGTCTGGGTGCAATCATATTGCTCGTTGATTCATGCGTTGGCGTTGAGCTTGAAGTCTAAGCAAAATTCACGGGAATACAAAATGTTTGAAGGCATATATATCCACGTGTTGAAATGGAAAATCGATTTTCCTTGCGTTGTGTCTCTATACGCCAGTTAAAGAAATTCTAAACGTTTTGAATGTCCCTGTGCCTGGTGATCTCCATGTGTTCGATTGTTGCAGTTGTATTCTGCGTTGAAGAAAGACCAATTTTAGCCATTATCCTGCCATCCTGACATTCCTGACCTCTGAAATCCGCAGGTCTCTATTTTTGGTTGTCGTTTCTATATCCTTCGAATCCACAGGTCACCATTTTTGGTCTCTGATTCACTGAACTGCCATACCAGAGTCAGCTGGTCGCTCTGCGTTAACCATCTCTGCTCCAATCAATACGCTCTGTGTTAACTCCATATATGCTGCTCCTGCTCCACATCTTGAATTCCGCTCTGCTCTACATCTTGAATTTCGCTCCCATACAATCGGTCCTCCAGTAGCGAAATTGCATACAGACCTGCACGAGACCGTTTCAAAATTTTCCCAACCAAGTGGTGTCTCCAGAATTCGGTGTCTCCAGGAAACCTATCAGGCATTGCGGTGTTTTCAGGTTCTTGGCATCGAAGCGAAGAATTCTGACCAGACATGCCAACTGGCATTTGAAGCACTGAAATATTCTTCTGCACAAATTAAAGACATTTATTATGCACTCAAAATCAGTGAGATATTGAAGTGTCCATTTAGTGATGCCGATGTAATCAAGGGCATTGCATCAAAGCTGTTATCACACATAAAGGGTGCTAAATCTTTGCTCGACTACTATTACCCTCTCAGTTGTTTGGTCTCTATCAAGAATCAAGATTTGGCATCTGAAAAGTGGCATTATTCTGGAGGATGCCAGCGGTATTTTTCAATCGATCAAGAGTTTAAGTCAAAATGATGGAACATGGCGAATACATCAAGTGAGGGTGAATCTAGTCCCCATGTTGCTGGGCTTGCCTTAGAAACACTTGCTGGGGTTGTAGCATTGGCAGATTCTAACATTGAACAAGCTAAGATTGGATTGGTCCTCTTTGGGAATAAATAACTCAACAAACTTGCCAATTATCCGAGGGAAACATTCACGCTGCTGTTGACAGTGTAATATCGCTGAGCAGAGGGACAATGTAAGTCGGTCTGAGAGAGAGTCTCAGATATGCCGTGGTTGAGCTATTGCTGAGAGAGCGGAAAATGATCGTATGAGTGGGCGTGAATTGTTCCTTTCAGATTCAAGCTTGTTTGTTGATGATGCCGAGGCTTACGAAAAGTACAATAGGGAAGACGAAGAAGATTGGGCCAAGGAGGTGAAGAAGAACCCAAGTCATTCAAAGGCAGAAACCTCAACTTCTGGGGTTACAACTGAAGAAGAGGAGCAAATACTAGCTGAAGATGATGATGAATTGGACCTTGATGAATTGGACGAGCTAGAAGCTAGCATAGCAAAGACTACAATGGCGGAAGTCACCGTGTAAAGCTTAAACTCGAGCGCTTTCAACGTAATAGGTATTGCAGCACCTTTTGGAGGTAAAACAAGCTCTCCTGCTCTATGAGCATAGATTACAGTATCTCCATTCCAACCATCACTAGCAATTTGTGGAAGGAAGTCAACATCTTGAGCACGCACACTACCACTTAAGGTTATAGAATATGATTCTTAGTTTCTCACATACTCGGGAGAAATTGCAGCCAGGCCGCTCAATACAAGGCTCTCCACTCGCGCTGGTTCCATAATGATTAGAAACTAGAATTCAGAACATTACACGTCTGAAGTCCCAGAGAATCTATATTAATAGTGAAATTCGAATCTTCCGTGGTGCATTGAATGTTTATGTGGAAGTATTGATTCAGTCTCTCTCTTTGAAGCTTAAATTCTAGTTTAAGCTACATACAGAGACCACATATTCGTTGTGCATCAATAGTCTGTACAGTTTAGTGTTTGTTTGTTCAAAATTTTGAGTCAGGAGGTCTTGAAACACACGGCTGTAAGGTTTTTGGAAGTTTGCATATATTCATCAAAGATTCGAGACAAAGGATTTGATTTGAGGAGCTGAAATTTAGCGTGGAGGTTTTGATTCCATTGCTAATTTTTGTGCAATCTTTAAAGATGGTGGTAAAAGATACGCGAATCGTGAAGAAGTGTTGAAGAAAATTGCAGACAAGTTGTATAACGGTTTGGTCTCTTTATAGAGACATCGCCTCATCGCTGCAGATTTTTACTTATATCCAAGCCACTTTATTAATTTCCATTTTTTCTCTAGCTTACAAAAAAAAGGCAGAGCTGCTTCAGTATTCTTTTTTTCGTAAGTCAAAATGGCTTTAATTTATGATGTATTAGATTTATTAAATACTTTGATACAATCCAATGACGATGGGATGGTAAACATCAACAAAGACACTCTCTGTGACATTCAGACCTGCCTGCATAATGCACAGGAAAAGATCGATTTTTTGCAGCTTGAATCACAGCTACAGCAAGAAGAGCTACATCAAAATAGACATCATTCTAAACCTGTTTTTATTCAGAACATTGAGACAACCACCCATCAACAGCAAGTCAATAATGTTACAGTTCATTCAGATTTAGTATCCCATAAAGCAGCAAGGTTACATGCAGATGCAAAAGTTCAGCTTGCACTTCCCAAGCCCATCATCAGACCTTGGGAACATCTTGTCCACAACAAGCACAGAACTGGTCTTGGATATGAGAAAGACTTGTCCTTTCATATTCCAGACTACTCAAAGCCCATTCAGTTTCAGAGTGTTGGATTCATTCATGACAGTTCACCTGCTCCTCATGACAGTTCACCTTCAGTTGTTCCAAACTCTGCCCCTCTTCCACAGCAACAACAACAACAACAACAATAGATTGTGAAATGCCAACACTGTGACCGAGTTGGCCATTTGAAAGATCACTGTTTTGATCTTCATCCATGTAAGCACTGTCATAAAACCAGTCATTCTTCACATAGATGCTTCAGAAATAAGTGTCCTGCAAGAACAAAGATTCATCTTGGATGGATCGCTTCTTGGCAATGGGCATCAACAGCCAAGAAGATATTCCAAACACATGTCAGAACTTGTTCCAGAGTATTGAACAATCTTGCAGTTGAGTTTTCTCCATCATCTCACCTTGTATCTGACAGGGGGGGAAATGATGGTCATCTACAAGCTTCAAAGTCACATCAAGCGAGCCTGAGCCACAACCTACCACACCAGTTTCAAAGTTGTAGCCAGAAACAAAGATGCCCCTAAACATGCCTTTAGTTGGTAATCTGGGACACTTCCTCTAGCAGAAGACTTCAGCTTCTTGCCAGTTTTGGAAGAATTCCAGGAACAAAATTGAGGAACACTTCCTCTAGCAGAAGACTTCAGCTTCTTGCTAGTTTTGGAAGAGTTCCAGGAATTGAATTAAGCATTCCAGAGTTGTTGGTCATCCTTAAACCATCACAGGTTGAGACTTCCCTTTTTAGGTTGAAGTTCTCCCTTTTACGCGAGGTGAGACCTCCCTTTCATGGTTGAAGGTTTCCCTCTTCAAAACAATGGGAGCACTTCCTCTAGTAGAAGACTTCAGCTTCTTGCCAGTTTTGGAAGAGTTCCGGGAACTACACTAAGCGTTCCAGTGTTGGTGGTCATCTTTAAACCACCGCCCTTTATACCAACATTTCAGAGAGCACATTCAGCCTAGTGCTACCATGCATCTTTTGCACATTTTGTATTACAGCTCTCTTCTTGGACTCATACATAAACCTTCGGATTAAGGGGGGGAATGTTGGACACCTAATCCTCAATGGGTTAGTGTGGAAGCCGAATAGACAAAAGGAGTCTAAGAGACCTTGGGATGTGGAACCCAACGGTCACATAATGTACTATAAATGTATATCTCTTGTTAATAAAAATCGTACTCTCATGTTTTATCTTCCATATTCTATTGCTTCCCATGTGTGTTTAACACTATGATCACCTCTTAAAAATTCTCAGCCAAAGTTGGTTTCGTAGTTCTTTTCACGAACTGTGCAATGCTTTTTCATAAGGCAGATGTGAAATAGTCGATAGTGATGGAGTCATGAGGTTTTGTGTCTGCTGGAAATTTGTTCAAGATACAGTTAAACCTTTGATTGAAATCTTTCACCTTTTCTTTCTGATCCATCTTGAGATTGCCCAATTCTTTTAAAAGCATGGTGGGGGTTTTATAATCAACAAATTTCTCAAGAAATAGTTTCTTAAAACCCCTCCAATTCTAGATTGAGTTCGGAGGAAGGCTTTGATACCATACAATTTCTCTTCCATCTAATGTACATGGAAAAACTCTACATGCAACATCATTGTAACGTACCTCAAGTGTTTGCAGGTGTAGGTAGAAGTTGTCTAGATGGTCCTCCACTTTGATTACTTTTTCAGGGTCAAACATTGTTAGAAGCTTCTCCGGGTGCCTCGGCATTTTGTGTAACACACTCGTTAGTGCAAGTGGGCCTTGAGTCATCCAATCCATATCTTGGTCTGCCATGTCTTCATCATTTTTTCCCCCTTCTTCGTCAAAATCTTATTGGTTTTCTTCTTCTTCTTCTTCACCCGTGGAAAGTATCGTCCAAGAGTACCACGTTATCACCGTCACCACCATTGAAGGTTGGAGGATGCTCTGGTTTTCTGTGTTTTCTTTAGATTTTTCTAACTCTTCAAGGGTGGTGAGAACCATATCTTCAACTATTGAAGCCACTATCCCGGTGGGGGTGGTTTGGTTCTTCTTTGGAAAATATGGAAGATTATGTACTCCAGGTATCAATCCAATAACTCTTGCAAACTTTTGGGTGATGGGGTGAATGGCCCAAATCTGGTCTTAAGAGATTTAACAAGCATGTACAGTCTCAGGCTAAGAAGAATTACCAACTTCAGGAATGTGAGTAGGGGAGGTGCTAGGAATGTTACTTCCTTGACCAAAGGAAGTAAGATTGGGGTTGGTGAGTTTATTAGCCATAAAAATCTGGTTTCCCTCCTTCTAGCGCCATAAATGTTGACAGTGATAGACTCGCCAAAATTCAAGGGGTCTCCTCAATATGTGGTCTCAGATAGACCACACATCGTTTGGTATAGGAGCCCCATTCTAAATATGGCCCGGTTGTCGGTTATCCAATAACTCTTGCAAACTTTCGGGTGATGGGGCAGATGGCCTGGATCTGGTCGTAAGAGATTTAATAAGCATGTACAGTCTCAGGCTGAGAAGAATCACCAACTTCAGGAATGTGAGTAGGGGAGGCGCTGGGAATGTTACTTCCTTGACCAAAGTAAGTAATATTGAGGTTGGTGAGTTTATTAGCCATAAAAATATGGTTTCCCTCCTTCTAGCACCATAAATGTTGACAGTGATAGACTCGCTAAAATTCAAGGGGTCTCCTCAATATGTGGTCTCAGATAGACCACACATCGTCTGGTATAGGAGCCTGTTGTGCTATTCAACAACCCCCCATTTATTAATAGTAGTAGTTAATATTACATTAATAAATAGGGACCCTTTAAAAAATCCTTCCAAAAATAAACTTAGCATTTAGGCATTTTTCTTATTTAATTTTGGAATAAAACAAGATATCAATCAAACCCCTTTAAAAAAAAAAACTAATAAATGCTTGCCTTCCCACGTATCGCATGATTAAGCATCATCAAAAACCTTGCTAACCCACCAAATCTAGTGAAAAATGATTAAAAGAGGACTCCATGCTTTATACCTCGAAACTATCATATTTTTTTATATAAACTAGGTCCTAAAGCTTTTCTCGTCAAAATCAAGTCTTGCATCACATATCACTATTTATGAAGAGCCCGCCTTAAAAGGTTATCTCAAAACAAGCGAAATGTGAAACTGCGATGGCATCATAACCTTTACCACATCGCATTTCGAGCATTTAAAAGAACACCGCAAACTTACCATCAGTTGATATTGCGAAATGCAATGAAGACCTGGACCCACTTCTTGGATATATTACGAACAAATGTTTAGGTCCACCGCTTATTAAAAAGGTCTTTACATAGAAAAACCTGACAAGTAGCTATGTTTTGAGACAATAAACGAGCGGCTCGCATCTCGCATCTCGCAGAAATGTAAGGGAGGGTAAGAAAAGCAAAAAGGCATAATGCGATATTGCTTCGCAAATCGCAAAATCGGCATTATCGCAATTCAAAGGCTCGCCACCCTAGAAGCTTTCTTCCCGACTTACGATGCAGACATTTATGAGCATTAAAGCTAAGAGATAACGAAGCATTAGTGGGCATTTAGTAAGATTTAACTGCATTTATGTGTGAAAAGCCATTTAACGTGATATGATATCTTCTTATGTGCATTCAAATAAAACTCCTTTTATCACCTTTACAAGTTTTCCGCATTATTCCATTTCACGTTCAGTGTCATATTTGTGTATCCGGTAGTTGTTGTTCTTCACTTTCAGGGAAAATCCACAGAGAAAATCATTGGGAGCAATGGTGAAGAAAGGCAAGGAAGTCGTCACTGAGAAATCATAAATGACTCCTCTATTTACGGATACTACATGCAGTAGAGAGGGAGGAACCTCTACGTGGGAAGCCATGTATAATATACTGAAAGAAGAGCAACCAAGGATTCTGGAAACGAAGGTCACAGTTGACGGACATGATTCCTCAGATGCCTCCATGTTTGAGACAACATGCTCATTTTTGCATCACATAGCTACGCATCCAAAGATAATCTCTTATACAGGCATGGTTAAATGGGTTATTGATGAAGCCGACATCTCAGACAGAGAATTCAAGACCAGAAGCCAAGAGGTTATGGGATCTTTTATGCCAGACAACCTGCGACTTATGTACCACCTACCAGAGCCACAAGTCATCTACAACAAGCAGTTCGTCAAGAAGTTTGCCAAAGAGAACGAGGACCCAACAGACTACACTTGGACCTGGTCAAATAATGAAAGCGAAATAAAAAAGACAAGAACGGTATGTACTCTACTGCGTCTATTTGTCCCCCTCATAGTTTTGCAACAGCCATGCTATGTAGAATATTTGGCAAACCCGATAGCACTAAATTCTCCCTAGAATGGCTACCATTAATAGATGCAGCCGTAAATGCAACTATAATGAATTGGGCACAAATTTTGTCTGATAACCTAGCAAGAAAAATAATGAAGTATAGAAGGAAAAGAAGTGTTGCTTCGAGGGTTTACCCTCCATTTTTTATGAGTGCCTATGTAATGGATGCAATTTGTTTTGGTTCGAAATTTCCTGTCATGGGATGGAAGTGGAATGTCCAAGATCCACTCCCATTCACATATACCATAAAGACATGTGGGAATCCCAGTTTCAACCACAGTTTTACCAAATGTGTCATGGAGATATGCTCCCTATCCACAAACAGCTTTACAACTGATATGCCCCTAGGTTTTCCAAGGAAGCCGAGGTAGATATCCTCCCAATGGCTAGATGGTTTGGGGAGGAAACATTCACGTATATCAGGGTATTTGGCAGCATTGCCTCCCCCCATGTCCTCCCATACTATGTTCCGACAAATTGATGGCTAGAGAGATAGCCTATCAAACAACTAGTGAGGGTGGGATGAGAAAAACATGAAAGGATTCAAAGAAGGCCATTTGGCCTACAGTCCCTTTACAGTGTGGAGCATTTTCATTGCACGACTTGGGGCATGCATTCAAAGAAGCAGAGATTATGTTATCTCTACAATTACCTAACTTCCCACGAAGGCAATATGACCCATTCGACACTATCAAATACTTTACCACCATGGTAAAAATAAAAGTATTCAGTAATGAGGAAGATGCATTTGATGACATATTTTTACAGAAGAACACCTTCATAGAGGTGAATCATATGGCACAATTACTTTTTGACCGTGAATATTTTGAAGCCTTTTACGAGTACAAAGAAAGGATGCTAATGAAGGTCCCATTGGACCAATTATTGATTGAACCAATAAGGGAGCCTACTCCCAGTGTAAGTCTAGAAGGAGATTCCAAAGAAAATTCTAAAACTGATTCTGGAGAAGAATCCCAAGAGAAGTCTACCAGGGAGTCAGAGCAGTCAGAGCAACAATCACAAAATGGGAAAAGCAGAAGCAGGGAGTCGGAAAAAGATACAGCCCAATCTATAGAAAAGACAGTTGAGCAAACTTCAACTAGCAAACAGGCTGAAATCCATTCCACCTCCACCCAGCCAATAAAACCCCTGGTGATTGATTTAGAGGAAGAATGGGAGAACTTTAATAAAAAGCTCCATACAGAGGAACAAACACCAGAGTTGCAAACTCCACAATAGAAAGCAACTCAAGAAATTACCGCAGAGGAGACTGTAAATAATCAAGAGGTAGAGCACATTCCTGTCACTCCCACCTCTGAAATTTTTTTGAGAATTGAAGAGATTCCCCCTTTAGATGTGTTCTATAGCCCACAACACAAAGCAGTTGTTAAAAGACAAAGGAAGAAAAGGAAATTGGATTCTACAGTTGTTACTACCCCTGATAATGAACCGATGGATGTTGTCTGGAAAGACTCACCCATCGACCCATCCGCCAACCTTACTAGACTGTCACAGTTTGCAGGGGCCTATGCTACAACGACTATTGACAAAGCAACAAAGGTGCAAAATTTTCTTAAGGAAAAAGAAGATAAAATTTTGTCGCTTGAACAACAATTACAGCAAGCAAAATCTGACCAGCAAGCAAAGACACAGTTAGCTAAGCTCCAACAAGAGTTCGAGCAAATACAAATAAGACATCAAGCCAGCTTAGCAGAAAAGGAAGCGCAGTTACAAGAAATAACTTATCTGCATAAGGATGATCCAAAAATTGATCAGTTTATTACTGAAGCGCTTGGCCTTAACTCCCAACTGATGCACCAAAAGGAACTATTATGCCAAAATATTTCGCAATGGAATTCTTATTGCGAAACAAGCGACAAATTGACAAGTCAAGTCGTAGAAATGAGACTTGAATATGATGAAATCTTGAAAAGAGTCTCTGACTTCATCACCTGGCAGAATTCAGAAGATGGGAGAAAGGCCGACCTACCTAAACTGGAGGAGTCACACAAAGAAATCTTATTTGCAAACTGGGATTCTCGGCTTAGAGAGGCAGAAAAGGCAACAACAGACGCAGCAACAGCAACAAACAGTGTTATCGAAAATATTAACGAAAATTTACATAGTGCCAACCTGGTAGCAGAGTCCATTCCAGGTTTTCTTCCTAATGTAAAACAACTTGAACTACAGTGGAGGCAGGCAACAAAAGAAAAAGCAGAAGCAATTAAGAAAATGAACAGGTTAAACTGGGAAGCATATTGGTGACATTTAGTGAAACCTCACAGCCAGTGGATGACCCTGCGATGCCTAACCACTTCTACAGAGAAAATGGTGCCAGCACTGACCGACACCGTGTTCACTGGGCAGTTGAAAGCTGAAATCGGCCAACCGACACAACTCAAGCCCATGACGGACATTTTTGATCTAAAAGATCAAATGCAGAACAGTTAGTCACCATGCTCATTTCTATTTTTGTTTTATTTTGCATAATTTGAGGAAGGTTGTTTAAACCTCCTCAACTATTTTTGTAATAATCTATTTTTAGTTTTATAGTTTAGTATTTAAACCCCTCTCATGCATTTAGAGAGAGGTTCAAAAATCTTATCAGAAACAATCTTCAAAACATGCACTTCTGTCCCTTTGAGGAAGTTCTAGTGAAATGAATGGAACAAGATTTATTTTTATCTTATCTGGCATCTTCTACTAAAATTGCACTTTTGTACTCTTAGATGGTGTTGGATGGATTGAAAGTAGATCAATATCGCTGAAGCACATGAGTAGGACTTATTACAAATGGTACTTTTATCTCGTAATTCTCTTTTACTTATCTATTAAGCAATAATTTCTCTTCAAGTTGTTTATGTATGAAAGTTTGAATCTTGGTTAGCATTATTGCACTTCTGTATGATGATGGCCTAAATTTTATGTTGAATACATGAATAATTTCTTATGCGATATATCTTTCACAATCGTTTCGGCTAACTTTTTATACGAAACAATTATTGTTAAACGATTTCATTTATTATTGCAATTGAATGATATTTATTACCAATTGCTTTTGGACATTATTGTAGATCACATACTTCAAATTATTCCCAGGTATAGTCATAATTAGATAGTGTTTAAACTAGGATAAATGTATGTGATTATTATTTTAGATGAGATTACTTTTAGCTTAAATATTAATCCAAAATATCACATATCATCCCATCAGCACAATCATAAATTAGATTGGGAAACTGGTCCCATTATCCCCAGTCGGAGCCACTACTCCAAACGGAAAAGGAGCTGCCAACCAAGGTCTAGACCGGGTGGTTTTCCCCCATGTTAAAGCAATGATTTTCGAGGCTTCAATAGAGCCCCATTCGGAATATGTCCCGGTTATCAGTTATCTTAAAGATATGCCTTGGATCTAGCTTTCAGCAAGAGAGAGGAGTGAAAATGCACCTTCGAAAAGCAAGGGGATGTGTCTGGTGAGTGTTCGATCATATGTGTGTCAAAGTTCTTTCACTGCATAGGGGAGGAGAAGTGAGCCTCTAAGAGAGAGGTAGTCGAACCACCCTAGTAGAGACACACATGAACAAGAAGGATCCATACAACATCAACCGGAATAGTCCACATCGATGTCACGGTCATTGCAACCATTGTAACAAGGAATATTTGTCTAATATCCAGCGGAATAGTCCATGAGGATGTGGCAATGATAATAACAATTACAACACATTCTCAAAATGATAAGTACAAAAATAACCGAAATAGTTCAACTACTTTAGCATAGATGAAAGCAAACATGAATTACAAACATTCATAGAATAGTCTTACAAATATCCATAATCGATGCATGAAGAACGTGCTGGCCCATAAGGCTTCTTATATTAAGTAAAAGTTCCAAGATGCATGTATACAATGAACACCACTAGCTCAAATAGTGGAGCGTTGGAGCCACTCCTTTCTCCTCAAAAGAACTAGCATATCTCTCTACTGCCTTGCAGGAGGAGCCAAGGTGAAAAGTCCTTTGCTCTTACAATGAGGGTGTATATATAACAATGAGGAAGTGATGCTTTACCTTCCTTATGACTCTTCATATACCCTCATGATTGTTTGAATTCCTATGACTTTTCAACTTTACATGAATCTTCATATTCCACACATGTCCTTTGGACTTCCACTTTACAATACATTTTTGAAACATAATTTACATCATTAACCACAATGGTGTGGCATGTGACAACTCATGACATGACACTGCTGACATAGACTGCTTGATGATGTGGCAATATCAAGCCACTATTGCAATTGTGTGCTAAGGGTATGCTTGAGAATGATTTTATTTTCACCTTTGCATGGCTTGGTGATAAGGAATCTTCAATGATCTCAAGTCTTGAATGGTGATCGCAAAATGGTGTCCCTTTTCTTTCTCTTGATTAATCAACTTGCATACTCAACTACAAGAATGTCTTTCAACATGTTTCACTCCTTCATCTCCTTCTTCATAATCTTGCCATGGCATGATAAGGTACTTGTTTCTGCACTTGACTCATGACGAGATGACATCAGTTCGAAAACCCCCTAGTTTAAGATTGTGCATATTGATCCATTGATTGAGTTGGAACCAGATGGAAAGTTGGGAAAGGGCTCGGTGACTACGTAGTTATGCAAATCAAGCAGTTAAGAGGGATCCTTGAGCCTTGAAACTACACAATGCATAGTTCAGGCTGGGTTGAGGGAGAAAACTACGCAATTCTGGAGATCAATGTGACAGATTGAGGGGATGAGCAATAGGTGAGCACATTGTACAGTTCTAGGAGACTGGGGAGACTGGTCCATTGAAAAACTATGCATCTCAGGGGCTCAAGGCATGAGCTTGAAGCTAGAGACTAGGCAATATGCAGTTGAGGCTAGGTTGGGCAGATGGATTGTGCAATTATGGGAGCCAAGGTCGGGGCTTAAGCGCTGGAACTGGGCAATGCAGCAGTCCTGGGAGGCAGGAACTACACATTGTGCAGTGTCAAGAGGAAAAGTCACAACTAGGGGACTTAGACTGCACAATGCACAGTTCATGGAGGTCGGGTAAAGCTAGGTTGCTTGGTCAAAAAGCTTTTCAGAAAATGGCTAAGTGTGGGATGAGTGAGACTGATGTGAACAGTGATGAGACTTCAATTGTGATCAAACACTTATAATTATTGATAACACAACAACATATATCATCCATGACACATGTACAATTCATTTCCCTCCGTGCGACAACTTTACAACAACTTACGACAAGTGTGACACTTAAGATACCCTGTATGATGACCGTGACAACACTTGTGTGACAATGCCTAAAACTTTTGAAATGAGTGTGACAGATGTTTACATGGTTAGAAAAACTCATTTACACAAATATGACCTCTTGAAACCACCAGAAAAGTATTATATACATGATGCAACAACTAACATGTGAAAAGACGACAATTTTCCTCTATTGCAAAAGGGACCAAAACACTTCAAGAAAACGCATGGAATGAGTTTCAATGTTTGCGACGAGAATGTACAAGACCAAGGAAGGCTATGAAATTGAGCATAGGCCAAAATTTGGAGGGTGTTGTATTAGCAACAACAATTCCACTTTAGGTAAGGGTATTGATGTCTTATTCTAACGACTCGCCTTGGCTGGTCTACCTAGCCTACGACATAAAAAATAATACCTTTTGAGTTCTCCCATCATTGAATCAATGATTTTTTGATATTTGGAAGGTGAAATATCATATTCGTCATATGAATCATATCTCTCTTACATTTCTCGGGAGTCTATGTAATCAGTCTCTGTGATATAGAAGGTGGAATTTTGATTTCCAACCCAGTTTATATCTTCATATTGAATGTACTCTTTAGGATACTCATCAGTCTAGAGGTTGATATCTCTTGTCATGGGAGGTTGTATCGTTTGTTCTTCAGGCATCCTTTCCATATTCACTTGTTGTGGATTGAACAACCTACGGATAAAAGTTGGGTTACGAAGCGACTGGTTTTGACTCCTTCTTGGCCCTTCTGATTCGAGCTTGGCAATTTTGTTAGACAAATTTATAATCCATCTATTTATTTCTTCCATCCTTTGTTCGGATGAGTCTTTGTTGTAATTAGGATGATCAGGTTCATCTTTTATTTTTTTCTTGCCTCTATTTATTTCCTTATTTTTCTTTCTCAACATCATAGTTTTTATTTGTCACTTTTGTTCTCCTCATTTTTCCTACCACAGTTAAATTTCCTTCTATCTCAACTGTGTCTGATTGCATGTCATCCAGGTTTCTTGGTCTTCTTTACCTTACCATAACATATAAATCACACTTGAAAGTTGTTTCATAACTAACCATGGTAGAAATGGGAGTGGGTATGATTCATTTGGGATCTTATTGTAAATTTTATTGAATCTCTTAGTGAATTCTTCTACATTTTATGATCATTTATTTTTCACTTCTAAGAACTCTGTGAGATAATGTTGGAAATATTTATTCTCACCCCACTGGGCATGAAATGTTCTCTCCAAATCATCCCACAAGTGTAAGGAGTTAGTAATAAGGGTACGAAACCATTTTCGCACATCCTCTTATAGGGTTTTCATGAACAACCTCATGAACACATCCTTATTCTGCACCATAAAATTGTCGATAAAATATTGGAATGCATTGATACGTTTTTCAGTAGTCCCCTCCTTTTCACCACTGTATATGGGTAACAACTTCAAATAATTCTTGGGCATGTCATGTAATACCCAAGTTAAGGTTAATGGAGCATATTGGGCTGCTACCCATGCCAATGGTTGGTTGGGTTGATTTAGTTGCTTGCAAGGTTGTACTTGTCCAACCATTATGTGTTGTAAAAGTATGCCCTTAGCAATGGATGTTATTTGAGTTCTAGTTTTTTTCGCATTTGGCAGAGTCACACAGGGCATAGACAAGGGTGGAATTTCATACTTATGCAGAAGGCATATTGATCCAAAAAAAATTAGTATTGTTCATGAGGAGGGTGTATCAGTATGAATGATCTCCAAATAATCTAGTTGGGAGATCACGGTCGAGAAGGAATGACGTGCAATGTTGGTTACTTGACTTCATGAAGGCTCATTCTATGGGGTTTTATTACATTTCTTGGAGATGTAAACAAAATTTTTAGGGTTAAAAATGGGGAGTGAGAGATTCTGATCAGGGTTGATCCAGGCGTGCCTCTTTGACAAAGCCAGAATTTGAATGCAGAGATTATGGAGTATGTGTTAATACAATGAAAAAAACTAACATGATTTTATATAGTGAGTCACCTAAGTTGACAGCTAGTTTTCATTGTAGTATAGTGGTAATTATTCCCTCTTGTCACGCAAGTGACTCGGTTCGATCCTCGATAATGGCGCCATGAGATGTTGGGGCCACAAAGTCACACTACGTTGTGTTCTAGTGTAGAGCCATGGAACAGATAAGTGTGATATTAGTTTTTTTTATGATAATGACCTTCTATTTAAATATGCACATAGAGCCATCTATCATTGTTTCTAATATCGCTAAGTGTATTTCAGTGGTTTCTAGGTTTAATGTTTTAATTCATTCATTTTGGCCTAAGACTCCAACCATAAAATATAGATGACACGAGATTGAGCAAATAGGAATATAATGATTAATATTATTCTTGTGAATGTGTGTTTATGAAATGACTAAGTACTTATGTCTTGAACCTAAATGATGTTTCAAAGGTTGAGTTTAAGTTCAAGTATCATGTACTTTGTTTTCCCCTATAAAATATCACAAGAAATAAAAGTATCTTGAAGAACTATTGCATCCATTGAATTAGTATCTAAATCCCTTTGAGTATGAATTCTTTTTTGTGTTGAATGCAAATAAACTAATTAGAACCTATGATATTTATTATGCCTTTGAAAAATTGCACATCATCTACTTTCAATAGTCATCATGAGTTTTCAAGAAAAGTACCAATATCATATGTGAATCATATTCAAATTGAGCACTTATTTATGTTAAAATGCAAATATTCTTTTGAGAATCAGGGTTAAGGGAAAAACTATCAGCTATTAAAATAATTATGTTGGGTTGAATTTCCACTAAACATATGTTAGAGAATTCATGAACCTTCGGTTTGACATGAAGAGTTGAAAATGTTTGTGACGGTGAAAAATGGAGAACGAATCATAATAGATTTAAAGGAGAAATTAAGAATTCCTTTAAACCTATCAGAATTCCTTAATTGTAGCTAGGGTTTTCATGAACGACTCTTTGGGTAGCAAGTTCCCATCATTGTCAAATAAGGTTGGAAAATTATTTAGAAAAATCATCTCACATTTCCTTTTAAAATATTCAATTTGTTATGTCAATGCCTTTGACTCTTCTTTGGCCATCATCACTAATTCATTTTTCCTTATTATTTCGTTGCCCCTTGCCACTTATTCAGACCTGTTGAGATTTAACTTTGTCACTTCTTCCTTAGGCACTTAGTTAAGGAAGTCTACAATTACTTTATCCTTGGAGGGAGTATCTCCAATAGTATTATCAATGGATTCTATTTCTTTGTGTTCTCTCCTCATGGTCTCAGTCATTTATTGAATAAATTCCAAATGATTCCAATGTTTATCCACCATATTTATTATTCTCCCCCATACTTTTTTCCTGATTTCCTTAAGAGAAGGCCTCTTAGAGTTCTCCTTTCTCAGAAGTTCCAGTGCAGTTTCCACTCCCAAATAAGAGATGGGAGTTAGAAATCTCCAAGATAGAAGTCATTTGGGAAAGAAAACACATTCTTAAATGCATTTACCATAACATATGCCTACTTTTCTAGAATGATATATTTCAGCTCTACATCTCTAAGGGCATGACTGAAAAATGTTATGGGTTTCTCATGTACTCCGTCATTTTTTTGCAACAGAACTACAACTATTGTATGCTTTGAAGCGAAAGAGAAGATCTAAAACTCATTTGAGAAATTTGTACTAGCCAGGACTGGAAATTCCATGATGTTCTTTTTAATTTGTTCACGGGGTATTTGAGCCTCGGGTTTCCATCTCACCTCATTGGTCTTCTTGAGCATGCCCGTTATGTGCTTTAGGAGCTTTGCTCACAATCAACCTGTGCAAAAAATTGATATTTCCCAAGAATGATTGAGGTAGGTCAATCTTTGATACAGATTCTACTCATTCTGAATCAATTCTGACACCTTCCTTGGAAACAATATGTCCCAACAATTTTCCC
Source organism: Pinus tabuliformis (assembly GCA_031772625.1). NCBI lineage: Eukaryota > Viridiplantae > Streptophyta > Pinopsida > Pinales > Pinaceae > Pinus > Pinus tabuliformis. The sequence continues at coordinate 835,942,858 of CM062816.1, forward strand.
CCTTGAAAGGCAACGAATGACTTCTTGGGATTCAATGATAGATCACATTTTCTACACTTTAGAAAGGTTTACCTTAGATGCTCCAAATGATCTTCGTCCAATTTTGAGAACACAGTCATGTCATCATTTTGACATACATGTGCGTGCCCCATGGTGTTGTGAACACAGTCGTATCTCTATCACCCAGGTGCATCAATATCTGATTATAGCCCGAGAAACCATCCATCATTGATATTCGTGAGGCTCCTATCACTCTTTGCGGAAAATGATCCATCTTAGGCAGTGGATAATTATCCTTCAGAGAACATATGTTTATATTGTTGAAAGAAACACATAATCTAGTATCACCATTCTTTTTTCTGATCGGTACTAGATTCACTATCGATTGAGAATATTTTAGTGGCACGATAATCTTTTTGTCCAACAACTTTCTGGTCTCTTTCTCTATTGTCGACAAAAGAATGGGGTTAAACCTTCTATGTTTTTATATGAAAGGTTTAGCATTTTCTTTTAACAATATTCTATGTTGAATAATATAAGTATTGTAAGTTTTTAAATCTTCATAAATTCATGCGAAAACATCTCTGAACTGCATAAATAAATCAACATACCTCTTTTTGCAAGTAGGTTGCAGAGACTTGGCAAGTTTTACCTTTTGTGGGTTCTCTTCTGTACCGAGATTGTGTTCTTTGACGTTTTCATCTATTGGCTAGAAAATTGGTTTGGTGGGCACATCATTATGATCAAATATATCCTCTAGTGGAACCAACCCTTTTAGGATGAATTTATTTTTGAGTTCGATCACTTCATGTCCACCAATTCGATTTAGAAAATCGAGATCATTATCAGGTGATCCTTCATCCTCGTGATATGTCTCGAGAGATTTACCTTCAAATTCAATGTTGATGGTTAAGAACTCATTTATTAATTCAATAAATATTCTTAGTTTTTTATCCAAAAACCTGCCAATGTTTAAGTTTATCCGAAACGAAAGGTTTATATCACATCTCTACCTCATATTTCAATTTTGGCTAAGGAGGGGACTTGAACTTACCGGCTGCTATCGCTAATGCATCTTTGTGTTGATTATCTTCCTTGCATACTGTTTTAATGTTAAAAGCATCAAAATAATTTTCCATAATATCCCATACAATGTTGCAATATGATCTCATTCGATGGTGCTTGGTAGTATAGATGTTTCTTATTCGAAACACTTCCAACTTGAAATCACCAAAAGCCACAATGTTTTTTACTCCCATTTTCCGGGTTGTTTCTCACCCTAGAATCAATGCCTCATATTCAGTGACATTGTTGGTGGCATCAAATTCTACTTTAAATGATAGAGAGATGTTTTAACCTATGGGAAGTATTAGGATCACTCTTGTTCCTAATCCTTCCTTTGAGTATGCTCCATCGAAGAACAATTTCCACACCGATTAGTTTGTGTGGTTGTTCCATTTCGACAAGAGGTGAACTAGCGTTTGTCAAGTCTTCAGGATTCACAGGTAGTTTATAAGAGCCTATTGACTATTATATCGCATAGACAGGTAAGTTCATGGACTTCTTGGTGTCACTTATAACATACAAAATTTGGCCTCCCAGTACAATATTCATTCTTGACCTTAGAAAATTGGTATGGTCGCATATGATAAGTCCATTTGTAGAGTACCACCTAATTTCCCAGCCCATGACCTAGAAATCAACATGGCATAGGAGGAAGGGATATCATCTACCACTATATCGATAACCACACTCTTATTCATTATTTGAGTAAGGGAGACCACCAGATCCTTGATGAGACCAAGGAATTTTACCCTTCTAGAGTCAACAGAGGGAATTTCATGGTATGGCTTATTAATATCTAATCCTTGTTCCAACATGGCTAATTTGGGCATGAGGTTATGGGATGCTCCTAAATCCAGCATAAAATTGTGAAGTAGTTTGGTATGAACATTCAGAGTGATGTAAAAATGAGAACTATCATCATCTAATTCCTCCACTTGAGGTCCACATTCCACAAGAGCGCGGTTGTCTTGAATATTCAAAGCGTCACTATGAGAAATGTATTTGGAGGGGCTTAAGATTTTATGTATAAGCAGTTGATATGTTGGTTTCCGGCTAATTCTATCAAAGGAACATGAACCTTTATCTTGCTCAACTCCTGTTTTAGGTTAAATAGTGGAATTATGCTTCTTTTGGCTTCCTTGATTGGTTGGGTTGAATGTTGGGAAGGCATAAGGTCTCATGACTTACTCAATTCTTGAGTTGAATTTGGATCCTGATCATGGGTAATATTCCCCATTTTGATTGGAAACTCTTGTGTTTTCTTTGAAGTCTTAGTTGGTGAGTGACTGGTATCGGGTCCTGGTTCCACTTCAGGTACAGGTACTGAGTTCTTATGCTGACAACTAACCGTGGTTGGTCTACCTAGTTTAGGGTGTAAATCGTAATTTCTTTTGAGTTCCGCCATCACTAAGTCAATGATATTTTGATATTGGGAAGGTGAAATCTCATATTCATTGTATGACCCATATATATCTTGCATTGAGAGGGATTTTGTGTAATCAGAATCCATGATATAGAAGGTGGGATTTTGATCTCCAACTCAGTTTATATCTTCATCTTGAATGTACTCTTCAAGATACTCATTATTTTGGAGGTTGAGATATCTTATCATAGGAGGTTGTATTGGTTGTTCTTCAGGCCTCCTTTCCCTATTCACCTGTTGCAGATTGAACAATCTATAAATAAATGTGTGGTTATGAGGCAACTGGTTTTGACTCTTGCTCGGCCCTTCTTATTTGAGCTTGGAAATTTTGTTAGACAAATTTCTAATCAATCTATTCATTTATTCAATCCTTTCTTCGAATGAGTCTTTATTGCAATTAGGATGATCAATTTAATCTTTTGTTTTATTCTTGCCTTTATCTTTATTTGCTCCTTTTTCTTTCTCAACGTCGTAGTTTTCATTTGTCACTTCCATTCTTAGTTTTTCTACAACAATTAAATTTCCTTCTATCTCGACTGCATGTGATTGCATGTCATCCAGGTTACTTGGTATTCTTCTCTTAGCATAATAAAGAAATCAGGCTCAAAATATGTTCTATAACTAACCATGGTAGTAGTGGGAGTGGGTTTGATTTCATTTGGGATCTTATTGTAAATTTTATTGAATCGCTTAGTGAATTCTTCTACATTTTCAGATGATTTATTTTTCACTGCAGAGAACTCGGCGAGATAGTACTGGAAATATTTCTTCTCGTCCCATTGGGCATGAAATGTTCTCTCCAAATCATCCCACGAGTGTAGAGAGTTAGCAAGACGGGTAAAAAACCGTTTTTGCACATCCCCTTCTAGGGTTTGAACGAACAACCTCATGAACACATCCTCATATTCTACCATAAAATTATCAGTAAAATCTTGGAATGTGTTGATATGTTCTTCAACAATCCCTTTCTTTTTATCACTGAATCTAGGTAACAACTTGAAATAATTCTCGGGCATGTCATGCAATACCTGGGGTAACACCAATGGAGCATATCAGGTCGTACCCAGGACAATGGTTGGTTGGGTCGATTATGTTGGTTGTGGGGTTTTCCTTGTCCAACCATGATGTGTTGTAAAATTATGTCCTTAGCAGCGGATGATATTGGATTTATAGTTCTTTCCGCAATTTGCAAAGTCACACAAGGCATAAATAAGGGTGGAGTTTCATACTTGTGCAAAGGGCTGAGTGATCTAGAATTTTCAAGTATTGTTCGTGAGGAGGGTCTATCAGTATGAATGATCTCTGAATAATCTAGTTTGGAGATCACAATCGAGAAGGGTTGAGGTGCAGTGTTGGTTACTTGACTCCCTTAAGGTTCAGCCTGTGGGGTTTTATTACGTTGCTTGGAGATGTAAAAAAAAACTTTAGGGTTGAAAATGGGGAATGTGAGATTCTAATCTGGGTTGCTCTGGGTGTGCCTCTTTGACAAAGATAGAATGTGAATGTGGAGATTATGGAGTATGTGTTAATGCAATGAACAAAACTAACATGAGTATGTATAGTGAGTTACTTAAGTTAACGATTGGTTGTCGTTGTAAAAGGTGCTGAGTATGACGACTATAATGCGTTGAGAAGTGATGCAAATAATGAATAGTGGAGTTTCCAGGTGGAAAGCACAACGAATGATTTCAGCTTTCCCACCTACAAAATTTGATAAAATGTCATTCTGCCCAGGAAACTAGTTTGAATCGTCCTCGAAAGTGGCACCATGAGATGTTGAGTCCCTAGAGTCACACTACGTTATGATGCAGTGTAGATCCTAGTAACATCTATGTGCGATATTAGTTTGTTATTATGTTAATGACCTTCTATTTAAATATGCACCTAGAGCCATCTATTGTTGTGTCAACTATTACTAAGTGTATTTTTGTGGTTTTTAGGATTAATGTTCTAATTCGTTCATTTTGGCCTAAGACTCCAGTAAGAAAATATAGACGACCCGATATTGTAGCAAATAAGATTGCATATTAATATTGTTCCTATGAATTTGTGGTTATGAAATGACTAGGTAGTTTTGTTTTGAATCTAAATGTTGAGTTTAAGTTCAAGGATCATGTACTTTATTTTCCCCTATAAAATGTCACAAGAAAGCAAAGTAGCATGAAGAACTATTACAACCATTGAATTAGTATCTAAATCCATTTGAGTATGTATCCATTTTTGTGTTTAATGCAGATAAACTAATTAGAATCTAACTTCTATTTATTATGCCTTTGAAAATATGTACATCATCTACATTCAATATTCATCATGAGTTTTCAAGAAAAGTACCAATATCATACATGAATCATATTCAAATTGAGCACTGATTTCTATTAAAATATAAATATTCTTGTGAGAATATCTGTTAATGAAAAAACTATCATCTATTAACATAATTCTACTAGGTTGAATTTCCACTAATCATTGAAGTTAGAGTATTCATGAACCTTGGGTTTGACATGACGAGTTGAAAATTTTGGTGAGGGTGAAAAAAGGAGAACATGTCATAACGTATTTAAAGGAGCAATTAAGAATTCCTTTAAACCTTTCAAAATCTAGTGGGTAGTTGAGAAATTAAGAATTCAACTACTAGGAAACACAATATTCTTGAAATTTGTCATTTCTTTTAAATCCCTTGTAAAACCTATCAAAGAAGTCAAGATATTCTTCAAAAAACTTTGATAAATTTTGCAAAAACTAAATTAAAACATGATATTGATGCCATAATTCACTTCAGTTTAACAATTCCATACCATCATCATAATAGATCAAGTTTACAACACAAAATGGCATGAAAATTGCATGAAATTTTATTTATATGTAGAAATTTTTCAAAAATGAGGTGCGTACATGAAATTACATGAAAATAAGATAGACAACCCAAGATCCATTACAAGATTACTTCTTTGAATAACTTCAAAACCTCCCAGCAAATCCCAATTAAATCGACAGAGTTTCCCTACAGCCTAGAATTTTCCCCTATAAAATACAAAATGGGGCCTATATAAAGGCACTCAAGGACCAAGGCCTCACCCTAAACTACTAGTGGTATTTGAGAAACTACCAATATTCTTTACAAAATTTTTAGTTGTAAAAGTGAGATTCTGAGAATCAAAAATCTGTGAATAACAAGATGCCACATGTCGAAAAACGAGAGTGACAAGTTGGTGGGAGAACCTTTTAAAACATTGATCCTGGAATGACTGCACATATGAAAGCAATAATTAGTGTTTCTGAGTTAAATGAACTTGAATTTAACAAATAAGGAGGTTTTTCTAGCTTAAGAATGCATCCACAAGGCTAATTTCACGAATTTGTAGGGTTCTTCTTATCCAAATAAGGGGTTTTTTTAAAGGGGCACATGTTTCTTGAAAGGTGAGGTTAGGGCTTAAATTTGAGCCAGATTCTCGTAATTCTAAAGTATAGAGACCTTGATAAGAATAATTTATGAAAAGAAATAGCTTGAGGTTTAATCTGTGAGATTTGCACTTGAATTTTACCAAATTTGGCAATTAAATGCTACAGCTGTGCACGGGTTGGACTAGATGACAACAATGGAAAATACCAAAAATGGACCCCCCATACACCTGTTATACAAGTCAATGTGTGACACATGTGAGGATCAGTTTTGTAGGAAAGTTTTAATGATGTCATGCTGACATCAACTAGACATGGGGCTAGCCACGTGGCAAGTTGATCGTTTATGGTGATTGGGCCTAGTGAGGGGTGACTTGGCAGATGACTGGATAGCAAGATAGTGGATATGGCATGGTGACATGGGAAAACCATGTGGGTATGGGATTTCTAGGTGACCTACAAGGGGAGAGACCATGTGGTGCCTTCTCTCAAGGGATAGAGTCAAATCCTACCCAGGTCTACCTAAGTTTAGTTTGTTGGAATTGTAGAAGTTACCCTTGGAGGAGGGGACCTCGGTTAGGTCCTTTTGTGGAAGGTAGAGACATAATTTGTCTCATGGAAACTCATGAACATGATGGTTGCAAAACTCTTGTGTTTGACAATTATTTTGAGTTAAAAGTTTGGAAGAAGTTATCAAAAAATGGCAAAGGGTATGGGGGAATACTAGTTTTAGTGAAAGAAAAAGAAGGTCGTCACATTTAGTTAATGAAAGAAGATGCAAATAAACAATATTTATGGTTCAAAATATCAGAGAATGAGAATCACGTAAGAATTGTAGCATGTTATTTTTCCCCTCAAGTCTCAAAACTTACAAAAATAAGGGGCTAGACAACAAGGATTCATATGCAAGTTTAAAGCAAGGTATTGTTGCGTACTCTCAGTAGGGAGAAGTTCTTTTAGTGGGACGTTTCAATGCTTGAACATCATATCAACAAGCTATTATTATTTGTTGCAAAGAGGATCACAATACCATTTGGCTCACTAAAGAGGAGAATCCCCAATTGGTGAGGTGTTCAGAAGATGAAAAAGTTAGCAATCATTTTGGAGAGGAGTTGCTTACACTATGTGGTGCTTTCAACTTAATTATTTGAAATGGTATAGATAAATGGAAAAGGTCTCAGAACTTCACTTGCAACACATACAATGGGGCAAGTTTCGTTGACTATGTGATTTGTTCACACAACTTGATATAAAAGATAGACGAAGTTAATATTAGAGAGCATATTTGGGAATTAAAATCAGACCATAACCCAATTTATATAAAGTTATCATGGTTAGAAGAAAGGCAGCATAGGAGGAAAACTCAATGCTCTCGACAATCAATATCAAGGGGAAAAATTCTTCTAACACAAGAAAATTGTACTATCTTCAAGAAAATGTTAGAGAGATTAATTGAGAAGGAGAAAACTCGCTTCAAAAGCTTCAACAATCATGAGTTAACAAATATAATTCAAAGTGCACTTGAGAAGTGCAAAAGAGAAAAAAATAGGAAATCAAAATCAAATTGTTTTCTTGTAAATGCTTAGTTTGATGAGGAATGCAAAATGGCAAGGAGAACATTGAAAAAGGCAGGCAAGGAGAATATGAATGTAAAGTTATATAAGAAGATACTAAAAAGGAAAAAACATGAGTTCATGCAAACAAGGTGAGAAGAGTTAATGTATCTAGGCAAGAATAACCCAAATCTTTTCTAGCAGAAACTTCAACCAAGGAGGAAGAAAATCAAAAATAATATTACAGCCAATTAATGGTTTGAATATGCAAGACAACTCTATGAGAAAGAACCAGAGGCGGAGCCTCCCCCCAGGATCAACACAACTACAAATCTCTTCACATTACAAGAGGTGGAGATTGGAATTAAGAAGCTGAAAATAGGAAAGACAAAGGACTTGGTTGAAATTCAAGCAGAGTCTTTAAAATGGGGAATGAACACTTTTTCACCGCACATCATGGAAATATTCAATGACATCATTCAGCAAGGATTCCCAAGGGACTGGACAAGTAGCCTAACAATACCCCTTTTTAAAAGTGGAGACATTAATAATCCTTCTAATTATAGAACCATTATGATCAATCCTTTGTTTGAAAATATTTTCAGTACCATGGTAGAAAATAGAATTAGTAAGTGGGCAGAAGTAAAAGAAAAGAGGGGAAAAGGACAAGGGGGTTTTAGGCCGAAACATTCTACAGTGGATCATGGTATCACGTTGAGACACATTATTGAAAATGTTTGGGAGAACAAAGAAGAAGTATTTTTCTGCTTTGTTGACTTCAAAAAGGCATTTGACATAGTCCCTAGAGATAAGTTATAGCATAGAATGGAAGAACTTGAAATTCCTTTTCATTATAGAGTTGTTGTCGATAGACTTTATGAAGAGGTGAAAGTCAAAATTAGAACCTTGGCGGGTATTTCAGAAAGCTTTAGAAGTGACATTGGAGTCAAGCAAGAGTGGCTAAATCTGCAAGGTGGAGATGGTGTTCGGTTGGGGGAGTTTGTGATAAAGCTTATTTTATATGTTGATGATCTTGTATTGATTTCTAAATCGACCTGTCGATTGAAAATGCACTTATATGCCCTTGATCATTTTTGTAGAGCAGTGGGGATGCAAGTCAATACTAGCAAGACAAAAATAATGGTTTTCTCTAATAAAAGGAAGCAGAGCCATCATATGTTCTTCTTTGAAGACAACATTCTTGAAGAAGTAAATGAGTACAAGTACCTCGGGATTGATTTCAACAACAAACTTAATTGGGAGGACTGCAGAAAGAAGATAATTTTAAGAGGGTGGAAAGAATTATATGCTCTTCAAAACAGATGTACAGAGGTAGAGTTATGGGATTGGAAAATGATTAAAGTTCTTTTTGGACTCCTAGTTTTCCCAGTGATGCTATATGGGTGTGAATTGTGGGCTAGCAACACCCCCGTCTCAAAATGGAAACAAATTGAGAAAATCCAAAAACGCTTGATCATGAGTAAGTTCAAAATAAAAAATTTAGTACCTTATGAGATAATGTTGAGTGAAATAGCAACAACTCCCATCGAAGCAATTACTATAGTGCAAATCATAAGATATCTAAAAATAATTGAGCAAATGGGAGTAGGTAGATGGCCTAATGTTATCTTCAATGAAGGCATGAGTGAAAGAAAGAAAACATGGATGAGATAAAACTACACATGGATACAAAAATGGAATATATAACTCAATATTGGTCCCACAAATAGCGAGGAACTAAAGAATTTTGTTATGGATAAGCTTCGTAAACGGGTATGGGGAAAAGAGTTGGGTAGAAAGAAGAAGTACTACATTGAGGAATTCAACCCTACGTGTGATCTACAACAAAAAGAGTGCAATGGAGCTAACATTTCGTGGAGGGTAAAGGTTCTTATTGCTCAATTATGAACCAACTCGCATCAAATTTGGTGTGAAACAAGATGATGGAAAAGGCCTAAAGAAGCTTGGGAATAAATGGTGTGTACATTTTGCACCTCTGGAGCAGTGGAATCGAAAAAAAAAAAAAAAAAAACAAAAAAAAAACAAAAACAAAAAACAATAACAAAAAACAAAAAAACAAAAACATTTTTAATGTAATGCATTCAAAGACATCAGATAAAATTATGGGAATATGTTAGCATCAGTTTCCTGGCATTGTCATTTCAGCGAGGGGCTTGTTGGAAGGTTGGGGCAGCTCATCATCAATTTGAATAAGAAAGGGATTGAATTGAAAAAGGTGAAAAATAGGGAACTGATGGTCCCATAGACTATTTTTAGTCGGTGGTTATAGAGTCGTAGTGGTGATGCTCTCCCGACAGTGCCTACAGCGCAACGTGGTTGTGATGTGACATGGAGTGTCCGAAACCATTGACGATGGAACATGCCTGATGTTCTCATGTCCCTTTTTCTATCGACCAAATTTTTGGAACCTTTCAGACTTCACTTTGCAAAATGCCAGCTGGAGAAATTTTTTAAGCCTTTCGAGAGTCCTTGGAAATACCCAACATAAACTTAAAAGTGGCATGATTTGGTGCTAATAGAACATCTAAGGAAAAAAAAAATCATAAGATGATGAACCTATGGAAGTTGACATGTGAAAAATATGGATAATATTGTCATCATGTTTCTCAAAAAGAAGTCTTATTTTAACAATTCAATTTCCCTCTTCCTAAGAAAAAAAATTGATGTTGAAGGGGAAAATCATCCAAAACATGAGATGATTTGTTATCTAGTGAGGAATTAAGACAACAAATTATGGAGAGAGTATCCTATAATTGGTTTAAATTTGGAAAAGGATGAGAATACCGACCTTAAATATCATAAAAAGTGTAAGGATGGTTAGTATGTAATGATTTAATTTAATTTGTAGATGATTTAGCAAGAGAAATATCCATGACTAGAATGGACAGTTTTAAGCCTAAAACATTAGAATTGAACAAATCTCTTAACTTTGATGAGATTGCATTAGGCAAAGAGAGGAATATCTCTAGGTGTAGTGGTTGGGGTGGCTATGTCTTGTGCAAAGATAGTGGTTCCCATAGATATATTAGTTTTTCCTCTATACCCAACTTCTTTTCTAAATTTAGTTGTGACTAACTAGGCTTGTGTAGATTCAATGGTTGTCACAACGGTTGTTGGTGGTAAATGCACACTTAAGGCCTCATCCATCCATAATTAGGTCCACATATGACCACTTTTTTTCATCTACTAGAAATTCAAATAATTTTGGATCATCATCTACTTTTAACAAGTCTATTTTTAATAGGGGTGTCACCTAGGATGAAACATGGTAGTGATTGGGCACTAATTTTGCATTGGCATGGAAATTTCTTCTCCATTATTATGCATTAAATTGTTGATAGGGTCATGTTGACGGTGTTGGACCTACCAACATGTAAGGGGATATCCCCGGTAAGAAGTCCCAATTAGACCTCAGACCGTTTGGTGTAGGAGTCCCAGCAGTGGGTCGTAAAGCAATGCCTTGACCGCGATGTCGCATAGAGGCAAGTAAGATAACTCTGTCAGTAGCAACGGTGTGACTGCTGCAGTGAGTCAAGGAAGGTGCATGAGAGGTTCTAACACTGGTGGGTTGAGATGGGGGTGAAGGTGAGTTCCAGGTTGAAAGGGATCAGTCCCAACTCGGTTAGGAACACACAACACACAGGACATACATAGTGTCCGACGGAGCAGTCCACTTGGATGTGGTAGTCACAACATACAAGGTAAGATAACATGTGCATCACTCACGGATCAGTCTGAACGAGTGCAACGGTTGTTGCAGCAAGGTTCATGTGAAAGGTCTCTCTGATGTCCAGCAGAGCAGTCGACACGGACAGGACAACATTAACAGCATATGCAACACATTTCCATTAATAGATTATGCATTACAACAAATGAATTAGTTCAGATGTAGAACACAAGTTAAAGAAACATGCATTACAAGTGTTAAAGATCAGTCTTACAACAGATACAATACATGTGTGAAAACGTGTTGGCTCTTATTATATAAATAAGTGTAAGTTCCAATCATACAATACATCCATGTAAACCTGCTAGCACCAATAGTGAAACATTACAGCGACATCCGCCTGCTCCTCCAAAGATATGAACTAGCTCCGTGCAGTGGAGAAGCCAAGGCACATTACAATACTGTCCAAGCTTTCTTCAAGATAGTCTTAACAGAAGCTTGGCTGACCAAAATCCCTTACAATGAGTTATGAGGGACTATTTATAGAAAATGGTGGGGCAACCCTTGACATTCCCCTTTGTGACAGTTCAACTACCCTCATGACTCTTCACCTACTCTATGACTATTACATCCAACTATTGACACTTGACTTACACTTGACATGACTCAACATTACAATGCACATGTACTCGTGTGAGACAACATGGCTTGAGCAAGCCTTGCAAGACATCACTGACACTCGGTCCACTGTGATGAGACTAACTCTTTGACATGCTTGTGATGGTGAAGGTGGTGAGCTGATGCCAAGCTTGGTCGTCCATGATGGTGTGTATGCACCTCATGGTGACATCTTGTTGAAGCGAACTCTTGCCTCTATTGCAATCGGTGCATTGGTTCACCCCCTTCATCTAACTCGTCTGCTAACATGTGCATGGTCTTCTTGGGTGAGGCTGAACCGACAACACACTAATGCATAGTGTACGTGTTGATCTTCAAGAGTGTGTTGGTGGTCATGCGCATCAACTTGCTGAAGTACCTGTTCAGCTCCAGTTGGACTTGCTTCTTATCTTTGCCTTGGTGAGTGTGTTGAATGGGTTGGATTACATGTGTGTGCACAATGACATGCATGTTGTTGAATCCCTTGCATGCGATCAACAACACTTCTCACCATGTCTGCTCCGTGTCAGCTGCTAGGATGGATCTTTAACTTGTATAGGCGTCGTTTCATCCGTGAGTGAACGTTGCGCCCACTTTTGTTCCTATTCCTGCTGCAACTCATTCTTCTGTCTGTGTAGCTTCATGTTCTTCCTAAGTTGCTGCTTCAGCACATGAAACTCCTTCTCTGCTGCATTCTCTATCTTCGTGTGATCTTCATGTCGCGTCGTCACCTCATAGCCTGAGTCTCCAAAGTTGCTTTCATTATTGGTGGATCTGCTTGATCTTGCAACTTTGTTCTGCCTCTATGTTGTCAACAACCTTCCTCTTGCGTTTGTTGGGTTCATTGCATTCGTTGCATTCGGTATGCTACCTTCAACTGTTGTTCATGATGTTGCTTGTTGTGATATCTTGATGTTCTTGTCTACGGACAACTTGATATCTTCGTGAGTAGGCAAGCTCATAGACATTTGATCGGCTGCATCTCTAGGTGTGCTCTAAACGGTGTCTTCGAATTCGCTCTCTTGGAAACCATTGTACCTACATTGTTGGAGGCAGATGAACACTTGCAATACCTAGGGACATGGCAACACTCATGGCAAGCAATTTTTTAGTCGGAAACCAAAATGTACTTGAGAACTGACTTGCAACATACCTGTGTGACTGATAATGAAGGTTGCGCACTTTCGGCCGGGAGGTTGGGAGAACGACTGCCAAGACTGCACAAGGCATAGTCTGGGATGTTGAGAGACTGACTGACTGTTGGAACTGCGCAATGCAAAATCCAGTCTGGCTACTGACTACTGGGATTGCGCGATGCGCAATCTCAGTTAGCAATAGTTGCAGGTTCAGTGACTGCATTGCGCAATTTTCTTGGCCAGCAGTCATTGTCCCTCAGGATTGTGAAAAACAAGCCTAGGCAATAGCTGTTGGGCAAAAATGCTCATTTTTGGGGAGGAAGGCAGAGCCTTCCCTCTCAGGATTGTGCAATGTTGTCTTGGTGAGGCAGAGTCTGGGCCGAGGTTGGCCAGACTCGCCGACAGGTAACTGAAAGTGAATGTGAGTGTGAATGCATGTTGATACTAAGTTTAAGCATAAGTTAATGATCATGCATGCAAATGGTGAATGACAGATTCAAAAAATGGAATGACATGCATGTGGGTGAGGCGAGTCGCTGAATCGGTGACCATTCGCGGAAAACAGTTTCATGCATGTGACAGCAGTGAGATGTTGACAAAAACTTAAACGGTGCTAGGACAAGCTAATATACATGTAAACGACAATAGGCGTTCAAAGAAATCAAGAAAATAGTACTCATACAAGCGAAAACACAAAAAGTGACAGAAATGCAACACAAGGCATGGGAAGCGGGCTTACCCAAAACAGTTGAGCTGAATGTGCCAACTGCTCCTAGATGTGATGTGGGATGTTAGAGTTGCAAGGTTGATGTGAGGAATGAGCTCTGCAGCATCCGGTTGATGAGTTTCGATAACATCGAGGTTGTGACACGCATGCCACAAATCTAGGGAAAGCGACACTTGGTGGGAGGTTTCTGAAATGATCCTTGCATGTGACCTCCAACTACTAAACATAGATCCCTAAAATAAGGGATGCCTTTGCATGCTGCCTTGGGAGAAGCAGCCCATGCATGCAATTTTGTTTTGCTCAGTCTTGGAGGGAACTGGTCAACTCAGCTGCACATGCAAGAGACTGCTCGACTACCAAAGAAAAATGCGCATTTCTGGCTGGGAGATGGGTTGGCTGCCCAGGAGATTTGCACAATTTTTGGGCAGAGCAGCTGACTGCTACCCAGATTTGTGCAAATTCTGGGTTGATCAACCTTGCTAAGGAAAATTGTGCAATTCCTGTTGGGAGTGTTGATTGGTAGAATTGCGCAATCTCGGAGCCCAGCAGGCTGCCAGATAGAATTGCGCAATTTCTGGAGGGAAGGATGGTTTCCCTCCAGAAATGCGCAATTTTCTTGGGGAAGCTGCTCAGCCTGCAACTGGACCAAGTCTGGGTGATTAGCCTATGGGGGGAGTGCATTGGGCTGTGATCAACAAGCTGCCTTTGTGCAAGAAAAGCATTGAAGCTTGTGAACTTGACGAAGCAAAGAAAGTTGTTGTGAAGGTTGGGATGGAGGCTCCAAAACGAACCTAAGGAAAAAATTTGGAGGGTGGTTGTAGCCGCTACAATACTTGGTGACACACTGGTAGAACTCCAGCTCTCTAAATGGACCTTGTTCGTGAAAAGCAAGTCTAACACCTCCGGAAGTATTGTTCAGCTCTCAACTCATCTTGGTTTCACACTAGCTTGATTGTAAGATGTAGCATCTACCAAGATCTTGGTCAATTGACACACATTCCAAGCCAAGGCAACACAGTTGTTTCGATTGGGGTTGAGGGGTATATTGGTGCACAAGCAGTATAGTCATCAGAGTCTTAGTTTCATCTCCAGTGTTGCTCTGCTACCAGCAGGCCTGGACAATACCCCGACGGAGTCACATAGTAACACAAACATGGCTCCGCTGCCAGTGAGCGTGGTCAGTACCCCGGTGGAGTTACTTGCATCACCTCCCTACGCAAGAAGCCTTTCTCTTCTTTCGCCTTATTCATTTTCATTTTGAAATTTCTTCATTTTTCATTTTTTCATTTTTCATTTTTTATTGTGCGTAGCACTTATTCATTTCAGAGGCGGAAGAGGGATCCCGACTTATTGGTAGCAGAAGAGGTTGTTCCAATAGAGAAGTAGTTTATTATATCCCTGATGTGCCTATTAAGGTTTTCCCCCTCACCTTACTCTACTTGATTGAGTTGACAAGGGTTAACCCAAAAACAACCGACTAGAGAAGGAGATGCTAGTTAGCGCGCAAGCGTTGTGTTTTCACCAAGGTTCACTTCGAATAGTACATATTTTCCTTCGATGTATCATGGACTAAAAGTAACAAGTTCTTCATACAGAGGCAAGAAGACAGATAACGAATTAGTGATAGTTGTACAAGCCCTCTTGTACTTCACCCAGCTCGTTTCAAGAGTCATACATGGTTTTCATGCAAAACTATCCTACAAACGAAACAAGCGAACTATACAAAACAACAAAGAAAAGCAAGAGCAGAAGCGAAAGTGAAAGAAAAGCCAGTAAGAAAACAAGCAAGCAAACAAACCATCAAACAAAGCAAGTAAGCAAACAAGCATGCAAGAAAACAACTCAAAAGAAAACACTACTCCTACTCCTAAGCTAACAATGCATGGGTCATCTCACGTGAAGTGATACTTCCAATGCAGCCACTGACGCATTGGTTGACCCATGTTGGTGAAGGCATCGTTCGCCAACAAGGCAGTTATGTGAACCTTCAAACAAGAAAGATATAACAGTGAAGACAAACACACTCCGAGCTTACAAGCAACCATAGAACAAAGATGAGTGAAAGTGCATGACAGGCATTCTGTGGTGCTGCCATGATGTTGTGCTTCGCTACATGCAGATGTTGAGTGTATCCATTCTCTTGACTGTGACATGCAAGAAAACATGAGAAAGGTAGACCACTTGTGTTGTGCACGTGTGCTTGCTGTGTAAGATTCCTTCAATGCATGAGTGATGGGATCGTGTAGTCTGAGTGGAGGAAGTGAAATCTGGGTGTTTGATCTTCTATGCAAAGCAGAGAGTGATGAGGAGCTTTGAGTGTTTCAACAATTTCCTGACTGGAAGTGAAACCAACCTCAGGACAGCGAGGGCCTGACATAACCATCATCTCGGGCTGAAGTGCCTCGACAGTCTGGGGGGTTTTGACTTCGTTGACAGATAGATCATTGTAGACCAATGTCTTAGATGGATTAACAACAGTTGAATCAACATCGTGATCGGATGAGGAAGTGAATAGATCACAACAACCAAGATCAAAAAATTCGAGATGTTCGTTGGCATCCTCATGATTTGATGAATCGGGTAGAGGGGTAGATGAGATGATCCAAAATGGATCTAAGATAGACTACTAAGTCTAAAGTGTTCCTCACAGAGGAAAATGAAAGTCCAAGGATGCTCTTGGAAATAGTCCCATTGCATAGATCTTCTCGTTTTGAATCTACTGCAACTTGAATGGACCAAAATGGACTTCAGATGATGAAGTTATCGGAGAAAGAAGGTTGCCTTTGTCCTTTGAAAAGGAGGCAAATTCTTATGAAAATGGCCTAAAAGGCTCATTGAAGAAATCAAATCAGAAAAATCCAAGGGAAGGACTTAACGCAAGGGCGAAAGGACCCCTGATCAGCGATCTCTGATATATCAAGTTGGAGGTAGGCTGCACCAGATATCAGGACACCAGGCAGAGCGATATGCGATTGAATTGGCGATCGGGGCAATTGGCGATTGAAGGAGCAGAGGCATAGACCCCGCCGATACGATATGTGAGGTCTGATATCGGCGATCGGCGGATCAGCGGATCGGCGGTTGGCATAACCAAAGGGAAGATCCCCGGGCCGTTGCGATAGCGATATTGTGACATGCGATAAAGCAATGGGCCGATGTGCGATTGCGCGTGGACCGTTGGATCGGGTGCACAGATCAATGATCAGGATTCGATCAGGGTGATCGGCGATCGGGCGATCGGCGGATCCCTGATACAAAGGGTCGTTACATGCACCATGCGACTTGCAATAGCAATATGCCAATAAGGGCTAGACCCGATTTCATAATATTTGAAATCCGGAAATTTGGATTTTCAATGTATTTTCCGTGTAAATGGGTTTTGGCCAATACGCCATGCGATTGCAATATTGCGACCGAAGGCGGACCCGATAGGGATTATGAGCGTGATTTCATAGATTTTGAAGTCCAGGATTTTGCGCCCGATAGTGTATTTCGCATATATCTCTATGTATTGGAATTTTGTTTCGTTTTCGGGCATTTTCCCGAAGAAAGGCCGCCTGTGTATTTCCTTTGTAACAGCTCTCATTCTCCTTGCCACGCTGTAAGCGGGCATTGTGTAACAATGATGCATGGTAGCAGGAATGTGTTATACGCAGAGAGCCACAGAGCCATAGAGCTAGATGGCCAGACGCAGAGCCATAGAGCCAGAGTGCCAGAGGGCCAGACGCAGAGCCACAGAGCCGGTGAGCCAGAGGGCCAATCGAAGAGCTGAAGAGCCGCAAGGGAATGATTCCTCATGATGAGGGATAACAGAACGGCTGGGGGGTCTGCAGAGTTGAAGGATTCCACAAAAACATAGAGAGCCCGATTGACAAGGGACGCGCGCAGAGACTGAGAGAGCGCAGAGAGTTTTGGAGTCACTTGGAGGTCGAGTGAACTAGAGAGCTCAATTGACAACAGTGAAAAGTTGCCAAGGTCATTGGAAGGTTGCTAAGAGTCGCTTGGAGGTCAAGCGAACTACAGAGGCACGCAGAGGCCGAGAGAAGCTCAGAGAGCTCAAGAGTCGAAGAGCCAAAGCCAAGAACAGCAAAGAGATCAAATGATCCAGCTGTTGCTGGTGTCCAAAGTGTGTTGAAGATAGAAGAAGGCATTCCAGAGATGTGAAAGAATTCTGAGGGAGTTGGTGCAAGCTATAGCAAGATCGCTCAGAGCGCTGATTGAAGGAATCTAGTCCAGAGAAGCCTAGATCTGTCTGCAGAAGTATGGATAGCCAACGGGATAAGATGGTATTATAAGCCCATTGTTTCTGTGTAAACCAATGGAGTTGAGTGTGGAGCTTGTAAAAGAATTGATGCCATAATCCCAGAGAGCCTAGTTGAGTTGACTAGAGCTCAAGGAGACATAGCCCAAGAGGTTTGGGTGAACTCCATATTATATTGTTGTTATGTGTGTTTGTTTATTTGTTGCTTTACTTACTGTCACATGTATTTAAATATCAGCATAAGCAACAGAACTTAAAGCACTTAACAGTTAAAAACAAACACATGCATACACCTATTTTCAAGCACTTTTTAATTCTGCAATTGGTAAATCATAAGGTCTTGGAAATATATAAGCTTTGGAAGTGGGAGAGGTTCTTATAAGCATGACAGGAAGCCTTTAGTGCCCCATTTTCAGATCAGGTGGTATCAGAGCTTAAAAGTTGATTAACCCCACCTTCAAAGAAGGTTATATCAGAACTGGTTATACCATGAAGCAGGTGGTATCATGATGCAAGTGGTATCAGATCAGAATGCTTGATTGACAGAGCAAAGATTGCTTGTCTGAAAGGTGTTTGGGCAGTCAAGGATTGATTGTCTGATTGATTGTATGCTTGTTTGCAGACTGACTATTGTTTGAGTTTGCAGAGGTGAAGGGAAAGCTATTGATAGCTCAGTCTAGGAGAGGACAAAAAGGAAGAAGGGCTGAAGGAATTCTTCTTATCCCAAAGGACCTCAAAGCAATCCTTGAAGCACAAGAGGTTTGTTGCAAAAGGTTGCTTGTATAATCTCTTTGTTAATCTTGTTTTAAGTTCCTTTGTTCATTTTGATAATGACAACTTCTACAAGTGAGTCCTCAAATTCCTCCTTCATCACAAGATTCTTTGATGAAGACAAGAAGCAAGACTTGTTCACCATGATGGATATGGTGAGAGAAATGTATGAGGATGGAAGGAAGAGCAGCATACTTAGAGAGCAGTTGAATTCCGTGGAGGAAGAGAAGCAGTTGCTTTTTGAAAAATTGCAGGAAATGGAGAGGCAACTTCATATTGCAAATATGAACCTGAAAAGGATGCATGAGTTGGAGACACAACTCTTTGTTTCCAAAGAAGCCTTAGTCAAGTATCAGCTTGAAGAAGAGGTAAACAATTCATGTTTGTCTTCAAATTCTTCTAAAAATGCTTATATTGGTTCTTTTGAAAAACATACCAGAGGCATAGGTTCCAAGTTAATGTCCAAGATGGGCTATGAAGGAAAAGGCTTGGGCAAACATGCACAAGGTATTGTTGAGCCAATAATAGTTGAGGAAAGGCCTAAGTATTTGGGTCTTGGCTATGGACAGTCTTATGGAGAAAGTTCCAAAGCTGCCATGAAGGCCATTGAAACAGTTCCAAGAAGGAGTTTCATTTCAGGTCTTCTACCTCAAGATTGTGAAGATTGTATTCTTGGGGAATGCAATAGTGTGAAGCATACTTTGCAGAAAGAAGGTGTATATCAGCATACACTTGAACCAGAGAGTTGTGGAAACTCTGAAAGCCTTGAAGAGATTGATGATGTTCCAAAAGGAGCTACTTCTTCATTCAGTTCACCTCTTCATTAAGGCAATAAAGGTGAAAGAGAAAGGTATAAATCTGGTTCTTATCATATTCCTTTTGATTATGTTCAGCATGATAAATTTCCATATAAGTATGGGAAAAGAATTGCATGTTCCTTTTGTGGTTTGGATAACCATAATGTTTCTAGATGTTGGAAGAGAATGGCCACATACAGGAAAATTTTGAAGGAAAGGAAGCAAGAAGCCAAAGGTCCATTGGACAAGGAAAATCATGATGTCAAGAGGATGCACATGCAGTGCACTTACTGCCATAAGCAAGGACACATTGCTGAAAAGTGTTGGACTTTGAATCCAACAATGCTTCCACGAAACTTGAAGAAGGTGGAAAGAGAAAATGGCAGGAATGGAAAGGAAGTTTCCATGAATGATGTGTTTCAGGATGATTCACATGTTGATGCTGATGTGCAGACAAAGGTAGCACCTTTGAAATGGATTGGTAAGAAATGGTTAGAGTTCTTATCCAATTAAAGATTGCATGTCTTTTGATTTTATGCATCTATTTGCATTTCTTTGTTAATGGAATGCAAGTTGCAGGATTTTACCAAGAAGGTGAATGGAAAAGTTGAGTAGGAGACTCACTTTATTGTTGCAACATTATATTTCATTTCAGCTTCGAAAGTACAATGTGCTTAAGTGAAAGTTGAAGGATGAAATGCATGCATAAGCATGATATGCATGAACACAAGGATGTTGATGATTTCCTTGTATTTAAACATGTATGTGTGATTAACTTGAAGGGTTGATTGCTTTGACATGCATGTAATATTGACTTGGGAAAAGTTGATTTGGTCTCCAAGATGTAGATAATGATGAAGTGTTTCATCTTTGGAAAAGCATGTAGAAAATATGTAAAGACATGCTTAACTTGAAGGGTCATTATTTTAAAGGCATGTTTTGTGGGCTTGTTAGCTATTCCATCATTTGTATGCAGATGTAAGACATGGAGGTGTTCACAAGATGTGAAAATCTATTTCTTTTGTTGAAGCAGGAGTTTAGGCCATCCAGTTGTTGTCTGTATTTCTGTTGTTGTTAACAGTTGTTGTTGACAGCATGTCGAGCAGGTACAAATGAAAATTTTGTGAAGCAGATGTAACTTCACATTGGTTTGAGCCACCTTGGATCAATTATCAAGGCAGAGAAGTTCAAACTACCTTCTGTGACCTTCTCAGCAAGAGTTCTATAGGAAGTCAAGGAGGAAGACAGTTCTTCCCAGGAGGACCAGCACATCCAGGAAGGAAGTGGTCAAAGGCTTTGGTTCAGAGGCACTATGCAAGGCAATTGTATGGAGGCTAAAAGAAGAGGGTGAGGTACTCTCATTTACTGTTCAGATCAGTATATCAGTCTTTTGGAGACCAAAAGTTCTTTTAGTGGGAAGGTGTGATCCAAAATGGATCTAAGATAGACTTCTAAGTCTAAAGTGTTCCTCACAGAGGAAAATGAAAGTCCAAGGATGCTCTTGGAAATAGTCCCATTGCATAGATCTTCTCGTTCTAAATCTACTGCAACTTGAATGGACCAAAGTGGACTTCGGATGATGAAGTTATCACAGAAAGAAGGTTGCCTTTGTCCTTTGAAAAGGAGGCAAATTCTTATGAAAATGGCCTAAAAGGCTCATTGAAGAAATCGCATCGAGAAAAGCCAAGGGAAGGACTTAACGCAAGGGCGGAAGGACCCCCAATCAGTGATCTCTGATATATTGAGTCGGAGGTAGGCTGCACCCGATATCGAGACCCCAAGCAGAGCGATATGCGATTGAATCGGCGATCGGAGGATCAGAGGCATAGAACCCGTCGATGTGATACGCGAGGTGTGATATCAGCAATCGGCATAACCAAAGGGAAGACCCTCGGGCCGTTGCAATAGCGATATTGCAACATGCGATAAAGCGATGGGCCGATGTGCGATTGTGTGTGGACTGTTGGATCAGGTGCACAGATCAACAGTCAGGATTCGATTGGGGTGATCGGCGATCAGGTAATCGGCAGATCCCTGATACAAAGGGTTGTTTCATGCACCATGTGACTTGTGATAGCGATATGCCGATAAGGGCTGGACCCGATGGGTTTATAGACCCGATTTCATAATATTTGAAATCCGAAAATTCAGATTTTCAATGTATTTCCCGTGTAAATGGGTTTTTGCCAATACACCATGCGATTGCGATATTGCGATTGAAGGCGGACCCGATAGGGATTATGAGTGCGATTTCATAGATTTTGAAGTTCGGGATTTTGCGCCCGATAGTGTATTTCGCGTATATCTCTGTGTATTGGAATTTTGTTCTGTTTTCAGGAATTTTCCCGAAGAAAGGCCACCTGTGTATTTCCTTTGTAACGACTCCCATTCTCCTTACCATGCTGTAAGAGGGCATTGTGTAACAATGATGCATGGTAGCAGGAATGTGTTATACATAGAGAGCCACAGATCCAGATGACCAGACACAAAGCCACAGAGCTAGAGTACCAGAGGGCCAGACGTAGAGCCACAAAGCCGGTGAGCCAGAGGGCCAGTCGAAGAGCTGAAGAGCCACAAGGGAATGATTCCTCATGGTGAGGAATAGAGGAATGGCTAGGGGATCCGCAAAGTTGAAGGATTCCACAAAAACACAGAGAGCGCGACTGACAAGGGACGCGTGCAGAGGCTGAGAGAGCGCAGAGAGTTTTGGAGTCACTTGGAGGTCGAGTGAACCAGAGAGCTCAATTGACAGCAGCGAAAAGTTTCCAAGGTCGCTGGAAGGTTGCTGAGAGTCACTTGGAGGTCAAGCAAACTACAGAGGCACGCAGAGGCCGAGAGAAGCTCAAAGAGCTCAAGAGTCGAAGAGCTAGAGCCAGAGCCAAGAACAGCAAAGAGATCAAATGATCCAGCTGTTGCTGGTGTCCAAAGTGTGTTGAAGATAGAAGAAGGCATTCCAGAGATAGTGAAAGAATTCTGAGGGAGTTGGTGCAAGCTAGAGCAAGATCGCTCAGAGTGCTGATTGAAGGAATCTAGTCCAGAGAAGCCTAGATCTGTCTGCAGAAGTATGGATAGCCAGTGGGATAAGATGGTATTCTAAGCCCATTGTTTCTGTGTAAACCAATGGAGTTGAGTGTGGAGCTTGTAAAAGAATTGATGCCATAATCCCAGAGAGCCTAGTTGAGTTGACTAGAGCTCAAGGAGACGTAGCCCAAGAGGTTTGGGTGAACTCCATATTATATTGTTGTTATGTGTGTTTGTTTATTTGTTGCTTTACTTACTGTCACATGTATTTAAATATCAACATAAGCAACAGAACTTAAAGCACTTAACAGTTAAAAACAAACATAAGCATACACCTATTTTCAAGCACTTTTTATTTCCGCAATTGGTTAATCATAAGGTCTTGGAAATATATAAGCTTTGGAAGTGGGAGAGGTAATTATAAGCATGACAGGAAGCCCTTAGTGCCCCATTTTCAGATCATGAGAAGAAAAAATGTTCACCCTCTATGTTTTCAAGAAAGATAGATGACATATTGGACGGATGTTCCGAGGAAGATGTGTCCTCTCCGCACTATAATGACAAACTGACATCCAACGTGTCCTATGAATGATCGGAAGTAGAAGCATTTGGAAATGAGTTTTCACAGGGGAAATCAGCAGTGGCAGAATCACAAGGGATGTCACAATGAAGCGGATGAGGCGTGGCTGGAAGGGAGTCATCCTTCACCTCGGGATCTTCTTTAGATTCCTGCACACACTCATCATGAATGATGGCACAGGTTGGCTACATAACAGCAACTTCGTCGACAACTTGATCCTCATTCACAACAGGTGAGGAGTTCGGAATTGGAGAACACAAGACAGTACAATCCAGAGGATCAACAGAACGAGAGGACAGGGGTCGAGGGAAAGAGTCCATGTGACAACCAACAGGCTTGCTAGCCAAATCTGCGAAAATCTCAAGAGCAAGTGGGGTGGGAGAGTGTGACAGTTCAACAGAGGGGTGTGCATGATCTCCAAAATCACTCTGCGGTGGTGGAGCTGTTTGATGAGGTGAAGGCGGACAGTCACTTGTGACAGTGACTATGCCTACCTATGATTAGTAGCTCCATCATCTAAGTGTGTTGAGCGGGGTTCAGATATGTGAAGAAGATACTCAAATATTCCATCAAGAAATTCCCAATCAATATCATCTTCGGGGAATCGATATGCAAGATTACAAAAGCATGTGTGAAACTGTTCAATGGATTCATCAGGTGCTTTTTGTAGTTTCATAATTTCTTTGTTGAGTGCTTTACGATCATAGTGATTGAAAGCATGGTCTATCTCTGTGACCAGATGAGCAAGAGAATGAATATATTTTTCGGACAGCGAGGCACACCAATGCGTTGGGTGCCCTCAAGCGTGTAGATGAACAGCGTGCAGCTCATGTATTCTTCAAATAATCCATGTCTTTTGCATGAGCCTACAATGCCGATTGCGTTCATTACCAAGGATATGTAGCCTCCACCATCAAAAATTTTATGAGACAAGTTATCCAAGAGCCCTTTCGGGATGATGAAATCGTTTCCATAAGACATACATCCCGAAAGAGCAGCTCGGTAGTGAGTCATGATAGATGTGCAGAGATTCAAAACATATGTGAGGACTCAGCTTGACATTTGGCCCTCCTTCTAGCACCAAAATGTTGATGGTGCTGGACCCGCCAACATGTAAGGGGATCTCCATAGTAAGAAATCCCAATTAGACCTCAGACCGTTTGGTGTAGGAGTCCCAATAGTGGGTCGTAAAGCAATTCCTTGATCGTGATGTCGTACAGAGGCAAGTAAGATAACTATATCAGTAGCAATGGTGTGACTGCTGCAGTGAGTCAAGGAAGGTGCATGAGAGGTTCTAACACAGGTGTGTTGAGATGAGGGTGAAGGTGAGTTCCAAGTTGAAAGGGATCAGTCCCAACCTGGCTAGGAACACACAACTTACAAGACATACACAGCTTTCGGTGGAGCAGTCCACTCGGATGCGGTAGTCACAACATACAAGGTAAGATAACACATACAACACTCACGGATCAGTCCGAATGAGTGCAACAGTTGTTACAACAAGGTTCATGTGAAAGGTTTGTCTGATGTCTGGCAGAGCAGTCGACACGTATGGGACATCATTTACAGCATATGCAACACATTTCCATTAATAGATTATGCATTACAACAAATGAATCAGTTCAGATGTAGAACACAGGTTAAAGCAACATGCATTACAAGTGTTAAATATCAGTCTTGCAACAGATACAATACATGTGTGAAAATGTGTTGGCTCTTATTATATAAAGAAGTGTAAGTTCCAATCATATAATACATCCATGTAAACCTACTAGCCCCAACAATGAAACATTACAACCACATCCGCCTGCTCCTCCAAAGAGATGAACTAGCTCCATGCAGTGGAGAAGCCAAGGCGCATTACAATATTGTCCAAGCTTTCTTCAAAATAGTCTTAACAGAAGCTTAGCTGACCAAAATCCCTTACAATGAGTTATGAGGGAGTATTTATAGCAAAGGGTGGGGCGACAGTTGACATTCCCCTTTGTGATAGTTCAACTGTCCTCATGACTCTTCACCTACCCTACGATTATTACATCCAACTATTGACAATTGACTTACACTTGACATGACTCAAAATTACAACACAAATGTACTCATGTGAGACAACATGGCTTGAGCAAGCCTTGCAAGACATCACTGACACTCAGTCCACTGTGATGAGACCAACTCTTTGACATGCTTGTGATGGTGAAGGTGGTGAGCTGATGCCAAGCTTGGTCGTCCGTGATGGTGTGTATGCACCTCATGGTGACATCTTGTTGAAGCGAACTCTTTCCTCTTTTGCAACCAGTGCATTGGTTCGCCCCATTCATCCAACTCGTCTGCTAACATGCAGATGGTCTTCTTGGGTGCGGCTGAACCGACAACACACTGATGCATAGTGTCTATGTTGATCTTCAAGTGTGTGTTGGTGGTCATGCACATAAACTTGCCGAAGTACCTGTTCAACTCCAATTAGACTTGCTACTTGTCTTCGCCTTGGTGAGTGTGTTGAATGGGTTAGATTGCATGCATGCGCACAATGACATGCATGTTGTTGAATCCCTTGCATGAGATCAACAACACTTCTCACCATGTCTGCTCCGTGTCAGCTGTTGGGATGGATATTTAACTTGTATGGGCACAGTTGCATCCGTGAGTGAACGTTGCACCCATTGTTGTCCATGTTCCTGCTATAACTCATTCGTCTATCTATGCAGCTTCATGTCCTTCCTGAGTTGTTGCTTCAGAACATGCAACTCCTTCTCTGTTCCATTCTCTATCTTCGTGCAATCTTCATGTCGTGCCATCACCTCATAGCCTGGGTCTCCATAGTTTCTTTCATTTAACGGTGGATTTGCTTGATCTTGCAACTTTGTTTTGCCTCTGCGTTGTCAACAAACTTCCTCTTGCATTCATTTCATCTGCTGCATTCACTGCGTTCGGTATGCTGCCTTCAGCTGTTATTCATGATGTTGCTTGTTGTGATATCTTGATGTTCTTGTCTACTAACAACTTGACATCTTCATGAGTAGGCAAGTTCATAGACATTTGATCGACTACATCTCTAGGTGTGCTCTGAACGGTGTCTTCGAATTTGCTCTCTTGGAAACCATTGTACCTGCACTACTGAGAGGCAGATGAACACCTGCAATACCTGGGGACATGGAAACACTCATGGCAAGCAATTTTTCATGTCTGAAACATAAATGTACTTGAGAACTGACTTGCAACATACCTGTGACTGATCATGAAGGTTGCACACTTTCGGCAGGGAGGTCGGGAGACCGACTGCCAAGACTACACAATGCATAGTCTAGGTTGTTGGGAGACTGATTAACTGTTAGAACTACACAATTCACAGTCCAGTCTGGTTTCTTACTGTTGGGATTGTGCAATGTGCAATCTCAGCTGGCAATGGTTGCAGGCTCAGTGACTGCATTGCGCAATTTTCTTGGCCAGCAGTCACTATCCCTTAGGATTGCACAAAACAGGCCTGGGGAATAGCTGTTGGGCAGAAATGTGCATTTCTGGAGAGGAAGGCAGAGCCTTCCCTCTCAGGATTGCACAATGTTGTCTTGGTGAGGCTCTTGGTGAGGCAGAGTCCAGGCCGAGGTTGGCCAGACTTGCCGATGGGCAACTGAAAGTGAATGTGACTATGAATGCATGTTGATACTGAGTGTAAGCATAATTGAATGATCATGCATGAAAATGGTGAATGACAGATTCAAAAAATGGAACAACATGCATGTGGGTGAGGCGAGTCATCGAATCAGCGACCGTTCGCAGAAAGCAGTTTCATGCATGTGACAGCAGTGAGATGTTGAAGAAAACTGAAATGGTGCTAGGACAAGCTAATATACATGTAAACGACAGTAGGCATTCAAAGAAATCAAGCAAACAATACTCATACAAGTGAAAACACAAAAAGCGACAGAAATGCAACATAAGGCATGGGAAGCAGGCTTACCCCAAAACAACTAAGCTTAATGTGCCAACAACTCATGGTTGGAACATTAAGCTCAGTTGATTTCAGGGCTGCAAGGTTGATGTGAGGAATGAGCTCTGCAGCGCCCGGTTGATGAGTTTCAATAACATCGAGGTTGTGATGCGCATGCCACAAATCTAGGGAAAGCGACACTTGGTGGGAGGTTTCTGAAATGATCCTTACATGTGACCTCCAACTGCTAAACATAGATCCCTAAAACAAGGGATGCATTTGCATGCTACCTTGGGAGAAGCAGCCCATGCATGCAAGTCTGTTTTGCTTGGTCCCAAAGGGAACCGATAAACTCAGCTACACATGCAAGAGACTACTCGACTGCCGGAGAAAAATGCGCATTTCTGGCTAGGAGTTGGGCTGGCTTCCCAAGAGATTTGCACAATTTCTGGGTAGAGCAGCTGACTACTGCCAAAATTTGCGTAAATTCTAGGCTAAGCAACCCTACTAAGGAAAATTGCGCAATTCCTGCTGGGAGTGTTGACTGGTAGAATTACCTAATCTTGGAGCCTAGCAGGCTGCCAGACATAATTGCACAATTTCTGGATTGAAGGTTGGTTTCCCTCCAGAAATGCGCAATTTTATTGGGGAAGTTGCTCAACTTGCAGCTGGACCATGTCCGAGTGATCAGCCTGTGAGGGGAGTGCATCGAGTTGTGATCGATAGGCTACCTTTGTGCAAGAAAATCACTGAAGCTTGTGAACTTGACGAAGTAAGGCAAACTGCTATGAAGGTTGGAAGGGAGGCTCCAAAACGAAGCTAAGGAAAAACTTTGGAGGATGCTTGTAGCTGCTACAACAGGTCAATAATAGTTAATTCACATTACCTCTTATTTTCAAAGAGTACCCTATCCACAACCTTATGCACTTACCTACCAACTTCATCCTTCAACTTTCAATCTTATTTTTGGAGATTTCTTGCTATTTCTGACTTAGGAGTTGTATGCAACAGTATTCACATAAATTATAACTTATTTTTTACTCGAAAGATATTTATTCAATCCTATTTAGACTCTTACTCTATTTTAGACTCTTTGACTCTAATTTCAGGCTATTGACTAATTAAGGAAAGTGCTTTCTATTTTCTAGTGTGCATGCACTATGGAACCCCAACCTAGTGGGCATTAGTTCCCTCTTGAGGGTTATAATTTAAGTGTATTAATGTCAAGAAATAATACACAAAAGAGTTTATGAGTAATTTAAATTGGTATATTTTGCTGCTTAGTGGTATTTTAGTGCAATTTCTCTCTCCCTTCTTTCGTGTTATTCAATTGCTAGTGTAGTATTTTTTACATAATAAATCTTGTGCTTGTGCTTAAAATAAAACATGGCAAGCCCCAAGGGATAGCTCAAATGGTCGAGTTCCCGTTGCTAAAAGCACTTTCCCAGTTTGGGAGGTCACGGGGTCAAATGTCCTCGACGCCCTCGGGGTTAGGCCTGTTAAGATTGGTTGACGGGTAGATCCCTTTAGGTGGATCTGCCCCGATATTTTCCCGTGGATGTAGCGGCCACTCAGTGACCGTGAACCACAGCTTTAAAAAAAAAAAAAAAAAAAAAAAACATGGCATCACATCATTATAATTTTGTGATGTATACTAACATATTATTGAAGTTTTTACAAGTTTAAAAAATGCAAAGAGAATGGATCGGTAATCAACCAATGTGGTTCTAACTCCATTCAATTACTTTGAGTGGAAACCAAAGATCCTACTACTACAACATAGTAAGGCACTCTATAGGATCACTATGGGGAATGAATTAGATCCCAATTCATTGGAAGTTAAATCAGTGTTATTCAATAGGAGGGATGAATCCTATGGGATCCTGTGCTTTTCAATTTCCCCAAACCTCCACTTCCACATTGATGCATGTAACACACCCAATGAGGTATGGACCAAGTTTGAGGGACAACTAGATGAGTTGAGAGGACATGAATTGGAGGATGAGTTTATATCATTGGGCCCAAGAAAAAATGATGCATAGAGGACTTATTTTCCAAGTACAAGACTTTGGTTTGACAGGTAACAACTCATAACATTGATAGAAAGGAAGAGCAAATAATTTTTTCAATTCTTTTAAAGCTAGGACCCAAATGTTCTATATTGGTTTCTTGTTTTCTTACATCCTAACTCTCCATGGGTTAAGGTTTGAAGATTCCTTCTTTGGATAACTTTATGGAATCATTTTTTCAAGAAAGAAAAAAATCTAATTCATATGGTGTCTTTAAATTCATTCAAGGCCCATGTGCTTGCGTCACAATAAACTAAGAAGAATAAGAAGAAAAACAAGGGTAAAAAGGAACCAAAGCATAAGAAGGAAAGAAAAAGAACACTGAGGAGAGTTTAAATTCCAAGGGGTGAAAGTCTAAGAAGGATATGACTAAGTGAACTTATTGAAACAAAGTATTCCATCCTAAGAATGCATGCATGAAGAATACAATTGACCTCATGGCACAAGCCTTTTACAAGCATAGCATTGAGAAATACATTCTTAATAATGCCAAGAAGAAGTAGGGGAACAAGCTAGTAGTAGAAAAATGTAAGGGTCATGCCTTTGATTTCTATCACCTCTTATCATAACATTTGAGTTCTTGATTTAGGAGAAACTCGATATATGCCTTCTTCGTCATATACTTTCTCACACTTGGGGACTCATAGTGGAACAACTATTCTGACTAGGGATGATCCTTCTATTGGGGTGTGTGGGGAAGGAAGATTTTATCTATATTATTAGGGATTTTACAATGTGCTTCATGTACCTAAGCACTCCATAACTATTCTCTTCATCTACTAGATTACATACTCAGGTTCAGGGAAATGAGTTGAGTTCACTTTGAATGTAGTGGTGATTCGTGACATATCATATGGTTCCATGATGGAAATTGGTAAGGTTTATCCATTCTAGGTTGTATTTGTTCTCGTACTACATTCAAAATTGATATCTTATCTATCTTCTAACTCATGAATATGATGAGAGAGGGTTGTGGTGTGATAGGTCTGGTCACCTAAACTACATATATTTGGATCAATTAAGTAGAAAAGGAATGGTTAAAGGAATACCTAACATTAAATACACAAATGGATCTTTTAAGGATGAATTCTTGGAAAACATCCAAAGGATAAGTTTGACATAAGAAAAACATGGAGATCTAGAACACTTATATTATTGGTTCACAATGAAATTATAGGTGATTTGATTTTTTATTACCTTCCTAATTTCTCATAAGGGTGACTAAAAATAATGTACATTTAATTATCAATCTGGAGCTTATATGAGACTTGCAAAATGATGTGCATTATATGTGTAGGAAGAACTACTTAGACAATGGTATGGTTGAAATTGTAGTTTTAACCCTTTGAAAGGCAACTTCTTGTCATAATTAGAAACCTAGATTAGTATCACACATGCTGGAATTGAAATAACTCTTGGAGAAAATGGGAACTACTCTCTCGAGGAATTGAAATCACACTTTGTAGAAAGTAAAATCATACATGTTAGAAATGTAAATCCCTTGTAAAGAAAATAAAAAGCACACTTACATAAAGGGAAATGTGACTAGGCTTGTCAAACTTGTAATGATGCTTCAATCCATAATTGAGTTAAATTGATTCATGTTAACATCTTAAAGTTGCGAAGAAAAATACATAAAATCATATCAAACTATTTTAATCTATTTAAGATACAATCTACGACAATTTCTAGAATGATGTGTGTACATAGTGAATCGTTGTATCATAATATTAGGAAATAAACTATCTTGTAAAGATATTGAAAACTATTTAAAAAAAATAAACAAAGTATACACTCTACAATTGTCGACATTGAATATGGAAATATTTTATCTTCCAAATATACTAGGTATTATTTATATGATTAACCAAAGTAAGGGTAAAATATGAAATTATTGATACTAATTCATGAAATAGTAAATAAAACACATAAATCTTCTAATCCTACCAAATTACATTAGTTCCTATCCACTAAGGGGACCAAACCTCTTTGTATATGGTATTAAGGGAGAAATGTACTAATTTCTTACTAGATCACCACATGCTCAAATGTAACATAGAACAAAAACATGAGACTACACAATATTTAATTAATATAAATTAAGTTATATAATATGATACAAATATTTTTCATAATTTTTTCAAGAACTATTCTCCCCCTTTTTACATAGGAAATCATGTTTCTTATATAGCAGCACACTTATCAACTATTTTAATACATGTTAATTATTGCATAAGTGGCCCTAATAAGAACCATCCATTGTTATACTTAATTGGATCTACTCACTCCTGGGTTAGATGACATGCTTACACGATTAGAATTTTGATCTATCCAATGTGTGATTTGACAACCTTGAATAGATCGTCAATGTTTAGTCTAGTGAGATCTATGTGATCACCTCTTGTCATGGAGTGACTTTTAGAAAATTCATAGTTGTGTCATCTTTGTTGTGCAATTATTGACAACAATTTTTCCTTTATGTTGTTCATGGTCATGTCGATTTTTTCCTATAACTATTGATGACCTTTAGTATTACAACAATAATGTTGAGGTTCCTGAGGGTATCAACTTTAATTATCAACTCAGGGTTCATAAAAACTTAAGAGGTATCGACACTATATGTGCAACAGGTAATATATTCTAGATCCATCACAATTTTTTCAATTTTCAACGAGTTTCGAACCAACCAATGTGGTTCATCATCAAGATGATTAGATTAAGAAATATGATCCAACAAGGGTATAAAAAGGGGTGAAGGAGTCCTAAGAACTAGAGGATCCAAATTAACCATTAGGAGAGAAATAAAAATATAATGAATTTAAAATGAATAAATATATTTTTAAAATATATATATATATATATATATATATATATATATATATATATATATATATATATATATATATATATATATATATATCCCCAAGGGATAGCTCAGTTGGTCGAGTTCTTGTTGCTAAGTACCTTACCAATCGGGAGGTCACAGGGTCAAATCTCCTCGACGCCCTTGGGGTTAGGCCCTACTAGTTTGGTTGACTGGTAGATCCCTTTGGGTTTATCTACCTGGATTTTCCCGTGGATATAGTGACCACTCAGCATATGTGAACCACATTGAACATATAATAATTAAACATTAATGATATTTTTAAATTTTTAGAAATTAATATTTCTAGTCAAAACCCCCACCTCAAGCTCATGCATGGATGGCACAAGGGTGACCAGTCTTGGCTCGACCATTGGGGGATAAAGGAGGAGATCATCTTGGAGAATAAGGATAATATTAAAAATACTATTACTTCCAAATTTAAGGAAAATTTATGGGATGCTAAGGAGCTAGAGGGGAAAAGGAAGTTGAGGTGTTATAAGGAGGTAATCAACACCACTCTTGCTCACCATAATTATCTTTTTGTCTTGACCAGTGATAAAAATAACATGAATATTGTGGAGATAACAACTAATTCTCATGAGCTTTGAAGTGAAATTGGGCATTAGTCTATTCCCAAAACACCTTGGAATGAAAGAATTTGTCACCTTTGTGATACTAAGAGGGTTGAGTATGAAAGTACATTCACTTGGATTGCTCGGCTCTTACTCACATCTATTCTCATTTCAAAAACATATGCCACACAACTAACCTTCTTGACTTGTTAATCCAACAAAACTATAGTGATCTTGGAACGCTTCTTTCCCTTCTTTTTTATCATAGAAATAAAATATTAAAGAGTCACGATTAATCTCTTACTTTCTTAAGGTCCAATAGACCACATTGATCTTAATGGGCATTAATCATTATCAACTTCATTAATAAATAAAATTAATAATATTATTAGGGTAATAATATTATTAAGAGATAAATATATATGTTAATATTATTAAAGTCAATAATATTATAATGATAATGTTGTTAAATAATTATGAATAAAAATTTATTAAACCTACATAATAAAATTAATAATAATATAAAGGTAAAATAACCAAAATTAAAAACAAATAAATAATAATAGCATTATTAATGTTGATAATATTATAGTTGTTGTTAAATTATTATGAATAAAATAAAAATTACCAAATTTTAATTAAATTAAAAAAATAATAATAATAATTATTAATTAGTAATAAATGAGTAGTAATAGTAGATAGTTAATAAGTAAATAATAAGTGAATAGTAACTATAAAGAATTAAATTATACCAAAACAAAAACAAGGGTCATCTTTTTTATACCCTTGTTGGATCATATTCTCTTCATCTAATTGTCTTGATGATGAACCACATTGGTTGGTTCGAAAAGCGTTGGCAATTGAAACAATTAGGTAAACCCTAATCTAATTGCAAATAGTTAAATAACAAGAAATAACCCTACTCTGCTTTGCAGCAAGTGAATCTATGCCACTGCATGAAAGTAAAGAAATAAACTTATGCTACCACAAGAAATCAAATGAAACTACTCCAAGAATGCTAGAGGAAAATCAAACCTACTCTATGGTGCATGATAAATTAACTTTCAATTGAAAGAAGACATACAAAACAAGAAACCCTAATTGTAGAAAGAAAGCTACAACTACTAGGGTAAAGTTTCTAGGGGATCTTTTAACCTATAAACTCCATCTTGGGGGTCTAATGAACTTTGTAAAGTGTTGAGGAATGGTAGACAAGCTTTTGGTGGTAATCTAGAGGCATTCTAAGGCAATCT
This sequence comes from Pinus tabuliformis, assembly GCA_031772625.1. Taxonomy (NCBI): domain Eukaryota; kingdom Viridiplantae; phylum Streptophyta; class Pinopsida; order Pinales; family Pinaceae; genus Pinus; species Pinus tabuliformis. Next base: position 835,976,618 of record CM062816.1, read on the forward strand.
ATGTATTTTTGATTCATGATCCGGATTAACCACAGTTCTCAGTTCATTCTGCCAACGTTTCAAACCCCAAAGGGGGTCCATCATCAGGACAATTTTGAAAGAATAAGAATGAGAGATTATTGAGAGAGAAGAGAATGCGACCTGGAAATAAATACAAGAACCCTAATTTCAGAAATAAAGGCCGACATATAATTTATTATTTTCCAATTTATTAGAACAGGTTTTTTATTAATTAAATCATGGACACAAATTAAATTAAATTTTTTACTATAATTAATATACCAATATAATTTTATATAATCCTCTTAATTTATATTAATTTATAAAATCCTTGGGATTTATATTAAAAGATATATTATAATTCCTCTATACTAATTGATATAACTAGATTATATTTATTATTATATATAATATATATAATTAATATAAATACATTATAATTAATTTATATAATTATTCTATTTAATTATCCTAATTCATATAATTAATAAAATTAATATAATTTAATTAAAATCATTAATATAGTTTGATTATAAATTAATATAATTATAAGATTTTTATAAAATAATATAATTACTGTAAATTAATTAATAAGATTTATATAATTAATATAATTAATTAATATGAATTAATTTATTAATTTATATTAATATTAATATAATAAATATAATTATAAACTTATGTAAATAATATAATTTAATAAAGGTTAATTAATTAATAAAATTAATATAATTTAATAAAGGTTAATTAATATAGTAATATAATTTAAAAAATTTAAATTTTTTTTTTTTTTTTTTTTTTTTTTTTTATTTTTTTTTTTTTTTTTCTCTCTTTTTTCTTCAATTAATTAATATAATTTATAGGATTTAATAAGATTTTAATATAATTAATAATATATAATTTTTTAAAATTAATTAGAATGATTAATAGAATTAATTAATATAAATTAATTTTTACTAATTAATATTGATATAATTAATATAATTATTATATACTTATATAAATTTTTGCTTACCAGTTTTAAGTGAACTCCCGGAATGCAAGACCCTTTATTTCCGATCCTGAGCTTCCAAGGGTTCCGGGGGGGTGTTTATTTGCTTTATCAGGGGAAGCCAATTTCCACTGATTTCATTCCCATTGTCCCTGTTGAGGTTCCGAGGGTATTTCATAATTTCAATGGCCTCCCTGATTTTTCTTTTGCTACAGAAAACATCTGAGAGCAAATGTATAGAGGTATAAATGTGGTTTAAAAAGTATAGAAGGTGGAGGAAGGTTGTGGAAGGGAAAATAGGTTGTTTCCAAGGTTAGATACACCTAATGGATCATCTCATACAAGGAGCGGCAAAATTGGGGGTTTCCTATAGCTCGGCTAGGCAGAATTTAGCTTGCTGGAAGATTGCAGAGATGTATAAAAGTGGGTGAAAAGATGTTGTTAAGTGAATTAAATGCATCAAAACAACATTAAATTTTATCATCACTTACATTTACTTCACCACTTACATCTACATCATCCTCTTCTTTGCACGTGAAATAATTGTAAATAAGTATATTTTCAAAAGAACATTTTCTTTTTGGTGTACAAAGAACATCAAACCATCAAGTTTTTTCAAAGGCGTCAAGATGGAATAAAACTTATTCATAGTGTTTTGCAACCACATATGGTTTGGGTTGAGATCCCAACATTTATCTATTTATGTCAATAAAGTAAAATTCACTTAGTGGGTCATGTCTAACAAATATCCATCATAAAGATAAAACCATTTGCATTTAAAAACCACACATCCAAATGACCTATATTCAACTTAATTATCTCATGAATGGTGCCAACATAATCAATATTTCCTTTTAAGGGTTTGTATCTCTTGAAATTGCATAACTTGTTTAACTAAGTGTAATAGAAATGATTATGGCATGTTCATTTTCCATAATCTTCACTTTCCACTTTTCTTGTTCATTAGACATACATTATTAATTTTCTATTTAACCATGTTTATTAATTATCTAAGGGGCACACGTAGCTTTATTGTAAATGAAAAAAATCCTTCTCCAAACTGAAGCTCTACCAAAAATTGAGGGATAGAAACAAAGAGAGATGAGATTACCCTATAGATAATAAACACTTGTAAAACCTAGAACAAATAGCTAACATTAAACTACTTAAATAGTTAATACACATCTTTCTTTATATTTGAATTCATCCATGTTTCTTATAAATATATAAATAAGACATAAAAATGTTAACAATAATCCAAATTTAAAGACCCGCTTAAAAATTCAAAATATGTAAAATGGTAATGTAGATTACATAATTTGGCACTATGAACACTATAAATGTTTTTAAAACATTTTATACATAGTTACCAGAATGTTAGTTCTGGTATCTATATACACACACAAAAGTTCTCAGTAAATTTCATTTACACTATATTGGAATGCAGATAAATAAGAGTTTCTCAAGGTTGGAAATCAGCCTCAATGTTATGGCCAAAAGTATTTTCACCACTATATGTAAAGTGAAGAAACCCATCTTCACCTTTGTGTTCCTCATACACATTACACATTAGAGCAGCTGCAGAGAAACAAATACACCATAAGAAATTGAGAAACTATAACAAAAATAAGGATTTGATGACAAAATGCTTATCTTTAGTTTTTTTAAAATGCTTTTTCTATATGGAAAAAAGGACATAACAATGAAGTTTAACTTGGAACCAAGTAATGACATAGAATAATAGTGGAAAAGTTGTAAATATGATGAAATTTATTCTATTGAACTTACCAGTTGGTGGAAGCACATTGTTCACAAAAATAAATATCGCTTTCTCTTGAGTGAGCTTTATTCTCTTACGTATCATATATACAAACTGTCCCACAGTGAAATCGGAGGGAACTAGATATCTGAAAATTGAAAATTATAATAACATTAATCCAAAAAACTTGATCATACAAAGTATTTTAAATCTCTGAAAAAGCCCAAAAGCATCGGTTGCTCTTTGAAGGTTTGTTAAATAATGGTGAAGAGAAGAAGAAATTTTATAGTAGGATAACTATTCCAAAATGCAACACATAGTTGTGTTATACTCTTCACACATCCACATATGCCACAAAAGGGAGGAAGGAGAAGGATAATTAAGTATGCATATTAATCCAATCCATAATTATGTTTATGTTGGCACATGCATGCAATTCAATATATGAGAAGGCTAAAGAAGCATGCATATCAATCCCCTAAACATTTAACAATTATGTTTATTATTCACACGTGCACCTAGACCACATAATAGATGGGGGAGGTGTGAAGGCTAAGAAAACTAGCGTATAAACCCCTTAGCATTATGTTGTTATGAACAAATTCTCTTCTTTCAAAAACAAGAGTTGTTTGAGTACAAAAATTCTACTTTAGTCATTTTATTGGCAAATAAGCAATTTTTTTCAAAAAGTGCATTATAATAATTATCAAGTGAGAGAATTAAAGAAGAATGTTTATATCTCTTTAGTGGTAATGAAAATAAATATGACAACAAAGCTCAATACGCTAGTGTAATAAGTTATTTGATAAGGGAGTCTTACTTTTTCTTATCAATATCTGGTATGTCATTTTTCTCTGCTTTTTCAACAATAACCTGCAATTTTGTTATGGATAAACAATAAGAGAGCACATTTTATAAAAATAAATCTTAAAAAAAAAAACACTCTCCATCAAAAATTATAATCAACCAAAATCTCAAAATAAAAATGAAAAAAAAAATCTATTGAAATGAGGTTCTTCTTTTGAAACATCATATAATATTAGCAAAATATTTAAAAGATCTAACCATCCAAAAAATAACTTATTCTAGAATTGATTTGAGCTTACAGGGATCTTATTGGGGTACTTGTCATGCATTTCTTTAGCCTCTTCTCTTCTCCTCTCTAACAAAGATTCCACAAAAGTTATTCATTCTATTTAAACCAAATTTGAATATAACCATTACAATTAAAAACCAAATACAAATAAAAATTACAAAATTTAATAACACATTTTACATCAAAATCAACTTATATTTATTAGAAAGTACATAATATTATTCAATATGTTTAGTATAAATAATTCTATTTATGAAACTCTATATGGAAACTAGACATTGATCTGCCTTTATAAAAGAGTCGAAATAGTAAAACTAATAAATACATAATATTTTTTAAATTAATTAGAAAAATTAAATTCTTAATCAAAATAAAATTTATAATCTTTATCTATAATATAATATAATACAATACACACAAATACACTAACATTAAATATTTACTAACTTTCTTTTTGTAAGAATGTGACCATAGGAAGAGACAAACATACCTAAAAGTTGTGTCTTGCTATTCTTGTCCATTATTAAATGCCCTTATTTACCAATTGGCTTTTTTTATAGACAAATTTCCCTGTCCAAACAATAAAAATGTTTCTGAATTCAGTTTTTGTGATCTATATTGATTGATTTAAGAACAAAAAAAATTCAATAGAAATCACATGGGAGAATTTTTGTCATTCATCTTGTCTTGACGATGAACCACACTAAATGGGTAGAAATCACATTGGAGAATTTTGACCTAAAACAATGAACCACACTAGATAATTCAAAACGCATCAACAAAAATTCTCCCATATCATTTTTACCAAAAAATAATTATTCTTAAATCAATAAACATAAACTAATAAACAAACAAATAAAAATAACATAATGAATAACCGAGATTTAAAACAAACTCAAAAAAAAAATTGAAGCTTCTCAAATGTTACCGGTCCAAGATTCACAGCACAATTGACCCTTAAATTAAAGCTTCTCAAATGTTACCCGTCCGGGATTCCAGCTTTTAAAAAAAAAAAAAAAAATCTTAAACCATGAGATATAATTCGTGCAAAGAATACCAACGTGAAATTAATTGCAAAATGTTACAGCAGCTCACCCACAAATGTGAAACCATGAAATCTAATTCGTACAAAGAATACCAACCTGAAATTAATTGCAAAAATTTCGATGTGAAATATATTTACATGCCTTCGCTCCTGTAGTTAAAGCCGCGGAGAGTCGTCGAGTGTGTTGTGTAGTTAAGGTGGCGAGTTTTAATGTACATGGGATCATAAAGACGGTTATGCTCTACTTATATGACGTGGTTTAATTAATGGTTAATAATAATAATATGGTTTAATTAATGTTAATAATAATAATAATAATTTGGATTGGGTTAGATAACGTGTACACATAAAAGAAGCATTTTTCTACGGTTAAAAAATAGTTTAAAATATTGATTTGTTTGGAGTCGACCTGTATTAATGAGGTTAGAAAATAGTTTAAAATAATGGCTTTTGGGGACAATGTGGTGTGGTATTTTTTCTTTTTAGTTTCCTCTTAATATATATTTAGTGGTGTGAGTAATTTTATCAAACTTTTGAGGTTGATTTAGTTGATTTTATGGTTTAAGTATATGAAAAATAAATAATTCGAGAGTTTTTATGTTTAATTTAAGAAATCTTGTTAATGAAAAATATGGTTCATGATATATCATTTTTTAAACTTATGTTATGTGCATTGAAATTAATACGGGAAGGTATTTTTGAATCAATGGAAGAGGGAATTCTTGAAAACCACCCTAAGGTATAAAACACAAGATAATTAACAAGGGGTTCACACCAAGACATGACAAGAAGGGGCAAATCTTTTTGAACTTGCCTGGACAAACTGATTAATGAAATTTGATTTTGTGAGTTCTAAGTTAATGGTCTGATCCTCCTCTTGAATTTCAATGGACTAATTTTTTAAATTATGTCTCGTTTTTCCTAAGGGAAGTCCTCAACAATCTCTTAGGTGATAGCATAGATATTAAGAATCCCCCCAAAAGGATGAATTAGCACAACATAGAAAAATAAGGCGAAAACTACAATAGGCTAAAGCAAGATTTGGCCTAGTTTCTATGTTGGGACTACAGTAAACAAAACAATATCCACGTTGGGGTTGGTGAAGAGGTAGTTAAGAGGAAAGTGGGTTAAAAAACTTTGGTTTTTGTATGTATGGTAATCTTCAAAGTGATATGGAGGAATAAAGATTTTGAAGATATCCATAATGTAATAAGTGCAAAGTAGGTTATATTAGGGACATTAGCATGTCATGGGCTGCTGAAATAAATGTATAATCCAAAATTAGGATATTTTATAGTACAAGAGGAGTTGATAAAGGTGATTCTCCAAGACATTTACTTTTTGATAGGACTACCCATGATGAGTGTTGTTGGGGATACATCGGTGTGCTTTTTTGTGCCAAGAAGTTGGAGGAGTTTGTGGAGGCCCATGGAAATTAGAATACTAGGGTCGAAGTACTAGGGTTGAAGATGGTGCCATCTTAATAGTTGATTTGGAATAGTTAGAGATACAAGTCATTATAGCAACAATGATGTAAATTGGGGGGAACCATCCCCACCACAAGATAGCAAGTGGATTGGTGATGCTCATGGAAAGCATACCAGTAGCGACCTACTATTAGTGGGCCTAGATGATATTGACATTTATATTATGTTAGTTGACATTTTGTTATAGGATGATAGGGGGAAAATTTGTATATTGGAAGATTTTGATTGCCTAATTACATGTGTGGATCCCTGAAGAGCCCAAATATGCACAAAGCGGTAATAATTGTTGAGATATGGATGAGGTGGTGTTATAAGAAATTTGTTTTTCCTTAATTTCTTTGCTCGCCGAGATTAATTGGTGATCCACATTGAGCGTTACATTTAGAGCTTCCCATCCCACCTAGAAGAGAATGGGGTCTAGATGGTATGTGATTATGTGATTATGTGATTATGTTTTACGTATAAGTATAAAGTAGAAGATTGCAGTGTGTGATACTAATCATCCATATTATGTGTGTGAAAATACAATGCTAGTGAGGTTGAGACACATGTATGTTGACTAGTTCAGGGTGGACAACAAATGATTTGTGAGACCAACTAGATCAGTTGTTGCACGGAGTATCAAAACATGGATGTGATATGTCTACCTAGACCAATGTACCATTGGACTAGCCTTTAATTTTGAGGAGGGTAGTTATGGACCATCAAGGCATGAGAGACTTAGATAGAAGGATGATAATACCACCAATTGAATGATGATGATGAAGATAAGTAGTTTTAGATAAATGGGAAGTATGGCCACCTTTCTATACTTAGCATGTGATAAGCGTGCACCAATTTTAGAGTGATGGACTCCTAGATGAACACTTTCTGACATTTTTGTTTACCTTTGTGTGTATTATGGAAACAATTTTTTATATGATAGGTGTCATGCAAATGTGATAAATGCAAAATGTAAAATGTGTGATATGATTACTTATGATGATATGCATACTAAAGTAAATGTAAATGCAATAAATTATCTTCTTAATGATGCATGTGCTAAATTCAGTTTGGTAATTCTTTATTTTATTTTACCTTAATAGAGGGGAGTGAGGGTAAAAACCACAATACTTTGATAAGCCCTACAATTTTACTTTCCACTCACATATTTCATCATCCTTTTTCCTTGAAAAAAACTCAGTTTCTCCACTTTATTTTCATTTTACCCTCATTATCCAACACTTCAAGTGTGATTGGATTATGTGTTAGGAAATGGGTATCCTTACAGTAAGTTAACGAATTTGCATGTCTTCCTGGGTTTTGGTTAGATAATATGTACTTTGCAAGACTCAATAAGATAGCCTTTTATTTTTATGATGGAAGAACAAGTGTAAAATTATCTAAGAGCACTCATGAGCTATGAAGGGTTTTTCCAACAATACCAATGTTATACAATTATTCTACATCATAAGTTGTACAAACCTAAATAACCATTCAACAAAGACTTTTTGTAACTAAATAATTTGAATGAAATGGAACTACTGATGTAGGATTCTTCATTAGTAGTAGTATGATTGTAATTTTGTAATTGTTGTATCAATTTACTTTTAAATGTAACTACTCTTATAAAACAATTTAATTTTGTTCCACCATTTTAGACACTTAGGCTATTCAACATAAATATAGGTTGAAAAGAGGAGAATGATACAAGACTTAATTATTTTTTATTGGATGCTCATCATAGGTAATTATATTTTTTTTTTGGAAAATTGATTACCTTCCTACACGCTAGGCATGAACCACTAGAAATTAGTATGAAGATAAGATAGTTACGAAGTTTTTTTTTGTATAAAAAATAAGAGAATTGAACTAGAGAGGTTCAACTATTTGTGGGAAAACTATATATCAACTAGATCAATTGTTGCATGCAGTATCAAAGCATGGATGTCAGAACCTTGAGGATCATGATATGACTACATGTACCAATATTCTAATGGCCCCCAATTGAGGAGGGAAGTTATGGATGCCTAGGGTATGAGGGACTTGGCTAGAAGGATGATCATGCCCCTAGATGAGACCACCATTGAACGATGATGATGGAGATGAGTGGTTATATATTTATTGGAAGTATGACCCCCATTTTGTACTTAGAGAGTGATGAACTTCTATTTAGTAATTCGAGCTTTTAGTGATATGAGAAAATGAAATATATTAAAATTATTGCACTAAGAGTTTAAATCATAATTACATTCTCAAAGGAAAGGAAAATGTTATGCACATGATAAACATTTTTCAATTGCATACCAAGAAGTTGGAAATTAAGACAAGCATGGGGGTTATTGACATGAGGATCAAGGACATCAACAAACAAGTAGATCATAGCTTTATATTTGGCCTAAACTAGTAGATTCAATACAAACACCATTTTAGTTGAAAAGGTTATGCAAAGGGGAAAAATGACCTAGTCTATTAGGGTAAGATTCCACATGTAATAGCTCACTTTATTCACATAATTCATGTAGCAGAAAGACAAGGGATCCATCTAAATGACGAAAGAAGACAACTTATGAAATGCAAATATAATGAAAGGGATGTGAAGAGCATATCTATATACAAAATAAGGGATTCCTCTCAAATACATATTACAAGTAAAAATTATTTAAATAGATAATGTTACAACGGTTAGGGAGAAGTTTTACTTATAATGTTGTAAGTAAGCATGTCCTCTTTCCTAGACATTGTTTAACAATATAAGGACCTTGCTATAACATTTTAAACTTTCCAACCCCCAAGACATCATGACCTTCATCCAACATAAAGACTAGATTCCACTCATGGAAGAAATGAGGGTGAAATTTATGGTCGTATTGAAATTTATGCCATGCTTAATTACCTTGATACTATCAATAAATAGGGTAGGAAAAAAATAACCAACATAGATAATTTTTGGGGGTGGTATTCAAAGGTGGCAATCATAAGCACTACTAGCACATGCTTTTAATACCTAATTTATCTCATCATGAGATAGGAAATTGCATAATAAAGTATCAACCACCACTGATAAAAAATACCTCTAGTATGAGGAAATACTGAGAGGCTTGATGAAAAATACATTATGTTCCATCATAGGAGAAATGGGGACAAAAATTTTGTGTTTGTAAATAAACTAGAATTTTTTCATACCAAGGATTGTCAATGGACATGTTGAACAAATGTTTTTTAGGAAGGTCATTATTCAAGGCATGGTCAGAAATGCAGGAAATACGGGCCAATGATTTCTTATTCATGTATAATGAATATTAAGTCAAGCTCTTAAAGGATGGTGATCCAATGAGAAATTTTACCTTTTTAATCTCACCAACAGAAGAGGAATAACATATGGTTAGAATTCATTGTGACCTTTATCTCACACATTAAGATATAATGACATTTCTTTTGAATAAAAAAATAACTACCAAGAATCAATTTTGATCATGGTTATAGGAAAAATAGTGTCTGACCAAGTTCTTACTAATGTAATAGATGATGTGCTCACATCCATCCTTCTTGTCCTTAACTAGGACTTTAGCGATAGAAAAGGGAGAAGCATAAATATAAGGGATGAAAACTTTGTTGAAGTGAATGATCTTTGTTGGTGCATTCCAATGTAACAAGTCTTGGGAGAGATGAGCCATCATGGGAGAGATGAGGACTAAAATTGCATGTTTGTGAATAAACTAGAATGTTTCCATACCAAGTATTATCAGTGGAAATGTTGAAAAAATGTTTTTTTAGGAAGGGCATCATTCAAGGGACGATCTACCACACTATTTGGGAGGTCATAAATGAGGTAAATAAGGGCCAATGATTTATTAATATTGGGTGTAATGAATACTAAGTCAAGCTCTTGAAGGATAGTGATCCAATAAGAAAATTTAAGAATGACAACTCACCAACACAAGAGGAATGACATAGGATTAGAATTGATCATGACATTTGTATTGCACATTAAGATATGATGGCATTTCTTTTGAATAAAAAAATAACTACCAAGACTTAATTCTCATCATAGTTATAAGAAAAATAGTGTTGAACAAGTTTTTACTAATGTAATAGATGATGTGCTTGCATCCATCCTACTTGTCCTTAACTAGGAATTTAATGATAGAAAAGGAAGAAGCAAAAATATAAGGGATGAAAACTTTTTTGAAGTGAAGAGGGCTAGTCCAAGGTGTTAAAATAAGGGAAAGTATCAACATTTCAAAGGGATAACGAGCTTGATCATCCCATTCAAAGGGTATGTTATGTCATATCAATGGTAAAAAACCATGAGAGTGAATGGTGTAATCATTAATAAACCATTGCAAGAAGTTAGATTTACCTTGAAGGATTTGCAATTGTTGGAGGGTACAAGGTGGTTAGAGTTAGTAATGGAATAAAATTTCAAAGGGTCAATAATGATGCATAATTTGGAAATTATATATATATATATATATATATATATATATATATATATATATATATAGTCTGTGTGTGTGTGTGTGTGGAAATATTTTTTGATATGAAATGTGATAGATGCAAAATGTAAAATATTGAATTTGATTGCATATGATGATATGCTTAGTAAAGTAAATATAAAGTGCAATAAATTATCTTTGTAATGATTCATGTGGTAAATGACAATCTAGGATATTATTTGAAATGGTATCCATTTAGTGATTCTAGCTTCTAGGGATATGAGAGAATGAAATGGATTAATTTCATTGCACTAAGAGTTTTGTTAGGAAAAATACTTAGGGGGGTTGAATCAATAATTTTAACTTTTCATTTCATATTCTAAATTCTATATGCTATTTTTCTTCATGCAACCAATGTATGTACGTGACTCTTGTGAATGCAAGCACCATATATCCATTCAACTTAATTTGGCATATATTTAATCTATGACTTAACTTAACTAATGCAGTATTAATTCATTCACCATCCAGAATGCAATAAAGAATAGACAAATCACAGCACGTAATAAACACACATAGACCACTAGGACTTTAGGTGGAAATCCAATGTCAGAGAAAACCACCATTGTCGTTTTCTTTGTCTTATTTCTTATTATATAAAGAAAATATTCATTACATTTTTATACTGGTGCAGACACTTACCACCTGCAGGAGGCTACAGCCTCCGCTAGTTCTCCAACACCCACTGAAAGGGAGCTACAACCCCCTAAACTCGTTTACAGACTCCTAGTAGAAGGGAGATCCTACCCCCTTTCTTAAGGTTGTAACCCTCGGCTCCTTGTGGGCCACTTTTTAGAATGTTTCAGACTAGATTCACCTGTCATGCAGTCATCAAACAAATTGTATGTCACCTTTCATCAAATTTTCATACTAGATCCACACTAACAATAAACCCAAACCAATATCCAAACTGAAATACCGAAACACAAAGTTGAATCACTAAATCTTTGTAAATCAACTTAATCTCTAAAGCATCAAACTACTGAATACATAACCCAACCAGAACAAAAGAATTTCATATTATGTATGAAGATGTTCTTAATAGAACCAACATATATGTGTACTTACTTTGCATAAAACCCACGCACATATCTCAAATCATTGAACATTGACTCATTTGGCTAATTGAATCATTGTAACACTGAATCAAGTACTGAACCAATCATAGATCAGTGAACCATACCCAATCATCATAACTGATAAATATAGAAATCCATAACTCAATCAACCCAAACAACATTGGTAGATATAGATCATGCTTATCAATACATCGTTGACAAACAACAACAAATAGAACAAACATCATCAACAGTTATCATTAGGCATCACTATAGAATAGATCTACCTCATAATATATACGTGATTATTATCAAGCAAACTAATGTATTTATGCACTTATAATGTGGAACACCCATGTATAGATCTCAACATACTGAAAAATACATTACTGAATATATAAGCTACTACCCATAAACAATCCACATATGTACATGACTATTCATAAACAAACCTACATACAGATTTGAAAAAATTCACTACGAACACAATTCCCATTCCGCAAACCTCATTGTCACATATTCATATCACTGCATCATTATAACCAAATATCTATCATTATTAGCTCTAAGTATAAACAAATCAAGCAATTGTATTCATCAATATTTACTACACTTTCATATCTATCATATCTGCGCCATCTCCTTGCTCCCTGGTGCACACCTGTTTTAGATCAAATTCTATATGAATAACTCATTCACTTGCACACCTAACACCTTGATCTCCATCTCATTATATAGCTTTAGACTTGGTCAATACCTTAGGTAAATACTTTGGTAATGTCAACAGTATTTGTTGATGGGATCAAATGAATGTTGAGGCTCCAATTACTATGGGCCAATACCAAGGTAATGACCCCTAGTATCCAGATTAACATGGTTTGGATTATGTAAGTGACTTCTACTTACAAGACCTGTGTATGTACGCGACCCTTCTTCATAGGAATTGTGTATACTTTCTCAAACTTCACTGTTGTCATCCATCTGTAACTGAATTTCCATTTCTCTATCCATATGCTCTATAACATTTGTACCAATCTGCATGACTTCCATAATCATCATATTAACACAATGTTGACATATTTATCAAGCAAGTTTCCATCAAGGAAAATACATTAACCATAATGCCAACAATCTCCCCCTTTGGACTTGATGGCAACCACTTTGGTGTTTGGACACCATTTGCAAACACCTACAAACACCAAGTTTTCTCTCCAAACACCAATCTTTTATCCCCTTTGACATCAAGGGAAAAGGGTTGATAAAAGTACTTCTCTTGTAGTGTTGATCGTTGTAGGTATGATCTATTGAATGAAAGTTGTATATTGACCATGCTCCCCCTGAGCATATGTTGGACCTTCTAAAGATATACAAAAAAAGTATAAGGCTTTATGACTCAACCAAATATGACCTTTCCTATCACCAATGACTCTATGTTCCCATGATTACATCAATCACCCAACATAACATGGTTACATAGAGACAGTTATGCTCTATTTATATTATATGCACAAAATAAGAGATTGCTTCAAAGAAAATGATGTGGTCCATCAATGGTTTGATCACGCAAAAGAAGCATTCCTCCCCGACAAACTTTCAAATATGTATTATGAGGTTAAAAAATAGTTAAAAATATTGATTTTTGGAGGCAACACGTATTAATGAGGTTAGAAAATAGTTAAAAATAATGACTTTTGGGGAAATTTTGGGGGCAATGTGCTATGGTATTTTTGTTTTTTAGTTTACTCTTAGTATGCATTTAATGGTGTTTGGTAATTTTACCTAGTCTTTGAGGTTGACTTAGTTGACTTTATGGTTCAAGTATGTGAAAAACAAATAAGTCCCAGAGTAATGAGGAGTCTCTATGTTTAGTCTAAGAAACCTTGTTAATGAGAAATCTAGTTCATGATATATCACCCTTTAAACCTATGTAATGTGCATTGAAATTAATAAGGGAATGTATTTTTGAATCAATGGAAGAGGGAATCCTTGAAAAGCACCCTAAGGTATAAAGCACAAGATAATTAACAAGGGGTTCACACCAAGACATGACAAGAAGGGGAAAATCTTTTTGAACTTGTCGTGGACAAACTAAATAATGAAATTTGATTTGTGAGTTCCAAGTTAATGGTCTGATCCTCCTCTTGAATTTCAATGGTTTAGTTTATTAAATTAGGATCATTTTTCCTAAGGGAAGTCCTCAACAATCTCTTAGGTGATAGCATAGATGTGGAGAGCATAAGTAACCCCCCAAAAGGATGCATTGACACAACATAGAGAAAATAGGGTGAAAAGTTACAATAGGCTAAAGCGAGATTTGGCCTAGTTTATATGTTGGGACTAGAGTAAAAAAAACAATATCCACACTGGGGTTGGTGAAGAGGTAACTAAGAGGAAAATGGGTTTAAACAATTTTGTTTTTTGTATGTATGGTTGGCTTCAGAGTGATATGGAGGAATAAAGAATTTGAAGATACACGAGTTAATTGTTTTTTATTAGATGCTAATCATAGGTAATTATATTCTTCTTTTTTAAAAGTGCTTACCTTCTTGCATGTTAGGCAGGAAACACTAGAAATTAGCAGGAAGTTAAGATATTTAGGAAGTTTATGTTTGTATAAAAACTAATAGAATTGAACTCGAGAGGTACAACTATTTGTGAGGCCAACTATAGATCAACTAGATCAATTGTTGCATGGAGTATCAAAGCATGGATGTCGGATCCTTGAGGGTCATGATATGTCTACATGTACCCACATTATAATGGCCCCCAATTTTGAGGAGGGAAGTTATGTATGCTTAGGGTATGAGAGACTTGGCTAGAAGGATGATCATGCCCCTAGCATGAGACCACCATTGAACGATAATGACGGAGATGAGTGGTTATAGATAGATTGGAAGTATGGCCCCCATTTTGTGCTTAGAATGTGATAAGCATGCATCGGTTCTAGAGTGATGGAATCTTACTTAGTAATTCTAGCTTCTAGGGATATGGGAAAATGAAATATATTAAAATGATTGCTCTAAGAGTTCAATTGATAATTACATTCTGAAAGGAAAGGCAAGGGGTATGCACATAATAAACATTTTTCAATTGCATAACAAAAAGTTGGGAATTAAGACAAGCATGGGGGTTATTGACATGAGGATTAAGGACATCAACAAATAAGAAGATCATAGCTTCATTTTTGGACTAAACTAGTAGATCCAATATAAGAACTATTTTAGTTGAAAATATTATGCAAAGAGGGGAAATGACCTATGTTATTAGGGCAAGATTTCACATGTAATAGCTCACTCTCTTCGCATAATTGATGTAGCAGAAAGACAAGGGGTCCATCTACATGACGAAAGAAGGGGTCCATTTAAACAGCGAAAGAAGACAACGTGTGAATTGCAAATATAATGAAAGGGATGTGAAGGGCATATCTATATACAAGATAAGGGATTCCTGTCAAAGACATATTACGAGTAAAAATTATTTAAATAGATCATGTTACAAGGGTTAGGGAGAAGTTATACTTATAATGTTGTAAGTAAATATGTCCCCTTTCCTAGACATTGTTTGACAATATAAGGACCTTTCTATGACATTTTAAACTTTCCAACCCCCAAGACATCATGAACTTCATCATACACAAAGACTAGATTCCCCTCACGGAAGACACGAGGGCAAACCTTATGGTCATATTGAGGCTTAGAATTGTTTTTCCATTTCAATGGTTTGTAATTCAATGTAGTGATCTTTGTTGGTGCATGCCAATGTAACAAACCTTCATTCTAATAGGTTAGTATCAAGGAGGATTTCAATTACTAGATTTGATACTCAATCGATAAAATTGCCTCATGTGCATGAACAATATGAAAATGAGTGACTCCTATGTCAATTTTAATAGTTCTCCAATAGGTATGTAAGGTAGGGAAGAGAGTATGATGCCATTTCTTTCAGGACAGCAAACTCGGTTATAAAATGGTTTAAAATATATAAGTGGTAGTGCCATGATATTGTTGAATATCAACGTTGCTTCAACCCATTTCATGAAATATTTAATGATTGCAATAATGTATTTATGGCCCCTACAGAAAGGAAGGTTACATTCCCTAAAATTAGTAGTACATTTTCAAAAAAGGTCTCATGGTCATTATGAGGCATAATGGATCTAGCAGAGCTCATGCACTAGGGGAAAGAATTGATAGTTGATGCAATGCTTAATTACATTGATACTATCAATAAATAGGATAGGAAGAAAATAACCAACATGGATAATTTTTTGGGTGGTAGTCAAAGGTGGCAATCATAAACACGTGACTATGGCATGCATTTAATACCTAATTTATCTCATCATGAGTTAGGAAATTGCATAATAAAATATCAACCGCCATTGATAAAGAATATCTCCTATGAGGAAATACTAGAGGACTTGATGAAAAATAAATTATGTTCCATCATGGGAGAGATGAGGACTAAATTTCCATGTTTGTAAATAAACTAGAATGTCACATACCAAGGATTGTCAATGGACATGTTGAACAAATGTTTTCTAGGAAGGTCATCATTCAAGTCATGGTCTACCATACTTGGGAGGTCAAAAATAAAGGCAATAAGGGCAAATAATTTTTTATTCTTGTGTGTAATGAATACTGATTCAATCTCTTAAAGGATAGTGATCCAACAAGAAAATTTACCATTGAAAACTCACTAACACAAGAGGAATAACATAGGGTTAGAATTCATCGTGATATTTGTTTCGCAAACTAAGATATAATGACATTTATTTTGAATAAAAATAATAACTTCCAAGAGTAACTTCTCTTCATAGTTATAGGAAAAATAGTGTTTGACCAAGTTCTTAATAATGTAATAGATGGTGTGCTCACAGCCATCCTTCTTGTCCTTAACTAGGACTATAGTGATAGAAAAGGAAGAAGTAGGAATATAAGGGATGAAAAATTTGTTGAAGTGAATGATCTTTGTTGGTTCATTCCAATGTAATAATCCTTGGGAGATATGAGCCATCATGGGAGAGATGAGGACTAAAATTTTATGTTTCTAAATAAACTAGAATGTTTCCATACCAAGTATTGTCATTGGAAATGTTGAACAAATGCTTTTTTAGGAAGTTTATCATCTAAGGGATGATTTACCACACTATTTGGGAGGTCTGAAATGAAGTCAATAAGCGCTAATGATTTCGTATTCTTGTTTGTAATGAATACTAATTCAAGCTCTTGAAGGATAGTGATCCAACAAGAAAATTTACCATTGATAACTCGCCAACTCAAGAAGAATAACATAGGGTTAGAATTGATCATGACATTTTTCTTGTGCATTAAGATATGATGATAATTATTTTGTATTTAATAAATAGCTACCGAGACTAACTTCTCATCATAGTTATAGGAAAAATAGTGTCTAACCAATCTTTTAATAATGTAATAGATAGCGTGCTCACATCCATCTTTCTTGTCCTTAACTATGAATTTAGTGATAGAAAAGGAAGAAGTAGAAATATAAGGGATGAAAACTAAGTGAAGAGGGATAATACAAGGTGATAAAATAAGGGAAATATTCAACCTCTCAAAGGGATAATGGGCTTGGTCATACCATTCAAAGGGTATGTTATAGCATATCAATGGTAAAAAACTAGGTATGCATTGCTCGAGGTTCTATTTGCATATGCCACTAATCTTCCTTAACCTTCTTTCCTTATCTCACATCATTTATAATGAAATTGGAGGTTGAAACCTTGATCACACATTTGACTGACACTTAGAAGATTATGTTTTAACCCTTCAACATACAAGACATTATTTGCTTTAGTATTTCCATCATCAAGACTAATCATACGTTTTCCAACTATCCTTGTAGAAGCATTATCCCAAAAGGTAATGTTTCCTCCTTTTTCTTCCTTTGGTGTGAGAGATTTGCTTTAATCCCCTATCATTTGTTTTGATTATCCACTACCAATGTACCATTGGCTTCCTTTGTTTTAATCATATAGTGCAAGTCAACATTTTTCCTTCTTTCATTCTTCTTACTTCCTTTTCCACTCTTTTGTGTATTCTTCTCTATGCCCGATAAGAACATAGTCTTCCTTGTTTTGTTTATGAGAATTTATTATGTTGCTTCTACAATCATGTGTTATGTTCCCATAGTTATTGTACTTATAACATTTCATATTGTAATCAAGTAGGGGAGAAAATGAATTGTAGTTTCTATCAACAAACCCATGAGAAATTCCAATTTTGTTGCTCACATAGTAATTCTTTGAGGTATTATAATATCCTCTATTTCCTTTTCTCACGTAATCACTTCTTCCATAAGCTTTTAAATTTGTTTCTTTATGACCAAAATTATTGCATGAAAAATAATAGCCAAGGAAGATATTTTGGTACTAGCTGATGAAAGTCCTTCTCAGTCAAACAACACTTCTGAACTCATTCTTCTTTTTCTTGTGAGAAGAACCAATTTTTTGTCAATCCTCATTTACTTTCCTAATGTTTCTTTAATTGTTGATGGATCCTTTGATCATTTTAGCATGGATTTTAGGATTTTCTTCATTTTTTGTTTATGATGGTTTTGTGACCTTAGTGCTTGCATCTCCCTCAGGGGTCTTTTGTTTTTCACCAAATCAAATCCAAGACATATATTGATGAGTGGTGACCTTTGGAAACTTATAATACTATCTAACATTTCAAAACTCTTTACAAACTTCAAGCTTGTATTGAACTAATCATTTATTTTCTTTGGTTCCTTTCTTAAGGAAATGATTTCAGCTTCTAGCTTCTCACAATTTATTCCTTTTCTTTCAGTTGCCTTCTCACCACTTCTTATATAATTTTTACCTCTTCTAGTTGAGTCTTTAAGATGATATTTTATTTTCTATTTCATCAAGATCATGATCTTCTTTTCATATTTTTTCAATTACTTCTTCTTCTTTTTATGTTTTCCCCTAGCCTTTCCTATTTCTTCTAAGGCACTAACAATTTCTACTTCAAGATTCACTTCCCCATCAATGTCTTCTTCTTTTTAATCTAATTTTTCTTTATTATTTTATTATTTGTATTTATCAGTAGACTTTGTATCCGTGGCTATGAAGAGGAATTATTCTTTGTCAATATCATAAACATATCCATCACTTTCTTCAGACAAGCTATTGTCCTCTCTATAGTAAAAACTCTTCTTCTTAGTATATTTTCCTTTTTTGTGTCTATAAGGTTTGCTTTTATTGCTATGTTCTTCTTCATCATCACTATCTTCCCTTTTTTCATATCGACATTTAGTAGGAAAATGACCTACTCTACTACAATTAAAAAAATTGAATGGTAGATTATCTTTGTATTTTTTAGATCCTCATTTTAGCTTTCTCATAAATTTTGCTTCTTTTGCATCTAATTCATGGCTAGAAAAATTGTAGTATTTGTGTCTTTTTTGTCTTCTTTAATGCTTTTACAGATTCTCCCTTTTGTGTTGGTTTTTCTTTTTATATCCTCATTTAATATATTTTGAGAATCTCATGTAGCTCATCCATTGTTAGTTTCTCTAGATCCTTCATTTCTTTAATGAAAAAAATTGTAGCATCAAATCTTAAGGGAAGTGACCGTAGCACCTTTTGCAAAATAATTGGTTCTTCAATATTCTCACCAATTCCTCTAATGATGTTG
The DNA here is from genome assembly GCA_031772625.1 of Pinus tabuliformis. Lineage (NCBI taxonomy): Eukaryota > Viridiplantae > Streptophyta > Pinopsida > Pinales > Pinaceae > Pinus > Pinus tabuliformis. The sequence continues at coordinate 835,996,193 of CM062816.1, forward strand.
ACAATTTCATGCACATGGAGGAATTAGGATACAACATTTTCTTTATGTCTTTCATTTTTTAGGCTCTCATATTGTCTTCTGTGAGTTTGGAGCTTTACCTTCCTCACCTTATCATCGCCTTCATATATGTTTTGAAATTTTCCCCAAATTTCTTTTTTCAAATCACAATTTATCACCTTGTAAAATTATAATTCTGATAGATATCATTCATGACTTTTGCATTATGTTCATTAGCCTTATTCCCAATTGTATCCATCCAACAAAAAAAAAATTGGGGCTACATAACCAGTCACAACTGATTTCCAAATATCAAACCAAAGAGCCATCAGATAAGTCCAAATCCTTATACTACAGAATACGTAGTTTGTTCCATCAAAAAATGGGCCTTTGTTTGCAGAGAAACCTTCTTGACCAACCATGTGTGATCCCAAAATCTACCTTCCAATAGTTAGCTTGTCTTTTACGGAACCTGCTATGACATCAATTGTTGAACTAGTGCTTATATTGAGACGGGTGTGAATTAGTATGAGACCTTTATTTTTATTTTAAATAAGCATCAATTAGTAATTCATTAACTTAAAACATTAAATGCATGTAAACTCAAATCATAGTACATAGAGTTTAATGTGGAAACCCTTGCAGGAGATAACCAAAAAACTTATCTTTATAATTGTTTATAGGCACAGGCCTATTTTTACAAAGCTTGTAGGAACCAACCTACTAAAGACACCAATCTCCTTAGTTGAGCACCAACTCAGCAAGATATTGTGTAGGAACCAACCTACTGGATACACTAATATCCTTGTCTAAGCACCAACTCAACAAGACATATATAGGAACCAACCTAATAACTTTGCATGGAGTACTTCTAACTTCACCTACATGCTTCAAACTTCATGCATATCACAGCATCATCATGCCCTTAAATTTCATGTTCTATTGCCTCTCCTTGCTTCATACGTTATACAAGACTTCAAACCCTAGTCAAATTTAGCCTTCATGCCCTAGCGAGCATCATATTATTATTCCCCATGATATAATAATCGAGTAGTGAACTTCACATCTTCAAAACAACTATTGGGCGTGTTATATTCTTTCCACGATTAGCCCAAGTGTCATTACATTGTGTCAGGCACAGTGGTGGGGTTGCAAGGGGATGACATCCCCCCCTACCAAGGGATTTACAAGGGGGTGGCATCCCACATGTGCAAGGTCTGGGGCAGTGCCCCAGGATAGTGGGTGAACCTAGCCATGGTTTTGCGCGGGGTTTCGCACATGGTTTTGGGCATGATGATTTTTTTCCCATGGTATTTTGTAAATCCAGTCAAGGGAACTATGGTTATGTCCTAATCTAGGTTTAATGGATTAGGGTTTATGAATGCTTCGACATGTATGTAATGTATCGTAACATTGAAAGGACTATAATGAAAAATCAATCTGGTTTTCCTGGTTTTCGCTTCCAGGAGAAATTTGTTGTGTGTGTGTGTATATATATATATATATATAATCTAGTTGCGCGTATTTTTTGTACAGGGTTAAAACCTAAAACGATGCACTTCACTGGATTGTAGATCTTAGTCCTTCATAGTGCATCATTAACACTCCAAGAAAACTCCTTAGACTCCTCTTGTGCACCTTGAAACCCCAAGAATACTTTCCAACTCCTCTTGCACACATCAAATCTATTTTGTGTGCTTATACTTTAACATTATTGCTTGGATACACTTCAAATGCATTATCTATCCTTTATTTATAATGTTTATGCATTCACTTATGGGGCCAACTTGTAAAACTGGCTAAGTCTACTTGTATTTTATGGATGGGCCAACCTGAAAGAATCTTTCACATCTTTTCATTCTTGTGGAATTATAGGGAGTGCCAAATATTGATGGAAAGGTCTTCGAATAATATTTTGAACCATATATCCTATGCTCACATTTGAGCTAGACATTTAGAGTAAAAAGGCCTTCTAAATATAGGTTGTCCAAATTGGGCATCAAAAGTTCAAAAACAATATTTCCAACAATCTCCATATTGTAATCTTTATATCGGACATCTTTAGTCTTCCCCTATCTTTGACATTAATGACAACAGTATTTTCAACATCTTGTCATACACGCATTACTATGCAATTCTACAAAATGCTCCCTCCCACCATCCAAAATCATTTTCTCTAACTTGTTTTTGTCTTCCACAAAGTCAATAAACATGTCACTTCTTTTAGTTATATGCTTGAAGCTCCATCCACTAAAAAAAAAAATTGATTGACTTACCTCCCAATTGGGATGCCACAAAAGTATTTAACTCCTCTTTTTCATATTAAGCAACAGTAGCTTACTTCTTTCCCACCTATTTGTGGTTGTGTTACTCATTCCATAACCTTTTTCTATAGACATTCCTAGTGTGACCAAATTTTACTACAATAATAGAAAATTGTAAATTCTTAGTTTGATTTTCAACAACCAAAAGGTGTATTTTTGCTTCTATAATGTCTCTTACTTCTACTTGCATTTTCCCTAATTTTTTCTACAAAAGGCACTCTCAAAATATATTACATTATTTTGTTTAAATTAGTTTTCCCATTAATCCTTCTATAATAATGGAATCCACAACGTATTCAGTGTAATTATACTCAGTGTTGGAGTGGCATTTAGGGTTTTGATAAAAATTTCAAGGGATAAAGATAAGTTCTTCAAAGTAATTACAACATAGTTTTGATCTACATCTAATTCTTTATGTATTACAAGCATTTGATCCCATAAGTCTTTCAATTTCAGTAAGTGTTTTGAAATTGAATCACCCTCCATCAGTATTGAAACCACAAAATTATGAGATGAAACCCCTCCCCCCCCCCCCCACTTTCCCAAAAGTCACATGAATCTCTCACAACTTTGACCAAACTGTAGAGGCGTCATTTGTGTCTTTTGGTGGGGGGAGCGTGCCATCCATCATGAACAACTTTATCAACATCAATATTTCTCAATTCTTGAATCAAATTGTTTTTTTGTTGATCATCAAGATCTCTCCAGACCTTACTAATGATAAACCTTGACATTCAAAAAAATTAGAAGATAGAAATCATGCACTTCTTTCAGACCTTAAACTTGTGATTATTAAACTTCCCATTAATGTCCAAGAACATGTTTGAACTACTCATAATTCATTTCAACATGAAAACAATAAGAACTATTAAAAATAATGAAACAACTTATATAAAAAAATGAAATTATCACCACAAAAAATATAAATAAATAAATAAATAATCATAAAACACCATTATATTAGTATAACATCAACCCAATTCTTTGTCCACAATTTTGCTATAGAATTATTTATTTCCCTCTCTAATCCTCAAATCCACCAGACACTAGAATTGTTTTGTAAATTTCTAAAATAAATGTTGTTTTATATTTCAAACCAAAATTTGAAAACTAATATCAAGGATGTGTATAGTACAATTTGGTTTTACACCAATCTCTCACAAGTTAGCCTTAGGATTCATGCCATATTTTGTTTCATCAAAGTTCGCACATATATCGACACTTAGGTCACAAATCATGCCTTAAAAATCACAACCATATTCTACTATTCAAAATCATTTACTTCAAGAGTCACATCAAAAATATATTATCTTAGGATTTGTGCCTAGATTCTACTAATAAATTATGTCTATTGACTTCCTTGCAATTCATGCTTCTACAACTCAATTTGTAGGTTGAACTACCTCAAATTCCAGGTTACTTTTCTTAAAAATTGTGCCAATGCTACAAATCCATTTCTCAAAAATTTGCTCCAATGTGTACCACCTTCTTGGTCTTATTATATCTTATATGACATCATAGTGCTCCAACATCTTCATTATGTATCTTGGAGAAACAATCTTGGCTCCATGGTTGTAGTACCATATCAAAAATTACATCAATGGCAGAATAAAATCACACCAACAAATTGAGAGAGCATCATTTGAATGGATTGTTTTGTTCAAAAAAAATTGTATGATACACGGTGGAAATGATTATACATGTTTTCATAATTAGAAAATAATTAAAAGATTTTACGATAAAATGTAAATTTTAACTTAAATTCTTAAATATAAATATTAAATATCTAATTTGATAGATAAAAAATTAAAAAATAATAATAATACTATTTTAAATAAATAAAATAAAAGTGAAGAAATCAATACTCTAAATAAATAATAATAAAAAAAGAAAAAAAAAATTGTAAAATTAGAGATCCTATCGGACCAAAATAGTAAATACATCTACTAAAATAAGTATAAAGGTGATTAAAATAAGTAGATAGTTGCTAGGTAAAGTATCTAAAATAAATTAATAATTACATAAATCCAATATTAATATATATTATTAATAAGTAAATATATTATTATTTAAATTTGAATAAAATAAAATAGGTAGATAGTTGTCTAAAATAAATAGGTAAGATATTTAAAATAAATTATAATTACATAAATCCAATATATTATTAATATAATTAATTTAAATTTAAAAAAAGGTAAAGAGTTTAATAGGAAAGAGAAAGTGTATTTAAAATAAATTAATAATTACATAAATCCAATATGTTATTAATATAATTAATTTAAATTTTAAAAAAAATGTAAAGAGTTTAATATGAAAGAAAAAGTGGTAATTAATTGTAAAAATAAATACAACAACAAAATTAATAAGTTGAGAAAGTATCAAATTAAAGGTATTCTAAAAGAGTCATTAAAATAGATAGCTCTTATTTAAGAGAAAAATGAGCTTAACTAATGCGGAAGTGTATTTTCCAATGTCAACCTTATAATGGTCTTAGGATTTATAAGAGGAAGTTAGATTTTAAAGTAATTTTATTATTTTCGTAAGATGCATTAGTTTTACATGGATTTGGTTTTTTAAAGTAATTTTATTATTTTCGTTAGATGCATTGGTTCTACATGGATTTGGTTTTTTTCAAAAGTTTGATGGATATGTTTTTTTCCCTATGTAATAAGACAAATAAGTTTATTTTAGTTGGATTTTTAGGAAATTTAAGAAGAGATAGAGGTTTGTTAAAATATTCTTATAATTATAGGGTTTGAATAAAGATTTGTTCAGCCAAATGGTTTAGTTTTAAAAAAAATCACGCGTAGTTGTGTAGTAGTGGTTGTGTAGTAAAAAAAAGGAGAGAATGGTAAAGAGTGTGAGAATGATAATGTGATGTGTGGAGTAGTGGAGTGATTATGAATATTATGTAATTTTTTAAATATCATTTAATAAAGTTATATAATTGGAATATCTGCTAATCATAATTATATATGTATAATTTTTCTATGAGGTTGGTTTCCTATATTTATTTTTCCATAATTCAATTCTTGTATATTAGTGCACACTTGTATAATTTCTATATGAAGTTGGTTTCTTATATTTATTTCTCTGTAATTGAATTCTTGCATATTAGCGTACACTTGTATAATGTCAGATTGGAGTAAACAGGTAGGTAGAAGGGGCATAATCTATCAAATATTGTTAACTGGATGGAAAGATTCTTCCCAATATTACAAGGTTCCATAGTGAAGTTCCATATCTTGATTTAATCCTTACTAGAAGTTTGTTTTAATTAGAAATACCAAAAACCTTACACTTGACACACAAAATGTCAATTGATTGGAATAATTTAATTACTTAACGATTATGTTATAGAAGCATACTAGGTATTTAAATACAAAGGTTTTTTTGGCCTAATCTCCTTAATTATGAATAGTTCAATGTTCCATATCAGATCAATTTGAAACTATGGTAAAAGTTGTGCATTGAATAAATTTATGATACCCAATATCCTAGTATCTAGGAGAAAATGCTTTAACTTATGGCAATAATTTTATATACTAGGATGTGAAATTGTCCATAATTAATACACTCATTTTGTACATTTTATAATGTGTTCCTTCGGTATGGTGAAGTTTTAAAATCCCAATGTGTTGAAACCTTATATCCAGTTATGTTAAATATCATAAAAGGAGTATTTTCACTTGACATTCTACCTATACTAAGACAAAAATGTAATGGCGAAAATTGTGGGTTGCATTGATTCCCATAACTTGATAGCTTGAGATTTTAATACGTCTAATAAAAAAAAATGCAGGTAATTTCGATGATGGGAATTGGTTTTAGCAAGTATATGGAAATCTTTGTAGGAACCATAACCATGTGATAAGGAGAAACAAGCTAAAAAAAAGTCTGAGAGAGAGGTGAAAAGAATAAGAAATTACATAAATTTTTGGTTTAGAGTAGGAGTGTTCATTATGAGAGAAAAATGGAACAAAGAGGACCAGGAATAGGTCAAGGAAGATCAGTAGCAATTGTGGTTTTTCTAGGCGATATGAGATGCATTCAAACAAGGATGAAAGTCATAGAGACTACTTAGAGAAGACCAATTGACACAAGAAATGTCAGAAAGAAAGAAGAATCTTATAATGAAGAAGAGTCATAGCTTGGTGAAGAATCAGTAGAAGAAAGGATGTTGAAGATGATGACTAGATAATGAGTTTCAAACCAAATATGGACATACCTAGGTACAAAATTAATCTAAATGTTGAAGAATTGGTAGACTAAATCAATACTATGGATAAATATTTTGACTATGAAGATGTTGATGATGAAATAGAGTGAACATTATATGGCTAGAATGAAGGGTCATGCAACATTATGGTGGGATGCAGTGCAAGTATACTGGAGAAGTAAAGGTAAATCCAAAATTAAAATATGGGACAAGATGGTGGCAAAATTCAAAGGTGAGTTCATGCCTAAATATTACAATTTAAATATTTTCAAGAAAATGCAAAACTTTAGGCAAAAATCTATGCTAGTGAAAGAATATACTGAAGAATTTCATAGAATAAATACAAGAGTTGGACATATGGAAGAATATATGGAAAATATAGTTATGTACATTAACAGTTTGAGGTATTAAATCCAAGATGAGATTAACATTTTATTCCCAAGAAAAGTTGAGGTTGCTTATTGAATTTCTTTAAAAGATGAAGAGAAGATAGTTAGAAGACAAAGTTAGAAAAGTAGAGGAAGGAGTCTAGTTAGGGGAAGAGGACGGCAAAGAAGTAGAGGAGAGTTCCAATCTCAAAGGAAGAGATTTTAGAGGAAGAATATAGCATTCCAAAGGTAGATGCAAAGATATATATTACAAAATAAAGTGTTATAGATGCAACAAGTTGGTACATATGGCACGAGATTGTCCAGAAAATAGTTGTACAATCTAGATAATTGCACATGTAGAGTAGGGATATGAGGAAAATGTGAATTGTACCATATGAGAAGAGCCTCCAGAAGGAGGAGAATCATTTTTTATGAAAGAATTCCTACTCAAGTAAGCAAAGGAAGTAAAGGAACATGTTCTTCCTCCATAAGTAAAGGAAAAGTTTATTCAAGATGGTATGTAAATCAAGAGGTAAGTGTCGCAAAGTTGTAATTAATAGTGGTAGTGTTGATTATTTGATGTCCACATAAATGGTGGAAATTTTAGGATTGAAAAGGCTAACCCATACTACAGCATACAAAGTGTCCTAGTTGCAAAAAAGACAACAAATTCTAGTTAATAAACAGTTGAAAGTGGAACTCCAAATTGGTAGTTACAAGGATGAAGTGTTGTGTTGCATAATGCCCATGGATATATACCATATTTTGTCGCGTAAAACATTGAAGTATGATAATAAAGTTGCACATTATAGGAGAAAGATTTTGAGAAATATGGTAAAAATCACACACTTTTACCTTTGAAGGATGAAAGTGTAGAAGAAGAAATCAATCCTAAATTGTTATTGATCAATGGAAAAGAATTGTTATATGAAGTCGAAAATGTGGAGATAATTTTTTCTCTAGTTGGTTAGCCAAAAGTAATCCTTAATAGCAAAAATATGGATGTGTTTCATAAAGAAGAATAAGTCATTGTATTGACCTTATTCCTAGAGCTAGTTTGCTAAATAAATTAGCCTATAGGATGAGCCAAACGAGAATTAAGAGATCTAAAATCAAGTCTGAAATTTTCTTGATAAAGGACTAATCAAAAAAAGCTTAAGCACATATGTTGTACTTACTATGCCAAAGTCCAAAGAAGGGCGAATGACAGACGATCTGAATTGACTCCAAAGCTGCAAACAAAATTACAATCAGATATAGGTTTCCATTGCCACATATGGATGACTTAATGGATTATTTTGAAGGTGTAAATTATTTTTCTAAACTAGACTTGAAAAGTGTTTACCATCAAATTAGCATGAGAGAAGGGGATGAATGGAAGACTGCTTTTAAAACACACAATGGTTTAGTTATGCATTTTGGGTTAACTCATGCAACTAGTAAATTCATGAGATTAATGAATGAAGTTCTGAAAGAATTTGGGGTTCTGAAACTGGATTGCGATGGCAGCACCAAGGACCACTAGCGCGTCAACATGCCTGCTCACAGGTCACAAGGGAAGGGAGCCATCGAGCAGAAGCGGATTCAATGGCCGCATGACGCCCCAGCCTCTTGCAAAACGGCCCACGGCCCAAATCCTCTGGCGATCTACAGATTTTTCCATATCCCTGAGCACAAAGAATCCATTAAGGCAGGCAAAAGGTGGAACAACAGCTCGAGAGGTGGTGAAGGGATGCAGCCAAATGGTGCGCATACGAAAGAGATGGTAAGGGTTATTGCAGTCATCGTTTTTGCACAGTATCTGTCCCAAGATCAAGGGATTTTCGGCACTCGGAATACTGGATCTGGCTTCCATAGTGTTAGATCTGGCAACCCCGCACTGGATCTGGCAGTCTGGCCTTCCATGCACTGGATCTGGCAATCAGGCTGCGCTGTACTCGTATGGCAGATCGGATCTGGGAGGCGGAAAAGTGTTTCTGAGATCATTGAAGAGGGAACAAAGGTGTTGACAAACGCAGCTACTGCAGAGCTCGGTCGGAATGCCTCCAATCCGAATCTGCTAAAAGAGCCAACAGAGCCCTTACTCTACTCTACAGCCTTTCTTGCCATCAAACCCGTGGAGGAATTAGTCTCCCCATGCAGCTAGTTCCGATCCCAAACTACCCGGTCATGGTGGAGGATACGCCCAGACCTGGATCGGGAATTGTACGCAAACAAAACGCATCAAAGGAGGATCGCGCAACTGAAGGCGCAGATCACACTGATGCAACCCTTAAGGGCAGAGCCTATTATGTGAACGACCTCAGGGCGCCGAAGCTGAACAATTTCTGGGGGATCTGATACTATACCCCAGATCATGAGCTTCCTGAAACTGCAAGGGAGCTGAAATGGTCTATTAACCTCAGAACTGCGACTGATCTAATAGATCTGGCCCTCAGCAAACAGAACAGCCCACACCAAACCCTGATCTGGAGGCCTGCTCACATAAAGTCTCCTCTACGCCCGAGATCACAACCCCAGATCGTAGATCAGATCCGGCAACAGAGAGATGCGACGATTGTGTAGGAACAGGCAAACACCCCAACCTTGGACCCTGAAGCAGCTACTCCTGAAATGATCGAAGGTAAACAAAGTACCCTCTTTATCAAATCTATGGAATGGAACGCATCAAGATAGGGAGATGGGAGGAGATAAAAACACTCAAACAGAGGATACAAGACAGGATAGGAATCCCACCCTGCAAACAACTCCTGATCTACATAGGAAAAGTATTGCAGAAGGAGCGCAAACTAAAAGAATACGACATAGGCAACGACTCAACCATCTGCCTTAGCACAAGACTCCGCAGAGGCTGTTCCGGCACTAGTTCAAAAGGACCTGTTTCCTTCAAAGATGCAGTAAATGGGAAGAAGGAATCTCAAGCACAAACAGAACAGCTAGCTACAACCCCTGGTGCCTACATTGTCGAGCAGACAACTCAGAACCCTACATTAACAATTGCTATACCCGAGGTAAATGAAATTCATGCTGATTATTTATCTAAAGCAGTGATATGCAGGTTTAATGGGTTTTGGCCCAAACCGGAAGCTCTTCGTCAATGGATTTACTCCATATGGACAGAAAACTGCGATATCCACTTCTGTTCAAAAGGGTTTTTTATTGTCAAATTCGACACAGTAAATGACAAGGAATATGCATTGAACGAGGGACCATGGTTCTCGGGTAATGCCGGCCTTTTTATGACATCTTGGTTTCCATAATTTGACCCAAACACCATGGTGGTTTCCAAAATGCCATTGTGGGTAAAGCTATACAACTTACCTCTACACTTTTGGCACATCAGAGTATTAGAAGGCATTGGCAATGCCTTGGGGAAATTCTTAAAAGTAGACAATAAGCGCCTTTCCAAGGATATCTATACATTTGCCAGGATTTGTGTTGAGGTTTATCTCAGTCAAGGATTACCAGGCCACATACTCTTACTCCACAACGAAAAACAATGGGCCCAGCCACTGTACTATGAAAACACTACCTTCAGATGCCGCATATGTCGTTAAATTCGTCATCTACAAAGTGCGTGCCCACAAAACAAAAAAGACAGGAAAAGAAGACAGCCACCAAAGCCGAAAGGATGGCAGTTTTTAGCCACATGGACAGATGACATAGAAGAGGAAAAAAAACATAGAAACTACCAACATTTCAAGAAGGAGAATATCCAGGAAATAATCCAAAACTCAGCGAAAAAAGCATTCCACACAACCCACAGAATGATGAAAATCAGATTGAATCTGCAATAGTTCTAAAGACAACCAATCCACAACAGCAAAGTGAGAAACACATCTCAGGGCAAGAAATTGGTGGCAGCAAACGAGCACACTCTACAGAAAGCTCAGATTCTGAAAAAGAAATCCCGCTTGCCATAAACAAAGCACAATTGTCTATTGTAACAGCCACACCCAACAATGATGGTTGGCGGAAAGTGGAAAAAAAGAAAGGTAGGAAAGCATAGATAGACAGTAAATTATTTTAGATCCTGTTTTCCAGCGGGACAAGTTTTGGTCAAGCATATGCTGATTCAGCATCTACAACATGTAATTTTACTCAATATGAATAAAATTACGACTTTTCCATGGGAAAAAAAGAAGTTCTTAAATAATTCATTGAAAATTTAATATTGTATATATGGATAACATCTTGATTTATAGTCAATCCATTGAAGAGCAGAAATTTGAAATTTGATTTGAAGAAATTGCAACGAGAATAACTCTTGATAAATCTGAAGAAGTGATCATTTATGAAGGCATAATTGGTTTATTTGGGTTTTATCATATCTAAAAATAGGTTGAAGATGGATCTTAAAAAGATCAAAGCTAACATTGAATGGCCTTATCCAAAAAACATATTTGACTTGAGAAGCTTTCATGGACATGAGTTTTTATAGAAAATTTATAAAGAATTTCAACAATATATGTGGTCCAATTATGGAGACAATAAATAAGTACAAGCAGCCATTTAAGTGGACAATTGCAACTAAAAAAGGATTCCAATTATTCAAGAAGAAGATAACTAAACAGCTTATTTTGACATTACCAAACTTCAATAAGTTCTTCAAGGTAAAATGTGATGTGAGTGGGGTTACAATTGGTGTTTTTTTGAGTAAAGATGATAAATCTATAGCTTATTTAGTGAAAAGTTGAATGAAGAAAAATATAAATATTCATCTTATGATAAAGAATTTTATGAAATAGTTCAAACATTAAGAAAGTGGAGGCATTGTATAGTGTCAAAAGAATTTGTTTTTCATTCTAGCAACCATGCATTGAAATTAAAAAATTAAACCAACAAAGTTGAATCAGAGACATGCCAAGAGGGTTAATTTCTACAAAATGTCACTTGTTTTTAAGCATAATAGTGGATGAACTGATAAGATTGTAGATGCTTTGAGTAGGAGGAGTTTGTATTTGCAAGAATATCAAATTCAAGTGTTGGGATTTGAAGGAGATGTATAAAGATGACACATATTTCAAAGAGACTTTTGAAGCATGTAAGAATCCAATCAGTAGAGATAAAAGACTGTTGATGGAGTACATTTTTTGGGATGGACTATTGTCCAAAGGAAAATGTCTTTTCATTCCAAAAGGTTCCATGAGGGGAAATATGTTGAAAGAAAAGCATAATGGAGGATTCGCAAGACTTTCTTGGCAAGATAAAACATTTTCTCAAATAAATGCTTTTTATTTTTGGCCAAGTATGAGAGTTGATATGAAGATATTTGCTGGAAGATGAAGGTTATGCTAGCATCCCAAAAGAAAGATCCAAACTGCAAGTTTGTATCAACCATTGTCTACTCCTAATGGACTGCAAGATTTTGTAAGTATGGAATTTGTGTTGGGTTTTACCAGAACATAGAGGGTAATGATTCCATTTATGTTGTTGTTGATAAATTTTCTAAAATGGAACATTTTATGGTTTGCACAAAGGCAAAGTGGTGCAACTAATACTGCAAATTTATTTTTTAACAGAGTGGTTAGATTGCACGGGTTGTTAAAGAGCATTGTTTCTAATAGAGAAACAAAGTTTGTTGGCCATTTTGGGAGAAATCTATGGAGAAAAATGGGAACTAGCCTCAATTTCAATTAAACATACAACTCGCGGATGAATGGACAAATAAAGTTGATAAATAGAAGTTTGGGTAATATTTTAAGGATTTTGGTAAGTGGACATCCCAAAAATCAGGATCAATTACCTGCACAAGAAGAATTTGCTTATGATGATTCACCTGATAGAAGCATAGGGTTAATTCCATTTCAAATTTTATACGAAATCCATCTTAGAGGAATTTATAAATTAAGAAATTTAGGAAGACAAGAATTGGGAAGTGTTAATGGTGAAGCTTTTGCAGTAAATAGCCAAATATCAGCTACAAGATATCAATAGAAATACAAACATAAAGTAGATATGAGAAGGATACAACTCAATTTTGAAGTTTGGGATTTAGTTATGGGATACCTTAGAAAGGAAATATATCTTAAAATGACATATAACAAATTAAAACTAAAAAATATCAAGCCATGTAAAGTATTAAGGAATTTTTCTTCAAATGCTTATGAAGTTAAACTTCCAATTGATATTGGGATTTTACCATTTTTAATGTTGCATATTTCTATCCCTATAAGGAAGAGGATAAAATTACAGTAGATGCACCTGAGAAACTTCATACATTTGAATGGGAAAGTTAATTACCTAAAGCAGCACAAAGGAAATTGAAATGGTTTTAGATAGGGAATTGGTGAAAAGAACTAGGGATAAAGAATATTTTCAGTATTTTGTGAAGTGGAAGAATCATCTAGTTGAATATTCAACATGGATGATAGTAACATAGATAGTTAAATATGGAAAAAATGTGGAAGAGCTCATGGGACAGATTTGATGAACAATTTCTTATTTCACTGGGAGTCTTGTGTAGGAGAATTCCTTCCAATCAATAGTGGACCTCAAAAGGGCCTTAGGATTTATAAGAGGAAGTTGGGTTCCTCGTAGTAATTTAAAGTTGTAATTTTATTATTATCCTAAGGTGTAATAGTTCTAAAAGGATTTGGTTTGTTTCAAGGGTTAGATGAATATATCCGTCTTGCCATGTAATAAGACAAATAGAGCCTATTTTAGTAGGAGTGTTAGGAAAATTAGGAGGCATTATAGAAGTTTGCAAAGATATTCCTAAAATTTAGAGGATTTGAATAAATATCTGTTAGTACAAATATTTCCTTTTTTATAGTATCCTACATGGTCGCACAAAAAAAAAAAGAGGAGATAATATTAGATATGGCGAGAATGATAGTGTGATGTGTTGAGCAAAGGAGTGACTATGAATACTTTGTAATTTCTTTAAACATTAGTTAATAAAGTTACAGAATTGGAATATCTCTAAGTCATAGTCAAATGTATATATATTCTCAGTGAGGTTGGATTCTATATATTTATTTATCTATAAATCAATTCCTACATAATTTCTTGTGATTGTTTAATTTTGGGTTGAAGCAAGTAGCTAGGTAGAAGAGGTGTGATCTATCAGAGATTGTTAACTAGATGGAATTTCTTTCCCAGTACACAAATTTCCATAACAAAGTTCCCTATCTCAGGTTGAGCCTTACTATAAGTTCGTTTTAATTATAAATACTGCGACCCTGACACCTGACACCCAAAATGTTAATTGATAAGAATAACTTTGATACTTAATGTTTTTGTCGGTATCGGGATAGAAGCATATCAGTTCTTTTGATAAAAAGGTGTTTTCCTGATCTCCCAAAATCCAAACAATGCTAGGTCCCATCTGCAAGGTTCCATATCATATTGAACTGGAACTTTGGTAAATTTTATGTATTGAATAAATCCATGATATTTTTTATTTTGATATCATATGGACCAAAATTCGATTGACGGAAATATTTTGCCCACCATGACATAAAATTATCTTTCTACCAATATAAACTCATGTTTTCAGGTGTTTTCCTAATACTTCAAACCCCTGTATCTGGTCACATTAGTTATCAGAAAAGGAGTATTATCACTTAAAATTCTATCGACACTAGGACAGAAATGTATCGAGGTTGCATTAATTCTTGATATCCTAATGAGTCAACATTTCAATATGTTTAATAATAGAGCATCCAAGTAATTTTGATAATGGAAATTGGTTTCTACAAGTATAGGGAAAGTTTTGCAGGTACCATGAACACATGTTAAGGAAAAATAGACTAACAAAGAGTCTGTGAGAGAGGCAACTAGCATGAGAAAATATCTTGCTTACATCATTAATTATAGGGAAAATGTGTGGCCCAATTTTTCAAGAGTGACCACTTCCCATCTCTTTGTAAACGTAATCATATATGGATTTAATTACATCAAAATTACAACATGAGTCAAAATTATATAGAACCAAAGAAAGAAACATAATATTTATACCTCAAAAGTGTTCATAATAAACCTGAAGACATTAATGTCTTCTCTCCCAACATTTTCCTTTTATGATGTTGAAATTTCATAACATTATATGTTATGTATCATGTGTTCAACATGCCACATACACAAACCATTCCCACTCTAATAACTTAACCAATCAAAAAGAAAAGAGGGAATGACCAAAATAATATGAAATAAGCATAAACGAAAAATCTTTACACCTCCCATTAACTAAAGATGAATGACACCTCCATGCTCTAAACTATGGTTAGTTATGATTTGTCACAAAGTATCGAGTTTTTGTTTTGGGGGTGCAAATTTGTATTATTTTTTTGAGAAATACGTCATTCTATTTACCAAGCCTCATTGGAATGAAATCATTGGGAGGTGGGTGTGTGATCAAACATGGAATATGTAGCAACAAAATTGTAGCTTTTTGTACTTTGTAATGTAAATACTCAATGTATTGTAAATAATATATTTTACATAAGATGAATATACAAGGACGAATGAATGTTACAATGAGGGTTTGCTTATATACCTAGGCAGGTGCCCCTTCATCAATGGTTATGTCCTTAGAGACATGCCTCTTCATTAACTAATCATTAATTAAATATAATAATGATTATTATGTATTCATTTATATTTATTTTTATATAAATTGTATTTGTAAAATTTCCACTCTTCAAAAAATATTTGTCCTCAAAACTTAATTGTCATTATTTTTCACCTTCTCGATGTCATTTAGCCATGTGTAAGTGGTACTATTGAGGTTATCCATTTTTTTTTTCTTTTTTTAATATATATATATATAATTTTTAAAGAAGGTAAATTTATAAATTTTATAAATTAACTTTATAATTTAAGAAGGTAACTTTATAATGAATTTATAAAGTAACTTCAATAGTTTGTTAAAATTGTTAGGTTTTTTTTTTCCCAATAGTCACTGTACAGTTTGGTGGAGTGGTTTTGTAGTGGCTTGTCGCTAGAGTGGGGCACCCATAATTAAGAACAGGAGCCTCTAATAATGCCCTCAATTGATATGCAAGATCATAAACCATTTTTAATGCCTCCAATAACAATCCCACACCTCCATTCCTTCATTGTGTCGGGTTGAAGATTCCTCTAAATTTGAAAATTGCGTTGCCAATGTAGTTTCAAGATGCAAAGGATTTAAACCCTGATGGACTGTTAAGAAACCCACATCATCCACCGTGGTGACCAGGTCACTATATTCATCTTTGTGAATGGGAGTTATCACTTTCATTGAATTTATTTCTTCAGACTCAAGTTCGTTAAATGAATTTCCAAGAACCCATGTTGCCTCTAGCAGAGACACAAAATGATCAGCTATGACTTACAGGGAGTAGGTATTTGAAGGTTGTAGAAAACATGGCAGGTCAGAGAGACTCAGTGGTGGAAGTCCTATGCTACCCATTGTCTTTTTTGTTTCGTCCAACAAGATAGCCATGCAAGATACATAGTCCTTGAGGCTCGTCAGCTAATATCCGCTCTTTGATGAGTGATATCTCAACAAATTTGTGAGCTTAGCCCTATTCTGGTTTTCCTCGTGTATCCCCAATTTTAAGTTTTTTGAAAACACCTCATAGAACTTGGTATAGTCTTTTTTGTTCTCATCAATATCGTTAAACATTTCAACACACTTTTTAACCAAATTCTTCTTGATCACCTTCAAAATATTGTTATGCTACATCATCTCCCTAGAGATATTGAGAGGCATATCATCGGAGTCTGCCACACCTTTCATAAAATCTAGGTATTCAAGAATAAGTTCCTCACAGTTGTCCATTATGAAAACCCTTCTCACATACAGCTTAATGTTGTTCAGATTCTTCCCCGTGCCAAATAGATCAAACGGAGCCCTTCTGGGAACAAAGAGAATAGCCTTGAACTCCAAGTGATCCTCCACAGAGAAATGTTTCATGTCCAAGTGGTCCTCCCAGTCATTGGTGATACTCTTGTAGAAGGATGCATATTCATCCTTAGTAATCTCTCTAGCTCTCTCAGAATAACCCGATATTGAATAAGATTATTTGACATAGAAATGTCAATAAATCCTTTGTGGTTTTTTATGGTCTCTTTAATTAAACTTCTCAATATCTCCAACTTAACCCCACCCCTATTATGCATGACTGAAATAAGGGAAGTCAACTCATGGGGACTTGGCACATAACTAGGTTTCTTGAATGCCCATTGAAGAGAACTAATTATTTGCTTCATTTTAACAGTTGGGGTATTAATGACCTTTCCTACAAACTTCTTATTTAAATTCAAATCTATATTTTTCAGTTCTGCTACGAGCTCTTCTTCTTCCATTTTCTTTTTCAGGGCAAAAATTACTTTTTCTGCATCTTCGTCGAATTTCC
Organism: Pinus tabuliformis; assembly: GCA_031772625.1. Classification (NCBI taxonomy): domain Eukaryota; kingdom Viridiplantae; phylum Streptophyta; class Pinopsida; order Pinales; family Pinaceae; genus Pinus; species Pinus tabuliformis. The sequence goes on from CM062816.1 coordinate 836,013,450, forward strand.
TTTCAGAATCGGTATTTTCAAAATCCTCCTGTATCTCCGAGGTTTCAATGAGGGCTTTATCAAAATCGCTTGTCTTCATTCTCCTCCTCATTTTTTGGTTGGAAGTTGTTTTCACAAATTCTTGTGTGGTTAGATCGTCAATATTTTCATCCTCAGTTCTCATATAGTTCTCTACCAAAACACTTGGTTGAAACTCATCCTCTTTGACATTAATGTTAGCTTCTATTGTAGGTGCCAAAATAGATGTTTCAAAAATCTTTATTGGTTTTGCAAGTATTTCTTTCATTTCCAATAATAATTCTCATCTAGTCATATGGTCATAATCTTGGGAATATGTTCCCACGATTTTTGGATCTAAGGCTTAAAGGACAAATTGTGCAGTGGTTAACATCTAGAGGATCGAATGGACCTAATACCATTGTAGCAACAAAATTGTAGCTTGTTGTACTTTGTAATGTAAAATACTCAATGTATTGTAAATAATATTTTTTATTAATAAGATGAATGTACAAGGATGAATGAATGTTACAATGAGGGCCTACTTATATACCTAGGAAGGTGCCCCTTCATGAATGGTCATGTCCTTAAAGACATGCCTCTTCATTAACTAATCATTAATTAACTATAATAATGATTATTACTTATTCATTTATATTTATTTTTATTTTTATTTTTATATAAATTATATTCGTAATAGAATAGGAATATGGAGCATCACAACATTGAATATGAATATTGAACATCATAATTTCCACAGGAACCTCTTTTATAGAAAATGAGATGTCAATGTATTTTGATAATGGGGAGGCCTCTCGTTTGTAGTTGGATATTCATAGCAAACTTGACAATTCAAGTTTTAGCCAAAATTGGCATTTCCCAAAAGGCTATAGGCTCTCTTGACATTATGGCTAATGCATATATGCTTGCACTCCTCGCCTACTTGGGAAGTGAATTTCATATAATCATATCCTCATTCATTAATGTGTATCTATCACATGTTTGTTTGCAGGATAATAATATGTAAAATAACAATAAAAGTTTCAAGGAAACGATGAGGAAGAAAATAATTTTTGTTTTGCTCTAAAATAATTGAGTCTACTGATACATAATTTTATATTTATAACTTGGAAAATTTTCATGTAAAAACCCAAATGCTCGAGTCATAGGTGTATCATAAATACTTTCACTAGATGATACGTGTACAAGATTGTTTCAGGGAACATATTTTATACTCAACAACTCATAGTAAGCCCTTATACTAAAATATAATTTCTAAATTATAAATTTATACATATACAACATTGCACAAAATCATAAGAATTTTTGCTTAAAATTACAACCCATGGATCTTGCTTTCCATATGCAAGCAAAATATATCAAAACAAAAGAAATGAGCATGCATGGTGTGCACATAATGAAGCCATTACACATTCTCAATATCACATCCTATCATATTGTCTTTGCATAATGGTTGTATTGTTTTTAAGCAATCTCCATCTAGAAAATTGGCTCAAACATTTTGAAGCAATCAAGTAGCATTCTTGCCACATAAAATTTGTAGTGGCAACTAGGGGAATTCACTAATTCATTTACATGCATAATCCTTTCAGTGCCCAATTTTAGATCATGGTAGACATTTTTAGGGTAATTTGATTTTAACCAATGTAGATTTTCATAACATGACAAAACATTATATAATAATGTTGGCGAAGTTACTATTTTTTATATTATTTATGGAATGGATAGCATTCAGATGTTTATATGATCCGGATTTAAACAAGAATGCAACAAATTATAGATATAACCATACATATAGAGATGCAGCAGAAATAATACTTCATTTCATTACTATAAAATACTACAATATGCTTACAAACAGAAATGGAAACAAACTATCTAGGGTGATGGTAGCTTATCTCTGAGAAGGGATGTGGCAGCTACATGCCTCTGAACTGTGTTACAATGAGGCTCGAAGGCCTATTTATTGTTGAGAAACAATGGAAAACCCTAAACATCCAAAAACCTAACCCTAGGAGATGAAATGCCAAACAGTGGGCTCCGTTTGGGTAAATTGGTACATCAACTTCCTGGGGTCGTAACTTTGGCATACGATCTCCGTTTGATGCGCAAAATATCTCGTTAGAAAGATCTATCCAAGAACTACAACTTTGGGAAGAGCAACATTGGTCCATCAATCCATGATGCTCCCAGTTTTCCCAAAAAAAGTCATTTAGGGCCTCAAAACAGCTCTGGAAGTTCAGGACCCAAAAAAATGTTAAAAATAGTAAACTGTGCTACAATTAAGGAAACTGAAAAGCTGAAAGAAACAATGGTGGGGGTCCAAGTGGACATGGCGGGTGGCCACCAATATCCACCTGGATCATTCCTCCCCCCTTAGGAAGCAATGGTCCCCATTACGTTGAGTTCCTCCATGAGATGAGGAAACTTCTGCTGAACTTGGTCCCTGGTGAAGGAGTTGACCTGCTTTGACAACTTGATATAGTTGGATATTCTGTTGGCGAGTGTGCTTGATCTGTGTGTCCATGATCTGATCAGTTGCAACTTGTTCCATGCAATCTGGATTTAACTATGTGGGTGTGATTTGTTCTGCAATGTTAGATGTGTCTAGTAATGGTGGAAAGTATGGTCGAAGGCAGTCCACATTGAACACTGGGTGCAGGCCAAGGGTTGGGGAAATGTTGAGCTCAAATGCATTGTCTCCCATAGCCTTGGTAATGGTGTAAGGACCATATTGGAGTGGTATGAGTTTCCGATAGGCTCTGGTAAGGCGTTCCTTTTGCAAATGCAACTAGACTTTGTCACCCACCTAAAACTTGTGTGGCACTCGATGTTGATCATGTCGCTGCTTGTACTTGGCATTTGAATTCTCCAAACTGTCATGGACCTGTTGAAAAATATGTTGGATGTGCTCAATGAAGTTGTTTGCCTTATCTGTTTCGAACTAGACATGGGCCGAATTTGCGTGAGTAGCTGCAAATGGCATGGCCACATCAATGGGACATAGTGGTTGGAATCCCAAGCCCACCTAAAAAGGGTTGTAGCCAGTCGATTTGTGGAGAGCCCGGTTGTAGTTGTGTTGAACATAGGGGAGGCTCTCATCCCATGCGCATGGATGCTTTGAGTTGTACATGCGCAGAATGTGTACGATCATCCTGTTGACAACCTCTGTGAGTTTGGTGTCCAGCATCGACCAGAGACTGGACCAAAATGTACTAGGGAACCTGTTGTCCCGATCTGAGATGATAGACTATTGGATCCCAAAGTGTACCCACACTCGTTCAAAGAAGAGTTTAGCAGTGGCTTCTGTTGTGATATTCTTCTTGCAAGCCGCCATAATGGCCATATTTGAGAATCTGTTGATGGCCACAAAAACACAGTCGTTTCCATGCTTAATAGAAGGAAGGCCCGACATGTAATCCATGGAGCTGGATTCCCAAGGTCGACTAGGGGTAGGCAGCAGGGTATAGAGGCCTTACTTCTTGATGGTCAGTTTGGGAATGGCGCAGGCAGTGCATGATCTGATGTACTTCCTGACATCCTGTCGAAGATTCGACCAATAGAAATACTTCTGCAATACTACCACCATTTTCTTGACCACGAAATGCCCAACAGCCTGATTGTAGTGTGCTTCCCAAATCATCTCGGCACGCTCGCTTGAAGGAACACAAAGGTGACCCAGGTGGCATAACAGGGGATACTAGAGGTGAAAATCTGGAACATGCTAACCCTCCAAGAGTGTCTGGTATGTGTGGCTGAATTTTGGGTTGCTTTTGCAGAGAACTGGCCAATCAGAAGTCTCGTGCCCACAAGAGTTGAGCACGATGGTTAACGACATGATTGGTAGTCGACTGAGGCAATCTGCAACATTATTGGTGCTGCCCTTCTTATACTTTATATTCAAATGGAACTGTTGTAGGTATGTGGACCACTTCTGATGACGATCATTCTGCAATTTCCCTTGGGTCTGTATGAACTCTAGGGGTCGGTGGTCTGTGTTGATGACCATTTCCTTCCCCAAAATGTAATGCTTCCATTTTCAGTAGGCTTGCACAATGGAATACATCTCTTTGTCATAAGTGGGATACTTCTGGACTATGTCTGAAAGTGTCTCACTGTGATATGCCACTGGATTCCCGTGTTGAGTGAGGATTGCCCCAATAGCATAGTCAGAGGCATCTATATCGACCTCAAATGGTTGTTGCAAGTCTGGTAATGCGAGCACTGGTGCCGAGCAGAGGCGATCTTTCAACTCTGTGAATGCCTTCTGTTGAGATTCAGACCAAAATAATTTTGCTTTCGCTTCTCCCTTGGTGACTTGACTCAAGGCCCAAGTGATATGAGAAAATCCTAACACGAACCTGCGGTAGAAGTTAGCAAGACCTAGAAAGCTGTGGAGCTCTCTGTTAGAGTGGTTGGAGATGGCCAATCCCAAATGACTTAGACCTTGGCTGGATCCACATGCACCCCTCATTCATCAATAATGTATCCCAGATACTGAACCTGGTTCATGCCAAAAGTTCATTTCTCCAAATTGGCACATAACTTGTGTTGTCGTTGTGTTTAGAGAACCTGTCGGATGTGGTGGAGGTGCTCTTCCCAACTCTGGCTGAAGATCAGGATGTCATCCAAGCATGCCACTACAAATGAGTTGGTGAATGGCCGCAAGATGTCATCCATTAGCCTCATGAAGGTTGCAGGAGCATTCGCCAATCTGAAAGGCATAACCAACCATTCGAAAAGGCCCTCCTTGGCTTTAAAGGCTTCCACACATCAGAGGGTTCGATTGGTACCTGGTGATATCCTAACTTCAAATCGATCTTGTTGAAATATTTTGCACCCTTCAGTTGGTCCAAGAGGTCATCAATCTGTGGGCTCGGGTACCTATTACAGACAGTGATCTTGTTCAGCGCCCGATAGTTAATACAGAGTCTCCAAGTCCCATCCTTCCTCTATACCAACACGATCGGGCTCCCACAGGGCGATGAACTCGGATGGATGTGACCTTTCTGTAGCAGCTCCTGAATCTGCCTCTTGATTTCATCATTCTCCAGAACGGAGCGTCAATAGATTGGTCCATTGGGCAGCGGTGCACCTGGGGTTAGATCAATGGAGTGCTTGACCTGACAGTGCAGAGGAACCCCTATGGGGAGGTGAAGATGTCCTCGTACTGCTCCACGACCTTGTCCATCTGTAGTTGTCACACAAAGGGGCCCTGTCTGGAGGTCGTGGCCACCGTCTTCTTCTTTCCTTGAGGGCGTATCATCAGGAAAAAAAATCACCCAGTTTTGGAAATGAGCTTACTGCATTGTTTTGCAGTAACCAAAGAGATGGTGGTAGGCGGTGCTACCTCCAGTATCCTGTACAACTTATTTCCCAAAGTAAAAATAACAGCACGAGTCCTTGATTCATACACAGCATGTTGCTTCCACAAGTATGGTTGTCCTAATAATACATCACAAATATCAAGGGGAGCAACATCACACAATACCTCATCCGTGAAGGGCTTGATGTTGTATGGAAGGCGACATTGTTGGCTCACGCGAAGATCTCGTCCTTGGTGAAGCCACCCAATGGTGTACGATTGTGGATGTGTTGTGGTCGGTAAGCCCAGCCACTTCACAACCTCTGCCAAAATGAGGTTCTTTTGGCTCCCAATGTTGTAATGAATTGTAGCGGGGATCCCTTTACCCACATCTGGCAGTGAAAGAGATGCTCCTCCTCCTCTGGATCTTCAGGTTCCTCCTTTTGGATCTTCATGGTGGCAATGGTGGCGTTCGGCTTCGCATCGATAATCTACTTCCCTTTTTCATTCCCCTTGCCGGGTTCTGACTCAGAGTCGGAACATGCATCTGATTCTGAAACCTTTAGCTCGACCGCCAGTGACTGCTTGGTCTGACACTCACTTGTGTTGTGAGTGGAGCTCTTACGGAACTCATACCACTTTCTCTTGTCCTTTTTCGGCTTCGCAGAAATGTTCTTTGCTTACATCTTTGGCGGGTTGTCTTGGGCCACCCCACCTTGGGTTTTTCCTTTGTTCTACTGTTTGGGGGCACCTTTCCTTTGCTTCAGATTCGCAGATCCAAAGTCTCTCTTCTTCTGTTTAAACTTTTGCTCGATCTTGACGGCATATCGGTATGCCATGTTGAGTGAGGAGATGTTTAGGAATTATATTTCTTCCTAGATGTACCTGTGCAAGCAGCTGTGGTATTTTAGTACCAATTGCTGTTTTGAATCCTTGATACCCAACTTTGTGCGAAGGGTATGGAAAATATTGGTAAACTCTGGCACGTCTTGGTCCCTTCCTTGCCGCAGCGTGGTCCACTTTATGTATTGATCCTCATAGCTTCCAACAGGGTAGTACTGCTCCTTGATGGCATTCTGGAATGAATTCCAAGTGGGTGCGGCTGAAAACAGTGAGGCCATACTTTCATCCTTCTGCTCGCAGTAGGTTTCCCACTAGTCCTTGACGTGGGGGGCGGCTTTGAGAAGAGCGAAAGTAATCTTTTCCCGATAGAAAAAATCATGAATAGAAAAATACCCTTCTAGCAGATTTAACCACTTATCTATGGTTTCTGCATCTATCTGACCCTCAAATATGGGAATGTCAAAGTTAACTTTTACCTTAAAGGGTGTGGCACTTCCAGAGTAGCTGTTGGAAGTAGATGTGTCGCCCCTGGGTAGTCGCTGAAGGATCTGGGCAAAGTTGTCCATCATCGTGTTCCTTTGTCACTCGAGGGCCTCTTCGAGCAAGATTTTGATAGGATCTCCTGCCCCCTCGTCTTTATTTTCATCCGCCATGGGAGGCCATCGGGATTTGCAAGGCTGGTCTTGCAAAGATTCGACTAGTTCAAGCCCTAACTCCTTATATCTTGGCCCCGTTGGGGACATGCAAAGAAAGACAGAGAAAGAGCAGACCACTCTGATACCATTGATCCATATTTAAACAGGAATGCAACAAATTATAGATATAACCATACATATAGACATGTAGCAGAAATAATACTTCATTTCATTACTGTAAAATACTGAAATATGCTTACAAACAGAAATGGAAAAAAACTACTTAAGGCGATGGTAGCTTATCTCTTAGAAGAGATGTGGCGGCGACATGCCTCTCAACTATGTTACAATCAGGCTCGAAGGCCTATTTATTATTGAGAAACAATGGAAAACCCTAAACATCCAAAAACCTAACTCTAGAAGATGAAAATCCAAACTGTGGGCCCCGTTTGGGTAAATTGGTACATCAACTTCCCGTGGTCGTAACTTTGGCATACGATCTCTATTTGACATGCACAATATCTCATTAGAAAGATCTATCTGAGGACTAAAACTTTGGGAAGAGAAACACCCATCCATAATCTCATGTTGCTCCCAGTTTTCCCAAAAAACGTCGTTTAGGGCCTCAAAACGGCTCTAGAAGTTTAGGACCAGAAACACTGCTAAAAATAGTAAACAATGCTACAATTAAGGAAACTGAAAAGCTGAAAGAAACAATGGTGGGGGTCCAAGTGGACTTGGCGGGTGGCCACCAATATCCACCTGGATCATTATATATTATACAAACAAAAAATAGAATATTTGTAGATTTTTTTCTAGAGAAAAAAAATCATAATTTTTATTAATGAAAATAAAAAATAAATTTTGTAGATGCATGTTGTGCCTATACAATCCTAAGCCAAGAAATGTTTGATACAAATTCATTAAACATGGCACGTAATCCCACCAAATAAAACCCCATGATAATGCATCACCAGAAACCCCTCAATAGCAAGTCGTTACATTCAAAATAATTTTCACAACAGACCCAGGGGTCTGATACAAACCATACGGGAGCCTCGAAGGCAGCAAAGCAAACAAGAAAATAACATCAGTATCTAAAGAAAATTGTGAAGCAAAGCAAACAATAAAATAACATCAATATCCAAAGAAAACTGTGAACCTCATCACCAGTCTAAAGGAAGACGCCAAAGAAAGCAAAAGTAATGTAAAATCTAGGTACAAGTCGCCTAGCTAACTCAAAAGAAAGACCCAAAAACATGCCTCAAAGAAAAGATGGGTCGTAAAACCCAGAGACAAAGAAGCGTTGAAATCTATGCAATGGGTATTGAAGATGACACCAAAGAGAAGAGAGGAAAGTGGTGAAGAGGCTGAGAGTGCTTCCAGACCATGCAGAAGCCAAGCCAGAAAATATGTCTACGAAAATAAGGGCTCTGCTACGAATAAGCTCGCTAAAATACTGGCACCCACCACGAAATTCCCTCCAAGTGACGGGGACTACACCCCAGTGACAAAAGGAATCAATAGGAGGACCAAGAAGCAAGAGACCACCTGACCCTCATCCCCCTCTACCAGGTAGTAGCAGGACCATAAGAGTGGTCGACTGGCAATGGCATAGCAAACCTGGAAAGTACTTGCAAAAGATTGAATGACACAAATAAATAGTGAAGGAGGGACACGAACCGGGGTCATGGCGGCTACGATTAGTAGCCCCGACCCCGCTCCCTCATCCATCCCACCAAATATCTATAGAGATTCTATCATAAAGATAATTCTAAGATTGATGACAATGGAAACTATTTGTCAAATAGTCATCGTTTTCACAACGAGCTCAAGTAGCCTTTAAAATATTGGATTAGTTATCGTCGCAGTTATATAAATTAAGGGCTAGAAATGTTGATAGGCATATAGGCATCAATCTATGATAGGAAACAAAATGCTTAGCTTATGATACATCTCACATTATTAAATAAAATAAAATAAAATAAAAAATAACTATAATATTATTATTATTATTATTATTAAAAAAAATCAATATATGAATTAAACATATAGATATTTCAAAAAACATGTAACAAGATTGTTTTCTTTTTTAACGAAAATGAGTAGAATTGGATTAAATATATGTCTTGTCGCAGCAAAATACTCGAGGGGTTACATCTTTTGTATTTAGATCTGATTGTATGACATAAGCAACATTGACCTTCTACTCATGAAGACTCATGCGGACAAACAGAGACCAGACTCTATTTATGACTACGAGATTACATAGAAAGACCAAAACAACTATTGAAGGACTGACTAGTACCATATTCATATCATTGCATCACACATATAGCCAAATCGTTCTAAATACTAGATATTTTCAATTATGCATGTTACAAAAGGAAAAACTCAAAACTTTCCATAATAGACTTGTTGGAGATGTTAATCGATGGTTGGGGTTGGCTTGTTAAGGTTGATTTTGTGCTTGCTAATATCATCTTGGTGCTTATATAATTCTATTGGAGCTTCTATAATCATCGTAAGATCCATACCAATATTTATGAGGGTATCTACTTCATCAAATAGTCGAGAGAACTAGAATTAGAGGGACATCATCTTATCAGTAAGTTCAATTTGTGCATGGGACATCTGGCAGAAATTTACCTTCAACTCATAGTCGGCCCAGTAAAGATCTTCATGTTTGGACAAGAAATGGGAGCAAGGAATATCTGCCGACGAAGAGTGAGGATCTGAATCAGAATTCATTATGCTTTTTGAACAGGTGTTAGGCCCAAAGGGGAGTCAAAGGGTATTGGCCTCAGTAAACTTCCAATACCTTCCTAGGTAAAACGAAGGTCTTTGAAAGGATGAGAGATATTGAAAGAAATGTAATGTTGTTCAGCTTCTCCCCAGATCTTTCACTAGCTTTTTAGAATAATTTGTGGTATGTTTCTGCCCTTTCTATTGAGGTCGTTGTTGTTGTTTGTTGTACTTTCTGTTGTGTTGATGTACCTGTAGCTTCCAACAAATGTTTTTTCTTTTAAAAGTGCCTCCATGTTTGTCTCCATCTTCTGAAATTGAATGTTTTGTTCACTGTCAACTTGAACAAATTTTCTTTCTCTACCTCTAGCTGAGTGATTTCTTTGGTATGTGGGTGCTCTGTGGTTGGAAGCTTGAGCTGCTTTCTTAGAGCTTGAATATCAGCATTCTTGTTTTTAATCATCTCCTCAGCTGCTTTGATGTCACTAGGATCATATCCTAGTTTAATTACCAAATATTCAAGAGATTTGGTTTTGGTGTCTTTGGCCAAGGATGACATTCACTCTATCTTTAGTTGTGAATGCATGTTGTTTAGAGAGGCCTGCAACTTGGAGGCTGCCATGGCTGAACTTGTTAATGTTGAGTATATCATTTCACCAACTTGTTTATGCAAATCAATTTGGTCGATTGCATGAATCTTCTTGGTATTGAAAGAAAACACAGAGGCTTTGTAGTATTCTGCACCTTTAGGGATTGGAACCGTAGGTTCCAAGAAGGATAATTGGAATTGTCCCTTCTCCGTGTCAAGTGCACAAAAAAATATGTGTTGAGTAGTAGAGGTCTGCTTCCAAAATTATGAGTATGTTGTAGCCTTCAATGCTTCATTTTTCTTCTTAATCTCTCTATATCTGGAAAAAATGTTTTGTTGTGTTGCAATCTAGGATGTAGAAGACATAGGTGACTTTGTTGTCTCTTCAATGTGTGAGAAGGAAGTGGTGGGAAGACCTGTTAAAACAACTGTAGCTTGCTCATGTGAGCCCTTTTCTTTTGATGATTCCTCTTGAGTATTTATCTAAGTATCATTTTTAGTATCAGTCTTAGTATTTGCCTTAGGATTTGTCTTCTTTCTTCTCTTGAAAACATGAAAATCTGTAGCTTGAGAACCTGAATCTGTAGGAGACATACTTTCCCTTGATCTCTTAGCTTCTTTGTCCTTTGAAATAGGAGTTTGTAGAGATTTTTGACTGAAAATTTCAAATACCTTCGTTTTAGATGTTGTCATAGATGGTGGTGATGCTTGGGATGTTGGTGTTGTTGTTGTTGCTAGAACTCTCTCTCTCTCTCTTTTTACACGCTGGATTAAGAGTTGTCATTGTGAAGAGTTTCTCTGGGCGAGGGATGTTAATATGTTTTTTCCACTATTGTTCACTAACTTCCCTGGTTTGTTTATAGACTTAGGGGCGCTGGTTTTTTGGATGTCAATATTAACGGATCTCTGCTACTTTTCCTCATATGCTGGTCTGTAGCATCCACTATGGTGTGTATGCATGGTGTCTCTGGGGTAAAAATTCCCCTCGGTGTACATTTTCCCGATGGTTTATTTCCTAACGAATTTTGAATTTTTTCCAGTGTACTAGCCCCTCAACTACTCTCTATTACGGGTGGTTTGTTTAGTTGGTTTTTTCGACATGTCAGACACATTCTTGGGGGTGGTTGCGAAATTATAATTCTTGGGATGATCCATATGGCGGAAGGATTTTAATTCATGCACAAATATTTTTTACTTTACACTTGGAGGGGCACTGGATTAGCTAATACAATTGGCCCAGGTAGGTGGGATCTCAAATCTCGGTGGATCCTTGGATTAGTGTGCCCAAGTATTTCTTTATTATACCTCTTTGTGTTCCTAACAATTTATTAGTCCACCTGGATTATATTATAAAAGTGGTGGCATACATATCTAGGTTGCACATCCGGTTGGTATTTCCTTATAATATTTTATGGTGGCATGGTAATCACCGCGGGTGGTTGGATCAACCAGACCTAGGTAGGGGGATTAAGTAATTATTGTAGATCCCTAGTTGAGGGAGAAGGTGCATATTCCTAGACTTACCTCATTTATTCTGTTGCGACTGTTTTCTGATGGGTGGATTATTTTCCCAGAAGGGTGAGATTTTACCATTTATCGCTTGAATGAGGTAAGGTTTGTGTTATATACTTTTCTCGAAAATCTAGATGGACACGTCTTTTATGAGATTTTGTGTTGACTTGGATGCCACTTTGACCATGCATAAGGTATTGGATCACATGGATAGTCGTTTAGACTCTTTAAATGTTAATGTTTCTACACATGAGGCTTTCATCCACGCCATGTTGGAGGCCAAAAGGGCCTACCTAAATAATAGGAAGATCTTGGACATTCTAGGCCCATCAAATCGCTCGACATTTCCCCTTTCCTCATATCTTCCTACAAGTGTCCATCATGCAGAGGTTCGGGAGACGTGTCAACCACACCAGAACAAGGGGCTTAGGGCAAGGAAAAAGGATTGCAGTAAAACTATCATTCCGACCTCTTATACAAAACTTTTGAGCTTTGGATATGATGTTTACTGGGACAGGGTTACCAACTTATAAAAGAGGGTTGTTGTTGGACATTGGTCCTTTGTTGGTCTTCATGAATAAAATATGTAGGACTAGGTTAGGGAATAGTGGGCTCCCATCTTAGGTTACTCTCCTAAGGCGAGTTATCTCGTGAACTCCTAGTTCATCTTCCATTTCTTACATCAGGACAACCTGGAGCACATTATGAAAATTCATTGGGTGAGAAGACAAATCTTTTTACAACTCCACAGAGTGTGGGTTTTAATCCACTATGAGACACCCTAAGGAATAATATGGTTTGGGTATAACTCCCAGGACTTCCAATGGAATTATAGACTCGTCATGTTCTAAAGGAGAATGGGGATGCCATAGGTCATTTTATATATATTGATCCAGGTTGTTTGGGTGCATGGGATAAGAGGGTGGTGTGGATTTCGATGGAGATCAGATTCTCTAGGGGTCTTCCAAAATACATTGGCTTGGCATAGGGGCAGATTTATCTCAGACAATGCCTGGACTACTAGGGCATATCGTTTAGATGCCTCCTTTGCCATCATACGGGTCACCTCATGGAGCAATGCCCTCGAAGACATATACAAGATGGTGATGAACACCTTCATGGAGGCAGGAGTTGAGGTCGATCATTCTAGGACAATATTGAACTTTATCCAGCTTCAGGGATTGATTTTACTTCTAAGAAATCCTATATCAATCATGATATTTCGACCTCTCTTTCCCTCTCTCCTCACCACTCATCAACTCCTGCGACATCATCCATGGATGGTAGGGGTTATGTATTTGTACATCAAGTGGGTACTCATAAGGCCCATGGTACGACTCCTCCTCACTCGCAAGTGTTGATTCCTCCTTCTAAGTCTCCTCAGACATTAGTCTGCATTAATATCCCTATTAATTCATCTTGGCTTGTGCTTCCCCCTTTGACCTTGCTACATATTGTCCCTCCTCATGATGATTCCTCACTCTCGTTGATTAGTATATCTTCCCCTCCATCCCCTGTTGTCCTGACCAAAGAAAATTCCCCGCACAATTCGACCGAGGGTGACATAGACTTTCTGATGGTTAATCCTACTATGGACTTGGCCACTCTAACCATCCGCAAAGGAAAGGAATTTGCATCCCCTCTAGTTATTAGCCCCAATTCTACCCTCAATTTTACTGTTAGACGTAAAGGTGGAAAGGGTTCCTGGCACTTTAGGAATAGTTTGTCGAACAAGTCTCTACGTTTTATGGACTCTTTTGAACTAAGGGATATTCCCATCATTTCTACATTTAATTATCGGGCCCTTAGAGCTGACGTGCCCGATTCAAGGGCATCCTGATGAATTTTATTTCTCTGAATATGCGGTACCTAGGGGATTCATCAGAATTATTGTCCCTGAACATCTATTTATTTCGATTCGACTTTTTCTTATTATGTTACAAGAAACTATGTTTGTGTCTGAAAAATTCTTTGCATATTTCCGCTTTATATTTCCATATTGGTATATGGTGCTTGTAGACTCATGTGGACAATCGGGGGGTATTATCATGCTATGGGACCCACGATGGGCCTCATTGTCCGCATATAGTTTTTTATGTAATAGCCCTTGTCAAAAATCCATGTAATAATAGTTAATAAAGGCAAAATAATAGCCATGGTCACATGACACGTATTCCAAGTTGAATGTTGGGAAAAAGAATAATGATGGGGATCACTGGTGGTTGATTAATGGCTAAGGAAATTGGCAAAGGCAGTGGTAAAGGCTTTGGAAAAGAAAAATGGCATTTTGGCACATTTATTTATGAAAATAACGGAAATTAGGAGAAAATGGAGGTGAAAGGTCACAGGTTACATGTGAGGAGGGAAATGAAGGGAAATAATGGAAAATGAAGAAAATAGAGGCCTCATTAATAAAAAGGCGTATGAGGATCAGTTCAAAGACTTTTGTCAGTTTAGTTTTGGATCTCTCTCCCTATTCTCTCTCTCTCATACTCTTGGAAACTTAGAGTTTTCTTGGAGCACTCTTGGAGGAGTGTGAAATACTTGGATTTTGGATCAAGAAGGCAAAGGAAGAGCAGGAAAGCGCAAGAGGACATTGGGATCAGCAGCTACAGCAGGTTTTGCTTGCAGGTACCAAGTTGCATGTATGTTTTCCTCACTAGTTTTAGCATGCATGGCATATGCATGTGGTTTATTGGTCATGATCTATAATTGGCATGGAGGATTGCCTGGATTGACAATGGATTTTCCTAGCCTTTCCATTTCCTATATAGTCATGGTGTTGTGGGTTAATTTCTTTGTTTTTCTAGTTGGTTCTCATGTTTTCTTTAGCTTGGGTTGAATTATTAGTTCCTGGACCCTTGGTTGGACAAATGCTCTGGAGCCCCATAACAGCTTGGATTGACTTACTAGTCCTGGAGCCTTGGTTGAACAAATGCACTGGAGCCCTGTAACAGCTTGGGTTGACTTACTAGTCCTGGAGCCTTGGTTGAACAAACGCTCTAGAGCCTGGCAACTGCTGTGTGTTGAGTTACTAGTCCTGGAGCCTTAGTTGGAACAAACGCTCTGGAGCCCTGGAGGGTTTGGGTAGATACCAATCTGGTGATGGTTTGTGATGTTCGGCTGTGAGGTGGAATCACTACTTGATAGGTTGAGGTGCTTTGGCCTTTGGAAGCCCTTGATGGTTTTGATTGATGTGTTTTATGAGATCCCACATTCATGCTTGGAATATGGCATGCGAGTGACTAGATGAAGAGAGATTTGGCTCAGCCATGTCGACGGTCGGGTTGCTCGTGGAAGCTTCGAACCTAGTTATCATTTGCATCATTATATGATGTTATTTATACTTTTTAATCCATGGGTATTATACTTGTTTATATGTGGATTATATTGTTGTTGTTTCCTTAGTATTTATGTTGTTATTACGATGATTATGAACATGTATTATGACAATGGTTATGTATGGATCTCATCATGTTTCTACTTGTAAATGAATGAACAATGTATCTATGGCTTAATAGATGAAATTGCAGCTAATGTGTTGAGGCATCAATGCTTCTTAACAATTCTCAGATAAGTATGAGACCCCTATGCTCAGTTCTCTTGTTAAGACTTGTAGTTTTTATGTTTGTGCAATGTTTCACAAAATGCCTATCATGGCTAGTAGGGGTCTAGTCTAGTCCTTGTTCATGTTTTTGCAAATGTATCATTGCTCCGTTGCGATAATTCATTTTTGGACCTATCATTGAGTTATGGCCAATTACCTAGGCTCTAGTCCCGAAAACGTGGCATAAATCCAGGAGTCACAGACACAGGTCTGAGGAGAAAATTTCCCAAACACTTTCATACCTATGATGTGGGAGCGTTTGGAACCTCCCAGATGCATCCTTTTCCATATCAAGGGAGTGTCCGGGGGTTTACTGGTTAAAAACTCAGTGGGACCCAGGGGTTGGTTACCTTAGTGTTTGGGATGGTTCATGGGAGTCATGTTGTTGATGTGGAAGGTCTGTGTGGTGTGCTTCCATCGATTCCACTTTCTTAAGGTGACTTAGGAGCTTGAATCCCATTATAGTGGTCTCTCATTGCATATTTACCCTGGTTGGTTGGTTACTTGGGTATATGTGGGATCAGA
Organism: Pinus tabuliformis; assembly: GCA_031772625.1. Lineage (NCBI taxonomy): Eukaryota > Viridiplantae > Streptophyta > Pinopsida > Pinales > Pinaceae > Pinus > Pinus tabuliformis. Next base: position 836,029,229 of record CM062816.1, read on the forward strand.
GTGTTACAAAGTGGTATCAGAGCATGGTTCGCCCCTCAGGCTAGATGGGTTGTGTGTTGGTCATGCATTCATGTCCGTTTCATATGTGTTTCTTGTGTTGTAAGACCATGTGCTTGTTGCATTTGTATTGTATGGTTTATGGTTGCAGTAACATCGCCATGGAAAGTTGATGATGTCATTTTGGAGTGTCTTCATGAGTGTATGGTTGATTATGCATTGCTAATGCATGTTAGTATTCACATGTGATAAATCATACAGTGATGTGGTGGTTTTTGTCATGCATGAGTTCATGGTATGTGTAGTTGATATGGTAATGCATTGATGATTGGACTCTAGCTAGAATGATGGTTATATGCTTATATGCTTATGTGTATATTTATATATGTTCTCATGCCTATGTTATACATGTATTACGTTGATTTTTTGATCCTACAAACCAGGTATCCTCCCCGAATTATGCTAAGGTATTAGTTTAGCTAGCATGATATATTTTGTAGTGAGAATATCAAAGATGACTAGCAAGATGGTAGACTACAGTTCCTAAGACTCTCCCTATGGATCAGATGAGCAGCGTGGTGTTGGGCACTCTTCTGATTTGGTAGATACACTGAGAAGCTTAAAGGCAGAAATAAGTAGTTGTAAGGCAGACAATGACATAACCATACAGACACGACAGAAACAAGCAGAGGTAAATCTAGTGAAACTTCAGAGTTTGTCAGAATTGCAGCGACAGAGACCACTTCGGATTAGCCATGAGCAGGAGGACAAAACTACTGGGGCATATGGCAGTAGATGTCACGGTGGGCACAGGTCAAATAGAGATGACACGATCAGAGATGGCAAATTCTTGGACACTCCGAATAGGAGAGGTGATAGACACAGGTACTATTCTAGTTATGGTTCTGATAGGCATTATGATCGACATAGTTATCATCCTTAGAGGAGTGACAGGGGATATTTGTCGAACAATTTTAAGAAAGAAAAGCCACCTACAATTGATGGAGAGATGAAGAAATCACAAGTTGCAGAGGCATAGTTTCTTGGTATGAGGAATTTTTTCAGGTTGCATGACTATTCAGAGAACATGAAAGCCAAAATAGCTACATTCAGTCTCAAGGGTAAAGCAGATATTTGATGGGAAGATGTGAAGAATGTCATATGTATTAATTAGGAGGACTTGACTGGGAGTGAGTTCGAGAGGCTATTCCGAAAGAAGTATCTATCAGAGAGATACTTTGATGACAGGGAAAAAGAATTATATGATCTGAAGATGGGATCCATGACAGATAAGGAGTACACTAGCAGATTCTTAGAGTTGTTGAGGTAAGAGCCTTACCTCAAGGAGGAGAAGGCCAAGATTCAGATATTCATTAGTGGATTACCGATAGAATTCAAAGACAGGATCGATTTCAATGAGCCTAGATCATTGGAGGAGACCATCACAAAGCTAAAGCATTGATATGAATAATCAAAGTGAAAAGTTGAGACTAAACTGGACTGGAAAGGTAATGCTAAGAACAAAGGAAAATGGGAAAAGAAGCGAGCAAGACCTCAGGGTATAGGCAATAAAGAGAATGCAATGCCATATAAGAAGTTCAAAACATCTAACAGAGGACTGGGACTTCGATCTGAGGAGCAGAATAAGGAGCCTGTGTAGTGTTGGACTTGTGGAGGAGAGCATCAGGGTGGTAGACCGCAGATCTACAGTGCTCAGGAAGAACAGAAAGTGGGATATGTTTGGAAGAGTATTCCCAAGATGTATGCAACACTTGACAATAGACAGGGATACCATCAAGCATCTATCATTGAGATGGACGGAAAGCTTTTTGATCAAGTTGTTTCTATTTTGATTGACAATGAATCTAACTATAGTTATGTTAATCTTGACCTGGTGGATAAGTGTGGTTTGAATAAAGAAGTGCATACAGATTCTTGGTTAGTGCAGTTGGCTAAAGGTTCCAAGAAGCGATTTCATCACTAGGTAAGAGCTTGTACATTTGATTTGAATGGTATGCCTACCTCAGCACATTTGAATGCATTACCGTTGGAATCATACAATATGGTGTTGGGCATGGATTGGTTTTACCTTCATAGAACCAAGGTGGATTTTTATGACAAATTCATTGAGTGCTTGGATCATAATGGGGAACAAAGAGCCTTGCGGGGTAAGAAGAAAGAAACATCATTTAGAATGGTGACAGCTATGCAGACTAAGTGTAGTCACAGGAAAGGATGTGTGTTATTTGCAGTGCACATTTATAGTGACAAAGGTAAGGAAGTTTAGGATGCAGATGTTTTGAATAGTTACCCAATTCTATAGCAGTTTTAGGATGTATTTCCTACAGATATTTCAGAGTTTGCACCTCGCAGGGAAGTAGACTTTTATATTGAGTTGGTGCCAGGGGCAGCTCTGACATCAAAGGCACCTTACAAGATGAGTACACCTGAGTTGGTAGAGTTGAAGTTGCAGTTGAAGGAAATGCTTAACAAGGGGTACATTAGGCCAAGTGTATCACCATGGGGCGCACCAGTATTGTTTGTGAAGAAGAAGGATGGTACTCTCAGGCTATGCATTGATTACAGACAGTTAAACAAAGTGACCATCAAGAACAGGTATTCGTTACCGAGGATTGATGACTTTTTCGATCAGTTGAAGGGAGCAGCAGTGTTCTCAAAGATTGATCTAAGATCTGGATATCATCATGTACGCATTAAAGAAGAGGACATCTACAAGATAACTTTCCAGACCAGGTATGGGCATTATGAGTTTGTTGTAGTTCCATTTGGTTTAACTAATGCTCCATCTACCTTTATGTGCTTGATGAATAGTGTGTTGCGTCCATACTTGGACAAGTTTGTTATTGTGTTCATTGATGATATATTGGTATATTCAAAAAATGAAGAAGAGCATGTCGAGCATTTAGCAGCAGTGTTGAGACTGAGGTACACTACTGAGGTAAGTGCAGTTTATTTCAGACTGCGGTACACTACTTGGGACATGTAGTTTCCAAGGATGGCATAGAAATGGACCCAGAAAAGGTAAAAGCTATCATGGAATGGGAAGCTCCTAGAAATGTATATGAGGTGAAATCCTTCATGTGATTAGCAGGTTATTACAAGAGGTTCATCAGGAACTTCTCATAGATTTCTTATCCTATTACATCATTGCAGAGGAAAAGTAAGAAGTTTGAATGGACGGAGGAGTGTGAGATCAATTTTGAGCAGCTCAAGCAGTTGTTGAAACATGCACCAATGTTAAAGATTGCAGATCTGAACAAAGAGTTTGTAGTATGTACAAATGTTTGCAAGAGAGGACTTGGTGGAGTCCTTATGCAAGATGGACAAGTGGTATGCTATGAGTCACAGAAACTGAATGAGCACAAGCAGAACTACCTGAAACATGATCTTAAGTTGGCAACGATCACACATGCATTGAAGGTGTGGAGGCATTATCTTCTAGGCAGGAGGTTTGTATTGATGAGTGATCACAGTGGGTTGTGTTATCTATTTAACCAACCGAATTTGAATGGCAGGTAGGCTCGGTGGTTGGCCACGATCAGTGAGTTTGATTTTGAGATCAATTATATCAAAGGTAAAGAGAACAGGGTGGAAGATGCTCTTAGTAGGAGGATATAGGTAAATCACATAGCAGCTATGAGCTCCTATGGGACAGGTTTACAGGATAGGATCTTGCAAGCAGGTCAGCGAGATGTCAAGTATATGGAGAATGTGCACAGGTTGCAGCAAAGTTCAAGCAGTGTTACAGGTACATGTACAGGTACATGTGGTGGTACAGGTATGGGTACATGTACATGTACAAGTAGTGGTATAGGTACAGGTACATATGCAAGTGCATAGGATGTGGACTATCATCTCACGGCAGATGGATTGGTTAGATTTAGGGACAGGATATATGTGTCAGATAGTAGTGAGCTCAAGAAGGTGATATTGAGGGAGTTTCATGCGAAACCATATTCAGGTCACCCAGGTTATCAGAAGATGCTGACAATAGTGAAGAAATTCTATTATTGGTTGAATTTGAAGAGAGACGTAGCAGAGTTTGTGGCTAGGTGCTTGGATAGTTATTAGATGAAGGAAGATTGTAAGCATCCAAGTGGACTGCTACAGCCGATTTCAATTCCAGAGTGGAAATGGGAGGTCATTTCCATGGACTATATCACACGTTTTCTGAGGACAGTGAGACAGCATGATTCCATCATGGTAGTGGTGGACAGGTCAACAAAGGTAGCACACTTCATTCTAGTGAAGTCTACATTCTCAGCGAGTGATGTAGCACACGTCTTCATTAGGTATGTGGTCAGGTTACATGGAGTTTCAAATAAACTTGTGTTTGACAGGGATGCGAAGTTCACTTCCAAGTTTTTGAAGGAGTTATTTGTAGGTTTGGGCACAGAGTTGGTCTTCAGTACAACTTATCATCCGCAGATAGATGGACAAATAGAGAGAGTCAATAGCATATTAGAGGATATGTTGAGGATGTATGTGATGCATCAGCAGCGGAAGTGGGAAGAGCACCTTCCACTGGTAGAGTTTGCTTACAATAATGGGTTCTAAGAGTCACATAGGATGAGTTTGTTTGAGGCATTGTATAGGCGGAATTGCAATACTCCCATCAGTTGGAGTGATCCAGTTAATAGGGTGTTTATTGGACCAGACATGTCAGCAAACATGGAGCGGGAAATGCAAGTAATCAAGAAGAATTTGAAAGGAGCACAAGATAGGCAAAGGATATATGCAGATTGGAAAAGGTTGTTCAGGGAGTTCCATGTTGGGGAATAGGTGTACTTGTGCATCAAACCGAAGAAGAGCTCCTTGCGGATTGGATCATGTGCCAAGTTGTCAACCCGGTTTTGTGGACCTTTCAGGATTATTAAAAGGATTGGCTCAATAGCCTATCGACTTGCACTACCTCCGACAGTAAAATTCCATGATGTTTTCCATGTGTCATTGCTTAAAAAGTATATTGAAAATGTTGATCATGTGATTGACTGGTCTGTATTACAAGTGGAGCGAGAAGGAGAATTCCAACCAGTACTGCAGAGCATTTTGCAGAGAAAGGTGTTCATGCTCCGAAACCGAGAAATTGAATAGGTTAAAGTGCAATGGAAGCACTTTGGGCCCGATGAAGCTACATGGGAGATGGTGAATCAGATGCGGGCTATGTAGCCTTCCTTATTCGCTAGTTGAGCGAATGTTTTGGTATATATTTTTGGTACATGTTTTGGTGATTTTTGGTATATGTACATATGTATATGGATGTAAATACCGCCATAAGCTATGTTATAAATCTCCAATAAGCGGTATGGGTGTCATGTCATTATGATGTTATATTTGTTATGTTGTCATGATTGGTTTGCTTCTCAGCAGGATGATCATTGTAAATACTGCAGCAAGCTAAGTTATAAAGCTCGATGGGGCAAGTTTTTCTTACAGCAGCCTTGTTGGTTGTAGGTATTGTTGAACACCGAGGACGGTGTTCCCCCAAGGAGGAGGGTTCTGTAACATCCATGGTCAAAAATCCATGTAATAAAAGTTTAAAAAAGGCAAAATAATAACCATGGTCACGAGACACGTATTCCAAGCTAAATGTTTGGCAAAATCATAGTGATGGGGATCATTGGTGGTTAATTAGTGGCTAAGGAAATGGTAAAGGCATTAGAAAGGAAAATTGGCATTTTTGTACATTTATTTATGAAAAATTTTGCAAAAGACAAATGTTTGGACCCGGATGGCTGGACAATGGATATTTTCCTCCATTTCTTTGACTTGATGGGAATGGACCTCTTGAATATGGTCGAAGAAACAAGGATTTCTGGTTCCATAAACTCCACATTTATTACTCTTATTCTGAAGGTTACTGTCGCATCTTCCTTCTAAGATTTCAGGCATATTTCACTATGTAACATTTCTTATAAACTCATCTCTAAGATTATAGCAGAGTGAATAAAGATTTCTCTCTCGACATATATTTCTCGAGAACAATTTGGCTTCATGCATAATCGTTTGATTCATGATGCAGTGGGCACAGCACAGGAAATTATACATTCCATCCACATAAAAAAATGGAGGCTTTGGTTATAAAGGTGGACTTGAAGAAAGCATACGACTGTGTAGATTGGTCGTTCCTGTGCCTTATTCTGATGAAGATTGGTCTAGTGGTTCATAATGTTGAATGGATTATGGCTTTTGTTACATCAGTACATTTTGTTGTTCTAATTAATGGATATCCATCTAGCTTTTTCAAAGCAAAAAGAGGTTTGAGGCAAGGGTGTTCACTATCGCCATTACTCTTTATTTTGGGCATGGATGGTCTGAGTCAAAAAATTAATGTGGCTCGATCCTCGAACCTCTTCTGCGGCATCTGTTTGGGAAACAATATTGATATAGCTCAATTTTTTTGTTGTCTACATCCTAACTTTTGGGATGGTTTCCATACAACAATGGAGGACACTGCATTATATTATAAATAGATTTGGCGAGGCCTCTAGGTTGATGCTAAATGAAGATAAGTCTTTACTCTTGTACTCATATGGAGATCAGGAGGATATTAATAGTATACCTGATATTTTTAGTGTACGCACTAAGCCTTTATGTGAAGGATTCACATACCTCGGCTTTCATCTCAAGCCGAATAATTATAAGCTTGCAGACTGGCAATGGCTTTTAGGAAAAAAATCCATAAACTCAATAGTTGGTCCCATAGATGGCCTACTCTTGGAGGAAGATACATCCTCACACATGAAGTCCTTCAACATATCTCGGCGTATTGGGCACATCTTTACATTCTACCCTCGGCCATTATTACAAATATCAGAAGTATTATGGCACACTTCATTTGGGTGGGATCGGGTGTGAAGAACAAATACCACCTTATAAAATGGGAAAAGATCAGTATTCAGAAGAATATGGTCGAGGGGAGTTTTGGATGTGAAAATTTTTAGATTGGCACTGTTAATCAAATCTTTATGGCACGCGCTATTCCGAGGGTATCTGGTGGGATATTATTGAAATAAAGTATCTACAAAATAAGAGAGTCGTTGACTGGATTATAGAAGGATACAATGGGGAAGAAATTGGTTCTTACATTTGGACTAGCTTCAACAAGGTTAAAGGTTGGTTTATCCGAAGGATTATTTGGTCATTTGGCAAAGGTAACCACATTAATATTGGCATTGATAAAATATTGGGCATTGACGGTGACAATTCCCTCACGGAGGACATCATAGTTAGATTATAGTCCAGAGGTTTCATTTTCCTAGAATAGGGCATACTTTGATGGAGAGGCATGTTTCCTATTTGGGGAAAAGTCAAGGATAGTGGTTTGGTCGGACACAGTGTAAAAGCATGGAATGGCTACATACATGAACTACAAAGGATGGGTCTTTGCAGATTGGAGGAGCGAGATTACATCACCTAGGTAGGGAAGTTTCAATGTAACACGGTGGAAGTGGCGGACACCTACAGGTACATTATGTGCACATACTTCTCTCTTACTAATCCTTGTTGGTTCTATCAGATTTGGAAACTGAACACCCTTTTAAGATTATTCTCTACTCCTCGCTCGGTTGGCACAACAAAACACTGACCCGAGAGAATCTCCCAAAAAGGGGTGTACATGGGCCTGCTAGATGCCCACTATGTCAAGATTGAATTGAGACAAGTTTACATCATTTTTTGGAGGACCCCATGGCTATACAGGTATGGAGAATGATTCTACAACATCTTAACATCCATTTTAGAACTTTCCTTTCCATTGAACAATGTCTATGTTGGTGGATCGAGCGTGGGGGGGAATCAGCCCACTCCACTGTTCAATTTCTGGGAGATATGGCGTGCTAGAAATGGTTACATATTTGAAGGCTACCCAATTGACATTCACAAAATTTCCTTCAATATTGGGATGTGGATGGATACTCAGATGTCTGCATACACAAGGATAAAGATTTATCGCTTTGGTTCATCCCTCCTATCATACAATATCCTGCTGGTTATTTTGAAGGAGCGGCACAAAGAGGTATTTGTGGTTGTGGTGTTTGGCTCAGGATAAATCACAGGTTACGTTACAAGATATCATGGAATGGGGGATCAGGTATTAACATGCGAGAGGAGATTTTGGTGCTTTGGGGGCTTCTATGGTTTTCTAGGAAATTGTCGATGGACTCTATTTATGTATATAGACCCTCATTGATGGGGTCTCCGCGAATACAATTTTTTCACCTGCTAATCTTAGCAGTTGGATCTCCCACATCAACATCCTCAAGCAATCCTTTAATCACATTACCTTTCTTCACATTTTCAGGGAGTCAAATTCTGTTGCTGATTCACTGTCTAAGAAGGGTCTTTCAGATGATACAGGTTATATGCATTTTGTGTATCCGGAGGAAAATACAATCAGGGATGAAGTCTCGATTCTACTCCCTTAGTTTTAGACAAAATGTTCTTATTTCTTGATGTAATATTGAAAACTTTTGGTATAGTTTTGTTAATAAGATTAATAAGCACACGGGTAGCATATGAGAGCCTCTTTCTATGTCTTTGATCATAAGTCCTTTTTAGGACAGGATTTACTTACCCTCTAGTTGATCGTGGAGTCTATTTTTGTATGTAAATATTACAAAGTAATCTGGAAAATGTACTGATAAATTATATAAACCAGTTGTTTTTCATCTGGAAAAAAAATAGTAAATCGAAGAATAATAAATCACATCAATGAGGCCAGAATTTTACACATTTTTAACAATTAAACTGGAGGTTACAGAAAGAAATGTTTTATTATATAATTTCCCATGATTAATGATAAATAATAGTTCATTTACTTTGAATGGTCTTTTCAATGTCTATTTAGATATCATCATGGTAATTTGATTTCAATCCATGTAAATTTTTATAATATGGTGCAGTATAATATGCTAATGTTTGCAGAGTTATCCATAGATGGAATAATATGCAAAACTTCGTATATTATAAAATTCCAAATAAAATATTTATAAATATTTTATTTTAAAAATAAGAATATAAAATTCCAAATAAAATATTTATAAATATTTTATTTTAAAAATAATTCTCAAGTCTGGGAAAGCTCAATTAGCAATTCCCGTGTTATGAAGTGTTGAAGGTTCAAATCCTCCCGATTAACCATGTCTGTACAGACATTACTTAGACACTACTCATCAATTTCTCTAATTACCATGAAAAAAGAGAAAAAGAATAAATAGAATAATGATAATAAAATAATAGAAGAGCATGATCATTTGCCAAATAATCATTGTTTCCACAGCGAGCTCAAGTAAACGTTACACCATAGGACTACTAAAATGATATAACATATATTAAACCAAAAAATAACAAACCATAGCTCTGAGATAAGAAGGCAAAATTTTAATCTTAATATTATTAGGAATTGAATATTGAACAGAAAGGTTATATGAACGAAATGTCTTATAGCTCTGAGGCAAGAAAGCAAAATTTTGATCTTAACATTATTAACAGTTGAAAATAGAACGAAATGTATTATTACATAATTTCTCCTCACTGGTGATAAGTTCCGTGCATTCCATGCATGCGTATGTTGTACCGACATGCTTAACAGTTGAGAGGATGAATTATGAAAACAATGTACAAACTCTGATTGCTCTTTGCCTTCTTGAGCCTCTGAGTCATAAAAACAATTTGGCTTCAAACAGCAGAATCGTTATATTCAAGAAATGAGTAAAGTTCTACTAATCGGTACTCTGAATGCTATCATTACAATCTGGGAAGGGTTCAATTTTTAAACACATTCATTACAGTACAAGAAAATTTAAATTTTACCGGATTCAGAGAAAATTCAATTTGACAAGAGTTCAGAGAAAGCCCTCTGAATGGCCGATACAATGCAATTCGGAATTTGAGAAGAATGACTTTAGTCCAGCACTCATTCTCTTTTGTCCTCTGCAATATCTTCTCCAAGACTGAAAACATCTGTGTGCACTCATTCTCTTTTGTCCTCTGCAATATCTTCTCCAAGACTGAAAACATCTGTGTTGACAGTATGCCTTTCTTTCATATCTTGTTTGCTTGAATCGTCCATTGTTGACTTTGCACTAATGCTCGTTAAGGCAATGACCTCTTCTCCATCAAATTCGTCTCCAATCTCCTCAGAGAAGGCATACCTGTAAAAGGCCATACAACGGGCAAACACAAACATTTCAATATAATCAGTGTTCAAGAAGGAACTCACGCAAACTTATCTATACTGAGCCGTGAGCTCCAGGGTAAAATTCAGGACACCAAAAAACTAACAAGTACGCAAAATAATTTTTGAATATCTTCCAGACTTGTAGCATAGCCAAAAGATCCCTGCTTCCATTTTAGAGTTATGTTACTTACATTATAGTATATGTACAGACAGATGCCCAGTGGGAAAAATATGTTTCGGAACTTACCGGGTAGCATTCTGCGATGGTGCCCACAATAAACAAATTATACAAAGCAGTATGAATGAAAGTGAGTTCCAGAAAGCTGTAATAATCCAAGCAGTTCGCCAATCCTCACCAAAGGGATCTGCTACCCTGAAATACACCTGCAAAAACAGAAATAAGAATATGTCATATGACTAGTTATCGTATCTGTTGAGGAAGACAACCTCAATTGTTTGTACTATAGAAGCACAACAGGAAACCAACTTCACAATTAACCAATCCTGGTAGCACAGGTCAAATGTCTACCTCATAGCAAATCAAAGCAAAAGAGAGGACCACAGCTACTGCTAAGGAGTTTGTAAACCTTCTATAAAGATTCAGCTTGGCAAAGCTTCTCCGTGCCTGAAACAGCATAGAAGTTGCGAAAGATGCATTAGCTAAAAGCCATGCCAAACTTCAAATAATTAAACGAAAGAAAGTAGAAATACAAAACCCTTATGACATCACAAAGGCAGGTTAATGATATCTGTCATTCCCACACATCTGGAGGATGTAGGAATTCTAGTTCCTGATGCAGGTCAAAAATTGAAAGTCAGCTAATATCATTTTTATCAGATTTTCAGAAGAGAGGGCTAGACATAGTTGAAGCCATCCATTTACTGGTTGAGAGTGACAGATCAATCAACAAACATTCCCAAACAAATTTGACTGATGTCCTCATCTAATGTAGATCTCTGAAGGTTTAAGCGGACTTTGAAGTTATGGACCTTGAGAATGCTCTGTCCATGGAGGATATGAAAGGATCCATCAACCTTAAGAACAATAAATATTAAGTTTATGGGTGTTATAAATTGGTCCCTTAGCTACATCATCATATGCATTGGAGACAACCTAGCATGCAATACAGCTGACATGAATTCAAATGGTAGATTTGTTAGGCATCTTGCACACTGGAACACCTCAAGTGAGCAGAGAAAGCATGCCTACCAAGTTTATATATATATATATATGTGGAAAAAGTCAACCTCGGCAATAAATTGGCAAGGGTCCGGAAATTGAAAAAGTCATTAAAGTCGAGAAGTTTTTGAAAAACTCAGCAAAATTAAAAAAAATATAAAAATATTCATTTTTTTTAAATTAGCTTCTAAAGTATCCACAACATCAAATAAATGCATTTCCACATAAATATGAAAATAAAGCTAATATATAATATGTATAAGAAGTCTAGTGCTACATCACATATCAAAATAGTGAATCAAGTCCTGAATCTTGAGTCCTGACTCAGTCTCAACTCTCAAGAGTCAAAATATCAACAAAAAATATAATAAATGTATATCATGATTCATCATCATGAGTCATCTACATGTCATAAAGTAACAAGTCACTGAGATCCTCTACCCCTTTTACAGGTATAGGGAATGGCTTTGCCTTTTCCTTTAGAGGAAGAAGGCCCTGCCCCTGGGGCTACACAAATGGACTCGGCCGTCCTCTAGAAGCAAAAAAAGGAGGTGGCCTCTGTCCTCTGTTGATGCCCTCCATTTACTGGTTGAGAGTGACAGATCAATCAACAAACATTCCAAAACAAATTTGACTGATGTCCTCATCTAATGTAGATCTCTGAAGGTTTAAGCGGACTTTGAAGTTATGGACCTTGAGGATGCTCTGTCCATGGAGGATATGAAAGGATCCATCAACCTTAAGAACAACAAATATTAAGTTTATGGGTGTTATAAATTGGTCCCTTAGCTACATCATCATATGCATTGGAGACAACCTAGCATGCAACACAGCTGACATGAATTCAAATGGTAGATTTGTTAGGCATCTTGCACACTGGAACACCTCAAGTGAGCAGAGAAAGCATGCCTACCAAGTTTATATATATATATATATATATATATATATGTGGAAAAAGTCAACCTCGGGAATAAATTGGCAAGGGTCTGGAAATTGAAAAAGTCATTAAAGTCGAGAAGTTTTTGAAAAACTCAGCAAAATTAAAAAAATATAAAAATATTCATTTTTTTTAAATTAGCTTCTAAAGTATCCACAACATCAAATAAATGCATTTCCACATAAATATGAAAATGAAGCTAATATATAATATGTATAAGAAGTCTAGTGCTACATCACATATCAAAATAGTGAATCAAATCCTGAACATTGAGTCCTGACTCAGTCTCAACTCTCAAAAGTCAAAATGTCAACAAAAAATATAATAAATGTATATCATGATTCATCATCATGAGTCATCCACATGTCATAAAGTAACAAGTCACTGAGATCCTCTACCCCTTTTACAGGTATAGGGAATGGCTTTGCCTTTTCCTTTAGAGGAAGAAGGCCCTGCCCCTGGGGCTACACAAATGGACTCGGTCATCCTCTAGAAGCAGAAAAGGAGGTGGCCTCTGTCCTCTGTTGATGCCCATCTTAGATGGTGTCACCTCCTCCTCCTCATCCCCCTGAGAGAGAAATTAGAATACATCCCTGGCAGTAGCAAATCGGCACCCTGAGTCTCTCACGTTGAGCAGTGGACAAATCTTCAAATCCACACCACAAAACTAGTAAATCTCTTCCTCTTGGGCAATGGCAAACACCTCCGCTCTCCACAGGGACGAATGGCAGAAAGAAGAGTGAAAAATGAGTGAAATTTTCGGCGCTTTCCCTCACTTATGCACAGCCTAGACGGGCTTCACGATTTTTTCACTCGACTCTCGATTAAATCACGACTTTTTCAAGAAAATCCCGATTTTTTCATTTTTCAAAAGTAGCCAAAAAAGTCAACCGATAAAAATCGAACTTCGTCGATTTTATCGCGACTTTTCCAAAATGATATATATATATATATATATATATATATATATATATATATATATATATATATATATTCCTTGATAATCCTTTTATATATATAATAAGAATTTTTAAATGCCCCCTTTTTACAACAACAACAAAAACTTTATTAAATCCCCTTAAGCTATATTAAAAGTTTCACCACTTTCGAAAACCCTTTTAAAATAACTCAACTTAATAATTAATTTAATAGTGATTCAACTTGGCCCTTTTTTTCTCTTTTGTGATATTTGTACTTTAATAAAAAATACTTCAACAATGTCTCACAAATTTAAAAAAATTATTCACTTATTTGAAATACTAAAAATTATCATTTTAATATAAGTAGTCAAATATAAAAAGTCAAACAATGTGGTCACAACTTTTCTCAAAACCCTATTTATACAATCCTATTACCCACCAAAAGTGGGCAACCCCTAGGAGAAACTATTCTCATATTCATCTCTTCCAACTGGCAGCCAATAGCCCCTGCCATCAAGTAGTCGATGTGATGTGTCATTTATATCTCTGCCACTTGCAGCGGTCATATGTTTCCTCGCCCATTTGTTAAGAGCACATGTTGGAAGGTGGCCATCCAACCCAAAAGGTATTTTATTCATTTTGCATTCAGGTGTTTGTGCTTGTTTGTATTTGAGCATTTGGCATGGATTATGGGGTAACCTGGAAGAAGGGTGGGCTTCAACCATAGTCTTGTTCTGTCACCTTAAATGGGGGGTTAATTTTCAACCTTACTACAGTGAGCCCTGTTAGAAAATTGGAAAGGAAGAAAGATTTTCTTATGTTGATAATTACTTGTGATATTATTATGTTCTTATTATTTTCTTTATGTTCTTCCTCTATCTTCTTTTCATCAAGCAATGATCAAAGCAAAAACATGAAGATCATGGACACCAAATGTAGGCACTCAGCCAGTTCTAAAACCCCTTTATAGGGGAAAACCCAATCAGAACTCTTCCTTTAGTAGATTCAAATTGAGATAGACCAAGAACCTAGACCAAAAGACCTTCCTCCTCCACCAAGTAAAGCTCTTCCTTCTAATAGATGATCTCTTCCAAAGTTACCAAGTGTCAGCTTCTCAAATGTAGCTTCAACCCAGAATTTCGACCCCCAACTTTAGAACTTCGACCCAGCTTTAGGACTGCAATTTCGATCAAGAAACTTCAGTAGCTCCAGCCTAGCAGGTTCACAGCTTTGAGCTTGATGCAACTTCACGGCTTTGATGCAATTTCCCAGCTTCAATGCAGCTTCAGAATTCCGTTGCACATAAGAGAGAGAGAGAGAGAGACCCAAAAACTTCGATTCCAACTTTCCTTCTTGAACTTCACACTTTTTTTGCTCCCAACTACTGCAATTTGAACTTGTGTGGGATGTGCTTCCAAATGAGTCTAGTTTCTCCAATATATAGTGAGCTTGTGAGGTCGAATGCCCTTGTTGAGGCCGACTTGGTGGAGGAGGCTTAATTAACATATTTTACAATAAAATAAATTTATTTCTTGACAAATAAAGCCCAAGAAGGTTCTTTTACATTATGACATGGACAATGACGCTTGACATAAGCCCTACAAGTCTTTAGTGGAGACGTTGACCTAAAAACAATTAACCCAAGCATGAAAACCAGGCTTTAATAAGCCAGTTTCATTAACAATAAAATTTATTTTTCTTTCTTTTGACAAATACATTACATCATGACTCAAATATAATTATGAAGACTGACACTGGTAACATTCTTCAACACTCCCCGGATGCGGGTGTTTAAAGCGATGGGACGGGAGTTGGAAGCCGGCCACATGTCGATCCATGGGCATCACGTGGCGCTCCATGCGAGAGGACGGCAAGTTCATTCCTGGTTTAATTCGAAGGGACTGAGGACGGCAGCAGTGAATGCCCGGAGAGAGCACTCGAACCAGAGCATAGCTGCAGTTATGGCGGATGGGAATTCGAGGTGGGTTGGTGACGATGAAGAGCATATATCCGGTTCTGAGCAAGGAATATTGGTAGTGTTGCATTTGGCTGGTCTCTTTGACGCTGAAGAGGTCCCCTCTCAGAAGGTTGAGTCCATTACGGAGCTGGTCCTGGTAATCGACAGTCTGGTTCACTTGGCAGTTTGTAGGGAGTCCCATCCCAGTATGGTGCGCCCCAGACAGAGGCTGCTGAGTCGTCGTGGTTCTTCTAGAGGTAGCGGCTCGAGCAGACCTGTGAGAGAGGATTCGAGGCACTGCTGCCACTGTAATCTGATAAGCTCCATTAGAGCCACTCCCCTGCACTCAGGCCAACATATGGATGCTGGGTCATCCAGCTCGGCCTCCCTGCCAGCTTTTGGCTCCACCATTTTTAACTTCACCAGCTCTACGGCAAACCCGAGTATCAGTGCACACGTCTCCATTCTTTTCATCGAGAATCCTCCTGAGGTAGATGACCCCATAGAAGCCAGGGAGCAAGGGATAGCTGAGTTGGAGCAGGAAGAAAAAAGCCGGGCCACCGTCGAGGAAAATTCCAAGCATTCCCAAAATGCTCCTATTGCGACTACTGGGGAAGCGGAAGCAACCATGCCGACTGAAGATGAGCCGAATTACTACGGCTGGTACCCAATTATGGAAGAGAAACCTGATGAGCAGAATGATTAATCACGCCGGCGCCCTTGCTCCACCAGGTTACTCCAAGCTCAGTCGCCGCCTTCTGGTTTGTTGTTGGTTCTGTCACTGTTTTCTTAGGATGTCTAAGCTGCTGGTTTTTTGTGTTAATGAGGAGAGTTCGCACTGTTTCCCCTGCGTGGGACAACTTGAACAGTTCTTTTTGTCTATGACCCCTGCGCGGGCTTCCGTCTTTGGACAGTGTTGGTACTTCATAGAATCACCCCTGCGTGGGCTTGCTACAGGGAATTATGTCTGGGTCTTTGTCAGTCTTAGTTTTTTGTCTATGTCTGGTGCCATGAAAGGGCAAGAAAGTACTGGTCTTACCTGATGTATTTTTGCACTCTGTACATATTTAATAGATTAGCCTTGTTACCGAGAAAAAAAAAAAACATTCTTCAACACTCCCTCTTAACTAGGGAGGTATTCATAATTACTAATACATAGAGGTACATGGAAGATCTCCAAAATGAACTACGAAGATTTCAAGCGCACTCAATGTTGCGGACTAAAAACCTGACCAGGGTATTCTATATGGGTGGGACTAAGATGGACTCAAGCTTTTAGCCAGTTTAGGTACCATCAGACTTACTTGCTAACCATCAACCTAGGGATCTAGGTGTGTATCCAAGGTCGGAGCTCCATGACCAACACCACCCTCCTCTTCGGGATCTAGACATCAACACATAGGCCAGCCACATGTCCTCCAAAGCATCCGCCATTAAAAACTTCATCTCTCCCTAATAAACTGAATCAAATATATCCATTTATCCAAGCATGCTTCCAAAGTGTTCAACCTTCTTATGGAGAGATTTAACTGTACAAACACAAACCCAATCAGCAATAAATTTTCAAATATATATACAACACAAACCTTCGGGGTCCTCAATAATCTTGGTGTTGATTTCATCATCAAGTTATTCATATATAATTTATCGAAAACTTTTTTCTTCTTTCATTTCTTCAGTAGCACTAAATATATCCTCAGATCTTCTCAAGTCTTTTGTTTGCAACTTCATGAATATTTATTGATAGTACTTTTGTTTACTTCAAAGTATTCACTGTCATAATATGCCCTCCCTCTCAACTGGGAGATATACTCTTTCTAGGCTCCCTCTCAACTTAGGGAGATCAACCACTTCATTTTTCTATAACATCGGAGAACCTTTCATGGCTTCATTCCTTCTTATGGTATCAAGGTCATTTTGATTATCATCATTCATATAATTTCCTTCATCATGCTTATTAATATCATATGAGCATCTTCATCATCTTGAAGATTATGTACCTGCAAAAACTTGAATAGCAAGTACAACCAAAATACATATACAGAAGCATGAAGTTAACTATATCAAAATTATGTCAATATAATGGAAGCATCAAAACAATCAAATACTTTAGACATCAAATACCTAAACCTAGTTAGGTTCATAATTAGCAAGAGATATATCCTAGACTTCAACCTCTTCTAGGGTTTTGTTACAAACCCTTAAACTCCATCTTTGAGAAACAAAGCCTTAGATATCAATGATTCAATCAAATAACATTCCTACTATACATCTAATAATTTTAGATTCTACTAGGGTTTGTTGCAAACCCTAGTTTATATTATCAAAACTAAATCATATCAGAAAACAATATCATTATATCCTAGAATATCAATCTCTACTAGGGCTTTGTTACAAACCCTAGAATTCATAAAATATCAACAATTAGGTTAGCATACTAACATATACATATCTAGGATTTCATGCACTAGCATCTTATATCAATATTCATATCTACTAGGTAAACCCCAAGACACAAACATTAATACATCAAAGTTAGATATACAACAATTTTATTCAGACTAGGGTTTTGATCGTATGAATATACACCTAGGATTTCATTCCTATGATCTTAAATACGGTGGTTTTGATTATAAACTCTCAATTACCAAACCCTAAAATTCTAGGGATTCATTATATAACCAAGACATTAACAAAAAACCCTAAAGAACTAGGGTTTCAATCATAACAATACCAAAACCCTAAACAAAGGATTTCTAGACTATATCAACAACCCTAAGTAGACTAGGGTTTCATAAACAACATTGGCATAACCCTAAGAGGCTAGGGTTTAAAGTGAACCCTAAAGGTTAGAGTTACACAAGAATGATAAAATGATATCATGAGGGTAGATTCAATCTAATGATTAATCACCCTAACAAGAACCTTTGTGATTTAAAACCCTATACATAACGATGTCAGTAATGTAATGCAAATTTCAAAAGAGAATGAACATACCTTTTACATGAAGAGAACTTAATAACAAAGCTTATAGTCTAAGACATACCTTGAGTTGTTTTTTAACAAACCTTGTAGGACATCAATTCTTTGCAGGGCTTCCTTTGCTGCATAACTTCTTCCATGCTTTAAGTCTATCCTTTGAAGTCTCCTTCGTAACCCTTGAGCATTCAACAAGCTTTCCTAATCAAGGAAAATATAAAAAAAAAGGTTATTAGCATATAATATAAACAAGTCTTGATGTGAGGAGGAAACCAAACATGAAAAGATGAAACAAAGAACAAAATACTTATCTCTGGTAACATGGTGGTGGCTCCCTCTTAACCCAATCCTTTTGAGGGATACCTACAACCTATCAAAATAATTCAAAGATGTTCTAATAAGACATGTTAGACCTGCAAACTCTAGAAATTAAAACATATAGGAAAACATTGAAAAACTTAAAGTAGAAGGATATGCAAAGGATGGTGTCCCTAAGAGTCCCTAGCAAATATGTCTTTGACGTTGGATTCTTCCATCTTGTTCTTCTTTGGTGGAGCTTCATCAGCGATATTCGCATGTTCTCTTTCTCTTCCTATACATTGGATTCTCCAGACATTGATTTTTGTAATGACCCATCTTGTGACAATTGTAACATTCAATCTTGGATAGGTTAACTTTCTTCTTTTGTCCTTTGATCTCTTTGAAAGTTCCCTTCTTGTGATGAGCAGAATATGCATTGAAGGTGTTTTCTTATTCATCCTCCTTGTTGTTTACTAATGATATTTGGGCTTCTTCTTGACTACATGCATTCCACATTTGTTCAAATGTTGGAGTATCCTTCCCACTACTAGTTCCTGATGCAAAAGCACTGCAAGATTTTGGTAGTCCTAGAAGTGCAGTAATTACGAGCTTTGTTTTTGGTACAACTTCATCTATTGCTTGGCGTTCATCTCTGATTCTAGATATCCTTATAAAGCAGGATGATAGAGGATCGTCTTTCGTCATTTTAATAGTTCTTAATTCATTCTTGAGGCTTGTTATTTGACCAATGTTCTTGATGGTGAATAATTTGGAGAGAGCCTCATACATTTCTTACCCGAAATCTATGTTGGATATGTATGTAATTAGATTGTCCTAACTCCATCCACTATAAGGTTCATGACTAGAATTTAGAATTCTCTAAACTTCTCTTTCTTTGTTTCATCTGTAGGCTTCTTGACTTTCCCTTGAGCAAGATTCAATACTTTGTGTTTTTCGAGGATAAGATCTATCCTCTTTTTCCATGCCTTGTAGTTGGAGGCTCCTTCTAGTTTGTTTTTTGCCTTTATTGAGTTCGTCATAATGATATCTGCTACTTCTTATGACTTGACCTTAAAACCCCTCATTCTCCTTTCAATAGATCTTTAGGCTACCTTTTTCTTCCTTATTTCACCTTAGCTTTGATACCATGTTAGAAAATCGGAAAGGCAGAGAGATTTTCTTATGTTGATAATTACTTGTGATGTTATTATGTTCTTATTAGCTTCTTTATGTTCTTATTTTATCTTATTTTCATCAGGAAATCACCAAAGCAAAAACATGAAGATCATGGACACCAGATGTAGGCACTCAGCCAGGGCTAAAACCCCTTTATAGGGGAAAACCTTGTCAAAACACTTCATTCAGTAGATTGAAATTGAGATAGACCAATACCCTAGACCAAAAAACCTTTCTCCTCCACCAAGTTAGCTCTTCCTTCTGATAGATGATCTCTTCCAAAGTTACCAAGTGCCAACTTCTCAAATGCAGCGTCAACCTAGAATTTCGACCCCCAACTTCAGAACTTCAACCCAGTGTTAGGACTGTAGTTTCGATCAAGCAACTTCAGTAGCTCCAGCCTCGTAGCTTCGACCTTGATGCAGCTTCACAGCTTCGATGTAGTTTCCCAATTTCAATGCAGCTTTCCTTCATGAACTTCGCACTTTTTCTGCGCCCAGCTACTGCAATTCGAACTCGTGTGAGATGTGCTTCCAAATGAGTCTAGTTGCTCCAATATATAGTGAGTTTGTGAAGTTGAATTCCCTTGTTGAGGTTGACTTGGTTGAGGAGGCCTAATTGACCTATTTTACAATAAAATAAATTTATTTCTTGACAAATAAAGCCCAAGAAGGGTATTTTACATTATGACATGGACAAGGACACTTGACATAAACCCTAGAAGTCTTCAAGAGAGACTTTAACCTAAAAACAATTAACCCAAGCATGAAAACCATGCTTTAATAAATCAATTTCTTTAATAATAAAAATTATTTTTCTTTCTTTTGACAAATACATTACATCATGACTCAAATATAATTATGAAGACCGACACTAGTAACACTCTTCAACAGGACCTCTCCTAATGGCCCATGGCTTTAGGAAGGGCACTACTTGAGAAGCACTGATTGAGATAGTGTAGTCCCATCTCTCCCTCTCCATACTTACCACTTTCCATCTCACATCATAAGCCCTATAATCCACCTCCATTCTTCGGGTTCAACTGACCATGGGTTCACTAGGATTTGGCACTCATATATCCTCATGCTTGGGTTGGGCTTGGAAATTAGCCCCAAGATGATGCAGCTAAAAGAAAAGTGAAGAACATATAATGGCCACAAACAGAACGAAAGAAAGAAAATAATAAAAATCCAAAAGATAGTCGAGAGTTACAAATTAACACGTGGGCAAAAAGCCAAGCATGAGCTCTACCTCCATATTATGGCCATCACCCAATTCCTGGGCCAATGTTGCCCTGCCACATCATTGAAAAGGAACCCTTGCATGTCCCAACCTCAGGTGGGTGATGAATTGTCCCACCACGAAGGGGGTAATAACTATTATACATCATACAAAGCATGCTCTCATTTCTTACAGCGTCAAGCAGTGATATAAAGTAAAATTAAGAAAAAGTTAAAGGCAATTAGAGGGGTGGGTAAACAAAGGCCGAGGTAACTCATGCATCCACAATTGCTCCCTCCTCACATCTATACACCCAGGATGTGGAGCTTCCTTCATGTTGGTCCCTTTGACCATGGCACTTGGCCATGAAGTCTTCTCCCCTCTGTTCCATCATTATTCACATGGCACCTATCGATTGAAAGATGGACCAAGGACGTGTCCTTCCCATTAGGGGTTGGAAACACCTAATAGGGTTGTCTATTAGTCATTCCTACATACAGAGGTAACACCATTACGAGATTAAAGCCCCAAATTTGGAAGGGAAGCCTTATAAGAAATGTCAATTTGCCCATTACTTTCAAGCTTGGTCCACTTAGATGCAAAAATAATTATATGTACCTAATGGTGAAGTTGCAGCACTGGATATTGTGTGTGATTGACAGGTGGTTTCATAATGGGTTGGGCAACTTAACTAGGGCCCAAGTCCACCAGAGGAGCATATTGACACCCACAAGTGATGTGTTGAGAGCCATGGGACTCCAGACATTTGTAGAGCATCATTTGTATCCATGGGTACCTTTAGCACCCACAAAGCTCCTGCACTTTTCCCTATATCATTTATGGGTCCAGCGTATCTACAACCGGTTTAGCAGAATTTCAGGGTCAGGCAGTTTATCCAGGGCCCAAATGAGGTTTGTCTCGTACCTTGAGACATGGGACGGCTAGCACCATCTTCAGTGCCCTCAACGTTAGAGCAGATTCAGATATTCACACCACCAAGAGACCCATGAGACCCATTTTTGTGCCCCAAACCCAAAATTGGGGTCCACAAAATGATTATAACAAAGATCTAGGGGATAAACCCTAGATAGTGATTTTGGAGGGCTTCTACACTTGTGTTGGCACCATTTTCCCTTGACACTAGCCCTTGAAGGGCCTACGCTTGCATGACATTAGCACTCTATTTTGGCTCACACGTGTGGAGGATTTTTATGTTTTCACATTAGCTACTAGGTCAACTTGTGACCTAGCTTGTAGAGGACATTATTTTATGATTTGTAGGGTCTTTTAGGCTAAAATAGCTACTCAACCTCATATAAATAGAGGAGGCATTCATTCTTGCATCTCATCATCACTTCTTTGGATTTTCAACCTCATTAGAGGAATTCGTACTTGTTCTCCTGTGGATGATTTGGATGTTGTGGATGCATTTTTTATATTTGCAGCGGATTTTGCTTATCTTTGGAGCTACTCTTTGGTCAAATGGATGGAAATCTTGCATGTTATCTTGTATGTGAACCTAAATGTTGAAAACATATTTATTTATGTATAATGTATGTAATAATTGATTCTAGGTTACGTTGAAGTGTACCCTAATTTGTTGAAGGTTAATTGAATGCTATCTAGATGAATATTGCATGCATTACTCATGCATAACACGTAATGAATTGTCCTAGTGGTGAACTCCTAGAAGCTCTCCCATGAAAATTCATTCCTCCATTCCATAGGTAAATGCTTGAAATGTTGTTGCTAGGGCATCATGTTAGTTTTTGTAGCATCAGATGTGTTCTAGTCACGAAATTTGCTGAAGGGGCTAGAATACATGGGATCTCCATAACCCATAAATCGTTTCTGGAAATTCCACCTAGAGATGGCTTAATTAGATTATTAACCTATTTTTTTAATGTTTCCTAAGTCTAAATAGGAAAACTGGTTAATTAATCATAATTAATAATTCAAAGTGAGAATTCTCTAGAAACTCTCACGGGTCGACTCTGATATGATCTTGGCCCTCGATTAAGTTTTAATCTTAGTCATTGGTGCTCCAATAAAAGATTATAAGAAGTCGATCGATAGATGGAAAACACACTTGAGAGGTTTGAATTCTTTGGTAGTTCGATTTCCAAAGAGCAACAGTGGTTGCCAGAAAGCCAGAGAACGAAGCAAAGACAGTGAGGGGCAGGGGCAATGAGGTTGGAGGAAGATTTCTAGATCCAGCGAGTGCATTTGTAGAGAGGTCAAAATTTGTCCAGGTGGTTGTGCAGTCCTAGCGCAGAAGCCTCAGAGGGCAGTTCGATTTGCTGAGGAAGGAAGATGTTTTCAATTCCATAGGTCGGGCAAAGGATCCAGAGTGTCAGAGAAGCGTTTTCCCTGCCAGCAGTAAGCAGGACGACTTGAGACAATTCGGGCAACACGTGTGGCAAGAAGCTTTAGGTTAACCAAATCCTGCGCAGGCCCAATTGGACGACTTGCTTTCCAAAGGCAGTCCAGTGCCAGAATTGCTCAGAGTGAGGGTAATTTCCCCCATATTATTTTTGCCATTATTTTCTCTACGGGATAGCCATATTTTGGCATCCATATTATTCTACTCAGAATTTCTCACTGTTGCATAATAATAAAAACCCTCAGTTGTTGCACTGGTTTTCCCAAGTTGGGTCTTTCCGAGGACATTTGTCTAAACATAATTGTGTCATATTTTTATGCGTGTGTGCTAGATTTTCTCAGTTTCCAGCACTATTTTCTTCCGCAGTTTATTTTTGAAGATCACAGTGTGAATTATTTGATATTTGTCGTAGCAAATAAATTGTTAAATAAATTAACAATTAGAAAAATAATTTCCAGTTGCTATGATAGATGAAAATTTCACACATCAAATTCCAACTTCCTTAGAAACTTATTCCCTGATCTATCTCATCCTAAACTCCATTCTCCCAAGGAACAAGGGACTGGTCCAATTGGTTGGTGATCATTTGCCTTTCTTATCCATTTTCTCTCTCCTTTAAATTTTGGCCCCTTTAAGGTCAAGGTAGTAAACAAGGGATTGGTGCAAATCCCTAGGCAAGGTGAGTTTTGGGGATTGGAGAGCCTAAACATCAAGAGAATAGTATTTGCCATAAAATCCATCCTTTTGGTGGGAATCCACTTCATTTTCATCCATAAACTCTCTTGCCCTAATTGTTTTCCCTAAGGGGGAAACCCTAGTTTTATTTTCCTTCCACTTGGGGGCTTCTTAAGGGTTTCATGAGCCTTGACCTTGCTAATTTACATTGTCGGAAACCTCTTCTACTAGTCTTGACCTTTGGATACTCCAACACTCAATAAACTTCTCAAACCCTAGGTCTTGTGCTTGTAGCCCTAGGTCTCTACATAGAAAGTGAATTGCCTCCTATTGAAGCCTTGAGCCTTTGGTGTGTCTTTGTGTAGAAGGTCTAGCCAAATCACCTAACACTTTATACCTAGAATATCATACATAAGTGACCTATATCACATACTGGGACTCCTCCCATCAGTGAAAATCAGTAAAGAGCAGGGGGTTTTGGCTGTGGTGATAGTAGGCCACTACTCCATTGTTGTCTCTTGGTCTAGTTTATGCCTTGAAGGATTTCCCTCTCCAAAAGCCAGATAGATTTTGTGGCAACAGGTCCTTTGGGCAAATTTGTTTAGTGTGTAGATCGTAAATGGGACAATTATTGTACTAATGTCAAATAGTTTGATTGAATAGTTGGCACAACGATGAAGTAGGGGAGGGACGCTAGTTGTTGCGTGCCCCCCTACCACGACCCCAAACGAAAGCTTCTATGTCAATTCATCAGTATAATAGTCATCGAGATGGCAGTGCCACCTGTCGTGGTGGGTGGGCACTTTAATGCGCCCTTTTCCATGTCGTTTTCGAGTGGTTTCTAGAAGGTGTCCAAAACACTATGTAATTTTGTTCAGGCCCAATGTGTGGGCTCTCAGCTACCTCGATACTTGTTCGATCGGCCTCCTTCTCTAGTCCAACTTGAACTCTGTCGTTGCATTGTTGAGTTTATGTTGTGGTTTCACCTGGTTCATGGGGGATTTACCATGGTTTCTATGGTGATTGATGGTTTCTATGGTGGTTGTGGTTTCATGGAGTGTTGCCCCATCCCGTGGCGCACTAGTGGTTGGTTTTTTCATCTACATTGGACCTTGTGGGAGATTTCAATCGGTTCAGTGGTGGACATGGAGGTTTCAAGCTCTAGCGAGTTTTCATGAGGGTAAGTGTGTGTTGGCTTGAGGGGGCCTGACCCAGGTTCGGAGTTATTTAGCCAAACAAATCCCTGTACTACTGGCCCTTTTGACAACAGCGTGCGGAGCGCAAACTGAGGTCTCACCCGAAGCAGTATGGGGGGATGCTGGAACCAAGTTTCCGCACCCTTGAAATGTCTAAGGGATCACTTTAGTCCAACTGTGAATACCTTCGCGCAAGTCACTTCGCACACTTTCCTGACCTGCGAGGCCTTCGCGATCTATTATAATCGCCTTCGCGCAACCCTAACCAAGGGTTGAGGTGCTTCCGCACTGCTAAAGCAACGCTCTGTGCTCTTTTCCCAAGTTACACTACGGATCTTACTTATCTTCCTATAATTGTTATTTAACTTCACGTAACCAGATGCTCATCTTATATTCGCTTATTCAACACATTCATATAAGCTCGCACAACAAATAAACAATAAACTTGCAATTCATACCCAATATACTTCAATGCATAAAACAGGAAAAAAATACACAAAAATGATGTAAAACTTCTCTCTATTAATGCTTCAATCGGTTACAGACTCAACCTGCCCTGCGCACTCAACTGCAGGGGTCCGCGCACTCAGCTGCGGACTACTAGGCCTCTGCGCACTCAGTTGCAAAGCCTTCTCCTACTCTACGACCCAAAGACTCGACTTTACACTTCAACCTAGACTCAATTAATCTTCTCTTAGATTGTTCTATCTTCTTAGATTGTCCGATCTTCTTTACACTTAGAGCCTCGCTCTATTTATACAATCCCATGGTCTGCGGACCATGGGTAGAACTCTCAAGCTGACATTACATTACAAAAGTAAGGGCAGACAACCCTATGACTCAATTACAACTTCACGCTCCGTGCCCACAAATCGCGGAGTCTTTACATCGGACTTAGTCAAAACTTGGGCTTTAAGCCTCAAAACTTGCCTTGGGGGATCCCGTGCCCAACAGGCCCCCAACACAAACATCATGACTCACCCTCGAGTCACTTTGTCGGTGCAAAGATCTTCGCACAGAGACCTCCGAACTCTGCTCGGACTGCTGCAAGGTCGGCAATGCACTGAGCGGCTGCCTGCTGTATCTCCTGGACGCGTTGTTTAGAGACCGCAGTATTTGAACTGCTTCCCTGTATCTGCTCTCGCGTCCCCTACATCTGTTTATAGTCCCACGCCCCCTTTCAGCTACTTGGAGCACTAAGACTGTGCTTTTGTCGACTAGTCAGACAACCGAGCCACCCGTGTATGGCTTCAACCGACTGCCATTCACTTTGCCTGGGAAAGGTTCTCCATTTAGCTTTACCAACTACACCGCGCCTTCGTCTGTGACCTCCTTAATAACATACGGTCCCAGCCAATGCATTCTGAACTTTCCCGGGAATTTATCAAACTTACTATCATATAGTAACACCAAATCGTTCACCTTGAAGGTGCGCAACTTAATATGTCGATCATGCCAGGCATTTTCGCGCTACTTTTGTACCTGTTGATGGAATCCAGCCAAAAACCGTTCCTCTTCGAATTCCTCCAACTGCATGAGCCTCTCCTCTAGGGCTCCGCGATCTGTCATACCTGTGAGCGCTACTATGCGTAGACTAGGCATGATATACTCCATTGGCATTACGACTTCCACTCCATAGACTAGCCGAAAAGGCGTCTATCCCATCAATTTCTTGCATGTTGTCCTATAAGCCCATAAAACTGTTGGTATGCGCAGGTCCCAATTACTTCACTTCGCGTTGCATACTTTGGTCAGCACAGTCTCCATTATTTTGTTAAATGCTTCTATTGTCTTGTTGGCTTGTGGGTGATACGGTGTGCTTTTCTGATGATACACTTGAAACACTTCTATCAGCGCGTTGATTGTTTTGTTCAAGAAATGTGTACCACGATCGCTCATCAAGATATTCGGACATCCAAACCGTGTCAATATGTGTTCAAACAGAAACTTCACAACCGTGGCAGCCATGCAATCTTTTACTGGTTGCGCTTCTACCCAACGAGTCAGGTACTCTGTCACAGTGATAATATATCTCGCGCCCATTTTTCCTTGAGGTTTGATAGGTCCTATGAAGTCGATCGCCCACTTTTCAAAGGGCTGCAGCGTCATTTGCGAATTCAAAGGCATCTTGTCCCTCCGCGATGGTTTACCTATTCTTTGACATACATCACAGGCCTTGCAATGTGCTTTTGAATCCTAATGAAGGGTCGGCCACCACAACCCTGCATGGAGAATCTTTTGCGCAGTCGCTCTCCCTGCATAGTGTCCTCCCGCAGCGCCCCCATGCGCGTCCGCGAGGATATGGCTTCGTTCAAATTCAGGTACATACCTTCGCAGTATCTCATCATTGCCCATCTTATATAGGTTCCCCGCAATGACAAAAAAATTTGTCGCGCGCACCACCAGTTCCTTCTTCTGCTGGACGGAGTACTCTTTCGGCGCAGTTCCAGTCGTGAGAAAGTGGATTATGTCTTCAAAGTGTCCATCCGCTACGCGCACAACAAAGAGTTGTGTGTCAGGTAATCCTTCCTCCAGACTAGTAGGTTCCTCTCCTGTCTCAATGCGTGACAGGTGATTCGGTCCCGCGTTCAGTCGTCCAGGCTTCACAACAACCTCAAAATCATATTCTTGGAACAATAAAAGCCACCTGCATATGCGCCCCCCCAACACAGGCTTATTGACCAAGTATTTCAACGCAGAATGATCTGTATACATCTTGAAGTGTCCCCCTAGCAAATAGTGCCGATATTTCTAGAGCGCGTACACCATAGCCAATCCCTCGCGTTCAGTGGTGGAATAGTTCTTTTCTGCTTTAGACAATCTACGACTCGCGAACGTGATAGGGTGATCCAAGCCCTCTCCACCATCCTGTGTTAGTACCGCTCCCAGCGCTATACACGATGCGTCAACATGGACATGAAACTCCTCGTCCCATTTCAGGAAGACCAGGATCAGCGCAAAGGCCATTTTTTCTTTTAGTACATCCAGGCTTTTCTTACAGTCATCGTTCCAGCAGAACGTGACATCTTTTTTCAACAGCTTCTCCATCGGCGCGGTGATCTGGGCATAGCTTTTGATGAACTTCCTGTAGTACCCCGTATGTCCCAGGGTAGCGCGCAGCTGTTTCACACTTCGCAGCGCTTCCAAATTCAGAATCACCGCAATCTTCGCGGGGTCTACCATCAGTCCCTGTCTGCAAACCACGTGTCCCAACAGGTTCCCAAAAGGAACGAGGAATGTACACTTCTTGAGGTTCAGCGTGATTTGGTATCTTTGGCAGGTATCCAACATCAAGCGTAAGCTCGCTACATGGTGCTTAACCAGCCCAAATACAGTCCAATCATCAAAATAAACCTCCAGGAACTTGTGGATATATTCCTTGAATGTTGCAACAACTACGCACGAAAAGATGGTCGACACGTTCTTCAACCCAAACGGCATAACAGTGTATTGAAAGCAGCCCCACTCAGTCGCGAAGGTTGTCTTGCTCCTATCTTCCGGCGCGATTTTGATCTGGTGGTACCCTAAGAACCCGTCAGTGAAAGAATATGCTTCCTGCCCACCGACATTTTCCAATACTTCATCTGTGAATGGAGTTGGGAATGGATCATGCACACACGCGTCATTCAATTTCCTGAGATCCACGCATATTCTTATCTCGCCCTTCTGCTTCTTTTCCTGCACCACCATAGGGCTTACCCAATCGGATTCTTCCACCGGCTCAATGATTCCTGCTGCGAGCATTTTGTCTAGTTCTATGCGGACCTTCTCCTTGTATTTCGGATTCAAGCAGTAAGGCCTCTGCTTAACTGGCTTCGCGTTGGGCTTTAATGTGATCCTCATCATTCCTAAATCTCCGATGATTCCTTTTAAATCCGTGAACTTGGTCGGGAATAAGTCCTGGTACTCGCGAAGTAACTCAGCGACCTTATCCACCGTCGCATCGTCCCAATGGTCGCCAAGCGTTGCATACTTAGGTTCGGCCTTCGTACCAATGTTCACCTGCTTTGTCTTTACCAGCGCGGTTATGTCAAGGTCCTCAATCTGTGGTCCTTGAACCTCGCGATGGCCTTTTGTTTCTGGAATGTTAATTTTTCGCGGATCCTCGTCGTCTTCTTTAGCATTTACATTATAACATTCCAGCGCGCAGCTCAGCTGAGTAGCCCATTCAGGCTGAATCGATTCTATCGGCTCCTGTGGTATCCTAAAGATAGTTGCTTTTACTGCTTGTAGCGCGTCATCAATGGTGTCCCACCAGCGATCCTCAAAAGTGAAGGTTAACAGGAACCCTTTGCGCAGGATATCCCATTCACCCGTCCCATGGTGGAGCTCTGTCTCTATATACCAGTTCATGGGTATAACATCTAGGGTATGACAAAATAGGTGCACCCACTCAGGTTGTGGCTCTTCTCCATAGACCTTTGTCCACTTGGCCAAGTGCGCGCGCGGATCATCCCGTCCGTCATACTTGTCTGTTAGTCGCATCTTAGGCTTCCCAAAACGCATGTGCATCATTCTCCTGCATTCGCGCCAGTCCTCAAAGCTTCCTTGGTGCGTACTCCACCACCTCGCAAGCGTAGCGCACAGTACCCACTTCAAACCCTGGAAACGTTGTTTTTCTAGCACCTCCCTTTCAAATCTATCCAGGAAAGCATCTACCTCACTTAATCCATCATAAGTAGGCAGATCCCTCACTTTCGTCGATACGCAGCGCAGTGATCTTGTCATCATTTTACAGTTCAACGTGGTTAACTCGTGTAACCGGTTCTGCCATCGCTCTATCTCTTCATCCGAATCCGAAGTACAGGAGCTTTCGCGCTCCCATGAGATCCGTCCATCCGCGGTGGGATTTACCTAGTCTTGCTCTCGCGCGATTATCTTGTAGATGCAGTCCAAATCATCATCACTTTCATAGTCGCGCACCGGCTTGGTGTAGCACGATCCCTCCGCAGGGTCCAAGGGTATAACTACGCGTAGAGACTTCTCAAAAATCATCTTGCGCTTCTTCAGATTAATCACCCCGTCCATGTCAGTGGCCCAATCAATTCCTAAGAGCGCGGGGTAGGGATTGCTGTCATCAGCAATCTCTATCACGTCAAAGTCTGCTAGCGCGCTCGCTCCTTCAATGTCCACGATGATTCCCTGCACTCTCTCCATAGGTATTATCTTTTGCCGGTTCACCATTCGCAGCTGGATAGGAGACCATTGCAGTGTAGGCTTTCCCATGCGCTCCCATATCTACTTCGGCAGAACATTCGCGTCCGATCCTAGGTCCAGAATTACTTGGTCCATCTCATATTCTCCAATCTGCGCGGTCAACCTCATTTCTCTTCCTGTCCTCATCGCATGCTTTCCAATCTTCCGGACTACGCACGGTTCTCCTAGCGTGGTCCCAGTGCATCTGTTAATGAGTTCCTGCAATCCTTTTACAGCCTTATTGTCGTGCAGTAGCTTCATGCATGTTTCCAGGAACGTCGTAAGCATAGATGGGTCCATTTCCAGCTCCGATCTATCTTTGCTTCCTGAAGTGGAGGCATCAGCGAAGCTCTTCTTAGCTTCCATGAAGGTTTCCTTAGCGCGCTCCAAATCAAACTCTGCTTCTTTCATCGGAGCCTTGCGAACCCAAGTACTATCTTCGGGTTGTTTGCCTTTATCATCTCCTGTCATAATTCCACTTCGGAGCACAATGTTCACATTTGGATCTTCCTCACGTGGCTCAGACCTCATCATCTGCAGGTTCTGAGTCGAGGGAGGTGGTAGTGCTCCCTTGTCGCGTATCCTAGCTATCAGCGTAGGACAATCCTCCATCTCATGATCAAACAAGGTACAATACAAACATGATGGACGCGTTGGATTCGTACAATCACGGGCATAATGTCTTGGCCCTCCGCAATTGTAACATATTAGTTGTTCGCGACCTCTTCTAGGTCCTCCTCCACCTCGGCCTTGCCCGCGCCCCTGAAATCTGGTTTGCGCCACTCCTGTGTTCTGGTCAAGGGGCCGTGATTTGGCTTGAACCATATAGGTGGGAGTACTATCCATCATCAACTCATAGTTTCTACAAGTGCACTTATCATGTCCCACCGATCTACAAAAATTACAAAACAACTGTTACGAATTCTGTGTGTACTTTTGTAACAAATGACAGTTGTCCGTAGCATGCTTTCCTCCTATTTGACAAATCGTGCACCACAAAGCAAGCGTCGCACTAGGTCCTGCTTGTGCCTCCAACCTGAACGGCATCGGTCCTCCTCTCGTGAGGTAATTCGCGAACATAAGGCAGTGGTCCTTGTCATGACCATGACCCTTACATTCACCATACCTTTTCACGCACTTCCAGGCGAGCTGCCCTATCCTGTTTCAGACTCTGCATCTCAAGGCATAGGTTTTTCAACTGTGTGTGGATTTGTTGAACTCCCAAGTTAGGATCCTGTATCGGGGTTTCATGCAGCCTCATCGCGATCTCCAAGGCCTCTGTTTGAGTTGTTAACCTCTGTTGCGACAACGCATTCCTCAAATGCGGCGTTAGCAATGCTACAAACCATTCGCAGTGCTGTCCATCCGTCAAAGTCATATTAGCTTCGCGAATCATACACTTCAGTCTTTGATCCAACTCCTAAGGAGTTTCACCTGGTAGCATTGTGATCTCTTTGAATCCAATGATCGACTGCGCTTATGACTTCGGCCTGCTAAAATCTATGTTCAGCGCAATTTGGATATCTGCGATCCCCGCATTCAGGTTGTCATTAGAATGCTTAATATACCAAGTCAGCGCGCGATCCTGTAGAGCGCGCGATCCTGTAGAGCGCTGACCAGCGTCGCTTTCTTTATATTATCATCTGTAACTCCTTGCGCTTCCCATACAGCTCTTATCACGAACCAAAATTGGTCTGAATCTTCATTTCCTACTCCCTTGAACACAAGCAACTTTATCGCGCTTGCCATATTGACTTGCGATGGTGGCGAAGGTGGTACGGGTGAAGATGGAGGTGAAGGCGGTGAAGTTGGTGGTGGTGTGGGTGGGGGTGGTATGCGCGGAATCCTCTGCCTTATCAAATTGATCACACTTCGCGGCGAGACCTTCGCGAGCTCTTCCTCGTCCCCTCACGGAGGTGAAATCAAAGGGCTATTCTCTGGTCCCTTACTTCCTTCGTTTCTGTAGGTTTTTCCACTTCGCGTAGCTCTGGACATCAAGGTAATTGCATAACCCTCTTTTCACACAATAACATTTTAATCCAAGTATTCAGAGACTTTACGTACTTACCTCGCGGTCCTTTGAGAAAGCGTCGCTCTGCCTCGCTATAGCTAACTGAAGTATCTACCGCGAACTCAGTAATGAATCCTCCTATAATCCGATCGAGCCAGTGATCAACAGCGCGCGCAATCTTATCCTCTGATGCTTCCAATCTGCGCACCAACTCTGGGGTCCACACAATAGGATTGTCAAGCTTCCACCTTCCTTGGCTATCTGCTAGCTTCACGATCCACTTGTACAGCTCAGTAGGGAAAGATGCAAAGAAAATTTCGTGGATCTCTGTGTACAAGTAGCAATCTAACCACTCTTCTTTTGTCAGTCGCGGATTCCTGTTCTCCTACGCCGCGAACTCGTGAATTCTCCTGTCCAACCAACCTTCAATTTCCTTCTTAGTTGGATTCCAATGATATGACATTAGACATCTCTATGCAGATTCTGATCCCGGCAACAGAACCATTTGTTGGCTTGAGGGGGCTTGACCCAGGTTCAGAGTTATTTAGCCAAACAAATCCCTGTACTACTGGCCCTTTCGGCAACAGCCCGCGGAGCGCGGACTGAGGTCTCACCCGAAGCAGTATGGGGGGGATGTTGGAACTAAGTTTCTGCACCCTTAAGATGTCTGAGGGGTCGCTTTAGTCCAACTGTGAATACCTTCGCGCATGTCACTTCGTGCACTTTCCTAACCTGTGAGGCCTTCGCGATCTGTTATAATCGCCTTTGCGCAACCCTAACCAAGGGCTGAGGTGCTTCCACGTTGCTAAAGCAGTGATTTGCGCTCCTTTCCCAAGTTACAATGCGGATCTTACTTATCTTCCTATAACTGTTAGTTAACTTCACGTAACCAAGTGCTTATCTTATATTCGTTTATTCAACACATTCATATAAGTCCGCACAGCAAATAAACAGTAAACTTGCAATTCATACCCAATATACTTCAATGCATAAAACAGAAAAAAGATACGCATAAATGATGTAAAACTTCTCTTTATCAATGCTTCAATCGGTTACAGACTCAACCTGCCCTGCACACTCAGCTGCGGACAACTAGGCCTCTGTGCACTCAGCTGCAGAGCCTTCTCCAACTCTACGACCCAAAGACTCGACTTTACACTTCAACCTAGACTCAATTCATCTTCTCTTAGATTGTTCTATCTTTTTAGATTGTTCTATCTTTTTAGATTGTCCAATCTTCTTTACACTTAGAGCCTCACTCTATTTATACAATCACATGGTCCGTGGACCATGGGTAAAACTCTCGAGCCGACATTACATTACAAAAGTAAGGGCAGACAACCCTATGACTCAATTACAACTTCGCGCTCCGCGCCCACAAATCACGGAGTCTTTACATCGGACTTAGTCAAAACTTGGGCTTTAAGCCTCAAAACTTGCCTTGGGGGATCCCGCACCCAACAATGTGCTTTTAGTTTGTTCTCTCTACGAGTTTCTTATGGGGTTTTGCAATTTTCTCTTTGTTTAACTCCATTGTCTTTGTCTCTCTTGTAGGTAAGCTTTGGCAAGGTGTTGGGTTCTGGCTGACTATTGTAGTGGCGTTTGGGCATGGCAAGTTTTGGCGAGGTGTTGGGGTTTGGTCGACTGTTGCAGTGACGTTTGGGCATGACAAGCTTTGGCGAGGTGTTGGGGTCTAGCCAACTATTGCAGTGGTGTTTGGACATGGCAAGAATTGGTGAGGTGTTGGGGTCTAGCCAACTATTGCAGCAGCATTTGGGCACGGCAATGGCTCCATGGTTGCCTCTCCAGTAGGATTTTGGATCCTACCAGCTATAACTGCCATTGTGTTTATGAACACATTCAATGTACTGGGAATTGTAGTCCATTGAGCGAATTCTTATGTGCGTTTTGGTGCATTTCTCGTATTGTTCTGTTGGTTTTTGTCTGTGGGTGTTATTGTTGTTTTTCCACGATACTGGTGTCTAGGATAGAATCTTAAATCATCGACGCTACCAAACCAAGTATCACAACGATTCTACTTTTCACAGCGGAATATAAACAGCAGTAAATCTACTAGTGCACAAAATATACACAAATATGTACAATAACCCAATATTTGTTATATTAATCCAACTGAATAATACAATAGTCTAGGGCTCCTCTAGCAGGGATAATGGCCCTCAAATATCCACTAGTACAAGAATAAAAAATACAAGATACTCTGACAATCTAGCTGATGTAGTGCACCATCACAGCTTCTTTGTCGCATCTTGTATACTGCGAGTCCTTTTCTTCTAGTCGGCAGCACCTGCCTCTATCAATGCACCAACTCCTTTAGGCCATTGAACTCAGCTCGCCAATCTGATCTCTCATTGATCTTTCGTCCATCAATGCATTAGCACATCGAGGCTCTTGTCGAGTTGTTCACAACTTCGTTTATGAACAACTCTCAACTGCCCATTGTTGCTCCTCAGCTACTCAGGGACTTCTTCCCACGATAGTCTTCCTGCACTGCTCCACTGAAGACTAACATAGGGCAGGAGGGATGCCACCTATCACCATCAAATGTCTTTTCTTCAATGATGAACACGGGCTACAACAAACTGCTACTCTGGCTGGCCAAACCTTGAGCTCGAACAAATTGCCACTCCTAGCAGCCCTTAGCCCATCAAAGGGCTCCACTTGGGCACTCACATGCTGGCCTCCAACAGACCACAAATGCCCAACCACTGTCCAAACTAGGAAAACCATCCAACTAGCATCAACTCAACACGAAACCATCAACAAACACATACCTTATCATCCTTCATGGGCTGATATGCACAGTGGTAGGTCTGCACTCCTGGTTAGGGTTGCAACAAACACTACTACAGCACTCTTCCTTCACGTTCAGGCCTTCTCCACAATTATGGCCTCTCTCCAAACAAGTTTGTCCACACTCTACAAATCTGGGCTAGAAACCAACCCCCAAACAAGCCCCTTTGTCCACCTGTTCAAGTCTGTGTCTTACCTGGGTTCTTTAACACCCTTTTCGCCTCTTATCCCAAGCAAATAAGGTCTGTGACCTACCTAAAATCACCAACCAAAGATGTGGCCTGTTCAAGAGAGAAAGACCACATCAAAATCTCACCAAAACACTGCCCAAATTCACTTAAGGCCTACGGTTGCCTCCCTACTCCAGTTTGGACTTCCCAGACCTTCACAAGATACCAAAAACAGTACTTTACCCACTCGGCCTTGTCC
Source organism: Pinus tabuliformis (assembly GCA_031772625.1). NCBI lineage: Eukaryota > Viridiplantae > Streptophyta > Pinopsida > Pinales > Pinaceae > Pinus > Pinus tabuliformis. The sequence continues at coordinate 836,064,801 of CM062816.1, forward strand.
TTCTTGGCTTCGGCTGCCTCAAAGATGGATTTCCTATGAGAAGATGCACACTTGGATGATGAATATGCTTCACAAAACACATATATTTATACACATAATGTGGGTTTCATCCAACATGACTTGTGACACTCTAACACACCAAACCAACTTGCTCTAGGTACCACAAAACCCACCAGTGATATTCAAAAATTCATATCTCAAGTTCTAGATGTCGAATTCGAGTGATTTTCGTGGCCCCTTTCTTCTCTAAGGGTCCTCTATCACCTCAAATCATCACATGTTACAAAACGCCTCATGAATTCACACCCACAAGCATGGGTGCAAAGTCCACATTTTGGGTTCCAAGCCCACAAGGTAATTTTGTGGCGCTCCTACCTCCAAACCCCGAACCCTAGGGCTTGGAGTACCTCCCAAACTACCAAATCTCAACACTCCCTCTTAGCAAGGGAGGTACTTCCAAGACTACGAAGTAACTCATCATCATCACTGTCACTGCTCGCAACACTCGCCCAACTCCTAGCGCCCACAACTGCAGCAATCCCTGTAGCATGGACTACGCCTCTCTCAAAAGTGTCACTGTCACTGGAAGCATCCTACTTCTTCTTCTCCTAAAATGTCTTCCACTCTTTCCACAATTCCTTCTTGGCAGTTGTAGAAGCACCCTTTCTCCCCACTGACCACGCACTCTTCTTGGGTTGCACAGTCTCGCTCTGACCTTGCAAACTCCCTCTAGAACTTGACTCCCTCTAAGCCTCTGGAACCTGGACAGCCTCTAGAATCTGTACCTCCTTTGGAACCTACACCTGCACCTCTAAAGCCTACACCTGCTTCTCTGGAACCTGCACCTGGTCCTCCTTCTTCTTCCCATGATCTATAGGCTTGCCCGTCAACCTGTATAGACCATGCTCTCTAATTCCAATCACAACACTTGCGGAGCTAGAGCCTTTGGGCTTGAGTCTTGCCTTCCCATCCTGGAACAAGACCTCAAACCCCTTTTGCTCAATCGCTGAGACAAACATCACGCTATATCTGAGTACTGGTACAAACAGTGCGTTTTGAACTCACATCACCTGTCCTGACTCCAACATGAATGTCACGACCCCTGATCCTCTTTGAGTCCCACTCAGCAAGAGTCTCAAATACATCATGTGACCCTGTCATATGCTTCGACGCTCCATTGTCCATGTACCATGTAGCCTAGTCGATGGTACCTTGTGAGAAATGAGAGATCAAAGCAAAGTCTTCCTTCTCCAAACTCTTGGATAGATTATCTATCTCGGCAGAAGTGGCGACACCTGCGACCTACTTCCCTTTCTTCTTATCATCTCCCTTCTTCATCAGACATCTCGTCAAAAAATGACCCATCTCGCCACAATTAAAACACTTGATCTTACTCAAGTCCTTCTTCTGCTTACCCTTCATTTGTGTTGCAAGTGCCATGTCATCATCTGAAGCCCTCTTCTTCGGATGAAGATCCTTGTCTCGCAATTCCTTCTAAATGAAGTCGTCCCATAGCCTATTCCAGTCTGACAACTTGTCCCTAGCAACAATCCCCTTGATGAATGGCTTCCACTCTAGAGTAAACCCTGTTAAGGCAATCCTTACCATCTTGGAATCTGCAATAGTCATGCCAACGGCGGCAAGCTCATCTTGAACCTGAGACAACCTCGTCAAATATGAAGTCACTCCTTCACTGTGCATCATCTTGGTGGACTTCAACTTATCCTCTAATACCAATACCCAGTTCTCGTTCTTATTATGGAACAAATTTTGAAGAAGCATCCACATCTCATGTGCAGTGTTCTTCCCGGACAAATGAGGTATTAGGGAGTCCTTCACACCATCTAGGATGATCAATCTCACCTTCGTATCCAATTCCTCGTACACTTCCAGCTCCTTAGGGTCAGTTGGCTTCTTGATGGCTTTCTCGACGAATTCCCAGATCTTGTTGACCTGCAAGACCAACTTGATCCTTTCCTTCCATGGACTATAGTTGGACAGCCCTTCCAACCTGTCCTCATATCGGAGACCAACCTGCAACTTCGACATTGTTGTGAGCCCTTCACCAACAATGTGACCAACTCCCTCTTAAGTTGTACTTCGTTGTACACACTATTGAGTTAGTTCGAGAGAAAACTAAGTCAGCTTGGAAGAACACTAGATTGCACAGAGGTGCATTATTGTTACTAATGAGTAATGTGTTGAGTATGGAACTTAATTAGTTTCATTATTTAGTATGGAACAATTTAGTCCTATATATATATATATATGAACCTAAAGTCGAACCCCATCCGAACCTTATCAGAAAATTTGAACCTGAATCAAACTTAATATTCGTCGAACCTGAACTCGAACCCAAACCATGTGACTTAGGTTCAGAGTTCAAACTCAAATTGGCATATAATGTTTATAAAATAGGCCATAATAAAGATAGTACTTACTTCTAGAATTTACTTCTAAACAAGAAAAAGGACAAATAGATCTATTATCTACTTGAATTTCCTCTTACCACAAGAAACTTTTAGTTTATTTTCCTATGATATACGAACAAGTGAAGTAGGAGAAGGTGGAAGTATTTTTGGAACATGACCAACAACTACATTGCCTCATGCAATAGTGGATGTTATGCGGCTAAAAGCAAAGCTCTTGCACTAAAATCTTAGTAGTGGATGTGTGTAACATCCCTACTCTATGGATATGATCACAATCATGATCACCCAAAAGTTTAGTCTCCAAGCACTCTAGAGCTATGGCTTCTTCCACCAAATTATCCTCCTTCGGATTATTGTCGTCGCATATGTTCTACCATTCTTTTTTGCCTCACAAAAATGGGAGAACAACCTCAAGTTGTAGTACACATAAAGAAAGTGTTTTTCCTAGTTTACATTCAAGCTATTTCTCTTAACATTTTGATGAAGTTGTGGTGCTCCAACACTGATCTGCAAAATAAGTGTTAACAACTTGTGAAAGCACATTGACCACCAATTTATGGAGATGTGTGGTAGAGGAACCATACATGTTTCATCATTCAATAGGATTTAACCTATCTTGATCTTTAGTTGCATGTAGGTTGGCAATGACTCCATGTTGACTGATATACTTGCTTATTTGGCTTCATAATTGAGCACACTTCTCTTCACCATGGATCAACTTGTCCGATGAAAGCATATAAGCATTTTGTGCCTTTTGATCTATGAGTGGTTTTCTCCTAACCCCACGCTCAGGTGTTGTTTGGGCAAACCAAGATGGAGAATAATATTTGGGTGTAAGGATATATGCTTGGGCATGGAGTGTAACATTTTGATTATCCCACCTTTTGACCACATGTTAATGAATCTGATCATACAAGATCACATCTCTTGACTTAATAATGTCTTTGATTTGGCCTAGCATGCTATCCATTTGCTTATACACCTCCCCAACCACTAGTTGATTTGTATTTGCAAACCAAATCATACTATAAATGGGTTTGGTGAACTCCTAAACATACCTAACCTATGCCCAAAATTGACCATCAAGCAGAATATCCTCCACCAATTGGAAATCATGTCTATTAGATGCAGATATAACTTTGTCTTTCAAACCTTGCCATAAATCACTTTTGACCATACTAGCCACTGCCTCTCATACCTTCAAAGGTGCTTGAAGGTGATAAGATAAGATCAAATGATTTTATTAATGTCTGAGAAATGACCACAAAAGTAGTTCAATGGGATTGAAGAGTACAACTAGTATGCATACAATGTGTGAATGCTAGTGCAACTCCTACAAAATGTTGAAAATAATACAAAGAAAGAAACAGACATAAATATAACATCAGAACATATGCATAAAAATGTGACAAAGGTATGGCGATAGAAAATTCTATGTGAATTTTCCCAAGACTAAAAGGGTGGACAGTCCAACCCAAGAAATTTTGAAGAGAGAGAGAGAGAGAGAGAGGTAGATCGAACGATGGGGCCGATGATGTCAAGGTATTTTGAGTTCGATGGCTGAGGGTGGGGGGGTTTGCTTACTGTCAGAGTCTTCTAGAACCATCGAGGAGCCTGGCTACACGATTTTGTGGGGGGGGGAGGTTGGGTTGTGAATGTATCGGTGAGGGATACTCTTAACATTTGAGATCGAAAGAAGGTGTTGTCGCACAAAATGTCTAGGCACCACGACAATGCTCGGAGTAAGGGTTGTCACTCTAATCCTTACTCAGTCCGTTTAGACTCTCTCCTAGACAAGTCAAGGAGGGTAGTCCCTAAGGTGAATGAATGAGGATAGTCTGTGGAACACATGCTCTAGGAGACTTAAAGATGAACAACTTGATGAATGTAAATGAGTCCTAGTTAACCGAAATGGATAGATCTAATAAAATAAGACACAACCACAAAAATGATTTTAGACCAATGCCTTTATTTTCAATTAACCATAAACTAGATAAAAACAAGTTATGTAAAGAAATTTATAAATGTGACAAAAGTGACGATCATGAACGATTAAATGTAAATGCCCAAAACTTTATCATGCAATATATTCTAACAATTAAATATTGTGAAGAATTATGAAAATTAACTGCTAAGCAATGATTCTAGATTTAAAATGATTTTCTTCAATAACCCAGATCTAGAATTTATCTTTCTCCTATAGTCAATCTTTAGATATGATTCTAAAACATTAATCACACTTGACAATAGAGAAATCACTACCACAAAATTTAAAATTTTACACTTAACACAAAAAAGACACCAGGGAACTTTAGATTAGAATTTAATTATCCCTTAGGTAAATCTTTAATGTGCTAAGCTTGTGAAGCAAATGTGGCAAATGTTTTATTAAAAAAAATTAATGCGACCAAAATAAAAATCAAAAGAACTTGTTTAAATTTAAAATTTTAATGAGTCGTAGGCCACCGCCACATAAAAAATTAAATTTTTTTAAATGTGAAAGCTTAAGTTCTGCTTTTGATTTATTTCATTCGTACTTTCAAAGTCACAAAAATGGAAAAAAACAAAAAAAAAACAAAACAGAAAAAGAAAAATTTAGATTTTTTAGATTTTTAAAGTTTTTTAAATAGTTTTAAAATGTTAAAAAATCAAATCAAAATAAAACAAAAATTTAAAGATTAAAAAATAAAAATAAGAAAAAAAAAAATAAAAAAAACTAATGAAAGGCAAACAAAAAATCAAACTGAATAAAGAAAACCTAATGAAACTCAAACCTAAGAAACAAATATAAAAAAAAGGTAAAGTCGAATTGATAAAAATTTTAAAAAAAAACAAACTCAAAAAAATGAATCGCTAAACCTAAGTCATAACAAATGGAAATAAAATAAAAAAATAAAAATTGAATTGTTTATGAGTGTAGGTCTGGTGGCGATGACTCAGAGAGCTCGAGCAAGGAGGAGAGGAGGTGTGTTGGATTTGCAGGTTGTGGCCGCATGAGAGGAGAGAAGGAGAAGCAACCAGTGAGCAAGGGAGCCGCGGGGAATGTCGCAAGAGATGAAGCTTGTCGGAGGAGCTGTAAGGGAGATGAAGATGGCAGTGGGAAGGGGAGATAGGATCCGCGGAGATGGAGAAGAGCTCAAAGGAACTCGCAAAGTGAACGAAGAGATTTATTCGAGCTAGAGCTTGCGGTTTCAATGGCGTTTTGAGGGCAAAATGGGCAGCAATGGCGATTTTTTGGGCAGCAAAAATTTTCGAAATTTGTCCAGAGTAAAAACGCAGTAAAAAGAATGGAAAAATGCAGCAAGAGACAACAACAGAATTTTGAGAGGCTTCCAGGCAGAAAAATGGTAGCCCAAAAACTCCAGAAAAAAACCCAGAAAAATTTAAATTTCGAACCAATATATCTCTGCTTAAAAATCTCCTAAAAGACCTTAGATCTAAATTTAAAACCCTTAGCCTGAAAATAATGTCCCTGCAAAATGATATTGAGGCCAGATCTTACCCTCCAGGGCCTAGATCTGGCTTCAAACAAGAATTCTCCTTCAGATCTGTAGCTGCAAAAAAAAAAAAAAACACAACACCCAGAACGATATGTACAATGATAAAAAGAAATCTCAGTTAAATAATTACAATAATTACAAGCTGAAGGCTCTAAGTAGCCAAATCTATCATTATGCCACACAGAGATTAAAAAAAATTAAAGGAGGTGCTAACTCGAAACCCTCATGCATCAATAAAGCAAAAAATCTTATGATAAGCCCGGGATTAATTTAGTTGGGCTCTTCAGAAAATACGGATCGGGAGTTGGCTAGTTCAACTAAAAAATTCCCCTAACACCTGAGGATCTAAATCAAGATTTCCCTGCAAAACTCAATCCAGCCATCAAAAATAGAGCAAGAAAATAATAATAAAATTCAGACAAATAGAAATACTTGCTATTACATTCAAAATTTAAATTATTATTCAAACCCCAGCAACTGAGCAAGATACCTGTACTCAAATCACTCTTCAAAAGCTATCATCAATGGCTTTAGAAAAAATTATGCATGAAAACAACACATCTTACAGTATTCCCATGAAGAGTAACACCAGCAGAATTTAACCCCAAAGTCTTTCTTTATTATCCAGAAAAAAGATTACACCAAAGCTTCTTGTTAAGCACACGACTCAGAGATCGGATGGATCGACTAACAAATGACCTCCTATTTAAAGATAAATCCTCCAACGGCTAATTTGAGTGATCATCGTCAAAGTAATCTCGACCGTTGATGAAGATAAAAATTTCTTTTAATCTCATCCGTCGAAAAAAAAATTTGAGGAAATTCGAAATTTTCATTTAAATGCATTATAATTAACTCAAAAATTAAAATTGAGTTAATTTCCCTAAAAAATTGACTTTAACTTAACCGCAGGAATCAAAGGTTTAATATTTATCAAAATAATTAATTTACCTTAGATCATGGACCTCTTAAAATTTAATTTTTTAGGACCGACGAATTTTGCCTTTGGAGAATTTTAATTTACCTAGAACCTAGAATTAATTAAATTTTTAGCTTAGGATTTTAATTAATTTTTTGCTAGAAAATTTAATTAATTAATCTATGAAGGGATAAATTATTTTTTCCAACCCTCAAAACACTTTACATCATTATTTTCATATTTTTTACATCATAAGGGAGAAAACCCATTTGTAATAGACCCTCACAGATTACCCATTTATGCGACACAAGTATAATCCAGCAGACCAAGTAATTTGTAATAAAATAATCTAACCAAATAGATAGGATTATTCCCAAATTACTTTTACATAGACTCGATCTAGAACACTAGGAACCGCTTAAGATCCTAACGACAAAATCCATTCCAGCTTTGGGGTAAGACTGGAGGGAAAAACTTTATCGACCATCCGAGAATGAATCGGTAAGACGAAAAACCTCCTAGAATGGAGATCGTCACTAAAAAGGTAGATTTACCGAGGTCGTTACATACATGACACGGTTCTACTAAGATTATTTACATCATATACATGCAGAATGGATTTACATAACATCTTTGTAAGTCAGGGTGACAATGATAGCTGGATGGCACGGACACATCGATCAGGGGCTATCCCTTTTGGGGAAAAAGAGGGGGTGTACTGCTATGGGTCGTTGACACGTAGTGGTCAACAGAAGGAAACTCTGAATGGATTTTTGGGTTGCTCCTCTAGATCTAGGAGGTAGTCTGACGGGCAAAGCATGCTCTACACTGGTTTTTTCTGGATTGATCTATATAATTCTTTGAGGACGTGTAACCTAGTGTTGGACTGACACCTTTGAACTAGTCTCACACTTTTAGGAGAAACACGAGGTTTCACCATCCTGTTGTTTGATGCATTTTGGAACTCTATGTGTTGTTTGTTGCTCTCATTTGATGGATCAATAAGGAAGTATGAGGTAATTAGTCTGGTCATGCCTGGGCGGAGCATGGCATGCAAGAGTTGCGATCTATTGTTGAAAATATTCCTAATAAAGATTGCTAAGTATATTTGATTATGGTATCAAAAGAAAGTAGAGAGGGAGGCTCTCGAGTCCCTACAGAGACAAGGATAGCATCCTTTGATCTCATAGTATAGGGGACATCGAAAATGAGGTGCATCTTCGTCTTCGGCTCTTGAAGGTGGCACACTTGGTAGATCCTATCAGATTGTGGTATACGATGATCTATGTTTATTTGGAGTCAACAGGAGCCGACCCGAAGTTGAACCAAAGAGATCTTGACCGATTTCATCCAATGGCTGTGTGTATAAGGGGAGTGGACGATCATGTCATCACATAGCTCTGAAAAGTGCTCTAGGTAGAAAGACATATTCAAGCCTAGGCTTATCAAGGATGAAATCCAAGTGACTTGAATGTATAATATGTACATATCCTCTTAGATAGCTTAGTTTAGTATTTGTCTAGTCAGCAAGAGATGGCACGGTGCATTAAGGGAGTATCAAAATTGGGGATGGTACTTTGGGGAGATAGTAATTGTCTAAGGAAGCCAAGATGCTTCTAAGAAACAAACTCTTTCTCAGCCCAAGGAAGGATTTGAGGCGAGAGCCTCCACAGAGCAATGTGCAAGGTAGGGATTCCTCACCTGCCTAGTGGTAGAGTCTGTAAGAGATCAGACACTATGAAGAAAGAAACCATGCAGAAAATGACCTCGAGGCAAGAAGGGTGGATGCCAAACTATTGCTTGAATGATGGGATGTGGATTTGTCCTCTTACGACGGATGATGTGCCTTAGAAGCCAGGCTTTCACTCATTTCAATCTAATCCAGACCGTCTGCTACAAGATCGGTCCCTAGATCTCGAAGCCATAGAGAACTGAGGGTTTGAGAATCGCCTTCATGAGATGGATTTTGGTCAAGATATCTTGAAACTACCCCTGGAAGCATTGTATCTCAATGAGGGAAAGGGTTAGGTAAGAGCTAGTGTTTGCAATCATTATTAACTCCAACTTATAGTGATTAAAGAAAATGTGGTGGGCCATGCTATGGTTGGTGTTAAATTTATCACTTTTTTTCTTTTTTTGTACAATGCACCAATACATTTATAATCATGGTCCTTTATCTTAATAATATCATGCATCCAGAGGTTCAATGTGTGGACCAAACACACTAAACAAAATATGTGAGGGTGAATATCCTCAATTATTGCTCTTGTTTTCTAGCAACTAACAAGATTATTTGTGATGACTTGATAGACATAAGAATGGCCAAAACTGTTCAATGGTTTTAAGGCTTTTGCAATTTTAATACCAATCTTGTAATGACTTAAGTAGGCATGGGTTGAAAGGAAGACCACAAGACTAGCGGACATACCAAGAATACTTATTAATGGCTTGTAATTAGTGTTTGTCCAACCATCATAGACAATGGATATCCCATATTTGGTCTAGTCATTTGTAAATTGTCTCATAACACTATAGATTTTTGTTCTTTCCTTGTCAAGTCCCATGGTTTTGGCTTTGTCATGCTTAAGGCTTTTGTATCCTTAAGGTCATTGTTGATGGCTTGTGACATTTCATGCCAATGGGGTGAGAAGAACATTGAATGGTATGCCACATACATAGAGAGGCATGCAAATTTTTGCAGCCACCTCGTCCCCACAACTTCGCTCAAGGAAATCTACCATTGTTCTAGTCCTCGACTGCATAAGAAAGAATATATTAGCATGGAGATGCATAGAAAGACCTGCAAATTTTTGCAGCCACGTCATCCCTATAACCTCAGTCAAGGAAATCTTTCATTAAACTAGTCCTGAAATGCATGGGAAAGAATCCAATAGCTTGAGAGGATGGGGATTGACAATGGAACAATGGGATCAACAATCGAACATTCAATGTGAGCTTGAAGTCTCATATTCAATGCTTGATTTTTTGGATTTGTTTTGTATAGCTTCTCTCCTTGTATTTGTTTCCATCTTTAACTGGCACATGGTCTCAGGTTTTGACTCCTATAGTCTTATCTTGATCCCATGGCATAATCCCACACAGATGCTTTCTCACGTGGGAATATGAACCTGTGTAAGTTTTGTGACAATGGGAGCTTGTAAATTTTGTGGTTCCATCCCCTTTCCCTTTCCTAAGCTTCGTCATATATTTCCAAAAGTGTGTAGAATATTCTTTGGGCTTCTATCCACAATCACTGTTTGTTTCATGAAACTCATCCTCTTATGTTTCTTCCTATTCTCCATTGTATGTGTTGGCTGCTTCTAGCTCTTCCACATGATTACTAGTATTTTGGATTCCTAACAGCACCATCATTATAAAAATGGAACCAAAAAGATAAACCACAGTAACATATTCATCACGCTTGTTAAATCTTGAGAATAACTTGTCTCTGCAATAAAATGACAGAGAAGGAGAGATGGGAAAGGGTAGTAGAAGAGAACATTCAAGTATTCAACATAGAAAATGTATTAGTTTACAACACATGGAAAACAAAACAAAACAAACAAGAATGGGTTTTAGAGTCTACCTTTTCAACTCTTCAATGGTTGTTGAGGGTAACTATGGCATCCTTCAATCTCCCCCTTTCAAGCTCTCACAAATCTGTTTCTCTACAACTCGTAAACAACCAACTCAAAGCCCTAGCAAAGATCAGTGAAATGAGTGGCAAGAGAAATAAAATGAGAGCAAATTGCATGAGTGAGTGTTTTAATCCACCAAGGATCCCAGATGATGCTTAAACCAACCTTTTGGAACCTTGTCTTGGTTACCACAAGTTTAAAAAACTCATCTTCACCTTCACATGTAGGGTCGCTTTAGGAATGTTACAAGAAGGTGATTTAACAAAGAGTTAACCTAAGTAAAACATGTGGCAGTTGTTGTATATGAAATAGGATGACAATGGAAATGGGATAAGGACGAGATAGGAAAATGGAGGACAAAAACAAGGGATGAAAAGAAATGGAAGGAAACTAGTACATACTAGTCGTGGGCTAATGGAGTCATATGATTGGACAAATGAGAGAGCTAGTGTGTGACAAACAACTACCTTGAAGCAAGTCATATGGTAGAAGAAGCTCGTTTACCATCTTCCAAAAATTAGTAGATGAAGAAACTATTTGATCCATTCATATTTAAAGAGTATATTAGAGGTAAAAAGGAGAAATGTGTTGTAGTAAACCATTCATTAAGGGATAATATTGTCACCCATCAATCAAATTATAAAGGTGTTGTTAATGGTTGTTGTGTGCTTCAAAATCTGTAATTTAATGGATAGAAGAAAGGAAAACAAGTGTTGAAATAAAGCGATAGGGAGAAGCCCCTCAAATTACTTTATTCCTAGATGAATAAATTTATTAATAAGCCTCTATAAAACAATGACAACAAGAAGAATCTACAAAAACATGAACAACAAATTGAAGAACATAAATAAACCAAACATAAAGTCGATCTATACCCTGATCTTCCATTAGTTTTCAAAAATAGTAGTACAAAAGAGCTCCATCAAGCTTCAAGTCCTAAGCTTGATATTTCATCACTTATCTAACTCCTAAATAATCTCCAATTGCCAATTACAAATGAAATGGTGAGAAACTCCTCTTTATACAAAGTGAGTTAAGTCTCTCATTAAAGAAAATATACCATCTTCAATGTTCCATGGGGACGTGTCCCCAAGGTGGGGGGGTGTTCTCCCCACATTCCCACACTCCCAAGACGCTAGGGAAACGTTTCCCCATGTCCCTCTTTTGGGGAAACTCGGGAAGATGAAAGGGGAAACATTTCACCATTGTAGGGGATGTGTTTCCCCAAATGTGGTGCTTGTGGGCGTCCCTCATCAAAAAGGGTTGGGTGTCCCCTCTTGAATTATGCCTAAAAGCAACAATTTATGAGGGGTGAAGCCTAATATTCAACCTTAAGGCCCTTCTAATGCTATGTAATCAATGGTAATGGTAATTTACTTAAATTTTTAACATTACTATTAATTGTTTCAGGATGTTTGAGAGTGGTTCCAACCTCATTAGATTTCATTTGCAAAAAGTAGAATTTTAGATCCAACTCAAAATCCAGCAGACTTAATAGTTTTTGGGACTTTAGGATGGGGGGGATTGTAACATTTCCATTGGATTCTATCATGTATGAGGGTACGAAACGAGCTTTTAATCAAGAGTACCAAGCCCTTTATGTACCTCTATTTTGGTGTCATTGATTGTTGAACTCCTCAGTCATGACCCGAGTAAAATTGTACCTATCCCTCAAACAAAACCTTGATTTGACATGTTAAGATCTTATTTTAATGCTTAGAGGATGATATTGATGATGAGAATCCCAATACAAGCAATGATTTTGATGATATGTGGGTATTTGTTGTAGCATGCTTTTTTTTGAAGTACGAGGCCATCTAGAGCCTATTTTTCAATGTATTTTTGGTTCAAAGATGGATTGCACTGTGTTATTTTGGTTATATGCACCTTGCTATATATATGAGAAACTTTGCATATTTGTGTATAATGGTTTGGATTCATATGGATGCACATGAATATTTGTGTTTTTGAAAATTTATGACCGGTTTTTTGGTTTGTTTGTTTGTGTTTTTTTTTTAGTTATTCAGTTCCCAATTTAGGGATTGACTGATTTGATGACCAACCTTGTTCAGATAAAATTGGTTCAACATCCATTGTTCATTTTCAACTTTAACTTTTGAGTCTTCACTCTAGATACTAAGGACCATAGAACGAGTCTTTGATTCGTCACTTTTTATTATTTTTGAGTTGGAATAATTCCGATTTACTATTCCAATCTTTAGACTTTAGTATCTGCTATTTTGCTTAGTACTGATCAAATTCTAGAATAATGAATGAATAATTTTTTTGCCAAGAAAATATCTGAGCAAATCCACCCAAATGGATCACTTCTCGTCGACTTCTTAGGAGAGCCTAACCCCAGTGTCAAGAAGAATTGACCCCGTGACCTCCCATTAGCGAGGTGGTTTTAGCAATGGGAACTTGACAAATTAAGCTAACCCTCGAGGCTAATGAATGATTAATTTAAATCAATCTATGCAATATTTTACTATTTCTATTTCATTGAATCATTATATATATATACCCTAACGTCTCCTCATTCCCCCCTAAATTTCCCTAAAATTTGGGGGGTGCTCCCACATGTCCCCCTATATGTCTCCCCTTTCCTGCATTGCCCTGTCTCGAAAATTTGGTGGAACATTGATTACGTTTCTAACTGACTCCATGACAAGTCAACAAACAGTAAAATATTGAAGTAGTTAGATACATGGTTGACAATACCAAGGCATGTGGACACCAACCTCTTAAATAGAGGTCACCCTCATCTAAAATCCAATATCATACCAAGTCAAATGCTAAATGGGTCCACATAAAATTCAACCTCCAATAATGGATGCATGTAAACTATAATAAAATACTTTTCAATCTAAGAGGATGTGCTCAAGGGTCCACCTAAAAGGGCTCATGAAATGCACCCTCCAAAGTGCATGAGAGATACAACAATAAAATATTTCTATCAGGTGAATGTTCCATAACCAATTGCCAAAAATAGAAAGTAAGATGCATGCAACCAATCCACATGTTTAAATCCCAAGGTAACCAACTCCACAGACGAATGTGCAACATGTAGTAGTCAAACCTTAAAATAGTAAGTGGGCAAGCCCCAACAAAACAAATCCATGAAGATAAGGGTGAATTATGGTTTTGACCATGCATAAACTCTATAAAATAAATAAATATTCACCTCCAAAAATATCAAGAAGTGTCTCCAAAAATTCACTCTCTAACGATATGCCCAAATATAGTAAGATGACCAAGTAAATGCATGTAATGTACCATAAGTGTAGCCTTCTGAGTAAACTGCATGCCTCCCAATAAAAAGTTTCCATAACCAACCTCCAAGTTCCCCCTTCAAGTGTGAAAAGGAAGGCAATGAAGTGCGGTACTATTACCCACCAAAATGGGTAACCCCTTCGGAGAAAAATTTTCTCATATTTTGGACAACTAGCGAGCTAGTAGCACTACACATTAGCTTGTTGCTTGATGATGATGATGTGCCAACTCCTCCACCATCTACACCAGTCACTACACTTCTCACCATCTGACACTCCTCTTGGATGAAGGTGAGCTACCACTCAACAGGTACTTTGAACATTTTGCAATTGGGTGCTTTTACTAAATGTTTTGGGAATTTAGTATGGCTAATGGGGTGATCTAGATGATTGACCGATCTTTATTGTAACTTTGTTCTCTCACCTTACTAGGGGGTTGATTTTTAGCCCTAAAAAACAGTCCAGTGGGACCTCCCTTAAGGCCTTAGCATTATAGGAGGGGCTCTACTTGGAAGACCTGGATTTAAATAGCATGTTCATTCTCCCTCACACCATACTTAACACTTTCCATGTCACATTACAAGTCCTTGATACTATCTCCATTCTTTGGGTCTAACTAGTCATTAGTCCATTAAGATTTGGCACTCTCTTATCTACATCTTTGAGTAGGGCCGGAAAACATTTCCTTGGAGTTTGATGCAGCTAAAAGAATGGAAAAACATAATATGCCCATAATGAAAGAAAAGAAAATGAAAATGCCAAAGATGGTTGGGACATAAGTTAGCGTGTGGGAAAAAGCCTAGCATGAGCTCTACCCTCCTAATTAGCCATCACCTGGTTCCTGAGCACTTGATGCTCCATATCATTAAAAGTAACCCCTACATGTCCCAACCCTAATGAGCGATAAATTGCCTCATCTTAAGAGGTAGATTAAATGCTACATCATAAAGAGCAAACTTTAATCCTTGAGCTATGCACCAAAATACAAAGTATTGTCAAAAATAAGTAAAAGGCGCACTAGAGGGGTTGGAAAATCCGGTTGAGCAAGGTAACTCATGCATCCATGATTGCTCCCTCCATTACATCTATACACTCAAGATGTGGACTCACATTAGTTGATTCCCTAACCATGGCACTTCGCCATGAAGTCTTTCCCCTTCATTGCCACTCACTTACGCCAACACTTATTAATCGAAGGATTAACTTCATAAATGCCACCTCCCCTTGGGGGTTGGAAGCACCTAATAAGGTTGACTACTTAGCCACCCCTACAAAGGTAGGGAACACCTTTACGAGACTTGGTCTAGTTAGATATTTGAAGGTGATCTCAGTTTGAAGTATTAATATGCCCTTAACACTTAAGTATGGTCCACTTAGATGCATTTATGATCTTAGTCTCTAATGAATGGTTGCTTTCACTTGAGTTTGAGTTGGTTTTTCCAGGTGGTCCAGAGCAGTAGAGGCCTTGAGGGCACCTCATTCCACATGATGCCTAGGCCATATACTACATTCTAGAGAGCATGATGACTTGGCAGATGCAGTGTTGCCCACTTTTGGTAGAGCAATGGGCCTTTTGATGATTTGAGCAGTTGAGATACATCCCAGAGCACCCTTAGGAGCCAAAACGTTGGGCTTCTCTTGCCTAGCATGGAGTATTCTTGATGATGTAGTAGTGGACCCTGTATGCCCCCATGTTGGCTATGACACTACTTGATGGGCATACCATGATCTAAGGCCCGTATAAGGATGGTCATCCTTAGGATAATTGAGGAGGGCTTGTTGCACCTGATGGAGCCCTAACACTAGAGAGAGGAGGCACCAGGTGGCTTATTTCACACCCATGGAGATGATGGGTGGCACCCATAACTAGATCTTGGACCCTTGGAGCTTCTTTGATGCATGATTTAGGGATTTTCCTCAAATGGAGAATGATCGTGATGCTTGGAGGCATTCCCAGCCTTGTATTTTCCTTGATGGAACATTTGTAGCCCAAAAGGGCAATCTTCATCATATGTTTGGCCCTATGGCTCAGACATGTGGGTTTCTAATGGCAAATTATGTTGTAAAGCTATTGGGTTGGCTTCTAACCCCAATTTACGTTTTGTCCACTCAAAAATCAAACCTGTGTAAGGGATTTTAGTTAGAAATTAAGTGAGATAGACCTCATATAAATATAGAGTAGCCTCACTCATTTATTCATCATCACTTGTGGAGAACTCAGCCACTATTAGAGACTTTGGCCTGACTTGTTGTACTTTGCTACTTAGAGGAGATGTGATCTTTTGTGGATATTTGGCAATTGGAAACTAGTGTTTGTTGTGCAGACGTCATTTTGGGATAAAGAAGGCTTTTTCATGGATATATTTTGAGTACCTTTTATTGAATATCTTTTATAATTATTGCATGCATTGTTGCTAGGTTTTCTTATGTTCCATGCCTCAATGCTTATCTTTATATGAAATACTTGGTTAATCTTTGCATGCTTTAATTTGTATCTTGGAACTTCCTTAGAGGACTTCCTATAGAGCTTTTCTCTGGTAAATTTATCCCTGCATAAAGTGATAGCTCGGGTTTGCAAGTGATATTTGATATTTCCACCAATAAAATTCCCTTAAGACTCCATCACCCAAGTAGACAGAAGGCACTAGCCTGCATATTGATGGTAAAAAATCATAAACTTTATTTTTTTTACCTCTCTCATAGAATTTCGGCCCTTCAAGGCAAGGAGCTAGGCTTAGGGTTTGAGGTCGAATTCAATTAGGGCATGAGCGTTGAGCTGATTGGAGGTCGTTCTACCTTGCTAAGCCATAAAAATCACAATAACAATTTGCATGGTTGGAAATCCCTCCTAGGGTCGATGTTATCAACCCTAGGCAATTTGAGGGTTAGAAAGACCCTAATTTTGCACTAAGGCTTCAACATAGGGTCACTTGAAGGTTTGTGGTTTCTGTTGTTGATTATATCCTTAAAAGCAAACATTTTCTCTCTCTTTGTATGCCTAGTTGTGCTACTTTTGAATCATACATTGCAAACCCTGGGCTACAAGCCGATCTTTGTAGGCTTCTTTGCAGGTACGCTATTCCTTATCTCTTGAAATTAAGCCTTGTTCTTAGTCTAAGTACCTCGATAAAGCCTATTGATGTGTCACCTTTGAACCTTTAACCTAGAATATCCTTTAGGTGACCTAAACTAGGAAGCCTCCTGTGTGGTGAAATTTGACCATAGGGCAAGAGGTGGATTACTGAGGTGACAGTGGTATCCACCTCATTGTTGTACCTTAGTCTAGCTCTCGTCTTGTGAGGCCTCTCAACAAGACTTGCTAGATTTTGAGGCAACAATACCCAAGCTATTAACCTTAATTTGGATAAATTAGATTAATTTAACCAATGATTAGTTAAATCAAACTCAACATATGTACATAGGGTTTAATGCACAAATATAACCATAGTCCCCCTCCAATTAGTTATTAATTGATTAAAACACCATGAACATGTATGCCAATGAGGGTTGCACTCAAATGAAGTGTTGTACAATATAAATAAAATATGTTCTCCCATTCAAAGCCTCGCCATGATAACAAGAAAACATAAACCCCAACCTAAGGTGCACTAATGCCAAGGGATTATTACATCAAAAGTCGTCATCTAACCTTTGTGAAAAAGTGAGATCACCATGAAATCCTATGTAGTGCCCTGAACCACTGATAACTCAAACTTAGGAAATAACACAGCAATGGGGTTACTACTACTAACATCATTGAAAACATTTCCCTGTAGGTGATGTTTAGCAAATGTTAAATCATTAAGTTATATCACCTAGAGAAATCTGTCAGGCCAGGCAGTAACTCTCTAAAGGCAGAAAAAACTGATTCGTATATTTCATTAGGTAGCTATTGTTTATATACATGAATGTGACTGATCAGTTCATCTTCTTGATGATTGTTCACATTCCGGGTTCACCCAACCGCTGAGGATTAGGTGTCAACATTCCCCCCCTTAATCTGAAGGGATGTTGGTGAGTCCAAGCATCGTTCTGAATCTTTCAAGCTTTTCTCTTCCAAGCGCTTTGGTGAAGATGTCTGCAATTTGCTCATTTGTGGAACAATGACGAAGATGGATTGTTTTGGCCTCAACATGATGTCGGATCAGATGATATTTAGTATTGATGTGCTTTGTACGATCATGGAACTTTGGGTTCTTGGCCAACTTTATTGCAGAGGTGTTGTCAATCATGACTGGAGTTGATTGTACTTGTTTTACCTGCAAATCTTCAAGAATTTTCCTGAGCCACACAATTTCTTTCGTTGCTTCAGCTGCTGCCACGTATTCTGCTTCTGTTGTGGAATCTGCTGGAACTGATTGTTTGCGTGATCTCCAAGAGACAACTCCTGATCCAAGACTCATAGCATATCCTGAAGTAGATACTCCAGTTTCTTTGTCCACATCGAAGTCTGAATCAGAGTATCCAATCAAGCTGAAGTCGTCCACCTGTGTATACTTGATTCCAAGGTCTTGAGTTCCCTTCAAGTACCTTAGAACTCTTTTTGCAGCAGACCAATATCCCTCACAAGGCTTTTGTATAAACCTGGAGGAGGATTCCAACAGCAAATGAAATGTCTGGTCTGGTAGTAGTGAGGTAGATGAGACTTCCTATAAGCTGTCTATACTTTGTTGCATCCTCAAATTCCTTTCCTTCAATAGATGTGAGCTTTAAGTTTTGTTCCATTGGAGTAGAAAGAGGATTGCACTCTGTCATGCCAAATCTGTTTAACAAATCTCCAATGTATTTCTTTTGAGAAAGAAATATGGATTTTGGATGTTGGGTTACTTCAATGCCAAGATAGTAATGAACATAGCCCAAATCAGTCATTTCAAAACTTTTTCCTAATTCTTTCTTTATGGATGCAATATAGCTTTCATTGTTCCCTGTCATTAAAAGATCATCTACATATACCACAAGATATACAATTGTTTTGCCAACTTTCTTGACAAATAAAGTTGCATCATCAAGATCAAAATGATTGAAGTTGAGTTACAGAAGATGCTCAGTTAATTTTTCATACCAGGCTCGCGGTGCTTGTTTGAGGCCATACAAGGACTTCACAAGTTTGCATACTTTTTGTTCATGTCCTTTCACAGCAAATCCTTCAGGCTGGGACATAAAAACATTCTCTTTTAGATCTCCATTCAAGAATGCAGTCTTTACATCCATTTGATGGACTTTCCAACCGTTCTGAGCAGCTAGTGCAAAGAGTGTCCAGATGGTGGCCCATTTTGCTGTGGGGGCAAAAGTTTCCTCATAATCGACCCCTTCCTTCTGTGCAAAGCCTTTTGCCACAAGCCTAGCTTTGTGCTTGTCAAGTGAGCCATCAGCTTTGTACTTGTTCTTGTAGACCCACTTGCAGCCAATTGGTTTGGTTCCAAATGGAGGGTCAACCAGCTTCCAAGTGCCATTCTTTATGAGGGCATCATACTCCTTTTTCATCGCTTCTTTCCATTCATCATGAGAAGCAGCTTCTTTGAAGGAAGTTGGTTCAAAATCTGTAGACAAGTTCAATTCACAATCATAAGTAACATCCATATCAACAGGTGAATTAAAGTCATCTACATCACCTCCATTTTGTCGGTTTGAATTTCTGGTTCCTGTTTTTCCAATTTCATCAAGATGAACACTTTCAAGTGTCTTTGTCAGCCACTTTGGGGGACCTTTCTGAGATGGTCCAGGCTGCTCTGTTGATTGAGTTGGGACTGAATCAAGATTGAGTCTCCCGAGTCCCAATTCTATCAATTACATCACTTAAAGCATCATCCGTTGTTGGAGTTTCATGCAGGGGAGATTGTTCTTCAGAAGAAGATTCCACATGTTGATCTAGTATAGGAATCCCCCCTTCAAGATGTGGAATCTGATTATCAAATTCTTGAAATGATTTTGTTTTTGCGAATCTATCCAAGCGATCAAGTTGCCGCTCAACAACATTGTCAGATTTGGATGATTCCAGAAAAATGACATCTCTAGATACAACAAACTTTTTATTTACTTCATCATAGAGGCGGTATGCTTTAGATGTGTTTGAATACCCCAGGAAGATACACTTACGACTTCTAGCACCAAGTTTGTTTCTATGTACCTTTGGTATCAAAGCATAACAGGTGGAACCAAAGATCCTGAGATGTTTTACCGAAGGAACATGTCCATACCACAATTCATAAGGAGTCTTGTTTCTTATAGCATTAGATGGACATCTATTCTTTATATATGCAGCACATAGAACAGCATCAGCCCAAAACATTATCTTTACATTTTTGAAGAAAAGCATGGATCGTACCATATTCAAAATTGTTCTATTCATTCTTTCTGCTACACCATTCTGTTGGGGATTATAAGGTACAGTTGTTTGATGTTTAATCCCGTGTTGGCGAAGATAGTGTTCAAATTCATTTGATGTATATTCTTTTCCATTATCAGTGCGAATAGACCCAATATGAGATTGTGCATCATTTTCAATCCATTTATGAAAATTCTTGAATGTTTGAAAAGCATCAGATTTGTTCTTCAATAAATAAACCCAACACATTTTGGTGTAATCATCAATAAATGTCATAATATATTTATTTCCATTTGCAGAAGGAACAGGCATTGGACCACATAAATCTGAATGAATGAGTTCAAGCTTCCTATGTGCTCTTGAATGTGAATCATGAAAAGACTGTTTGCTATGCTTTCCTAGAATGCAAGCATCACATTGCTTATGTTTCCTAGGAATTGTAAGCAAACCAGCAACACCATTTTTCTTCAATAAGCGGAGACTGTCATAGTTTAAATGTCCAAATCTAGCATGCCATAATAAACTTGATGGAAGTGTACCTTCTTCATGATGAGAAATATATGAGAAATGTTGTGCATGAGCAGAGGTTCCTTGCAGTTTGAGAAGTCTTTCTTCTTCTATTCCCCTCATGACAAGTGAGTGGTCAGATGCTTTTCTTACCTCAAGCTTGCCATCAAACATATGAATGGAGTGACCTTGCTGGCGGATGTGGACCAAGGACAGCAAGTTTCTCTTGAGCTGTGGGAGATATAGAACATGATCCAGAAGAAAGTCTGGAAGACCAGGCAGTTTAAGCCTGATTGTGCCAAGCCCTGATGGCTTGATTTTTGATTGATCTGCAAAGTATACTACTCCATCAACATTGTCAGTGAAATCTTCAAAAAAATCTTTCCTATGAGTCATATGACAAGTTGCTCCTGAATCAAGCAACCAATCATTTTTCGAAGAAGCAAGTGAAGCATTAAACAAATCTTCATTTACTCCAATGTTACATTGTGCCTCAATATAGTGAGCGGATTCAGGTGCTTTACCTTTGTCTGTATCATCAGTTTTACCTTTCTGCTGGTTTCTTTTCTGCTCAATTTTGTCCCATGGTAGCTTGCATGTAGAAGCATCATGCGATCCATTTCGTTTGCAGCGAATGCAATGCAGATCTGCTTTTTCTCCTTGAGAATGTCTGCCCCCCCGACTCTGAAGTATCTTCCTCTTCCTCTTCGTCCACCTCTTCCTCTTGTAGAATCTTGAGCAGGATGCTTTTCTTTATGAGCAAGACAAACAGTCTCTTCAGAAGATTCAGGGACTGTCTTCTTTCCAAAGGCTTTCTCTCTTTCAGCAAACTTTTTCACAAGAGAGTCAAAGGTTATATCTTTAAGATTTCCATTTGCTTGTAAAGACTCAAGATAATTGGAGTAAGTAGGATAGAGTGCCTTGAGAAAAGTAATAAGAGGGATATCCAGCTCAACTTTAGTGGATTTGATATCATGCATTATGGATTTAACTTCAGATGCAAGAGCAAGAGGATCATTATTTTTCAGTTCAAGAGTGAAGAGTTTAATCATGAGCTGAACAACTTCAAGTGCAGAATGTGAGTCATAGAGTTCTTTGAGTTTTTGTAAAGCTTCAAAGGCAGTTGAATATGATGAAATATGGCGACTTACTTCTTCATTTACAGATGCTGCGATTAATGCATATGCTTTGCTGTTCTTGTTATCCCAAATGACGAGCTCTTTGTCTGATGTAGGCTGTACTAGGTCATTGTCTCCTTCTCCGACACACACTCCCTTCCACAACTCATTGAAGATGAGGGTGTGTTTTATCATCCGGGACCATTCAAGATAGTTCTCCTTGCCAGTGAGAACTATCCCTACCATAGAGATGATTGAATGCATTCTGTAAAAAAATACTTCTGCTGCTGATAAAAAACTTCTGCTGATAAAAAAAACTTCCTTACGTTACAACCTTATGCATTATATTTTCTTCAAATCCCTCTAATGTTTGATAGAAGCATCAACATTTCATTGAAATATTATGTACATATCACTTCAATATTACATATTACTTTAATGTTTCAATGCAGCATTACCATTCAAATGATAAAAAACTGTGTAATACTACTATTCACCTCCACAAATGCTTTGAATGATTATTTTTTTTTTAAACAAGACTGAGCAATACATTCAGAACGATGCTCTACTCATTCCTTTTGATACCATTCCATGCGTTGCCCTCGATTTAATGTTTCCTTCTTGAAACCGATAGCATGATTCAGGTGCCGCGGATTTTAAGCACAGCACTTGTCCCTAATGTTTTGTGGACCTCTCGCTGGAGCACAGGATCAATACTATTCCAAAAAATAACACGTCCATGACAAGTTCAAATGTCCAAAGAAACATACTATAACCATTGATACAAACTTTAAAAAATACTTTACTGGCAGCTGGACTACATCCCTCCGTCAGCATAGTTTGGTTATCACTCAACAATGAATTCACAAAGAGTAAATCTCAAAACTATCAAAACTATCGGATCCTTTTCCCGGAGATCCATAGATTTTCTTCACCTTCGTTGTTGTTCTCGTTGAAGAAGAACAAACATATTCCTCGCTCAGTCACATAGGAGAATCAGAACCTTGCTCCACCGTCAAAGTTGGTACAGATTCTCTCTCTCGACGGGAAAGGTGAGTGAATTACAATGCATTATAAGGAGGAAGAGAAGGTGCGGATCTGTAGGCAGAAATCAATATCCTGTGTTTTGGAAGCTCTCTTTCTGAAGTGGGTTGGTAAAAGCATGGAGAGAGAAAGGCGAGCTGTTCACGCTGGATCCTGGTACACTGATAACGCCAGGCAATTGGGAGAGGAGCTAGATAGATGGTTAAGAGCTTGTGGATGCAGCTGAAAAATACGGGGCTTCTGACGGACACAAATTCATGTATTCTCAACAATGAAGACGCAGATAAGGAGATGGTGCAGGTGAATTAGTAGGATTCCCAGGATTAAGTTTAAGGGCAGAAATAAGACTCTGCGCGATGACTAAATTGGCAGCATCACTTGGATGGTATTCATCCCAAAACAAATATTTCGCTCTGTCTCGACACAGCTTTGCAGCAGGCACGCAACTTAATGTGGGCCGGTATCTTCTAAAACTGCATCACCATTTTCGAACCCATAAGCTTGGGGATTTTCTATAAGGTGGGTGAAGAAAGTGTAACCATCGGCAAAGAGAAAGCGAGCTCCTCGCAATTTTGAATTTAGATCTGCGATGAGGCTTCCGGTGGCAGCATTAACAAAGCGTTAGGTGAGAGAACGGTGAGAGCGTTAACAACCATGAGCGTTGGGTGAGAGCAAAATGAGGCACCAACGCATCTCTGGGTAAGTCAGGCCAGCGACAGAGGCAGAGCAGCGCTCAGCACTGAGGCAGTGGCAGACTATTTCAGGACAGAGGCAGAGATGAAGGGAGTTACGACTATTTTTAGGACTGGCTCTGATACCATGTCAGGCCAGGCAGTAACTCTCTAAAGGCAGAAAAAATTGATTCGTATATTTCATTAGGTAGCTATTGTTTATATACATGAATGTGACTGATCAGTTCATCTTCTTGATGACTGTTCACATTCCGGGTTCACCCAACCGCTGAGGATTAGGTGTCAACAAAATCTCACAAAGGTAACGTGAATCATTACACCATAACAACATCATAAGAGAAAGGGACATAACAAGGTGCTAACCCATCCAATCATTGAGTGTGTTGCCCATGACACATCCAACACATGAAAACCATGTAGAACAACCCTTCCTAGTGACATCGACATCATACATCAAAACATCAGTTCAGTAGGAAACATCAACAACATCATGAAACATCTACCTCCTAAAACCATCAGTTAACCCCTTGGGGGGCTAGATCATTATCCATATCCAAGCGAAGCATGTATACCAAACCACACCATAATGAGATAGCATGCTCGACAACCATCTGTACGTGCAACTAAGGGGTGATCAATAGGGAAAGCACATGTGAGAAGACCACCAAGTAGCAATCACAATCATCTAGCCAAGGAGAAGTGAGACTCTCGCAAGTCAAAGATCTCCATCAAAAGATGCAATGCCTTAAAGAGAAGGGGCTCCATGAATGTGAATCTCCTTGAGTTGGTCCAATAGCTCCAAGGAACCAATTGCGAATTGTGAAAATTTGGAAACCCAAATCCCTACTGCAGCAACTGATTAAATCTCTACTACTTGTTACTTTCTAAATCAAGTTATTTACAGTCTTACACAGTAGACATCGAAATAAAATCTATTGTAGCCTTCACAACATAAAATACTGCGGAAACAAAATACTGCACAAGAGAGAAACAAAAAACACACACAATTACACCATTGTTTTTGGACAAACGTCCCCGGAAAAACCCAATGTGGGATAATCAGTGCAACAGCTAAGGGTTTTATTATTAAGCAGTATTTTTATGAGTACAAATCATTGGATGCCCAAACTGGTTATTCGATACAGAGAATAAACTGGCAAAGAGGTAGTGAGAAAATATCTCACAATGTCACTGGAGATACGACACTGATCTGGGCTCTAGATGAGCTGCCCTACACTATCTTTGCGCAGTCTCTACGTGGGCTCACGTAGTCACTGCGACACAGCTCAAGGGACTGCGTCACCATCTCCTTCTAATCTTCTGCCCACTGGAAACTCAACTCCCTGGCCTTCTAGACTCACACCCCGGCTTTTGGCACTGGATCTCAACTGCTCCTCAGCAAAATTGCAGACTCCCTCTAAAGCAATGCGTTGCCTCTCTGGACCTCTCGATGCCTTCTCTGCCTTGCACTCACCAAGACTGGAAAAATCCCCTCCGATCCCCTCACTACATGAAAATCACTCAATCTCTCTCCTACAACTCAACGCTGCTACTCTTGAGAATTTGATCTCTAGATCTCAATATCTCGGTGTGTTCTCCAAGTGCCCATCAAACTCCTTATAATCTCTCACTGGAGCACCAACGGCCAAGACTAAATCATAATCAAGGGCTAAGATTAACTAGGAGTTGATCCTCATCTTTATCTAGAAGATTCACACTAGATTATATTAATACCCTTTAATTAATCACATTTCCTAAGTTTAAACTTAGGAATACATTAAAAATGATTAATTATTTTAATTAAACCATCTCTAAGTGGAATTTTCCCAAACAATTTCTAGGTCTTGGAGAATGCATGTGTCTTAGCCTCTCTGCAAAGTTTCAAGGCTAGAGCATATCTGATGCTATAGAAATCAACACAATGTGATGAGAATCAAAGTGTGGAACCTTATGCAATATGGGTTATAACAGGAAGCATTTTTTTGTATCCCTTGGGAATTCTTAGTTGTGTTATGGGAGTTGCTAGGCAGTGCTCCCTATTTTTTTTAAATCTCAAAATTGGGTGAAGCTAGTACCAATAGCTTGCAAGGCAATACTAGCAAGAACCTGTTACTTGACAAGGACCCAAATGTCTGGAGACACTCCCATCAATGGTCATTTTGGGGTCCCGCACTTGGGGGATGCCTACTTATTCAACCTCATCATAGTGGACCAACATTAATTAAACAAGTACAATCTTTATCCCACTATAGTTTTAAATCTGTGACCTCCAAGGAGGAAACACATGTTCTTAATCAAAGGGCCCACTCAAGTTTGCACAAGCAGTGCTCCATATTTGGGTAGTGAGCAAGTTTTTTTACAAAGGAGTGTACTCATAAAAATCACACTCAGAAGTGAGCATTTAGAAAGCAAGTTTCCAAGGGCACTTCCTAGATGCTCCCTCTTGGAGCATGTTTTGAGAGCGAAGCGTTGGCTGGTTGTTATGTCACAAGGTTCAATGAACTTCAAACTTGAGGTTCAAAATTTGGTGAACCTAAAGATTTTTTTGAGATTCAGCAAATCTCATGGCCATTGACCAAGTTCATAGCTCAAGCTCATGACCTCATGTTGCAAGTCAAGTTAATAATCTATCCTTCCAATTTCCAAGTCCATGATAGCATTTTTTATTTTTATTGATGTTGATTTCTTACTATTTTATGCTATACTTCATTTTAAAGTATATATATGGACAAGCCAAAAGGCGAACCTCATCAAAAAATTTGAACTCGAACCGAGCCAAATCATTGTTGAACCCAAACCATGTGACTTAGGTTGCAACCCCACTTCCAACAGATGGAAGACTGGTAGACCCTGATGAAATTGAAAGAGGGGGGCTTTACAAATGGGGACATTCCTCCCCTTCTTTTATCCCTTCCCAACTGCCCTTGATTGAGCCATGACTGCTGTAAAAATAAAGAAAAATGCACTATTGTAAGGTCGTGCCCATAAACAAAATGGACTAACATACTATTGTAGCAAAACTAGAAAAATATGGAAGGGAAATCCACTTACCTGTGCCTTGAATCACCTCCAAAAGTTGTCTATCTCCTTTTTTGGTCACTCACACATTCCTACAGCACCCAAATAGCAAACCAAAATGAGCAAATGTGGCCCAAATCCGGAATTTAGAAAGTGCGTGGCCACTTTTTGTTGGACACGTGTCTGAAAATCGGGACACAAATTCGACACGTGCCCAACACAAGTTTGACTCGTGTCCCTCATCTCAGACATGAATCAAACTCGTGTCAAGCACGTGTCAGCCTCAATCGTGTCGAACATGAAATATTTGCGACACGTGGGGAGGGATGTGTCAATTAACACACACACACAAATAATATACATATATATATAAAATCTTTGACCCTTTTTTAATATTTTTTTATAATGGCCGAAGGACTTTTTTATTGGCTTCGTCACATATGTTAGAATTGGAAAAACTCCAAAAAAATTGAGTGTGGCTAAACCCTGACCAAAGGCCTGGTAATCAGAAAATGCAGATCTGATACCAATGTAACAAATAGAGTTCATTCACAAGTTAATTAATCCAAAATACTTGGAAATTTGGAATATAGTAAAGAAGTCCATATAGGAGTAAATAATATATTATATATTGTGTGAATGAATGATATGGTATGAATACAATGAGGGTCCCATTTATATACTAGGCGGGAAGTGCCCTTTGATAAGAGTCATGTCTGTTGGTGGGGTCATATCCTTTCATATGTGCCCCTTCATTAATAATAAGTTGTGATTTATAATATATATTTATATTCATAACACTAAGGTATGTGGGAGATGGTGAGTTGATGTTGATGGGTTAGATGATTCTAACTGCGCAGGGGATGCTAGTGCAAAGAAGAGTACTTCCAGTTGTTGCTTCGGTTAGAGTCTAGGAGTGATATCTTGGTTCAGCAAGAAGTAGGTCTCAAATGGCATTGAGTTCAACAAAGGCAGAGTACATGGCAGCCAACACTGTTAGTTGTGAAGCCATCTAGCTTCACATGTTGATAGCAAAGCATACAAGCGAGATGTTGGAGCCTACCGTGGTCTATTTTAAGTTTTTAACAATTAAAGTTGTATCAAACTGTCTGAAATCTAGTGTTCCATGATCACTCCAAGCATATTGACATCAAGTACCACGTTCTTCAAGACAGGGTTCAGAAGGGAGTTAGCATGTTCAGAAAGATTGGTGGATTGCAGATATCTTGACTAAGCCCACAACAAAGGGAAGTATGAGATGTTGAGGGAGAGACTAAGGTTGGCATTGAACAATTTCCCTGCTAAGAATGAGTTCAATTTTTTACCTTGTTTAGGTCGGATAGCCTTCTTCACGGCAGGTGCACACACTCAGCTAATACAACAGGTCTATAGTATATACAGCTACAGCAGAAACAGCACATTTAATATAGGTTCATACAGCAGCATTTTTCCGTGCACAGCAGAGTATGAGGGGACATAATTATGTAGGAGAGAGCACCAATCTTAGCACATTTCCACTTTTGCAACCTTCAGTTAAACTCAATTAACTCTTGTTCCAGAAGTAGCAAGTTCCAGTCGCTGGTTCAGTGCTAGTTCAGTTCAGTTCATCTTTCAGTTTAGAGATGTTTTATGAATGACTTCTATTTCCTACTTAAAGTCTAGGCACTTTACATGAGGAAAGGATTGGTTATAGCATAGTTCTATAGGAGTGTAGTTATTTCCATCAGAGCACATTAGCCCAGGTATTCTCACATGCAAAACTAGGCACAACAATCAAGATCAGAATTAGGGTATTAGGGTTAGGATTTCTTACCTAGCCTACAGTGAACTGATTTAGGGTTTGTGATTGTAAATTCTAACTGGTTTCCTTTTCTATAAAGGAGATAGAGGATGGGCCACTGAGATGATTAGTGAGTTTATGTGTTTGACCTATAGCATTAGAGGCTATAAAAATCCAGATATAATAAAACAGTGATGCAGATTTAAGATCTTTGCCTTCCATTATATTTTTGTAGTGTTTCCAGCAGCATGTGTTTCTAGAATCTAGTATTCAGAGATTGCAGTTTTGATAGGTTTCAGTTTTTAAGCTATCTAGGGCTTATTTATAATTTGAGTGCAGAGTCAGCTTATCATGGCTTGAGAAATATCAACATGAGACTACATGGTATTGAAGAATATTTGGCAAGCCAACATCTTCGCATGCTCATGAATTGTTCAGTCAAGAAAGACATCAAAAATAAGTCTTTGGTAAGGGATGTGCACTTGGCAGAGACAGCCCTACTCAAGTGTGTCATTCCACACTTGCTATGATCAAGAGGTAGGTCCTTAATCACTGGCTTCATGTTGACAGAGATGAAATCTGATCACAGTAAAACTCCCAATCCAAAAAACCAGTTTTGATTTAGGCTAAAGACATCAACCAACATAGGCAGCAGTAAATTAAAGAAACTTAACTACGAAGGGATAGCTGAACAAAAGATACATAACATCCTGGCTATATAACGGTGCATATAAACACAGATCAGCACAAACGTTGAATTCAGTATACCATTCTGCATGAGCCCTATATCATAAATCTGAATACACAATTTTTTATAAACATTCATGCAATAACTAAGACTGTAGGATGTCATTCTATGATACTCATGATTTTAATCGAACTTGCAATATCAAACAGAATAGAACCCGTTCAGGGTCCTATGTATGCATGCCCAAGTAAAAGAGACAAAAAGAAACAAAGACGCTCTGGGCTCTGAATTTGCAAGTAGTTTATACCTCTATTAAACTTCTGGCCAAGTTAAGTTTCACAGTATACTGGGGTATACTATACCTTTTATTCTTTTTTTTGGGGGGAGCATGGTACAGGAAGAGAGGCAAGCAACGAGGGACTTACATGTAGCTTTTCCAAAGTTTTTGTCAAGGAAGTGAAGATCCATACGATAAAGAAAGTATCAAGAACAGCGACAGGTAATACAAGGAAAGTCCTTGCTCTTCCAGAAACATCATTTATATTCCCAACATTTTCTACAAGCTCCAATGCCTCTGAAGCCACAAAGTAGATTGCTCCAAGAAGAACCACTTTTGATGTAATTCCCCCAAGAGTAGGTCGCACCACACCATAACCCATAGAAACCACAAGAAGGAGAAGCCGAGAGACAGTTTTCTTAATAGCCATAAAAGTGATTGCATTAAAATTGGCATATTCAAAATACCACAAGGTCATCTCAAGCATTCCAAGGGATATCACTGCTGTTATGCAGTTTTGAAGCTGTAATATATCATCCCCGAAACGCACGTATTGCAGAAACCAGATAAGTCCAAGAATAAGGTAGGCTAAAGACAAAAACCCATAGAATTTCAATAAAGGTGCTAACCTGCCTGGCAAATAGCCTGTTGGATTCTTCCACACAGTTCTGCCATTGATAATAGTGCCTTTCAGTTGTGGATCGCAGAACATAAAATAAATATTGTACATGCCAGACTTTGTGATATAGATGGTGTCTGGCTGTGTCTTTGCTTCTGAATTATTCCCCTGGAAGACAAAGGGAATGGAGCGAGGCCAGTTTGGCTCATCAGCAGATCGGTGTACAATGATCTCCCCTTGTTTACAGCCTTCTAACTTGGCAAGGTCTGGAGTACAGCATAGTGCAGTGGCCCCATCATATGGATTGCCACTAATCTTGTACCTATCCTTTGTCTCGAAAATAATTGCTTCAATAAGCCCAGTGCTATGCTCCATTTCATGATGCTTAGAAGCAGATTCCTGAGTCCTGCGTAAAGTGATTGAATCAAACCTGCCAGATAGACTTATCAAAATCATGAAACCACCCTTTTACAGTTCTATTGCAAGAAGCCTACATATAATTCCATTGCCTAAATATCACAAGAAATCAATATGCGCAAGAAATCTCATTTCTCACAGAAATTTGTGCAACCTTTGACTTGAGGAATCTTGGCAGCAAATGGGCTCTGAAACTGACGATATACAAAACCACATGCTCAAAAATCAAATAGAAAAGAAAAACTGGGCAAGAAAGAAGTGGAAACTTTCATAAGCTTGAGTTTCGCAAAATGATAGAGGTTCAAATTCCTCCTATACATTACAATGTGTCTCCACTTAAAACATGGGCAGAGCCGTGTGTGCCACTAAACGAAATCGATTTTTGACAAGTGATGAGCAACTGCCTTACAGAGTCTACAGCAATAACAAAAAATTTGTAATCAAGAAGACGGACAATGGATCAAGACGAGTCAGTGAAAAGAAGCATTGTAGGAAACTGTAAAAACACCCGTGATTGAAGTTTTGAACTAAAACTGTTTTAGTTAAGCCTTCTAAGCCTTTGTTTTCAAAGAGATGTGATGCACTCTTGCCTTATGCAAATATGTGTAAAGGCTAGCAAACTGCAAATGGAGCTTCACCATCTAGTGGAACTCTTAGAGCATTAGCATCATCAAGCTGGGCGCAGAACAGATCCAAGCAGAGCAGACAGAGGGGGAAGGTCACAGAGAAGGCATTCTACCAGCAGAGGTCCCTTATTAGATGATAACTGGGGAGGTGCACCAAGCAGGGAATCAATTGCAGGGAGGCCTAGAGTACAAAAAGCTGATGGTTGGCCCAACTCACCTCCATGGGGAGGAAATCTTGGAGATCAGCCAGACTGTGGTGTGAATATGGGCACATACGTGATGGAAGGGTGGGGCACTGAACCACCCAATGTGGAAAATCCAGTGCTCCCCAGATGATTAATTTCCGCTTGCAGTACAGCCAATTACCCTCAACTTTCAAGAGGGTTACGCTTGATTATTTCCTGTTGTTACACAGCTATTAGTAGGGCCAAGTTTGCTCTGATATGTTAACCCTGTCCACTGGTGATTTTGAATTTTGAGCACGAGGCTTTCCTCTCTTGTTTTGCAGAGTCTGTAATTTAGGGGGATGTCTATATCTCTGTAGTGCGCTGCCATTTCAATTTCAAAGATAAAAAAGAGAAAGAACCTAAAACTGAAGACCAGAGGATTATCAAAGCCTGATCCGATAAGAGTACCTAACCAAAGTAACTTGAAACAATTTTAAAAATGTAACCCAATAGGGAGAAAACTACGAAGAACCATAGACCCAATTTTTTATCAAAAAAAAAGAAGAAAGGACAAAGGATGAAATCCACATACTTGATGAATGACTTCCCATTGTCTATGCCAGTCCTATTGTCTGTATTCAAAGAAGCATAAAGGCCCTCACTACCCCCATAGAAAATGAATCCATTCCCTTGTGGCAAGAAGGCATCATCGGTGTAGTCGTGAATCGACCCATGAACTATCTCAGAACAGATAACCAACAGCAGCCCTGATAAGGCCAAACCCACCACTCTTCTGTACATTTTTAGCCCGCCCTGGCTACTACTTTACTTCCTCGATCAAAACATTTATTTAGGCACCTCGCTGCCTGCCCAACTCAGATTTCTCTGAACATTAATAGCAAGATGGCGAGAGCCAGAAACAATACACAGTGCCTGTTTATGCAGAGGAACCTTTCTGCGGAGGACACGGTGATGATTGTATTAATTTTGTGAAAAAGGCATGGGATATGTCTGATTGATTGACAATGGGTAGCTCCCAATCTCCATTGTTAACAGCAGCTGTTGCTGTGAAATTCCGCCAAAGACGGCAAAGTTGGTCAGGAGATCTGCAATTCTGCTGTTGCTTATGCTCGCTACCGTGATTGTACCACTGAATGAATTTATCGTCGATGCAGAGCTGGATTCTTCACATTTTATATGTGTTTGAGATGGAGAACATTTTCATATTGTAGGTTGAGATTAGCACAGATCTCGTGTAAATTTCAATATTGAATGTGTATTAAGTTGAGGTTAGCACAGATCTAGTGTAAATTACAAAATTTAATGTGGATTAAGTTGAGTTTAGCACAGATGTCATGTAAATTACAATATTTAATGTGCATTAGAACCATACTGAGTATTGGAAACACCGAGAGGGACAGAGTAGTTAACATGCATCTATCACAGATATTGATAAGTTGATGAAACGCCTTCACTGATGTGCATTGAAGTATATGTAAACTAGTATTTGCACCAAATGTTGCAAAGGAAATGCCGTAAGGCATAAATTGAGGAGCAATGGCAACATAGGAATAGGAAAATCTAAATAAAATGCAGAAATGTGCATAAATTGAGGAGCAATAGTGACATAGGAATATGCAAATCTAAATAAGATGCAGAAATGTGCATAAATTGAAGAGCAATGGCGACATAGGGATAGGCAAATCTAAAAAAGATGCAGAAATGTAACAATCAACATCTGGGGACATTTGTCCCCACGTCGCACCTCCTTTAATAAAAGCTCTGTCACGATGGTGCACATGCAAGCCTATACAACTTGTACCAAATTTTAGTTCAGGATTGCGTTGACAACAAAGAGCCACCTAGAAAAATTCTTTGTTTCTGTTTGAGTTAAAACTGTTTTCATGGCGTACACCCAGTTTGGATACCAGCTGTCTAGGAGAGCACGTTTCATTGTATTTTCCTTCATTTCCGGTATAACCAGAATCACCACTGGAATTCACATGGAAAAACAATTCAGTCTCTATGAACGCCATTAAATGCAATACACATATTAGATATAGGTGCAGAGTCTCTATCATCTCATGTTGGCAGAAGCAGTAAAAATGATTTCAATTATTGAGAAGTAAATCAGTCATCTAATCCAATCTAGCACAAAATTAACACTCATGGCATCCATCAACATCATGGATTGGTTAAATTTGCAGGTATGGATCCTCCCATATTTTGCTATTTCATGATAGGAAAATATCTCTTAATAACCAAAATATTGAAAACTCATACATAACTGTGTGAGAATGGCTATAATAATCTCTTGTATATAGTAACTAGGCCCTCCTTATTCAGGAGGACCTAGTTCCCCGTTAATGTACTATTTCTTTATCTTGTGTCATCATGGCAAAGTTGTACCCTAACTAACAACCTCAGCTGCCCTGCAGCTTCCACCCAATAAAGAGTTGGCATTTAGCCCCTAGACTCCATGTTAATTTCTCTGGCAATTTTACTCAGATTAGATCTGGTTTTATCGTAAAAAATGCGAGGATTTTGTCAACAGTTGGTCCTTAAACAACAATGAAAATATTTAATAGTATTTCTGTGCTCGATATAAATATTTAAGGCTGTTAAAAATATATTATCATAGAGTTATTGTCCGTATGACTATTACTTACCTTGATGGGACTTTGAGAATCTGAAAACGTGTAGAGAACCGCAAACTGAAAGCTCTTGGATAAACAAAAAATATGTCATAGATGGAATGGAAATGGGCATGATAAGCAGCGCGCCTATTGTGGCAATCAAAGCTATTCTACCTATGAGTTCCAAAATAAATCTAAGCATTGTTGTTTGATAAAGCTAACACCACTAATAGTCCCTGGGCAGCTCAATCGGCGGTGGATTTCCTATAAAGTCTTATGTAAAGTTTGTGGTCCAAAATACTTAATTAACTTTGTGGACAGTGTGTGGGAGCGTGCATATATTCACCTAAAAGTTATAGTGGTAGTAGTCACAATTGACTCCATGTCATGCGAATTCAAACCTGTACTCGGCTTAGTTGTTGATTCCTTTATATATATATATATATATATATATATATATATATATATATATATAAGCAGCTGCTAAAACACTCTTATGATGTATCAAGGATCTAACAATGATAGGACAAGGGATAGCCATGCAGGTCTCTGCGTTGCAGAAGAACTTCAATAGAATTTAGACAACGAGGCACATAAGTATAATGCACAGCCTTTAGTGTCTATGTCTTTTTGTATTTTTGACAGTTGGTTGTCGGTAACTAGCTTAACGGGTTGTAAAGTTGTTCAGTGATATCCACTAATTCTGTAAGCTTCACAATAGCAAGGTAAGGATGACAAAATCCCCTTACGAGCACCTTAAGCTAGTTTGAAACTCGTCAGAGAGATGGTTGTCCAATTATGGACAAACGATGATAAATATGTAGCCTATCGTAGTAATATCATTTTGTACAAAAGTAGCCAAATGAGCTATCTTAATTTTATTGCGGTTCCACAACGTTGGTTGTTACCCTGCATTAGAGCAGTTTAGCCTAATTGGTGGATTACATATATTTCTGTAGTAACCGTGTACTAAATCTCATCGGATGTTCAGGAAAACTGAACATCCTAAGTTTTAATAATCCTTAAATTAGAGGTATATATTGCAGTCATTTTTTCCATGTTTGAGCTGCACGGCTTTCAGCTCAAACTTAAATCTTTGATTATCAGGCACCCACCCTGCCTTGAGAGGTCACACCCATAGCATTAATAGCCTAAGGGGATATTGATTCACTAGTGAGGTTGGCGAAGTGTTAAGCTGTCCCCCAAGCTTTCTCACTGTTGGCTACCCGATCCATATGGCACCAAGGAATGAGGCTAGGTGCAGATCTCAAAGGATTTTAACAGAATAGTTATCCCTTAGACCCGACACCTCAGTCAGAGGATGCAGCCCCTCACATCATGTTTCTTCTTGAAACGCTCAAAAGGGTAGAAGAAAATTTCTATGTCCTAACCGGACGTTCGCTGGTATTCAGGCATTACTAAAATTTGCTCTCTGCAATCATTGGGTGCATTTTATGACTGTAAAAATCTCGAGTGCCAGTTTATTATGATTTGTTCTAATAGAAACATAGATGAGAAATTGGGTCTGGGTTTTTAATAATATAGAAGCTACAAAGAACCTAGCTCCTTTAGTTGAATTGAATAGAACTACAAAAATTTAGTTAGCTCAAGTCAGGCATGATACAGAGAATTATGCTTGGCTTCAGGCTTTGGATCTTTAGTGTACAATATACTATAAGCTTCTACAATTGGATGGCTGACAATAATGGTAGACGTTATGGAATCATTATTTCGAACAATGACTGATACCGAACTCACTCGTTGAATCATTGGATGGATGGTACTCACCAAGACAAACAAAGAGAACTCCAAAAGGCTTGAAGGTTGCAGATGAATCAGACGCCATGGACCTCAATGCTTCTCTTCGTCCTCCTCATGCTCCTCTTCGTCCTCCTGGTCTCCTGCAAGTTCGGATTAAACCTCCAAACTTTTGGTCTGAAATGAGATGATAAGTTGTGCTAAAAATGGGTGAATGTCATACATTTGTTTTATAACTATAAATTCTGCTTCATCATTACAGAACCCACCCTTCAAATATTGGCATTTGCTTGTTGGAATATAGAGACATTCATGGAGTCGCAAGAGCAGAGCCAAAAGCCTCATGTCGCAATCTTCCCTGGCTTTGGGTCGGGCCATCACATCCCACTGCTCGAGCTTGCAAAGCGGCTGACTGTGTACCATGGCTTTTCTGTCACCATCTTCACCGCCATATGGATGGACGGCTCTCCTCACCACACCCTACCATCTTCGTCAAGGGACATGATCCGCTTCATAGAGCTCCCTGATGTTCAGATCGAAGGGGATCATGCCGAGATGAACATTTTTGTACGCATGCCCTTACTATTGGAGAAAGCTAAAATATTAGTGCAAGATGCTCTCACATCCTTTTCGCTTACTGTTTGCGCTTTCATAATCGATTTTTACGGTACACCCATGTTGGATTTCGCCTCAAATGAACATGGAGAAAACTCAGGTGAACAACATGCCGAATTGAGTGGTAACTACCTAATTAACGCAAGGTGGAAGCGACTTGGCTGTAGATAATCTCTCTGTTGCAATTCGGAATGGCTATAATTGGCTACAAACTGCCATTGCATTACCTCCACGCTTTTTCTCTGCTTTTGTCAAACACTAATAATTGTAACCCTTGCACTATCAGAGTTTTATAGAGTTTAACAGTTGCAATTGCAAAAGAGGTGAAAAAGGACGACAACTCTGAAATAAGACATACAGAGAGAAAAATGTATGTTTCTGGATATACAGGTAAAGAATTCCCGGAGGAAAAATTAACTGTTTCTGGAGATACAGGTAAAGAATTCCCGGAGGATTTGTTGAGTGAAATTTTTTCACGCTTACCTTTTCTAAGCATAAACAGGTTAAGGATTGTTTGTAAACGCTGGAATTATCTGCTCTCCAACCAAAACCAGGTATTCCGTGCCCCTGTTTTTTTAATAAAACGTGAATGCTACAATGGTGGGAGGGCTGCAGAGCTGTGGTGTGCGGAAAGAAATTCAGTTTTGTTCAAACGTACAAACGCTGGAATTATCTGCTCTCCAACCAAAACCAGGTATTCCGTGCCCCTGTTTTTTTAATAAAACGTGAATGCTACAATGGTGGGAGGGATGCAGAGCTGTGGTGTGCGGAAAGAAATTCAGTTTTGTTCAAACTTCTGATGGAGTTTCAACCATTTCGTTTCAAGAACTTTAATCTTTTGCCTGAGATTCCTTCCAGTGATAATATCTTGGGTATGGTTGTTAAATCTGGGGTTTGTTGTGTTTGTGTCAGTGAAATCTTATGCTGTTACCATAATTGCACGGAGCATAATCTCTATATATGTAATCCTGCTATTGGGAATATGAAAAAACTTCCAAGGCCTTCACCTTGGATCTCTCACCTCAGATTGCTGTCCTCTCTCATCCATCCACAAACGGTTTCTTTTTTCATTGCGGTTGGAATTCAACGATCGAAAGCATCTTACATGGAGTGCCGATGATCGCTTGGCCTCTCTTTGCTGAACAGAGAATGAATGGCTGAAAATGAATGGCTTCCTTCTAGTGAAGGAGATGAAGGTGGGCATTGAAGCATAGAAGGGCGCAGATGCATTGGTGAAGAGAGAGGAAGCGGAAAGAGCGGCGAGGGAATTAATGGAAGAAGAGGGGGAATGGAAATGAAGAAGGGATGGCAGAATTGATGGGAAGGCCCATCATTGAGTGACAATTGTCATTGACGACATTCCAATAAACTGAACCGTTTACAACATTTTTCACGATGATCTCATGGCTGGAGTTTATTCCATCGTCTAACAATCGATCTAAGGGCTCATAACGAGACACCGCGGCATGGAGGAGAGTTCCTTTCAGAGGGAACGCCTTATGGCGTAATTAAATAAACATATAAATTAACTTAAAAAATGATTCACCATTTTATAATATTACACATAGAAATAAGATAGATGCTTAAAGTTTTATGCTTTCTCTATTAATTGGAATTGCGCTCATTGAAATGTTAAATATAGGTGAGTCAAAGGTACTCTATATGCTTTACCAATAAATATTACAACTCAAACCTTATTTAAACATGAAAATCTGATTAACTGAGTTGACAGTGCACATTTGAACATGAAACTGAAGTGAAAGTGTCACAGGAATGCAAATCTGAATATGAAAACTGACTTCGGAGTGTCACATTGTCTAAGAAAGAAAACTGGAGTATGAAAATGAAGAGAAGTGTAAAAATATATACCCTATAAAGCTATAAAGAATATGAAACTGAAGAGAAGTGTAAAAATATATACCTTATAACGCTATAAAGAATATGAAACTGAAGAGAAGTGTAAAAATATAGACCTTATAACGCTATAAAGAATATGAAACTGGAGTGACGTTGAAAATTTGAATATAAAAATGTCAGTTTGGTGTAGTTTAATTGGCAATGTCTGTAAAAATGAAACCAAACCGAAACCGAATTAGAAATCTTGAATTCAAATCTTAATCTATGAAAATAAGACAAAACTTAAGATATATATAATGGGAAAAGCTCTAATGGATGCTATGTATGAAGAATTATTGTGGCCGTCTGTAAATGTCACAGGAGAAACTGTGAGCATGGTGAGCCACTTCCGTTGACATAAATTTCATGTCAAATAAAAAAATTTATAACATGTGGGGGCTTTGTTGTGAGAAAAACTCACATCACCATTTGCTTTCGGCAAAGGAGGAATACAGAACATACTTTTTTTTCTTTTTCATTTTGTGCTTATTAATTAATTGTAAGCTAGTGTGCTTCTTACTGCATTCTAAGATTTTGGTTTGATTAAACCAACTTCCAAACTTTCCATTAAAATAGTAACAAAGATTTGCCTTTTGGTTAAGTATCCATGTGTATTGTCTTCCAGGTCCCTTGAGATGAAGTAAAGTCATAAAAAGGTGGCAGATGCGTGATGAACTCTTTCTGTTTGGTTCCCCTGCCATTTTTTCCCTGTGGGTAGCGTATCTTTGGATTTTTTTTTTCAACTTTAGTGTTGGACCTCCATGCTTTTTTGTTTTATGATATTCTTCCAACCTTAGCCAGAGGAAGCGATCCTTTGAAAGTTCGTCAGCCCGGGAATAAAGAACTTTTGCCTACACATTTCTTGAAGAAGATGAATCCAATCCAACTATAATGACATATCTCCAACAAAAATAACAATACTGTCCTGTCATTTGACATTCTGCAACAGTACTTGATCAGGGTGCAGTGCAGGTAACTATGGATGATGCACTTTATTACATTTAGATAGACAAAGCTGCAACGAAGCACAAGGAATTTGGCTTTCCTTAATTTTATTATGTTAAGTTTCATTGTGACAAAGCTTGAAGAAATTGGGTAGATGAACCAGCTTTTTTTGTATTTCATGTTTGTATAACCAGATGGGTCGAAAAAATTGGCCATGGAAAAAGAAGCAGGAGGAAAGGGAAGAAGAGAAGCCTAATGTTACCTGCTCGTCTGGTCAGACTCATGAGGTGGGGCATTAATTTCTTATATATCAGAACTCATTTTATATAGATTTAATGCTTTGAAATGATTTTTGGTGTTCTATATTATTGGTGTAGCAGGAAGTGCACTTGGAGGAAGAATTGGCAACAAAAAGCAAAGAAGATATGGTGAAGCAGCGTGAAATACTTTTGGAAGAGGCAGTTTCAGGTAACAATCTTCTACCCATTTACAGGCAAGGTTAGGATACACCTCAGGATTGTTTATATCTTCAATTTCACTATGCGATCAGTGAGCTGAAGAAGCAAGCACGTTCCAGAGATTGTGTCAAAATGGTTTAGTCAATATCAAATTGGTTGACCTGGTTGTGTAACTTCTTCGATTGAGATTCATTCTAGGTGATGATTTGTGGTTGTTTACTTGTGAGCTGAATATATATGTTTTCTGAGTTTTCTTCTCCACAATGTGTAACGTGTTTCTGTC
This sequence comes from Pinus tabuliformis, assembly GCA_031772625.1. Lineage (NCBI taxonomy): Eukaryota > Viridiplantae > Streptophyta > Pinopsida > Pinales > Pinaceae > Pinus > Pinus tabuliformis. The sequence continues at coordinate 836,104,431 of CM062816.1, forward strand.
AGTGAGTATGTGCGAGTGTTTTTGAATATGATGGCAAAGTTTGATGCCTCGAAAAATAGATTATAGACCTTGTATATCTTCTCCTTGACCCAGTAGTTTGTCACCTGGCTGTCAGAATTGCTTCTTAGAAAGAGTCTCACTTACCAACACAAATGCTTCGCCTAGTTGTGAAATTTCTTTGATTCTCCATGTTAAATTTAAGAGAGTGCTTAAGATGAGAATAGAGAGTATCAAATAAAAATAGATAGTGCTTAAGATGAGAATAGAGAGTATTAAGGAATAAAATTTTATGAGAATAGAGAGTATTAAGGAATAAAATTTTATTTCTCAACAATCCACTTTCTCATTTTTCTAAAAACGCTTTTTTATCTTTGATAATAGGTAGAGTGTTCATCTTAAACATGGTAGGTTTTATTCTACTTTACACAATTTAACTTAGTTAAAACCATAAACCATATAAATCTAAAAGTTTAATTAACTTTTTCTTTTCTGTGAATAAATATATGAATAATATTGAATATTACAATTAGATAAATCATATATAATATCTTTAAATAAATTCACCTGTTATAGATAAATCATATAAGTTGGTTTTGAATAATTTCATATGCTTTTTTTTCCAATTGAATCGATTCTATTTTCTTTTATATATATGAGGGCAGGCAAAAGAAATAATAGAGAAAACATAAGATATTGCTAACCAAATATGTTGGAGAAATGCCTTACTCTGGTATGGGTTGTATGTAGGTAAGTTGGGTCGACCATATTATTATTTTGTTATTTAAATATTTAAAGTTTTTAGTTAGAATTTGGTTAAAAAAAAAAAAATTGTTAAATTTTGATATTTATTTTTTAATATGAGTTTTTGATAGTATATATAAATCCAGTATTTTGAAAAATTTTAAGTACTTAGATTATAAAAATTTCACAATTTAAAATATAATTTCAATAAATCTCTATTAAATTTTAAACAAATTAGACTATAGAGAAAACCTTATATAACAGATGAAGTATATTTATCACTACCAACATTACGAGCATTATCTAATGCATATAAAAATATACAGGTAAACCGAACCTATTTCTCTAAAACCCCTTTGCATCACATGAATAAATAATAATTAAGAATTTGTGGGTTTCAATTGCTTATTTCCACATAACCTTCAATTACTTCACATGGCACTAAGTTCCAATTATCCTGTGGTGTATTTTATGAGCCCCAGATTGTTTGGATCATACTCAATTTCATGCATCCAGTGGCGTCCTATTGTAGATTACCCCACCCAGTGAAAAAACAATCCTTGAAATTTGATAATACATTCTTTTCTTTTTGTTTTCGAGGTAGGATGGGAAACTGCTCAAGCTGAAGCGGCAACTGCAAAGCGTGAGCTGGAGGTCGCAATTGCAGAGAAGGTTGAACTGAAAAGATCCTTGAATGAATGCCAGATAGAACTTCAATTGGGCAGGGAAGAGATCGATAAGGTGAAATCCGAAAAGAATCTTCTCTTCACATCATACCAAGACGTCCTCCACTCCAAAAGGAGATCCCAAGATGAATTACGCACCATGGAGATGAAACTGGAGATTGCAGAAAAGGAAAAGTCTCGTTTGAAGTATGAACTTCACTTGCTTAACAAGGAAATTGAAATCCGGAGCGAAGAGAGGGAGCACTCCATGAAAGCTGCAGAGGTTTCCCACATGCAATACCTGGAGAATGTCAGAAAGATTGCTCAGCTCCAATCAGAATGCCAGAGGCTGAGAGGATTAGTGGGCAAGAAGGGCAAGAATATATCCCAGCCAAGCAGATCATCATTAACCAAGCCGTGTCCAGCCTCACCTGATTCAAGCAAAAACTTGTTGGACCATGACCTCCTCCAGCTCTCTGCATCAAAATTACCCACCTTGAAATCTCCCCGCCGTTCCCATTCTCGCCATTCAGTAGATAATTCCAGCAGCGTGGCATCTACTGTACATATGGATGAGAATAACGAAGATGAAATGAGCTGTGCTGAATCGTGGGCATCTGCCCTCTTGGCAGAGCTCGATGACTTCAAGAAGGCCGGGAAAAATGAGCAGAGCTCTGCCAATTTTGCCATCCTTGGCGAGATAGTTCAAATCATCCATCCTGGAGCTTCCAGTTTGAACCTTGAAATGGGAAAACTTGTTGAGGCCAAAGAGGAAATCACCCAGCATCGATTTCAGGACAATGCCACTGCTAACATATCTGAATATATTATAAATTGAAAAACAAATTCATATCTTCACCTCCATTCACAATGGGCTACACAGAATTTATCTCTAACGACTCTTCTGCCCTCCATACAGCCACAAAATACAAAATAAAATCGCAAGGGCAAAACAAGCATGCCTTCATAATATGTAACTGCAACACATTGATACGGATAAAAATCGCGTCAAAACCAAACAAGCAAGAACCGCCCAAAAAAAAAAACATTATCTCTACGGTTAAAGCCCTTACAATCTTGCACAGTGACACGGTGAATAAAAATGGTTGAATGATGAGGGCTCTATCCACAGCCAACCATCTTCTATGCATCTAGCGTCTCCCAAAAGAAAATCCGAGGTAGTAGAACAATTTACCCAGACCATTGGCAACCCCTGGTACAGGAGTTGAATGGATGTCTTCCTATAATTTTCCTTGCATATTCCGATACAGAGTGAGCCAGAGAGACGAAACATCGTAGAATGTTGAACGACCCAGTAACAAGCGTCACGGCTGGCATGGTTCAATTCAGATCAACGGTTAACGATTACCTAATCGTCTAACAACAATATCGAATGTCACACATTTTTACACGTAAGCGGTTTGGGTAGTTCATTTCATAAGGAAACGCCTTACGGCGTAATAATAAATTATTTAAACAAGTGCTACTCAATGGTGGATGTCTTTGGTCGGAAGGAATTATAATAGTTGATAAATATAGAATTTTAAAATAAGTTCAATTTTCAATTATGATTTTTGGAGCGTTTGCTTTCACAACTATGGGCAGATATAAGTTGTTGTCGATGACCATCGAATCATTCCTTTGGTCATAAACTATGGGAGTTGACTAGATGTTGCGTTACCCATGTTATGTAGAATTGTGCTAGAGAGAAACCAATGTAGGTCATCATGGCACATCATTTTTACTCTAAGTGATGTTGGGTCTATCTCATTTTTACTATAAGTGATGTTGGGTCTATCTCAAATTTTAATGGTAATCTTTGTTGATAGAAAGTTATGAAATTATTATAATTGGTAAAAAAATTGAGAAAGTTTTACTATAATGTTTAATACAAAATTTAATGTTATAAATAATGATATAAATGATGAGAAAGGCACCAATGTATTAGTGGAAAATTAGTGAAATCATTGAAAATGATTGGATGGCAACAACCAATTGCATTACCACTATGTATCCACTGATTACATATCAAATGTCAACCAAAAAGACTCTAAAAAGCAATTCAATTTTCTATTCAATGTCGCCAAGTGTAAGGCCCTCAGCATGATGTGTGTGTTTGTCTTATCCATGATCGAGATGGAGCGCACAACGATGTAACACTTCCTCCCACCCCATTAGACTTCCCCAAGCCTAGTGGGAGGTGTTACTTAGATCTAACCCAACCTTCATAGTTTAATCATGGAAATGGGGTTACAAAATTTCCTTCCTTCCTTCCCAAAGTTGGAAGAATCAACTTTGGACAACACCAATGCATCCAGCTCATCAAGAGCTTTCCAACAATATAAATTTTACCTTGATCTGACTCCTAGATCAAAAGTCATGCACTTTTAAAGTTTGGGCCCTCTTAAACCCCTTGCCACATTAGCGAGTCACTTGCCACATGGTACCCACGTGGCACTGCTACCTCATGAGAGATCCATTGTGGTGCCTGGCACTACGCCTTGACACCATCATGCCACACCCGACTACTAAGAGCATTTCGCTCCCCGACTTCTACAATATGACAAACACTTTCATGTTAAGTAATAAGGATGATTTTTCATCCCTCGGCTTTTATCTTCTCCGTGGAATTTGCCAATTGCACCTCAGTTATGAAATGCATTGCTAAACCTCTCCAGGGACCCGCTCTAACGTCGCTACGGGCCACGTCAACTTTCTCGTCCATGCCACATAACACCCTTACACCAAGTGGCACCGCTAATCACTTCCACGTGTCACCTAGGGGCCACGTTATCGTAGTGTTCCACGTCATCCACCTTTGCCAACCTAATGATGTCACGATGACATCTGGGTGACATCACCCTACTGCGTGACATCCTCCCATGATGCCTTGTGTCACCTGGGAACCGACCACTTGGCCCTCCAAATAGGTCATTCATGCCTGCCACATGTCATGATGTCAATGTGTCATGTCAGCAGCTTCGCCACGTCATGTGTCCTTGTGGTTTCCATTTAGCCTCTCTCAGCCTACGTGCCTTTTGCTAACTCAGCCTAGCCGAGGATCCCACCAGGACTCGATCCTTCATGTAATTCCATGATTTGTCGTCATATAGTTTATGGTCAACTTATGATCATTCCACATTAATTAACACATTCTCATCCCTTCCCCAAAACATACCTTTTCCCATCCCCCAAGGCGTACTTTTTTCCCATCCCCTGGGACATATTTGTTCCCATTTACTAAAGGGAAATTTTTCCAGACACACCCTGTGCCTCCATCAATAGCGCCATCTTTCTAGTAAACCTCACATGAAACTTGGCGCGACGCAATGTGAATAACCCATGACAGGTAACAAGGATTTCTCCATCTCACGCTCCTATTAACTCTACACCCTTTTCCAATTATGATTTCCTTTATCGTTTTATCAACCCATGTAGCCTGATCACAAGCTTGTTGTCATGTGATGCATGGGCTTAAAGACTCAAGGATTTCAGGGACTTCACCCATACTTCCTTGAAGGCCATTGTTGCTCAGGACACTACTCCTTGCAAAAATGAATCCCTCATTTACATACCATCACTCAAGCATTGCCATGGACATTATGCCAATTCAATAACACTTATAACCCATACCCTTACCAACATTATACAAGCTAAATGGTGGCTAACATTGATATGCATATTAAACGCATGAACAACATACCACACCCTAGACTAGTTGCAACATAATACCATCAAGCCCAATGGTAAAACATGCAACGTAAGATAAACAGTCAATGGATCTAATCTAGTAGATAACCTTGGCCATGCCAATAATGAAACCCACACATTAAAAAATTAACTTTGTAACCCATAACAATATCAACAAACAAACCATGAGAACATTCACAAATACATCTCATTAAAGAGAGCAAGGAATAATACTATTCCTACATAAACAATGTTGATACAACCATTTTTATAGCCCACAGCAACATCATTCCACATTCATTATGCAATAGGAATACAAGTGAATGCGCTCATTTGTATAGCTTAATGATTAGCAACTAAGGGAGGGAATTCAACTCTCCACCCAATAATAGGCCAGCTACACTTTAATCTTTCTTACAGCTAACCACCATCGAGCCAGATTATGATTCTAAGGAGTAAGTGCTCAAGGGAATTAAATCGATGCCAATGAATCGATCACATAGGAACCCAGAGACCACCCCATCTCCACCCACTTAGTTCAAGATTATATCTCCCAATGTCTCCCTCTATTTTACTAGGAATCCAAAGCACATTGATGTCCATTTACGAATCCCACATATATCAAAAGCACAAAGAGCTTATCTTTTACTAACGAGTGATCTAGGGTACATTGAGTTTCCACATGCACAACTCAGCATGACTCTAGAATACATAGTGTCTCCACCTATTTCCTTCTCTTCAACCATGCTTCCGGCGTGCTCCTACTCCTACATCATGCTTGTTCCAACATTCTTTCTTTGACCCGTGAGTTCACTAGCAATCCTTGTATGACTAACCTAGCATATAAGCATCCACAACACACCAATTGTGCTTGTCATCCTTTTCAAAATCAACCACACTTCCAGTGTGCTTTGCTCTGAATGTTATTCCTCCTCCTCTCTCGAATGCTTCCTTTTTTTATCTTGTTATTTTCCATTGGTTCCCTTCCCCCCCACTAACCTCCTCGTTGATGTTTGCATGTTAACTACGTCACGAAACCCAGGAAGCAGAGGTGGTATGGATTTGTCCTTCATTCAGGAAGTGTTAGGGTCCAACCCTAACCCCTTTGTTTGTGTAATAAGCCCAAGGGGCCTAGTCAGAGTCATAGTTAGTTAATTAAGTCAATAAATCTCAGAAGCGGTTATCTGCATTAATAATAATTGTAAGCGGTTGATCCACATTATAGAAAAGGGACCACAATTAGTTATAAATGGGCCATGGTTAATAAATAAAGTGGTTAACACGTATTATGCAAGGGACCACTAGTAGTTAGGGTCCAACCCTAGCCCCTTTGTTTATGTAATAAGCCCAAGGGGCCTAGTCAGAGTCATAGTTAGTTAATTGAGTCAATAAATCTCAGAAGTGGTTATCTACATTAATAATAATTGTTAGCGGTTGACCCACATTATAGAAAAGGGACCACAATTAGTTATAAATGGGCCATAGTTAATAAATAAAGTGGTTAAGTCGTATTATGCACGGGACCACTAGTAGTTAGGGTTTTGGATGTCATTAAGCTATAAATAGTCTTCGATAGCAAGGGAAGAATCATTGAGTTTTATTGTAATTGTGTTATGCTTTATTGGAGGTTGCCCCCTCGAAGAAGCAAGTGAACATTGTATTCTGCTTCTGAATAATAAAATATCTTTGCATTTAGTCTCTATTCATGTGATATTTCTATGTTCGGGCAATATTGTTCCATATTTATTGCATTTTCTTATTCTCGCGGATCAAGTGCATAACAAGTGGTATCATATTACTTTCCAAGGCCAGTTGTACTTCCAATTTTGGGTAGAATTTTGTTTAGGCTAGAGACGTGTTCCAGCATCTTTAAACCATGGGATTTGTCGTTGAGCACATAAACCTACGAATTTAGGGAGGTATGCACGCGGGAACTACAAGAGGTGGTCATGCTTGTTCGACTCCCTTGTAACCCTTGTGGGTACCCCTTCGAGGAGTAGCGCATTAGACAGAACCACGCATTGACTGCACTCCCATGTACCCTTGGGTATATCGAAAGCCCCCCCAGGGTAACCTAAAACCTAACCTTAGATAAGTCATTGGTAGTCTTGTTGCTATAATACACTAAGAACAACACTTGGGGAGATTACTCACACGTACAATAGGGTAGTTGAGTAGTACGGCTAAGGGTACGATTGATCCTCCTTAGTTAGCACTCTGAATGATTGGGATGAGTACTATTGTTGGACTCTTGTGTATATCGCGATCTATAGCACCTAACACTCCTTGTGACCATAGTTCCCTTAATTATTTGAAGATTCCACCCCTCCCCCCCCCACACACACACATTTTTATCTAGATCAGATCCAACAGTTGGGGTTTGGCCACCGTTGTACAGATTAGATCTAGCAGTTGGGGTTTTACCACCATCATACAGATCAGATTCAGTAGTTGGGGTTTTCACAACGCAAATTAGACTCTTTATGTAGTGAGGGTTTTGGCCGCCATAGTCCAGATCATACTATCGCTGCACATTTTGCAGTGCCAAGAACTTGGGGTTTCTGCTACTACAATCCAGCCTTGATTTTCGCAGGATATTTGGCAGTATCAAGCATTTTTTATTTCAGCCACTGTAGTATTAATCAGTTGGGAGTAAAACTCCTTTCAGAGTAATATATATATATATATATATCTATATATATATATATATATATATATATATATATATATATATATATATATATCTATATATATATATATATATATATATATATATATATATATATATATATATATATATAGGGCCATCACGGGACACTTGCAAGAGACCTAGCCCATAATATTCAAGATAATGAGATGATCACAATGGTACCACTCACCTGTAAGCCCCCAATTTTCATGCGGTCCAAAAATTTTCTCAACGCGACTTCAAGTGATCCACATCACTAGACTCTTGAGCTGACCCTCTTTCCAACCATACTACTCTTAAATAAGCTCAAAATTTGACCAGGACTAGTGTATGCATGGTACCAGATCAAGTTATGGTTGCAGAGAAGGGTGTAGAGAAAGTTGACGCCCTCAAGAAAAAATTTAATTACTTCCAGGCATCCATTACTAACCAACTCACACAAGTATTAGAAGCCCTAAGAATGCCTCGTGAACCCATGAGGGAAGAACACATTGTTGATGAACACGTAGAAGGAGAATCCAACCATCACATTCATTTCCATGGAAGTCATTAATATTCGAGCCACTGGACAACCAAGCTAGACATGTACAAATTTGATTGCTCTAACTCGACAGTATGGGTGGCACAAATGGTACAATATTTTCACCATAATAATATCTGGGAAGATGAAACTAAACTACATGTGGGAGCTCTTTACTTGGACCAGGAGCAATGGCAACGGTGGAAATGGCATAAAAAATGAGATCTAGTGAGGCCAACTTGGAACATGTTCTCAAAATCCATTTGTGACTACTTTGATCGAGAACCTCACTCTCTGCGCCATCTCTCTAAGCTTAGGCAAATGGGTACAGTATGGGACTACATTGAAGCCTTTGAACAATTGCCCATCCAGACTAAAGGACTAGGAGATGCCTTTTACTTTGAATGTTTCATCAATGGCCTAAAGGAAGCCATCCAAGCCCATGCCCCAATGCATTACCCAATTACATGGTTGGAAGCATGCAACAAGGCTATAGAGGTAGAAGTCGATTTAAATGCCCAATCTAATTGTCTAAATTTCTCATGTGGGCACGTCCCACCCTGGCTACAAGCCCCACCCAAACACTTGAGGTTCAAAAGGTGTTGCAAGTAGAAATGGACGAAAAAACGAAACAAGGACTCTGCTACTACTGTGATGACAAATACTCCCTGGGACATAAATGCAAGGAACCAAAATTCTTTCAAATTGACACTACTAAAACAACTTTGCCGATGAAGCTCCATCCACGGAAGTTCCTAAGGAGGAAGAAGGTGAACCCTTAATAGCCTCGGACACTGATACTACAGCTATGCTAGATGAGTCAGTTATCTCACTCCATTCCCTGGTCAACATTTCTTCTCCCTGTACTCTCGAAATCTAAGGTTTTCTTAAACATCGACTAGTAGTGGTGTTGATTGATAGTGGCGATACACATAACTTTGTCCATAAGAGAGTAGCAGAAGTCATTCATTGTTTTGTTAAGGCGGTATCTAATTTCTAAGTCCTTATTGCTAATGGGGGGACCATGAAATGTGAAGGACATTGTGAAAATATTAAGCTTCAAATGGGGGATTATCACCTTAAAACCCACATGTTTTCCATTGAAATGGGCGGTTGTGACATTGTCCTTGGTGTTGAATGGCTCCGCACACTGGGCCCTATCACAATGGACTTCCAGGAGTTATATATGAGCTTTAAGAAAAATGGCCACACTCATACACTGCGGGGACTCTAGGCAAGTGCTCCTACTATCATCAACTTGCATCAAATGGAGAAGCTTTTAAAAAAGGGCCATCATGGGATAATAGCACAATTTAATGCCATCCATGCCATTGAATCCACTCCTCCTCCCATTCATACAGATATGTAACAGGTATTAGATCGCCACTAGTAGGTCTTTCATAAACCTAAGGAACTACCACCCTCTAGGGGTGAACATGATCATAGCATCCCTTTTCTCCCGAGTACCCAACTGTCAAATGTCTGCCCCTATCTATATCCTTTTACCCAAAAGAATGAAATTGAAAAAAATCATCAAGGAACTCCTTCACTTCGGTGTTATTTGTCCTAGCACCGGCCCTAATTCATCTCCAATGGTCATGGTTCTAAAGAAAGATGGTGAATGGTGCATGTGTGCAGACTTTAGGGCCCTTAACAAGCTCATTATCAAGGACAAATTTCCTATCCCAGTAGTTGATGATCTACTTGATGAACTACATGGTGCCTATTTTTTTACCAAGATGGACCTCCGCTCGGGCTATCACCAAATACGAATGAAGGAATTTGACATTCCCAAGACAACTTTCCGAACTCATGAAGGCCATTATGAATTCCTAGTCATGTCATTTGGTCTCTGTAATGCACCATCCAATTTTCAGAGCCTCATGAACTGCCTTCTAAAACCATATCTCAAAAAATTTGTCCTGGTCTTTTTTGATGACATCCTCATCTATAGCATAACATGGGACACTCACCTTCAACATGTTGACCAGGTATTGCAACTGCTCCAAGGTCATAAACTATTTGTCAAATTATCCAAGTGTTCCTTTGGCATGGAAGAAGTGGAGTATTTGGGACATAGTGTGGGCAGTGAAGGAGTGAGGGTTGATCCGAAAAAAATTCAGGCAATGCAAAATTGGCCCCAACCTAAACCTTAAAGAGTTTGAGGGGATTCTTGGGTCTCGCGAGCTACTGTCACAAATTTGTCCACAATTATGGACACGTTGCTCGACCCCTCACTAATATTCTCAAGAAAAAATCATTTCTTTGGACTGACACAACTCAACAAACCTTCTTGGCTCTCAAACAAACCATGTGCTCCACTCCAATATTGACCCTACCAGAATTTTCAAAACCTTTTGTGATTGAATGTGATGCTTTAGGTATGGGCATTGGCACAGTATTAATGCAGGAAGGTAGACCATTAGATTTCACAAGTCAACAACTCAGTGGAAAGCATCTGGGTCAATCTACATATGAGAAAGAAATGATGGCCATCTTACATGCAATAGACACTTGGCGACCATACTTATTGGGGTTTCGTTTCCAAATATGTACTGACCATCATAACCTAAAATATTTCCTCTAGCAGCATCTATCATTGTTGCAACAAAATCAATGGCTCGCAAAAATTTTGGGATATGATTATGGGATAATTTACAAGAAAAGGCGTGACAATGTAGTGGTTGATGCCCTATCATGCCAGTTTGAGGAGGAGGGCACCCTTTTATCCCTCTCTCTACCAATACCAGATTGGATTGAAGAAGCCCGTCAAGAATGGTTCTCCCACGCCTCTTTGTCCTGACCCATTAATAGATTATGAGCAAATCTTAATTGCTCAGAGGACTACTCTTGGAAGGATTAGGTTCTTCACTATAAGGATCGGGCAGTGCTATCCCCAAACTCCACCCTCAAAACCCGCATCTTGGAAGAGTTGCACTCCTCTTCGATTGTCGGACATTCAGGCCTTCTGAAAACTTATGCATGAGCACATTGCTCTTTCTTTTGGATCGGCATGAAGAATGACATTCTTACTTTTATAGTTGAATGTGACATATGTCAACATAACAAAGGGGAAATGATCAAGCTACCGGGAAACTTACAACCCTTGCCACTCCCTACTTCTGTCTGGACAGATGTTTTATGGATTTCATTACAAGTCTCCCAAAGTCAGGCAACAAAACAATCATCATGGTGGTGGTTGACAGACTTTCCAAATATGCTCATTTTTGCACTCTACCACGCCCATTTGCCTCAACATTGGTGGCTCAAGTTTTCATGGACCAAATTTTCATACTGCATGGCATGCCAACTTCCATTGTGTCTAATAGAGACCCCACTTTCACCAACAAATTTTGGCGGGAACTTTTCAAGCTAAAAGGAACGCAACTCCAACTTAGTATGTTATGAAACTAGCTCAAGAAAAGATAGAAAAGATAGATCAACGCCTTAGAATTCAGCCTCTTCGAGGGGGCAACCTCCTTTACATTACATAAATGAACAATTCTTGGATGATACAAATGAAAAGACCTCCTTTCTATATATAGGAGTCTAAGGGTTATAACATAATCAGAGCCGACATAACAATAATAATGTAAGGGCACAATAATAACAATAGTGGGCTTCTATGTGGCACAATAGTAACAATATGGGCACTACATGGGTACATCAATATAATAAGTGGGTTATACTAACAACAATAGGGGGTTACACTAGTAGTATAGGGGCCTAACATGCCCCTCTCCTTCAAAAAGCGTTGTCCTCAACGCTTGAGTAGTTCTTAATGCTTCTGTATAAAATTCTTGTCCTCCCATGTGGAATATTCAGCGGGTAAGTTCTTCCACTTGATGAAATACTCTGAAATTGATCGATTTCGTAGCTGTCGGGTTCTTGTTTCTGTGACTACTCCAGGTTCCAATATGATTTTTCCTTCCTCTTCAATTTATGACAGTATTGCTTGAATTGGGATCTTTTGCAACTTTTGAATAAGTGGCCATACTTCTTCGTCCTTCTTCCATTCATCCCTTGCTTCGTTTATCCAATTTGGTTGGATAATATAAATAGCAAAAAACAGTGCTTCCACATCCTCATCCTTGAAGAGTATTCTCATTCGGTAAGGTCGCCATTTTTTAAGTGCATGTAGTATTGCCAACATTTCCTTCTCATAAATAGCTTGCTTGAGATGTAGCAGTAAAAATACCCAATCACCTACATCAAAACATTTTTCACTACGATGTTGATCTACCTGTTGTTTCGTTTGATTTTGCACCGAAGTGGCATTATCCTTTAAAAGTTTGAGAACTTGTTGTTGATGCTCGATGTGATCTTTCTCTGCTGGAACCTTTTTCTTCTTGATATGTCCTTCTATCTTTTGAGGAGTGGTAATTTCTTCTCGTCCTTTATAAGATATGGTCGGATTCATTTCTTGATGCTCAATGTGATCTTTCACTTCTTGAACATTTTTCTTCTTGACGTGTCCTTCTATCTTGATAGTTTGAGGAGTGGTAATTTCGTCCATTGAATTACAAGATATGGTTGGATTCATTTCTTCTTTCTCGATGTGATCTTTCACTACTTGTACCTTTTTCTTCTTGATATGTCCTTCTATCTTGAGAGTTTGAGGAGTGGTAATTCTTTCCAATGCTTTACAAGATATGGTCTGATTCATTTCTTCTTTCTCTGGGGTGGTGTCCTGGCGTATATCCTCTTATTTTGATGTTTCTTGATCCTTTTCTTCCTCCTCTTCATATTCTATGTAAAATAATTTCTTCTCAGCACACCTATGACCTTTAGTGCATTTGCTATCACAATTGTAACAAAGCCCTTTTTCTCTTTTTTCTTCCAATTGTTGTGGTGTAACCCTTGTAGGTTGTGGAAGGCTAGGAGAAACAACACTTCCATCTTTATAGTTGTAAGGGGTATGCTTCCTGGTTTCCATACTTTTTCTTTCCATTATGTCACAAAGCCCTTTTACTCTTTCCAATTGTTGTGGTGTTGCTCTAAAGAAGGTGTTGCTCTTCGTATCCTCATAATGTGCTATCATTTCCTCCGTGAAAATTGACCACGTAACAAGTTTTTTACGAGAACAAAGCCCTTCATACCATAAAAATTGATCTGGTTCTAAATATTAAGATGCAATACAGACCTTTTGTAATAGTTGTACACCATGTAGATCAAAATATTGCTCCATTTGAAGTATCCAATTTACCGGATCCTTGCCATCAAACTTCCTCATCTTGCTTTTTCTTGATTTTAGGAGCTCGACCTTGAAACGACTGTAACTCTGTACTTTTTAATCACCTAGTTCTAAATTTGTGACCTGCAGTAGCCCTCTGTGTCCTCTTTCCAATGCCACAAGTCTGACCCAAATTGGATTCTCCAACGAAGAGTTATGCAAAATCTCTCACAGTGACTTGATTATAGACTAGTTCAGTAGAGCGAACTTGTACGACGTGCCACGAGTCACTGTTTCGACCTTTGGATCTGAAAAACACCCACAAGAAACTACAGTCCGTCCTCTTTCTGTACCTTCTTATGAAACTTCAATCCGATCCCCAGAGAGAAAGTTATGACGATTTTCCCCAGGTCACCTGTTTTGAATGTAATTCAGGAGTCTGCAAAAAGACCAACTTCCTCAGATCATATCTCCGAAAATATCGCGCGAAAAGCTCTGAAATTCGCACCCAAGGTTCAGCGCGATTTCTTCTCAAATGGGTTTTTTTTGCGACTTCTGAAACGTCACATAAAAAAAGTTATAGCGAAAATGCCATGATGACCTGTTTGGAGCAGCGAAACCCTAGAATCCAAAGCTCTGATACCAAATGTTATGAAACCAGCTCAAGAAAAGATAGATCAACGCCTTAGAATTCAGCCTCTTCGAGGGGGAAACCTCCTTTACATTACATAAATGAACAATTCTTGGATGATACAAATGAAAAGACCTCCTTTCTATATATAGGAGTCTAAGGGTTATAACATAATCAGAGCCGACATAACAATAATAATGTAAGGGCACAATAATAACAATAGTGGGCTTCTATGTGGCACAATAGTAACAATATGGGCACTACATGGGTACATCAATATAATAAGTGGGTTATACTAACAACAATAGGGGGTTACACTAGTAGTATAGGGGCCTAACATAGTACAACTTATCATACCCAAACTGATGGTCAAACAAAAGCAATCAACAAATGTTTGGAGACCTATATGCAGTGTTTCACTTGAGACAAGCTGATGAGGCTCGTCAATATGTAAACTATATGGGTCACAATGCCACTCTCCAACTTATTAGATTGACTTTTCTCACATTTATTTACATATTTTGTTGTATTTTGCTTAGTGAGAAGAGTAAAGGTGAGTAACTATGTCATGTGGCCTAATATGTATTAGATGCATGAATTGGAGTAGTTTTGGGTTGACTTAAGTGCAGGAATTCAGAGTAAGCAAGCAAGAGAGATTCTAGGAGTTGGTCTCCCTCCTTAACTCCTCAAATCATTCGAAGATTCCTCCACCATATCTCATAAGCTCGGTGTCACTGGCAGCTAAGCAAATTGAGTTCATTGGTAGCCAAGCCAGTGACAATCAAGGGAAAGTTATTCTCAAGTTAGGGAGCCAAGTATCCCTATTTTCTAGGGATTTTTTGGTAGCTGCAGTTTTGTATAAACAAGAGAGCCAAGGGACTCATTAGGATTCAATCTTTTGTTTTGGCCAAGAGGCAATTTGAGCTGAAGCATTGTGAGTGCTATTGTTATGTTGTATTTGACATTTTGATGGTAATGAGAAATTCTACCTTGATCTAGCACTGAGTTGAATTAGAGGGTTGAAGCTCTTGGGTTCGGGCCCAACCCTAGTAGCAGAAATTCCTCTTTTTGTAGTTGTATTCTTAGCTTAGAATGATAGTTAGCTGCTAAAGTTTATTTATGTTTTTTTCAGATTAGCTTAACATGTACTTAAATTGTTGTTCAACCTTGTTTCCATTAGTTTGAAGAGGTAGATTAGTGTTGCATTTTAGTGGAGGAATTATACTAGAAAATTTGGTGACAATGGCCCCTACATCATCTCCCTCATGGGATCATGACTAGGTGACCCCACTCTCACAACCCCAAAAACAAAGTTGTCTTTTGATCACTACATAGATTAGGTACATTTTTAGCTAGATCCTTGTTTATGATTTCTTGGAAGAACTTTCAGTTGTTGTCTTGTTTTCTTAAGTTTGTTGTAGTTTAAAAAGTATTCCATATCATAGATCTAGTCCTTAACAATAGATAGATCAACTTCCTCAAATTCAATTCATCTTTTCCATGTGGACATGTAGTGATGCATAAATGAAAAGAGAAATAGGTTTTGTTGCAGGGATTATTGATTTGCAGGAAGGGACTCATCCAACCAGCTTCACCTAAGTCCTCTCCACTTTCTGTCGAGGCATACTAGCCCATAGTCCGAACCTCTGTTTTGCAACCACCTTAGGTGAATCAAACCTCCTTGGAGTGTTGGGCTTGGCCTTAGGAAATGTGAACCTTCCCTACATCTTCTACCACTATCATTCACCTCTCCAACAGCTCATCTCACTATTCTTGCCCTCCAAAACCCTTCAACTAACTTCCTTTAGCGCTCCAATACATCTATAGCAGATTAGGACATCCTGTAGCAGCTACAAGATCCCCTGTAGCAGCATGTTTGACCCTGTTTTGACCAGAAAGGATAGGATAGCCTAGTATAAGGGTAGGTTAGGCCCTCATCTTGGATTCCATGCCCATCAATGCCACCTAGACCGACCTTCCCATTCCTTTTCCTCATGCAAGATCAGAAAAAATAGCATAGCATTTATATTTCTGATTTTAGAAATTAAAAGACTCTTTTTCCTGCAAATGTAAAATGAGATAGTTAGTGCATGTATGTGTGAATCCTAAAATGATGGAACTTTCCATTTATAAGAAGTCCTATTAGCTAGATGATAAATTGCAAGGTTAGCATAGTTATTTTCTGCAAGTGATTTGTGTTATTTCATAGCTAGATGATTTATGGCATTTCATAGCATTTCCCATTTAGTAGCTTTCATTTCCTGAATAGACAAGCATTTACTTTCCTGCATTAGAACTAGCTTTACATTCATTGTTAGTAGTGAGACTCCTTCTAGTCAATAGAGGACTAGTCTGGTACCCTAATGGTCTATGCCCCAATTGAGAAGTGACATAAGTAGAATGATGCATCTATTGTGTATATAGCACTGTCACCTCCAAGTTTGTACGAAACCCCGGGTTGATAAAATAAAGTTGGTAGCCCTAGGAGTTGCAAAATCCTCGCTGCAATACTGAGGCTCATTGCTTTTTGGCATCGTTGTTGGGGAGGTGTCTAGGTAGGTGTAATTTCTGCTTTTCTTTCTAATTTGCATTCAGTAGGTAGATGTTATTCTTCTTTCCTTTCTATTTTGCAATTAATTCTGAAAAACACATAAAAGGAAAAAAAATTATTTCATGCCTCATAGGAGTAGAGACAATTTAGGGAAATTCTTTCCAAATACCCCCACACCATCAAACAATCAACCTTCCCTCTTCTTCGGTGACTGTCAGCTTCCCTCTCTGACTACAGGGGAACTAGAGGACCCATTAGGTGAACAATTAGAGATCTTTGAAGAGCCTATTGGGGAGGAAGAATAAGAAACCATTCCACACACTTACACCATGTCTGAAAATAGAAGTAGGACTAAAAACAGAAATGAGGGTGCTTTTCCCATTAGATAGACTAATGGAGATGCTAGGATGAAAAACATAAGCCCCTCTGCCCTTCCTCACTTCCATGGATTAACCTCAGAGGACCCTGATATCTTTTTGTTTGAGTTTGTTGTCATCTGCAGAACTTATGATTATACCTTCGATGACCAGAAGTTGTAGTTGATCCCATCCACCCTTAAGGATGCAGCCTTGCGCTGGTTCATGGGTTTACCTGGGGACAACATCACTACCCAGGTTCAAATGCAGCAAGACTTTAACAACAAGTACAAGGACTATTGTAGGTCCAAAGACACCAAAGAGGAAATATTTAGAATGACCTTGGGACATGATGAATCCTTGGAAGATTACGAGGAAAGATTCCAGCTCAGTTACAAAAGGGCCAAATGCACCCTTGATCCTGAATCACTCAAGTTAGTCCTTCTTAGAGGAATCAGGGAGGACATCCTGGAAACCCTAAACATGTTGTCTAGAGGGGACATTTATCAGCTATCTTATGATGATATCAAGACAGTTTTCAAAAACCATTCTAGGGTTGCCAGAAAGAAGGGTAGGGCTAGTCAAGCTTTGGCCAGTTCCTCTTCCTCCAACACATCTATCAAGAGTGAAATTGGAAACATGTTGGAAGATTTTAAAAGTGAAATGTTGCACACCCTTGCTTTGCAAATGGACACCATGCAGATCAAGAGGAAGCAAGAGGAAGCAGAGAGAGCCTTAGCTATATTTTTCCCTAGATGCACTAGAAGGCACCCCAGAAATGAATTTCCATTGAATGTTATAGAGGTTTGCTCGGTCTATGAGGAAAGCCATTCCACAGATAAGTGCCCTTCTCTGCCTGGATTGAAGGTTGTATACCAAGGGGCTGAAGGTGGGGCTGAACAACTCTGTTATATCAATCAAAGGAGGCCTCAAGGACCTCGACCATACTAGCAAGGCATGCAAGGGGCATCCTACTCCTACTACAATCCCAATAAGAATGCATCCCTTCCCCCTTGGTGTTATCCTACTCATTCTTCATGGTCCAAACCTTCTCCTTGGTCTTATGCACCTTAATATCCGTCCCAACCTACCAATCAGTCATTTCAGCCATATGCTCCTCCACATCCTCAATGGAATACCCCATCACAAGGTTGGAGGCCTCCATTCAACCAAACTCCCGCATTACTACCTCCACCTCAATCTCAACCACAACTCCTTCATCCCGCTCCACCTCAACAACCTTATATGCCTGCTCAACCAAATCCGAACCCAAACAACAAACATACACAAAGGTTTATAGTGGAGAGACATCCTACCACGCTTATGATGTGGAAATTTAAGAGATCAACCTCAGGTCTAGAAGAGTGCTTCTAGATAACCAACCTCCATCTCCATGTGAGAAGATTGAAGAGGAAAAGGAAGAGAGTGTTCTTAAAGCCAATCCACCTCCTTTTCCTAAGAGATTGATCCATCCTAGTTAGCACACCCCAGAAGAGACTGAACTTTTGGGAGAATTGAAAATTTTGTGTGTTAAAATCCCACTCCTCCAAGCCATCAAGGATGTCCCTATTTACAACAAGATAATCAAGGATAAATACTTCAAACATCCTAGGAGGAGAAAGAAAGACACCCATACCATTATTGTCATTGGATAGTTGTCTGAGTTAATGCTGGGGAGAGTGATTTACCCAAAGTATCTAGACCCTGTAAGTCCCGTGGTAGATGTGCACATTGATGGCATCATTGTCGCCCACACCTTGATTGATCTTGAGGCTGCCATCAATGTGATGACTAAAGAGACCATGCTCAAACTGAATCTCCAAGGATCATTAAGAAAGACCACAACAATATTGCAGCTTGCAGACAGATCCACAGTAGCTCGCAAGGGAGTTGTTGAGGATGTGGTGGTCTCTATTGATTCCTGGGAGTACCTTGCTAACTTCTTAGTTCTCCAAACCAAGACCAAATTAAATGGTTATCCTCTCATCCTTGGAAGGCCATGTCTAGCCACCGTTGATGCTTACATAAGTTGTAGGGCTGGGAACATGACCATTAAGAATGGGCATTTGTCCAAACAATTGGTCTTGTACCCTCCTGCTCAACCATCCCTACAGCATGACTTACCCTTATGGTTGGAAGAGGAGGAAGAAGATGAAGTGTACCATACCACATCCTACCCAATATGTACCCTAGATGTTGGGTCCCTATAATACTAGTGATTACCCCATTACTATTGTAGTTATACCCCTTATTTATATTGTTGTGCCCCTATTACCCCCATGTTGTTATTTCTGTGCCCCATAGAATCCCTCTATTGTTATTTTTGTGGCTTTATATTATTATTGTTAGGTCGGCTGGATTATATTGTGACTCCTTAGACTCCTATATATAGAAAGGAGGTTTTGTCATTTGTATCATCAAAGAATTGTTCATTTATGTAATGTAAAGGAGGTTGTCCCCTCGAAGAGGCTGAATACTAAGGCGTTGATCTATCTTTTCTATCTTTTCTCGAGCTGGTTTCATAACATTTGGTATCAGAGCTTTGGATTCTAGGGTTTCGCTGCTCCAAACAGGTCATCATGGTATTTTCGCTATAACTTTTTTTTTTCTGTGACGTTTCAGAAGTCGCAAAAAAAACCCATTTGAGAAGAAATCGTGCTGAACCTTGAATCCAAATTTCAGATATTTTCACGCAACATTTGCGGAGATATGATCTGAGGAAGTTGGTCTTTTTGCAGACTCCTGAATTACATTCAAAACAGGTGACCTGGGGAAAATCGTCATAACTTTCTCTCTGGGGATCGGATTGAAATTTCGTCAAAAGGTACAGAAAGAGGACGGACTGTAGTTTCTTGTATGTGTGTTTTAGATTCAAAGGTTGAAACAGTGACTCGTGGCACGTCATACAAGTTCGCTCTACTGAACTAGTCTAAAAGCAAGTCACTGTGGGAGATTTCACATAACTCTTTCTTGGAGAATCCAATTTGGGTCAGACTTGTGGCATTGGAAAGAGGACGCAGAAGGCTACTACAAGTCACAATTTCAGAACTGGATGATCAGAAATTACAGAGATACATCAAATTCAATATTAGGCTTCTATAAAGTGAAAAAAGGTGTGTAGTTTTCTTTTAAATTTTTGTGTAAGCTTGGTTTAACGGAATTCAAAGGGCATAGTAAAGCATTATTATCGGTAACTGATGCCCCAAGGAAAGAAAATGCAAACACCTAGTAAGGAACCTGAAAGCTCGAGCATGACTCATGAAGAAGAGGAAGAAATGCTACATGATATATCAAAATTACAAGAACAAGTGCAACAAATGTCACGCTCACAAAAGCTAACAGAATCTAAGATAAGTGGCGTGGAATCTAAGATAAATGGCGTGGAATCTAAGATAAAGGGCATGGAAGCTAAGATGGATGATTTGAAGACAGATTTGATGACAAATTTGAAGACAAACATGGCAGATTTGAAGACAGATTTGACAAATTTTCTACAAGCAATACTTACTAATGGTGAAAAGGTTGTAAAGGAAACTCATGATGTGAACAAAAGTAATGTTAATCATGATTCCATAGATGCTAACGTTGGATCGAAGACCCACCATATTCCAAAAATCGATATGAGGAAGTTTGATGGCAAGGATCCCGCCACATGGATATTACAGATGGAGCAGTTCTTCGATCTCAATAATGTGCAAAACACACAAAAGGTACGTATGACAACTGTATATTTGGAACCAAATCAGTTTGTATGGTATCAATGGCTTTTCTCTCGTAAAAAATTTATCACTTGGGCAATTTTTACGGAAGAATTGATAGCACATTATGAAGATACAAAAAGCAACACTTTTTTTAGCCAATTGATAAGTCTCAAACAAAAGGGTTCGGTAATGGAGCACATTGAGGAGTTCCAAAAATTGAACATAAGGGTAAAAGATATTCCAGAGGAGCATAGGATTGATGTGTTCATAGGTCTTTAAAGGATAATATCCAACATGATGTTCGCCTTTGGGAACCTGATTCATTAGAGAAGGCATTCAGGTTAGCAAGAAAAATGGAAAGCAAAATTATGGCAACCAGGAAGCATACCACTCACAACTATAAAGACGGAAGTGTTGTTGCCCCTAGTCTTCCACAACCTATAAGGTTGACACCACAACAATTGGAAGAAAAAAGAGCAAAAGGGCTTTGTTACAGTTGTGATAGCAAATACACTAAAGGTCATAAGTGTGCTGAGAAGAAATTATTCTACATAGATTGTGAAGAGGAAGAAGAAAAGGAGCAAGAAAGGTCAAAAGAAGAAGATATACTCCAGGAACAAAGCCTAGATGAAGAACAAATAAATCCGACCATATCTTGTAATGCATTGGCGGGAATTACCACTCCTCAAACCATCAAGATAGAAGGACAAATCAAGAAGAAAAAGGTAATAGTGTTGATTGATTCAGGAAGCACCCACAATTTTATTCATTGTAGGGTAGCAAAAGAATTGAATTGCTTCCTATATCCAGCACCAGAGTGTCAAGTGATGATTGCAAATGGAGGAACAATAAATTTCTCTGGAAGGTGCCATAATATCAAGCTATCCATGGGAGAATATGTATTGACTAGCCCAATGCTTTCCATTCCAATGGGAGGTGTTGATGTTGTACTAGGAGTCCAATGGCTACAATCCTTGGGTACAATAGCTTTTAATTTTCAAGAACTTTTCATCAAATTTTCTACGGAAGGAAAGGAAGTTGAATTAAGGGGTATTGTAGGGAAACCAGGAAAGATAATCAGCTCTAATGGTATGACAAAGCTTCTAAAAAAGGAGCAAAGAGGTGATTGCACAATTATGTTCGCTAGATGTTTCCACATCGGAATCATCTATTTCTCCAGATCTCCAAAAAGTCCTGGACAATCATTCCAAGGTATTTGAGACTCCCAAAGGTCTCCCACCTATGCGTGATCATGATCATGCTATTCATCTGATTCTAGGAAGTGTTCCTCCAAACATCAGGCCGTACAGATATCCCTATGTCCAAAAAAGTGAAATTGAACGTATGGTTGCAGAAATGCTAGAGGCTGGTATAATTCAACCAAGTCAAAGTTCTTTCTCTGCTCCAGTAGTATTGGTGCACAAGAAGGATGGATCATGGCGCATGTGTCCGGATTATAGGGAGCTCAACAAGCTCACTATTAAAGATAAGTTCCCCATTCCTGTCATTGATGAATTACTGGATGAATTGCATGGATCAATTTACTTCACCAAGTTGGATCTTCGTTCGGGATATCATCAAATCAGAATGAAGATTGAAGACATTCTGAAAACGGCATTTAGAACTCATGAGGGTCATTATGAATTTTTGGTCATGCCTTTTGGCCTTACCAATGCACCTTCAACATTTCAAGGTTTGATGAATTCAATTTTCAAACCATTCCTTAGAAAATTTGTGTTAGTATTTTTTGATGATATACTAATCTACAACAAGTCTTGGAAGGATCATGTTGAACATGTTGACAGGGTGCTACAACTATTGGAGGAGAAACAATTATATGCAAAAATATCCAAATGTTTCTTTGGAGTCCAGGAGGTGGAATATTTGGGTCATATTGTATCTCATGAAGGAGTTAAGGTAGACCCTAGCAAAATTAAAGCCATTAAGGAATGGAAAATCCCCACATCCATAAAGCATCTGCGAGGATTTCTTGGGTTGACAGGGTATTATCGCAAGTTTGTTAAAAATTATGGGAGAATAGCAGCACCTCTAACAACATTATTGAAGAAAGATGCATTTTCATGGACTCCGGAAGCAACAAAGGCCTTTGAACATCTTAAAGAGGCAATGTGCCAAGCACCGGTCTTAGCTACACCGGACTTCACAAAAACCTTTATTGTGGAATGTGATGCTTCAGGAAATGGAATTGGTGCTGTTCTAATGCAAGATGAAAGACCCATTGCTTTTGAAAGTCGTCCAATCAAGGGAAAGTTTTTAAGCAAAGCTATTTATGAGAAGGAAATGTTGGCAATACTCCATGCACTTAAGAAATGGCGACCCTACCTAATGGGAAGACACTTCAAGGTAAAAACGGATCATGATAGCCTTAAATACTTTTTAGAACAAAGATTATCCTCTGAAGAGCAACAAAAGTGGGTCACAAAGATGTTGGGTTATGACTTTGAAATCATCTACAAAAAAGGGAAGCAAAATGTGGTGGCAGATGCACTCTCAAGAAAGGATGAGGATGTGGAAGCATTGTTGTGCGCCATTTCTATTATCCAACCAGATTGGATAAACGAAGCAAGGGAGGAATGGAAGAATGATGAAGAAGTGTGGGCACTTATTCGAAAGCTACAACAAGATTCCAGTACGTCTGATACATTTAGCTGGCAAAATGATTCATTATGGTACAAAGATCGCTTATACCTCTGTAAGAATTCCCAGCTAAAACAAAAGATTCTTATGGAATTGCACACTTCTCCCTTAGGAGGGCACTCAGGATTTTTAAAAACTTACCACAGGGTTAAGAAGGAATTTTTTTGGGATGGCCTTAAATCAGATATTCAAAAGTTTGTGGCGTAATGTTTGGTTTGCCAACAAAATAAAGTTGAAACAATTAAGACACCAGGTCTATTACAACCTTTATCCATTCCAAGCCAACGTTGGGAGGAGGTTTCAATGGATTTTATCACAGGTTTACCCAAGTCTGAGGGAAAGAGTGTCATCATGGTGGTAGTTGACAGACTTACCAAGTATGCACATTTTGTGCATTATCACATCCATTTAAAGCCAGTACAGTTTCTACTGCATTTATGGAAACAATTCAAAAGCTACATGGAAACCCAAAGATTATTGTAAGTGACAGAGATCCCATTTTCACTGGAAATTTTTGGACAAAATTATTTTCTTGTCTTGGTACTCAGTTAGCTCATAGCTCATCTTATCATCCTCAATCTGATGGGTAAACTGAGATAGTAAACAAATGTTTGGAAGGATATCTTCGTTGCTTTGTATCTGATAAACAGACACAATGGGTCAAATGGTTGCCTCTGGCTGAATGGTGGTATAACACTTCCTTCCATACAACAACAAAAATGACCCCATTTATGGCACTTTATGGGTATCAACCACCATCCATCACATCATATTTAAGAGAAAATTCTAAGGTTCAGGCAGTGGAACATCACATCGAACATCAACAACAAGTCCTCCAACTCTTAAAGGATAACCTCGTGTTGGCACAAAATAGAATGAAACAACAGGCAGATCAACATCGCAGTGAAAGAAGTTTTGATGTAGGTGATTGGGTATTCTTACGGCTACAACCATATAAGCAAATGTCCCTAAAGCAAGCTAAGAAGGATAATAAATTATCACCAAAGTATTATGGTCCGTACAAGGTGTTGCAAAAGATTGGTACTATGGCATACAAATTGGAGCTTCCTGCAGCTTCTCGATTGCACCCAGTTTTCCATGTTTCATGTTTAAAGAAGGTTATAGGTGACAAGCTCCCAGTTCAAACAATATTGCCAGAACTTGATGAGGAAGGAAAAATTATATTGGAACCGGAAGCAGTCACAGAAACAAGAACTCGACAGCTACGAAATCGATCAATTTCAGAGTATCTTATCAAGTGGAAGAACTTATCCGCTGAAGATTCCACATGGGAGGATGAGAATTTTATGCAGAAGTATCCAGAACTACTCAAGCGTTGAGGACAACACTTTTTTGAAGGAGAGGGGCATGTTGGGTCCCTATAATACTAGTGATTACCCCATTACTATTGTAGTTATACCCCTTATTTATATTGTTGTGCCCCTATTACCCCCATGTTGTTATTTCTGTGCCCCATAGAATCCCTCTATTGTTATTTTTGTGGCTTTATATTATTATTGTTAGGTCGACTGGATTATATTGTGACTCCTTAGACTCCTATATATAGAAAGGAGGTTTTGTCATTTGTATCATCAAAGAATTGTTCATTTATGTAATGTAAAGGAGGGTGCCCCCTCGAAGAGGCTGAATTCTAAGGCGTTGATCTATCTTTTCTATCTTTTCTTGAGCTGGTTTCATAACATCCTCTCATCCTTGGAAGGCCATGTCTAGCCACCGTTGATGCTTACATAAGTTGTAGGGCTGGGAACATGACCATTAAGAATGGGCATTTGTCCAAACAATTGGTCTTGTACCCTCCTGCTCAACCATCCCTAGAGCATGACTTACCCTTATGGTTGGAAGAGGAGGAAGAAGATGAAGTGTACCATACCACATCCTACCCAATATGTACCCTAGATGCTATTATAAGAGGGGAGAAACCTGATGAAGATGACCTCATTGATAAAATCCTCCAGAACCAACCCCCAACACCATGCCTCTTAATGAGCTGGTGAAGAAGTCTAAAGATAACCCTTGGACTGATTTGTGCCTAGTTGACTCAAGCCCTGGTCATATCAAAATGGTAGAATTTGGTCCATCGAAAACATTGAAAATCAACCCCTCTCTCAGCCCATTAGGAAGAGAAGTTGTGCAACATGCTGATAGAGCACTTGGATGCTTTTACCTGGAGCTATAAGGAAATGAAGGGAGTGCATCCTTCGGTGTGTACTCACCACATCTACATTAAGAAAGGATGCAAACCAGTGTGCCAACCTCATAGGAGAATGAGCCCAGCTGTCAAATACATAGTCAAAGAAGAATTGCAGAAGTTATTGGATGTAGAGTTCATTTACCCCATCTCAGATAGTGAGTGGGTGTCCCGTCCAGTTTTGGTCCCAAAGAAGAGTGGGAAGTGGAGGATCTATGTGGATTACAAAGAGATAAACAAGGCCACTAAGAAAGATCATTTTCCTCTAGATTTCATTGATCAAGTCTTTGATGGTCTTGCAGGGAAGAAGTTCTTCTCTTTCCTAGATGGATTCAGTGGTTACAATCAAATCCAGATCAACCCAGAGGACCAAGATAAAACCACCTTCACTTGTCCTTGGGGTACCTTTGCTTATAAGGTCCTTCCTTCTGGATTATCTAATGTTCCTGCCACTTTTCAAAGGGAAATTATGAGCATCTTTGTTGAGCTAGTCCATGACTCTGTAGAAATCTATATGGATGATTTCACTCCCTATGGTTGTGATTTCCTAGAGTCTCTCTCTAACTTGGGGAAAGTATTAAATAAGTGCATTGAAATGA
Source organism: Pinus tabuliformis (assembly GCA_031772625.1). Classification (NCBI taxonomy): domain Eukaryota; kingdom Viridiplantae; phylum Streptophyta; class Pinopsida; order Pinales; family Pinaceae; genus Pinus; species Pinus tabuliformis. The sequence goes on from CM062816.1 coordinate 836,130,614, forward strand.
ACCTATCACTTAGTCCCGAGAAGTGTGAATTCTTGATGAATGCAGGGACTGTTTTGGGTCACTCAATATCCTAAGAAGGACTACAAATAGACCCAAATGAAATTGCTATCATAAAAAGGGTCCCTACTCCTCAAAAGCAGAGGGATGTCAAGAGTTTCTTGGGCTTAGTTGGATACTATAGGAGATTTATCAAGGACTTCAACAAAGTAGCCTCACCATTGTTTGGACTACTAGCCAAGGACTTTGAATTTTGTTGGTCAAAAAGTTGAAAAAGAGGCCCTAGAAATCTTGAAGGACAAGTTGACTAATGCACCCATACTCAGAGGCCCAAACTGGGCTCTTCCTTTCCACATCCATGCTGATGTATCTGAAAAATCTATAGGAGAAGCTCGAGGCCAGATAGATGACAAGTTGCCTTATTTCATTTACTTCATTAGCAAAAATCTGTCCAAGGTTGAATTGAACTACACTGTGACTGAAAAGGAACTCTTAACTGTTGTCCACTCCTTGAAAAAATTCAGACACTACACAACTGGTTATCAAACCTTTGTGCACACTGACCATGCTGCCATAAAATACTTAATGAACAAACCTGACGTGAATGCTAGAATTATTAGATGGTTGTTTTTATTACAGGAGTTTGATTTAACTATCATTGATAAGCCAGGTAGAGAAAATGTAGTCACTGATTTTTTGTCTAGACTTGCTTTGCATGCAGGTGAGGAATGAATGGTTGATGATCAGCTACCAATTGATCATTTATTTTCTATTTCAGTCCTCTTTACATGGTTTGCTAACATAGCCAACCACGTAGTTGCTACAAAGTTCCCTCCAAATCTGTCATCCAAGGAGAAGAGCATAATTGTAAGGAAGAGTGCCCCATTCACTTGGATCGAGGGAAATCTCTTCAAGCTAGGTCTAGATTAAATTTTGAGGAGGTGTGTCAGGGAGGAGGAAGTGTTTGACATCCTTCTAGCCTATCATGATGGGCCTTGTGGAAGTCACTTTGCAACTAAGAGGACAACTTTGAAGGTACTGGAAGTTGGGTACTACCGGCTCACTCTCCACTAAGATGCAAGAAGATACACCAATTGACGTGATCAGTGCTAGAGAATGGGAAAACCTATTCCCAAGGATGAAATTCCCTTAGAACCTCAGGTGGCTCTAGAGCCATTTGACAAGTGGGGCATGGATTTCATTGGGCCCATTGATCCACCATAAGTGCAGAAAAAAGTACATAGTTGTATGCACCGATTATTTGACAAAGTGGGTTGAAACCAAGGCTGTCAAGGTAGAAACAAAGGAGAAAGTGGTTGAGTTCTTAAGGGAGAATGTATTCTACAAGTTTGGGTACCCTAGAGAACTAGTCACCGATCAGGGAGCTCAATTCACATCACATATGATCAAGAATTTGTTGGGGCAACATAGGATAAAACATAGGAAGTCAACTTCCTATCATCCTCAGGCCAATGGACAAGTAGAGGTCACTAATAGAGCATTGGAAGGCATCCTCACCAAGGTTGTGAGCAACAATAGAAAATATTGGGCTGATAGACTAGTGGAGGCCACTTGGGCCTATAATAAAACCTGGAAGACAACCACTAGATTCACCCCTTATGACTTGGTCTATGGAAAGAAGGCTTTGTTCTCCATTGAGTTTGAGTACAACACTTTGAGAATGGAAACACAGTTAGATTTGGATGTTACAAAGGCATAGCAGGAGAGGCTACTCCAGTTGAATGGTCTGGATGAATTCAGGATGCAGGCCCTCCTACACACTAAAGTTATCCAAGTACAGAGGAAGGTTTGGCATGAAAAGAACATTAAGGACAAGTTTTTTCAAGAAGGGGATTGGGCTTTACTATATGACTCCAGGTTCAAGGACTTCAAAGGAAAATTGATGACCAGGTGTTTAGGCCCATACCTGATAGAGAAGTTCCATGACAATGGGGTTGTTCAAATTAGGACCATTGACGAGGAAGGTATTCCCTTGCTTGTCAATGGATACAGATTGAAAGCTTATAAAAGACCTTTGTTCAGGGAGGAGTTCATCAGCACCGTTAGTAAGGAGGTAAATGTGATTGGAAGTGTCTTAGCTTCCTGGTCACACAATTCTTGAAGACTATTTTTATTTTTGTAAAAAAGAAGAAGAAGAGGAAAAAATAAAAAAATAAAAATAAGGGGCCTAAATGAAAACCTCTATGTGGCATCTGAGGCCAACTCTTGGGTTGAAAACCTCCTTGGGGCAGTCCAGGAGTGAAAAAAGGAAAAATAAAAGGTCCTTAGGTGAAAACCTCCTTTGAGGCACCTAGGGCAGGTAGACAGGCTGAAAACCTCTTTTGGGGTGACCTGTGTGTCTTTAAAAAAAAAAAACCAAAAATTCCATGGTAGGGACCTCAAACCTGCCCACTAATAAATTATGTGATTTTTTAGGTTTTTGAAGGCAATAAAAGATTTAGAGCTACAGGGACAGCATGCCAAGAATCATTTCATTTCTTCCTCCGTCCACTTCATCTCATTCATGCCTACCATGTCCTCATCACTCATCTTCGTTTTCAGGCATCAAAAATATTTTTTTTTGGCATTTTCTAGCTTGCTATAGGATGTCTTGTAGCTGCTACAGGAAGATCTTGTAACACTACAAGATGTCCTAAAATGCTACAAGAAAGGGGTCCCGATAGGAAAATCACTATGCAGGCCTATTCTAGGTTGAGTTGGGACCCAACACCTCATCATACCTCACCCATCATCAATGCTCCAAGCCATCATATCCACACCTAGCTCTATGTCATTAAAAAAAAAAGGCCCAAAGGACATGTCCTCCCTTGCCTCAACCATTCACCACTCCATCTGAGCCTTCATCATCATTCTTCAACCCCTACACCACCACCCAACCTCCCTCTAAGAAAAAAAACACTAAGGAAGAAAAAGGCAACTACAAGGTTTCGTGTAGTAGCTACAGGATCTCCTGTAGCAGCCTGTGCCATCACTGCAACCAGCCTGAGCCTGCATTCTCCTTCACAACCAGAGCAAAGGGGAGAACCAACATCTCTCAAGATCTTATTTCTCCTAGCCAAATCTCCACAATAGTAGGAACAACAAGGATGTACCAAGCACCTGCACACATGTAACAACAAGCAGTTAGCTACATAAGTAAGAGGAAATAAATAAGAATGACAAAAAGGAACACTTACCTGAGCAGCAACACAATAGGCCAATCCTCAAGCATGCATCGATCAACAAAGGCACGCACAGGTATGGCCACTCGTCCAAATCTTCCCCGACTATGATATGATGAAAATGTATAAATGTTGAAAAAAGGTTCTTTTTTATAAGCTAGAGGTGGCCAGTTAACTTGGCCACCCTCAGCTCGTGATAAAAAAGAGAACTCCCAGTCAACATGCCACATTGGAGTGTCAAATCAATGGGCATCAGTAAAAAAGGTGGTCGATTCAGTTATGTGGGAGTGGGTGATGATTATGAGGGGAAAGTGCATGATCACCAGCGGTGGGCCAATGGTCCCAATTAGGAAATCTCGTACCACTGCCAGCCAACACAATGCTCCAAGCCTCGACCATAAATAGCATAAAATTCCAAACTTTCATGCACTTGTTGCTCATTTCGAAATCAGAGAGACTGGGACCAGCTAGGAAGCCATCAGAGAGTCGAACCCTGTTTTGGCCACCCTACAGGAAACAAAGCTACAAGAAGCTACAAGAAACTCAAAAAGCTACAGGAAGCACTGAAATTCCACAAGAAGTTTGCAAGGGGGTGCCTAGGGTCAAATTGGTAAGAAATTCTCATAATCCCAAGCATCACAGTGAAAAGTAAGTGGCCCATCTCTCCCGTTAAAAGGAAAAAATAAAATAAAAAGACTCTACAATCTTCTAGTAATTACAGTGGGCTGGAATCAGCCAGACTTTTGGGAAATTTAAGGGAACTGTGTGGATATAGAAAAGGGTATAAATTGCAATCATATACCAAAAACATTTTAAGCTCTTAGCCACCTTGAAATTCATACTGAAGCTAGCCTACAAAACCCTTTACATTTAGCTATAACCAGAGAAGAGAAATGGGAGGGGTATTCAATAGAAGAGAACCCACATATACAACAAGGATTTGACCTTCATCCCCCTGTGGTAGATATCTTTAAGAGTCATCACTGGTTGGGCTTATTTGAGTTTCTCAGGGGCTACAATGATGATATAGCCCATGAGTTTTCCATGGCACTCAACCCCCATGCAAGAACAAGTGCTACCACTATGATGATATAGCCCATGAGTTTTCCATGGCACTCAACCCCCATGCAAGAACAAGTGCTACCACTATGGTGAGAGGGTTGTCCATTACAGTCAACCCTGAGGTGATCAACATATTAATCACACTTCCTCAAGGGGTACAATGGAGGATGGAGGACAAGGCTAACAACACCTTTGCTAAGGAAAACTTATTCCTAAATGATGAAGAGCTGATTAAAGACAAAAATGGGGTTAGGAGGGAGAGCCTTCCCTATCCTTGGGATGAGGTGAGCTACCACATCCTCAAATACATTTCTTGTGAAGGGAGGCTCAGTGTAGTCTATGGCTACTAATTCAGACTCCTCCATGAGTTGAGGTTCAAAGATGATTTACCCATAAACCAAAGGCTCAATGTGCCTTATTTCCTTTTGTAGTCAATTATATGCATGAGCCAGAAGGTGCAAGAAGGGAAACACCATCAATTCGCACATCATGTGCTCATTAAGCTAATAATGGAGGATGCCTTGAGCCAATTAAGAATTCTTGTTCTTTGGTCCACATTTAGAGATATGGATAGAGAGTCTATCCTTGAAACCCAAGCCCTTGAATATGATGGGACCCAAACCTCTAGTGATGAAGAGGAAGCAGAAGAAGAAGAGGAGGCAGAAACAGAAAAAATAGAAAAAGAAGGAGAAAAAGAAGAAAAATAAGAAGAGAAAGAAGAAGAGGAGGAGTAGAAGGCAGAGACCAGCCCTGAGAAACATACTAAAGAAGGGGAGAGATCTCCAAGATTGTCTCTTGAGCCCACTGAAAAGGAGGCAGTTGCTGCCTTGGCTGCCTTGAGCACACCCATCAAGTCCAAGAGGAAAAGACAGAGGCAGACTCCCCTCTATTTTAAAACAAGAAGAAGCACCAGGATCAAGCAGGGGAAGCCACAAAAACCTACAAGAAATCCCATCATAATTGAAGAGTCACCAAACAAGTAGGAAGAGCTAGGTTCCTTGGGAATGAAGAGTGAGGAAGGCCCATCATAACAAGGAACGTCAAAGGCTCCCACCACCTATGTTAGGAAGCCTGTCACCAGGTCAACATCACTGAAGAAAACCATGGCACCTGTGACCCTCTTACAGAAAGGAAAAATCTTGCTACAGGATCCTCAAAAATTGCTACTAAAAACACAAAAAAACCTACAAGAAGTACAACAGGGGTAGAGAGAAGGCAAGGAAGCAACACCACAGGTGCAGGAGGGGGCATCTTCTCCAAAAAAATCCGAGGGAGATTTTCCAGAGTTGCAGGAGCCTAGCCCACAACCAAATCTGAGTTCTTACTACAAGTTCATTGAGGGAGGCAGAGTAATACCATAGAAATTTTCAATCCCTCTCTTCTTTGAGCTTGAGAAAGAAAGAGGAAGGACACATCGATGGATACAAATTGCTAAGTCAAAGAAAGTAGAAGACATGGGCCATATGGAAAAAAAAATCCTAGAGATGGTAAGGGATTTGAGTGAGTTGAGAGTCAGAGAACACATCATGAGATCTCAATTACAGGAAGAAAACACATGGCTGAGGAGGAAGTTGCAAGAAAAGGAGAGTCAATTGGACACCATGGAAAGCCTCCTCACGGAGGCACTTCAATGCAAGTTGCCATCCAAATCGTATGCACTATACCTCAAGGATCAATGGTTGCAGTTTCAAATTAAGACATTAGCATAACAGTGGACCATGCCATTGCAAAACTATAAACAATTCATAGAGCTATGTGACAAGAGAACCCTTGAAGACAAGGCCAAATTATCTGAATTCTACCTACACAACCTTGCATTGATAGACTTGAATGTGTGGGACCCCAATGCAAAGTTGGGGGACTTGCAACTGATGGCCCTTTCATCATGGATGAGTCATGAGGAGGCCAGGGCTAAGGAAGTGAATGGAATAGTAGAAAAAGAGGAAAGAGAGGCCCTCTACATCAGAGCAAAACAAATAAATTCCATGGTTGTTATTAGTAACCACAACATCATTTCCAATGATGCTCAACTTTCACCAAGATACCTGGCTACCCAAGAACATGCCATATCCCATTTTGAGAACACTTTAAGATTGTTGGGGAGGGAAAGCTAGGAAGCATGCCAGAGGAGATGGAGTAACCTGCCACATAATCTAAGGATCAAAGAGTACCACTCCCCTTAGAGGTTGAGAAATGCATTGGAAAGGATCCCCTTGTATAAGAATGACATGCAGAGACTAAAGATCAATTGGATTGGACTAAAACTTAGTCCACTCTTGCTGTTGGGTTTGTTAGAAGGTAGGAAGGAAGAAGAGGAAAGAAAGCAGTGGGAAGAGATAGAGAGAAATGCAGGGTTCTATTCTCAAGAGGAAACTCCATCAACAAAGTCCTGAGATGTCAGAGAGGCCACAAGAGCTATGAAAGATATGGATATAGACTAAGTTGCTCAGAGGATGAGCAACACTTTCAGTAGGGGGTGATGATGAGGATCATCAATAGGTAAACTATATGGGTCACAATGTCACTCTCCAGCTTATTAAATTGAATTTTCTCACATTTATTTACATATTTTGTTGTATTTTGCTTAGTGAGAAGAGCGGTGAGTTACTACATCATGTGGCCTAATATGTATTAAATGCAAGAATTGGAGCAATTTTGGGTTGACTTAAGTGTAGGAATTTAAAGTAAGCAAGCAAGAGAGATTCTAGGAGTTGGTCTCCCTCCTTAACTCCTCAAACCATTCGAATATTCTTCCATCATATCTTATTAGCTCAGTGTCACTGGCAGCCAAGCAAACTGAGTTCATTAGCAACCAAGCCAGTGACAGTCAAGGGAAAGTTATTCTCGAATTAGGGAGCCAAGTATCCCTATTTTCTAGGGATTCATTGGTAGCTCCAGTTTTGTATAAATAAGAGAGCCAAGGGACTCATTAGGATTCGATTTTTTGTTGTAGCCAAGAGACAATTTGAGCTGAAACATTGTGACTGTTATTGTTATGTTGTATTTGACATTTTGATGATAATGAGAAATTATTCCTTGATCCAGCACTGAGATGACTCAAAGGGTTGAAACTCTTGGGTTAGGGCCCAACCCTAGTAGCAGAAGTTCCTATTTTTGTAGTTGTATTCTTAGCTTAGAATGATAGTTAGCTGCTAAAGTTTATTTATGTTTTCTTATGATTAGCTTAACAAGTACTTAAATTGTTGTTCAACCTTGTTTCCATTAGTTTGAAGAGGTAGATTAGTGTTGCATTTTAGTGGAGGAATTATACCAGAAAAGATGGTGACAATGGCCCCTACATCATCTCCCTCATGGGATCATGACTAGGCAACCCCACTCTCACAGCCCCAAAAACAGAGTTGCCTTTTGATCATTACATAAATTAGGTTCCATTTTTAGTTAGATCCCTATTTATGATTTCTTGGAAGCACCTGTAGTTGTTATCTTGTTTTCTTAAGTTTGTTGTAGTTTAAAAAGCAGTCCACATCATAGATCTAGTCCTTAATAGTAGATAGATCAGCTTCCTCAAATTCAATTCATCTTTTCCATGTGGACATGTAGTGATGCATAAATGAAAAGCGAAATAGGTTTTGTTGCAGGGATTATTGATCTGCAGGAAGGGACTCATCCAACCAGCTTCACCTAAGTCCTCTCCACCTTCTACTGAGGCATACCAACCCATAGTCTGAACCTCTGTTTTGCAGCCACCTTAGGTGAATCCAACCTCCTTGGAGTGTTGGGATTAGCCTTGGGAAATGTGCACCTTCCCTACACCTTCTATCACTGTCATACACCTCATTAACACCTCATCTCACTATTCTTGCCCTCCAAAACCTTTCAGCTAACTTCCTGTAGCAGTCTGTTTGACCCTGTTTTGACCATAAATGATAGGATAACCTAGTATAAGGGTAGGTTAGGCCCTCATCTTGGATTCGACGCCCATCAGTGCCACCTAGACCAACCTTCCCATTCCTTTTCCTCCTGCAAGATCAGACAAAATAGCATAACATTTATATTTCTGGTTTTAGAAAACAAAAGACCTTTTTTTTCTCTGCAAATGTAAAATGAGATAGTTAGTGCATGTATGTGTGAATCCTAAAGTGATAGAACAACTTTCCATTTCTAAGAAGTCCTATTATCTAGATGATAAATTGCAACATTAGCATAGTTCTTTTTTGTAAGTGATTTGTGTTATTTCATAGCTAGATGATTTATGGCATTTTATAACATTTCCCATTTAGTAGCTTTCATTTCATGAATAGACAAGCATTTACTTTCCTACATTAGAACTAGCTTTACATTCATTGTCAGTAGTCAGACTCCTTCTAGTCAATAGAGGACTGGTCTGGCACCCTAATGGGCTAGCACCCCAATTGAGAAGTGACATAAGTAGAATGATGCATCTATTGTGTATATAACACTGTCACCTCCAAGTTTGTACGAAACCCCGGGTTGATAAAATAAAGTTGGTAGCCCTAGGAGTTGCAACATCCTTGTTGCAATACTAAGGCTCATCACAAGAAACATCAATGGGTACAATGGTTTCCTTTAGCTGAATGGTGGTATAATACTAACTATCATGAAGCCACAAATATGATGACATATGAGGCAACATATGGCCAACTCCCACCTTCACTAGCTTCTTGTATACCTGAATCTTCCAAAGTACAGGAAGTTGATCAGCTCCTGCAGAACTATGTCACCATGATTGCTCATCTCAAAGATCATTTGCATCAAGCTCAGAATAGAATGAAGCAACAAGTCGACCAACACTGTTCAGAGCGGTCATTTTAAGTAGGTGACCAGGTGTTCCCACAACTCCAACCTTTTAAGTAGACCTCTCTCAATGAAAAGGGTTGCCATAAACTAGCCCCAAAATTCTATGGGCCTTATCAGGTACTTCAACATATAGGAGCAATCACTTACAAAATAACTGTGCCATCTACTTCAAAAATCCACCTAGTGTTCCATGTATCCCACCCCAAGAAATTTGTGGGGAACAACTGCAAGGTTCAAACAAATATGTTAGAATTGGATGAAGAGGGTTCACTTTGGCTTTGCCTCAAACAAGTTCTCAATACTCGCAAAAGACATCTCCTTAGTCACACAATCAAGGAATTCCTCATCAAGTGGAAAGACACTTCTCCAGAAGATGCGACATGAGAACCAACCACTATTCTTCAACAGTTTCAACAGCTTCAACCTTCAGGACAAGGTTGCTTTTCATGGGGGAGGGCATGTTAAGGTCCAACCCTAACCTCTTTATTTATGTAATAATCCTAGAGTTAGAGCCATAGTTAGTTAGTTGAGTTAATAAAGCCCGTAAGCGGTTATCTACTTAATAATAATTGTAAGCGGTTGACCCACATCATAGAAAAGGGACCACAATTAGTTATAAATGGGCCATCTTTAATAAATAAAATGGTTAACTCGTATTATGCAAGGGACCACTAGTAGTTAGGGTTTTTGATGTCATCAAGCTATAAACAGTCTTAGATAGAAAGGGAAGAATCATCGAGTTTTATTGTAATTGAGCTCTTCTCTGTTGGAGGTTGCCCCCTCAAAGAGGCAAGTGAACATTGTATTATTATTGCGAATAATAAAATATCTTTGCAGCTTGTCTCTATTCATGTGATATTTATGTGTTTCAGGTAATATTGTTTTGTATTTCTGGCATTCTGTTATTCTCATAGGTCAAGTGCATAACAAGAAGTCCATACTCCACCTCCCTGCCTGCCATGCAGGCTATTAAACCCAATCAAAAAGATTGGTGGCCATTAAATGAACAACCTAACTTAACTAATTCCCAAGCAACTCCTCTCGCAAACTTTAAATATGTGTCCACTCCTCACAACCAATCATTGTGTTTACATTTCCACAAGATTTACATAAATTAAAAATTCATCATGATAGTTACAAGAGGGGTGGCCAAAAAGTGTTGTTACAAGCAACATTGTCGCGAGCTTGTGCAACACATGTATTTTGGTGTTCGATTGGGGTTTCCAGCATGAGCGCTTCTGATATGGCATGTGCATCGATGTAAGAGAGTTAATATTTATGTGTGGCAATCTGGTTCTTTGTGGTCAACCAAACTTGGTCATTATCGCTCACACGATATGGATTGACACATCTATTATTGGCACAAGACAAGCATGACATGTGCATAAGTTATTGACACATGTGTGTGAAAAGATGCCGACAACATGGGCATTAGTATTTGGCGTACTAGAGTGCAGATATGATTCGATGTGAGATTGGGACCAAATGGTTAAAGGTGTCAGCCACACACATGGCTAATGAGTTGAGTATTGGTGCAATCAGTTATGGGTGTGCTCCATGTCAGGACTTGGTGAGCGAGTTTTGGATGAGTGCTCCATCACATGACTTGGTGTGTGCAATGAGTGGGTGAAACTAGTTAAAGGCACACCCCAGTCAAGACATAGAGCTATCCCTTTGTATATCGCATGGAGGAGATGAGCATTGACACAAGCATTTGGTGATTCGAGTTGCATGGGTAACATGTGTCAACCCCATTGGTGGGACGGGGTCCCTTGGGTCAAGTTTGGATAAAATATTGTAAAGTCTTCACATTTTCAGGAGCAGAGTGCGAGTAGCGCAAGTGATTAGGAGTCAAGGGGCTTTAGGAAGGCCAAGTCCCCTTAGTTTTTGTATTGTTTTGAGATCCTCCCATGGTTTGTGGACCATGGTATTGTAATATGAAAAAGTTTATAAAAGGGTGTCTTAGTGAGTCCAAGGGAATCAATAAGGAGTAGAATGTGATTTTGATATGTTTTAAGTCTGTATGATATTTCTATATTTTTGGTGAAAGAGAAGACTCCTGCAGCTAAGTGCACGAAGACCTTGGTAAGTCTACAACTGAGTGTGTGGGCCCCTGCAGCTGTGTGCGCAGGATCTGGGAAGCTTGTATATCGAAGATATGAAGTAATAAAGAATACTTGAAACAATTATGTGTTCATTTTGTATACTTAAGTGTTTTCTGTATTTATGTGCACATGAATGTTAGTTATCTATATTTGCATATTTGTTGCTCCACAGAGATCTAGATCTACTATTGTATGTGATTTTATGCATGATTAGATGTTTACACGAAGTTTATAGCTTTGTTTAACAAAAAATCACTTAAGTTCAGAGATTTCATGAATAAGGGTTTGTGAATGTCAGATCAAGCCTGAAACTAAAGAAACGCCCTAACCCCACATCAAATAGCCTTATGGATGAAGAAACTTTGTTCTAGCTTCCCCGGATATTGCATCGGGTGAGACTGTAGCCTGCGTTAAGCGGGTTGTTTCCAAAAGGGCCAGTAGTTCAGGTTTTTTTTGCTTAGCACAGCTAACTCTGAACTTGGGTCCAAGCCCCCTCAAGCCAACAAATGGTTCCATTGTCGGGACAGAGATCTATCTGAGGGATGTGTGATGTGGCGTAAGTGGATACCAACTAAGAAGGAAATCGAGAAGTGGATAGATCAGAAGTTGCACGAGTTTGCAACCCAGGAGAATAGGAATTTGCGTTTTTCAAAAGAAAAGTGGTTACAGAGATATCTCTACATAGAAGTACACAAAGTTTTCTTTTCAACATTCCCTTGTGAATTACACGAGTTGTTGTCCAAATTAGCGGATATCGAACCTACTTGGAAGCACAACGATCCCATTGTGTGGACTCTAGAATTAGTAAAATGTCTTGAAGGATCTGATTATAAGGTTGCAAGGGTTGTTGATTACTGGATTGATAGTATCTTGGGCGGTTTCATCACTGAATTTGCAATAGATACATCCGTGTCTTATAATGAAGCTGAAAGATGATTCTTCAAAGGTCTGAGAGGTAAGTACCTGAAATCGCTAAAAACATGGATTAAAATGATTTTGTGTGAAAAAGGGATTATGCCTTTACCCTAATGTTTAAGAGGGGTCAGGGTGGATCTATGCAAAGTGGAAAGCGATTCAGGGTAGATCTATATAAATTCGTCGAAAGTGAATACAATCCCTTATTGAGAGAGTCTGAAAGTGAAGAAGAAAAAAGTAGTCCTAGTACGCCCAAAGGTGTGGTGCAGACATTAGATCAGGGTACTTCTAGAATTCCACATCCATCCAATCCACGTCCACCTTTGCCTCCGCCTCATACGCCTACACCTCCACCTCCACCTCCGTTATTCAGTGTGCAAAATACAATGAAAATGCTTGTGTGGATCCCAATCAATTTTGGTTCGTTGCAAAGCTTGTGTGCAAATCAACGATGATGACATGAATAAAGCGCAACTAGTTATATCACTACAAGACAGAGCACTTACCTAGTACATCAAATACAATACAATTCATCTGACTGCTTCATTGGCTAACACAAAGGATGCGCTGAATACGGAATTTACGAAGCCAAAGTTGCAAGCTCAGTGTTTGACCGAAATAGAGGAGATCAAGCAGAGGGTGAATGAGTCTGTGTGGGATATATCAGCGACTGAAGTGCTTACTGAGTCAAGCTAACCTTTAGATTTCAGATGAATAACATAGGGACTCATATATAGCTTCACTATTACCTCACTTAATATTGCTGTTATCTCAACTGAAGATTGGGTCTCAGGCCGGAGAGCTGGAAATTGCGATGAAGCTAGAAGCTTCGTCGATCCAGGATACAAATATAGGAGTTCAACAAATCCAGTCGCAGCTAGCAAGCCTGCATATGGAGTTGCAGGATCTGAAGAAGGGAAGGGAGGTTAAGTTAGAGACACATTTTGAATTTTTGTGCACAAAATGCAAGGCTATAGGTCATCATATGGATCAGTGCCCTATATTTCGAGATTATATAGCTGCGGGGGGTCCTAACCCACTAAAGCTAGAATCTTCTGTTGGATCAACAAACTCGTGAAAGTACCTGGTGTAGCACCTACCAAGTATCAGGACAACATTCGACAGATAATTTTTACCGATTACAGAAGTTTATACATTCTCCAAAGCAACTCTTTTGTAACTTTTGTAAACTAGTTGTTCATGAAGAGAGGAATTGTCGAAGTTATGAACTAATGATGGACAAGACTCCGCTGTATAGAATGCAGGCTGAAAACCGAGCGCAGAATGATCAAGGCTCACCTACAACTCATAGAGGATTCCAAGGATGGGGAAGAGGATGAGGAGGAGGAGATGGAAGAGGTCGGGGTGATATTATTTGTTACAATTGTAGAGAACCATGACACTTTGTGTGTGATTGTTAGAATCCAACGCACCCTTCTTGTTAGTATTGTTGTCAATTTGATCATGTTACAAAAGATTTCCCGATCTTAATAGTGAAGATGCAGGAGAAGAAGAACCAACAGCCGACGCAAAATATTCAGATGATGAGATCCGAGCCGTGCGAAGATGATCCCAATATCAACTTAGTCACACGAAGCGGTGTAGCCACTGGTGAAGACAAGGTCGAAGGAAAACAACTAGAATCAGATTCATGGTTTTGAAAAGTCGATGAGAAGAATGTTGGGTTTGATTTACATAGAGAAAAAGAAACGTTCATGGATGCAAGGAAGAGTTATATGGATCCAGGTGCTTCTACATCTCAGAACCAAATGCTGATAGTCTCACGAAAGGAGAAACTTGAAGAAGCTACCTTAACACAGGATTCAGATCCCACGAGGTTAAAATGATTTCTGCAGACGTGCATGAAGTTATTACGAGATCAGAAGGTAGTAGAAGGATTTCAAGAGATGATTGATAACTACGTCAACAAGGATAAGCCATTACCAGAACAATGCGCAATCAATAAGGTGAACCGAAATAAGAATAGGAATGGTAGGGAGATTCTGTTGACTGCGCTGATTGGTGATTTCAAAATGGACCAGGTAATCCTAGACTTGGGCTTTGATGCTAATGTATTTCTAAAGCAAACTTGGGAACATATGGGAAAGCCTAAGTTACATTGGTTGCCCATTCATCTACGTAAGTGGAATCAACAAAAGATAATCCCAATGGGGTGCCTGCATGGGGTAACTGTAGATATTTAAGGCGCAAGAGCAGTGGCTGATTTCGAAGTTATTGAGATCGTCAATGATAGTACTCCATACCCAGCGGTTGCTCAGGATTGATTGGGCCTTTGACATTAACACAATAATTAACTTAAAGAAGCAAAGCATGATATTTGAAAAGAATGAGCTTCAAGTAATTGTCCAGTTGGATCCAGCTGAGGGTGCGCAATACACTAAATCAAACCGTGACTATTATGAAGATGAAGACATTGAGCACATATATAAGTTAACTGCATTAAATGAATATTGGATAAATCCCACTATGGATGGAAGGATCAACTGGGAGAAGGATAGTTCTTGCCAATCAGATTTAGATGAGGAGTTAGAAAACTGGAAGAATCGGTTGCATGAGGTCTCTACGCTGCGATGTACTAAGCTTACAAACTCGCTACGTTGTATATCTACTGAGGTACGTAAGTTACCCTATTATGATGGCTTGGATGATGTCAATATATTTCTTTACCATTTTGAAAGGGATGTACCAGAGGAACATCGGTTCCTAGCCTTAGATCTAGCATTAAGAGTTATGCCTGCAAGATGGTGGGATACGCATAGGGATAATTTTGCTGACTAGAAGGAATATCATAGAATGATGTGATTAATATTTGTCTATGTGAACACCCGACTCACTGAAAAATACATCGGGAAGGATGATCCACGCGAACATTTGGCACGATGGACTAAGGCGTGGGGTGAGATACCTCAACCTGAGTGGGTTCATATATTTATTCATACCTTGGATGTTATCCCAAAGAGCTGGTATTTAGAGACAGAGCTGTGACACGGGAAAAATGATTGGGATGAGATGAAAGAAAGTTTCTTGCTAACATTCAATTTTGAAGATGGGTTCAAATGCATTGATGAAGCGCTTCAGGAAATTACAACAGCAATCTTCTGAACACCCATAGAACCTATCACATGGGTACAGCCGGACTGGAGTACCCAGCTACAACATGCTTTAGAATGTTACAATGTCACAGTGGAGGGAGGTGATGAGGATCCATGAAATATTAATATCCTTGAATCAAAGGGATAACGCGAAGTTGGTGGACATAATGCGAAGATACCTGATATTTCGCAACCAGTACACATAAAGAAGGTAAACATTAGTTCTGAAGAAGAACCAAAATTTGTGAACATTAGCAACTATTGGGATGCAGATACAGTGGATAAGGTAGCTGAATTATTACATGAATATCAAGATTTATTTCCAACTAAGTTCTCTGACTTGAAAGGGATAGTAGGAGATTCGGGTATCATGAAGATCAATCTGAAACCTGATGCGAAGCTAGTTAAGCAACACCCATATTGGTTGAATCCCAAATATAAGGAAAAGGTAAGTGATGAAATCGATAAGATTCTCATGGCATAAATAATCGAGCCTGTAGAAGAATCCTTATGGGTCAGTCCTATGGTGGTCCAAGAGAAGAAAACGAAGGGTGATATCAGGATTTGCATAGATCTGCGGAAGTTGAACGATGCATGCGTGCATTATCCATTCCCTACGTTGTTTATATATGAAGTTCTCGAGAATGTTGGGGGACAAGAAGCTTAATCATTTACAGATGGATTCTTGGGATACCACCAAATTAAGATTGCATCAAAGGATAGAAGTAAGACTACCTTCGCTACAGAATGGGGGTCGTTCCAATATATAGTCATGCCTTTCGGACTAAAAAATTCTCCTGCAATTTTCTCAAGGGTGGTTGTCGCAACATTCAAGGAATTTATTAATGAGTTTTTGGAAGTATACTTCCATGATTGGAAAATGTTTGGGTTGGTCAAGAAACATGTCTCTAGTATGCGCCTGATGTTGGATACATGTAGGAAGTATCAAATCTCCTTGAACTTGAAGAAATGCATTTTTTGTGTACCTTATGGAATATTGTTAGGCCATGTTGCTGTAAGTAGGGATTGATGGTAGACCTTGCTAAGATCGTCATAGTTATCAATTTGGAGCCCCTAGGAACGTAAAGTAGCTATGCGTGACATTCGGTCATACTGGGTACTATAGGAAGTTTATTAAGGCATACACGCAAATCACTACACCCATGGAGAAGTTGTTAAAGAAGGATGCTACATTTTGCTAGGATGATGATTGTCAGAAGAGTTTGGATACTTTGAAGTATAAGATGGTTACGTCGTCAATCCTAGTATTCCCGGATTAGAAGAAGGAATTTCATGTGCATATGGATGCGTCTTGCATAACGTTCGGAGTTGTCTTAACTCAACTAGGGGCAGGAGATATCGATCACCCGATTGCCTTTGCCAGTCGAAAACTATCTAAGGTCAAAAAGAACACTCAACTACAGAGCGTGAAGAATTGGCTATAGTTTATGCACTACAAAAGTTCAGGCATTATCTGCTAGGTGCACACTTTAAGATGTACACAGACCATTCTACTTTGAAGCACCTGGTGGATAAGCTTGTGTTGGGGGGGGGGGGGGGGATTTGTAGATGGTTGTTCCTTTTCCAAGAATATGATTTTGAAGTGATAGTGAAGCTTAAATTGCAACTCTTTGCTGTCAGGGTTGCGGATGAGAATTTTGCAGAAATTATTCAGTTTTTATCTATTGGTGTAGCTCTTGAGGGTTATACGACACAACAAAATAAGGAATTAGTTGTTAGGGCTACAAATTTTTCTGTGATTGCGGGGCAATTTTATAAGATGGGGTCAGATGAATTTTTATGCTGATATGTGCCTGAATATAAAAGACACCATATTCTAGCTGAAGAAAATGGTGGTGTCGTTGGAGGACACTATGCAGGCAAGGCAATTGTGCATAAGATCCTACGAGCAAGATTATGGTGGCTGGCGGTACATAAATATTCCAAGGAATACTGCAGTGCGAGTAATGTATATCAAAGGACTGCGAGACCATCATGAAGGGATGGAATTCCATTAAATCCACAAGTCACACTACAAGCATTTGATAAATGGGAAATTGACTTTGTTGGACCTATCCAACAATTAGGAAAGAAGACAGGAGCATGTTATGTTATCACTACGATTGAGTACTTAACTAGGTGGGATGAGGCACAACTTGTGAAGAATTGCAGCATGAACAATACTGCGAGGTTCATATTCGTGTTTATTCTGTCAAGGTATGGATGCTCGAAGATTCTAATGAGTAACAGAGGTTCACATTTCCTGAACAAGACAATTTTAGCATTAACAATAGAATTTCAGATGTACCATCAGAAGAGTACGCCATATCATCCCCAAGCGAATGGCACTATCGAAGATTTTAACAAGATCTTGGAGAATTCCCTCACAAAGTTCTGCAATGTTAATAGGAATGATTGGGATGTGCACATACCAGCGGTTCTATGGGCATATAGGACTACCTGTAAGAAATTGATTGGGAAAACACCCTTTCGACTAGTTTACGGACAAAAAGCAGTAATGTCAATGGAATACATAGTACCCAACCTAAGGATCGTAGCAGTAACTGAGATGGAAGATCGTGACATAATGGAGGAACACCTAGCGCAGTTTCTTGCGTTAGAGGAAGACCGCTTTTTGGCTAGATTTCATAAATAGGTACAAAAAGCTAGAGAAAAGGTGTGGCACGATCATCACATTTAGCAACACACTTTCAAGAATGGTGACTTGGTACTGATGTATGACGACAAGCTTACCAAATTTCCGGGGAAGTTTTGAATGCACTAGCTAGGACCATATATCATAAGGATATTTCAAATGGTGGCACAATTTAGCTCGTGATGCTAAATGGGGAAGTATTTCCTCATAGGATTAATGGGAGCAAGTTGAAGGTTTACAGGGACGATCCCACCCCTGCGCAATGACTACATGGCCGTAGGAAAGTCTTAGTTCTTTTGGTAGTTGAAACAAAGCACAGGACTATAAACTACTCTACCGAGAAAAAAAATTATTAAAGAAGGAAGGTTGCGTGATGTTTTGGAAGATGGCGAAGGGGAAAGTTGCGACGAGGTAGCTGTGCCATAAGGAGGATTGGTGCGCAGCTTTCCCAGAAAGTGACCATTAGAATAACTGTAGTTGATTTGAGAGTGAATTTTCCGTTAAAAGGAGAGGGGGAAAAACATTTAAGGCACAAATTTGGGAAAATCTGCTGCCAAATCCACATTTATGAGGAAGATATAAGGGGGAACAAACAATTTGAATTTTAATTAGTTTAGAAATATCACACCTCGCTCCACATTTGGACACTTTGGTTCCTGAGAAATTGTTATGTGTTTTTGCGCTTAAAGAACCAAGGGTGTTGCTACATGTTTGGTTACCTGAGTTTGGAAGAAGTTGAGCAAGAGTTCTCGAGGAGAGGATTAGGGAACATCATGGCTGCAACATCGCCAATCCCTACTACAACACGTAGGTCATCGAGGCAAAAGTCTACTGCCTCCGCGGTAGGAGAGAAAAAACAGAAAAAGTCGCAGCAACCCCCGGTTCGCTAATCGCCACGAAAGATCCCAACTGAGCAAAAGAAGAAGGGAAGAATGGATAAAAACAAGTAGCTTATGGAACCACAGGACTTGGATGAAGAAGAGCTAAATGAGGGGTATGAGAATATCAATGCAGAAGGCGTGGAGCCAATTTCTCGATTACTGTCGTATATGCCACTGTGAAAGCCTACCTCCAAAGTAAATAAAGATCCAGACTCTGTAAAATTCAAGGTATTCACACCGTTGTTGCCGGGGGAAGTATCTATTGAGGGCGAATTGTTGGCCTGAGTACCATACCTAAAGATGGAAGATTGGGATTTGGGCGACCATGAGAAATTTCCACAGTTGGCACCCAGAAAGTACTTGAAGACGATATACTATGAGGAGGCAAGCCTTACAAGACTTGAACCAATGAAATGGGCGGCCAATATTGAGTGCGCAGGGTTGCTCAATATGTTGTATGTCTCGCATTTTAGCCGAAGCATTATTAACACTATTTGTGTGCGCCAGTTGTTGGCGCTGGTCCACGATGCATGTCTCTGGCCAGGAGGGCCCCAACCAATCGACGACATGCTGATATAAAGAATCACATCGCTACCATATCAAGGCGCGAACCTTGTAGATTATTTTGTGTGGAAGTCATAGGAGAAAATGCTTGTAGATCAAATGAAAAGTGACTTTGGGTTGGTCAAGAAGTCATGGGGATATGCCATCAATTCCATCTCAAATGAAGTTGTGTAGTTTGTTGCACAAATTTTGGTAGGAAAAATCATGAGAAAGTGTCGTGCTGATGAAGTGCCGACACCAGTGGTATCCTTGGTTGCACAGTGCAACAAGGGGGTTCAATTCAATTAGGAAAAGTACTTGTGCCAAGAATTCTTGGATTATTGCCGTAAAGCGTAGGAGGACATAAAAGAATTCCACTACGTGTGGATGTTTTGTTGATCACATTGATAGCTTGGAGGACACCAGAGGAGTCACAGTTCCCCATGACGGATCCAGATTTGTGCGAGGCTACCAAATTTTCCTCGCTGTGGGCAACAAGGGACCCTGCCCGCGTAATAGAAGATAAGATGTTCTGGGTACTGTTTGAAATGGAGTTGTGAATGGTGATTAACCAGAAGCCAAGGTTGTCAGCAAGTTTATTCACGAAATATCAGTGAATTGATGATTTTAAGGCTGACTTCCACCATGTATACATCCGCGCGAGGCACAATTTGATGAAGAAAGGAATGACGATGCCATTTTCTAGTCACCGAAGACGATATCACACAATTAGTCCTTCAGTGGCCGACCGACTAGCTCCTTCTGATAGATATTGTAGAAAATATAACAGAGACTAGTAAAGAAGGCACAATAAGGACTAGTAAAGAGGCACATAAGGAAAAGAAGATAGTGACAATTGACCTAGAAAAGAATACCACTGAGGAACCAGAGTGCAAGCAAGAAGACGAGTAACATATAGAAGAACATGATCGGGGTAGCAAAGACCCCTATGTAGATCCGAAGGACGTTGATTCTCCCTTTATTGTAGAATGACAACAGAAGTCAAGTATGGGAGGCGCATGTAAGAAGCACATATCTGATAAGTCTGCTAGCACGAAGACTGTGGTCCTCACTAAGGGGGACCTTGATGAAATTGGAGATACTATTAGGTTCGCAATGAAAGATATCTGGGGCCACATTGAAGAACAATACTAGTTCGTTTTGACGAAGGTCCAGGAGGGCCTCAAAGAATTGCAAGGTCAGGCGAGCCAGGTTCAAGTGAGCATGGTTCAAGTGAGTCGGTCTCAATCGTGCGAGAAGCCAATGCCATCGGGCAGTGTGCATTCGATGCTCACTTCATAGCTCTGCGTTATACCCCTGCCTAATGGATCCTTACACTTGAGTGATGTCAGAGAGAGAGAGATCCCAACTGCCTAAGAACATGAGTATTAACCTCGCGGCGATCCCCCTATACACATTGCATGAGCTACACCAGGGTGTAGCAGATGAGCTTAAGGTGTGAGAGAAATGGGATCTCATGGTGATCAAGGATGTGCAGATCACCAGTCAACATATGTGCGATGAAAAGCACAAATCTCTCCAGGATCACGATAAGGCAACTGCGAGAAGGGCACAGTTGGAACAAGTCATTTCCTGAGTACGCGGTGAGCTTCTTGAGCTCCAAATTCAATCTGAGGCTACTTCTGAAGAAAAAGTGCAACAATTGGCAGATGCATTTAGGGAATCAAAAGTGCAGATGGATAAAGTTCGCTTCGATCTGCAGATGTAAATAATCGAGCTTTAATTTAAGCTGCAGCCCACCACACGACCAGAGATTCGAGAGTAGTGCAAGGATGCCATTAGAATAGATAGGGAAAAGCTTGACACTGCAGTCAAGGATTGTAGCGAGTTGTTTGAAGAAAATCTAGAATTGTGGGCCTCGCTGCAGGAGGACCCATAGGTGAAAAAGGTTGAAGTCACCATCTGGGATAAGCAACTGTAGTATGATGACATAAAGGCAACGACACACACCTTAGCCCCTGTGCAATGGTTCGCCCGATTGAAAGAGGGGACATCCCTCCAAGGATATATTGAGGAGTTGCGGAAGAAGACGCAGATTATCACTGCACAGATGCAGCTGTGGGAAGAAGAAGCAGGGAATCTCTCATAGAATGTGGAAGGTACACTCAAGAGTTTGCAACAGACATAGTGAACCATCGACCTAGCCGCATAAGGACTGACCACAGAAAAGTTGGTCGAAGAAGTTCGACAGGAAGTAGTATATTGCACGGAGGCGCTTCACCCAATGAATTCTTCATTCATCAGCTTGAAAGCAACGATTTAGAGCGTACTAGTAGAGTGGCTCGAGGATGAGTCACATATTTGTGTTGGGGGCCTGTTGGGACGGGGTCCCCATTGTAAAGTATCCACATTTTGAGGAGCAGAGCGCGAGTAGCACAGGTCACTAGGAGTCAAGGAGCTTTAGGAAGGTTAAAGCCCCTTAGTTTTTGTATTATTTTGAGATCCGCCCGTGGTTTTCAAACCATGGTATTGTAATAGGAAAAAGTGTATAAAAGGGTTTCTTAGCGAGTCTAAGGGAATCAATAAGGAGTAGAATGAGATTTTGATATGTTTTAAGTCTGTACAATCTTTCTATATTTTTGGCGAAGGGGAAGGCTCCTACCACTGAGTGCGTGGAGACCTTGGTAAGTCTACAACTGAGTGTGCGGGCCCTTGCAGTCATATGCGTAGGATTTGGGAAGCTTGTATATGGAAGATCTGAAGTAATAAAGAATACTTGAAACAATTTTGTGTTCATTTTCTATACTTAAGTGTTTTCTATATTTACGTGCACTTGAATGCTAGTTATTTGTATTTTCATATTTACTGCTCCGCGAAGATCTGGATCTTCTTTTGTATGTGATTTTATGCATGATTGGATGTTTACGCGAAGTTTATAGATCTGTTTAACTGAAAATCACTTAAGTTCAGGGATTTCATGAATAGCTTTCTGGATGCAAAAACCTGGTTCTAGCATCCCCTAATATTGCCTCGGGTGAGACTGCAGCCTGCGCTAAGCGGGTTGTTGCCGAAAGGGCCGGTACTGTAGGGTTTTGTTGGTTAGTGCAGCTAACTATGAACCTGGGTTCAAGCCCCCTCAAGCCAACAGTAATGACATGTGGAAAACATCATGGAATTTCACTGTCGGAGGCAGTGGAAGTCGATAGGCTACTGGCCCAATCCTATCAATAATCCTGAGAGGTCGACAAAACAGGGGTTCCATCTTGGCACATGATCCAATCTGCAAGGAGCTCTTCTTTGGTTTGATTCACAAGTACACCTGTTCCCCAACCTATAACTTCTTGAACAAACTATTCTGATCTTCATAGCTCTTTTGCCTATCTTGTGATGCTTTCAAATTTTTCTTGATTACCTGCATTTCCCGCTCCATGTCTACCAACATGTCTGGTCCAATCAACACCTTGTTAACTAGATCGCTCCAATTGATGGGAGTATTACAACTTCGCCCATACAATGCCTCAAACAGACTCATCCTTGGTGAATCCTGGTACCCATTGTTGTAAGTGAACTCTACCAGTGGAAGATACTCTTCCCACTTTCGTTGTTGATGCATCACGTACATCCTCAACATGTCCTACAATATCTTGTTGACCCTCTCTGTCTGCAGATGATAATCTGTACTGAAGGCAAATTCCGTGCCCAAACTTGCAAATAACTCCTTCCAAAACTTGGGAGTGAACTTCACATCCTTGTTTGACACAATCTTCTTCGGAACTCCATGCAATCTGAACATTTCCCTAATGAATACCTGTGCTATATCACTTGCTGAGAACGTAGACTTCATTGGAATGAAGTGCACTAAATTTGTCAATATTTCCACCACTACCATGATGGAATCATATTGTCTCACAGTCCTCGGAAAACTTGTGATGAAGACCATGGAATTGGCCTCCCACTTCCACTCTGGAATCAAAATCAACTGTAGCAGTCCACCTGGATGCTTACACTCTGCCTTCACCTGATGATAGTCTAAGCACCTAGCCACAAAATATGCTATGTCTCTCTTTAAATTTGGCCAATAATAGAATTTATTCACTATTGTCAGCGTCTTTTGATAACCTGGGTGACTTGAATATGGTTTCACATGAAACTCCCTCAAGATCACCTTCTTGAGCTCACTTCTATCTGACACATATATCCTGTCCCTAAATATAACCAATCCATCTGCCATGAGATGATAGTCCACATCCTGTTTACTTGCATCTATACCTGTACCTGTACCACTACATGTACCTATACATGCACCACTACATGTACATGTACCTATACCTGTACATGTACACCACATGTACCTATACCTGTACTCTGCTTCAAACTGTGCATAATCTCCATATAATTGTCAACTTGCTGACCTGCCTGCAAGATCCTATCCTCTAAATCATTCCCATAGGACCTCATAACTGCTATGCGATTCACCTGTATCTACCTGCTAAGAGCATCTGCCACCCTGTTCTCTTAACCTTTGATATATTTGATCTCAAAATCAAACTCACTGATCATGGCCAACCATTGAGCCTGCTTGGCGTTTAGATTTGGTTGGTCAAATAGATACCGCAAACCATTGTGATCAGTCATCAGTACAAACCTCTTGCCAAGAATATAGTGCCTCCAGATCTTCAATGCATGTATGATCGCTACCAAATCAAGATCATGTGTCGAGTAGTTTTGCTCGTGCTCATTCAGTTTCTATGACTCATAACATACCACTTGTCCATTTTGCATAAGGACTCCACCAAGTCCTCTCTTGCAAGCATATGTACAAAATGCAAACTCTTTGTTCAGATCTACAATCTTTAACATTGGTGCATGTGTCAACAACTGCTTGAGCTGCTAAAACTGGTTGCAAACTCCTCTTTCCATTCAAATCTCTTACCTTTCCTTTGCAATGATGTGATAAGATAAGGAATATGGGAGAAGTTCTTGATGAGCCTCCTATAATAACTGACTAACCCCATGAAAGATCTCACCTCATCTACATTCCCGACAGTTGCCCACTCCATGATAGCTCTTACCTTTTCTGGATCCCCTGTTATGCCCTCCTTGGAGACAACATGTATCAAATAATGCATCTTAGCTTGAAAGAAACTGCACTTGTTGAGATTAGAATACAACTGATGCTCTCTCAACAATATCAACACTACTGCTAAATGCTCAACATGCTCTTCTTCATTTTTAGAATATACCAATATATCATCAATGAACACAATAACAAAAATTGTCCAAATACGGATGCAACACACTATTCATCAAGCACATAAAGGTAACTAGAGCATTAGTTAAACCAAATGGAACTACAACAAACTCATAATGCCCATACCTGGTCCAGAAAGTTGTCTTGTATATGTCATCTTCTTTAATGCATACCAGATGATATTCAGATCTCATATCAATCTTCAAGAACACTACTGCTCCCTTCAATTGATCGAACAAGTCATCAATCCTCGAAAATGGATACTTGTTCTTGATGGTCACTTTGTTCAACTACATGTAGTCAATGTAGAGCCTGAGAGTACCATCTTTATTCTTCACAAATAATACCGATGCGCCCCATGGTGATACAACTGATCTAATGCACCCCTTGTCCAACATTTCCTTCAATTGCAACTTCAACTCTACTAACTCATGTGTACTCATCTTGTAAGGTTCTTATAGCCAACTCACTAACCAAAAATCTGCATGCACTTATTTATTCAAACCACACTTATCCACCAAATCAGGATTAATATAACTATAATTAAATCCAGGGTCAATCAAAATAGAAACAACTTGATCACAAATCTTACTGTCCATCTCAATGATAGATGCCTGATGATCTGCCTGTCTATTATCCAGCGCTGCATAGATCCTAGGAATACTCTACCCAACATCTCCCACTGTTTGTGCCTCCTAAGCACTGTAGATCTGCGGTCTACCACCCTGATGCTGTGGACAATCTCTCCTATGATGATCTTTTCCACATGTCCAACACTCTATAGGATTCTAGCATGCATCCTTGTTCTTCTCCTCTGATAGAAGTCCCTGTCATCTTTCAGATGCATTGAATTTATTAAATGGCGTTGCATTCTCCTTATTACCTGCATCTTGAGGTCTTTCCCGCTTCTTGTCCTATTTTCCTTTGTTCTTTCCATTACCTTTCTAGTCCCGCTTAGTCTCAGATCCATGTTTCGATTTCTCATAACAATGATTTAGCTTTCAAATGACCTCCTCCAATGATCTAGGCTCATTGAACTCAATCTTGTCTTTGAATGCAATCTATAATCCATCGATGAATCTCAGCCTTCTCCTCCTTGAGGTAAGGCAGATACCTCAACAACTACAAGAACTTGCTAATGTACTCTGCATTTGTCATTGATCTCATCTTTAGCTCATAGAATTCTTTTTACCTCTCATCAAAGTATCTCTCCGATATGTGCTTCTTCTTGAATAGCCTCTCAAACTCACTCCAAGTCAAGTCATCCTCATGAATACCTTTGAAATTCTTCACATCTTCCCACCAAATATCTGCTTTACCTTTAAGACTGAATGTAGCTATTATGGATTTCCTGTTCTCTGAATAATCATGTAACATGAAGAAATCCCTCATACCAAGCAACCATGTCTCTGCATCCTATGATATCTTCATCTTTCCATCAAATGTAGGCGACTTTGCTTTCTTAAACTCATCTGGTAAATATCCCATGTCACTCCTCCTATAAGGATGATAACAATGATGACCATAATGCCTATCAGAACCAAAACTATAGTAGTACCTGTGTCCATCACCTCTCCTATCCAGAGTATCCAAAAACCCGCCATCTCTCATTGTGTCATCTATATCCAACCTATGACCACCATGAGACCTACTGCGATATTCCCCATTAGTTCTATCCTCCTGCTCATAGCTGATTTGAAGTGGTCCCTGTCGCTGCAATTCTGACAAACTCTGAAGTATCACTATATTTACCTCTGCTTGTTTCTGTTGTTCCTGTATGATTATGTCATTGTCTATCTTAGAACTCCTTATTTTTGCCTTTAAGATTCTTAATGTGTCTGCCAAATTAGAAGAGTTCCCAACACTGTGCTACTCATTTGATCCAAAGGGAGAGTCTCGAGAACTGTAGTCTACCATCTTTCTAGTCATCTTTGATATTCTTCCTGCAAGGTATATCATGTTAGCTAAATCAAATCATAGTAAACCAACGTACCTTAGCATAATTTGGGGAGGATACCTCATCTCCAAGATCAACAAATCAACGTAATATCTGTATAAAATAACCAGGACAACATTTAGAAGTATAACACATAAGTATATAACCATTATTCTAGCTAGAGTCCACTCATCAATGTACGACCTTATCAACAACACATACCCTTACCTCATGCATGACAACAACCACCACACCACTATACACTTGACCACATGTGAATAATGACGTGAATAAACAATGAATAACCAACCATACACTCATGAAAACACACTCCACAATAACACCATCAACTTCCCATGGTGACCTCACTGCAACCATAACCCATACCATAAAAATGCAACAAGCACATGGTCCCACAATAAAATAAACACATATGCAACCAACATGAATGCATGACTAAGCCATCCTGTCTTAGGAGTGAACCATAAATACCACTAAAGGATAACGGAAACCAGAAACTACCCAAAGAGAACATAACCCACTTTGAACCCACTCTATAACACACTCCTCCGAAATCTACCTAAGTAACCGACCAACTAGGCTAAAGATGTGACAAGAAGTTACTATGATATGATTCAACCTCTTAAGTCACCTTAAGGAAGTAGAATTGATGGAAGCACACCATACAAACCTTCCATATCAGCAATAGGAATCCCAGGAACCATCCCAACCTCTCAGGCAACCAACCCCTGGGTCCCATTGAGTTTTATGACCATTAAACTCCTAACACTCCCTTGATATGGGCATGCATGCGTCTAGGAGGCTCTGGATGCTCCCACAACATGGGTATGCATGCATCTAGGGAATTTTCTGCCTAGTGTTGTGCCTACGTCTATGAGATTTGAGCCACTTTTTTAGGCCCAGAGCCCAAGTCACTGCCCAGAACTAAATGACACTCTTAGAACTGAAAGATGACAACAGGACAATGATACAAATGCAAATATTTGAACAAGGGCTTGACTAGACCCCTACTTTCCATGAAAGGAATTTTGTCAAACATGTCACAAATATGTACTCTACAGGTTTAAACAACAGATCTAAGCTTATGGGTCTCATACTCATCTAAGAATCGCTAAGAAGCATTGATGCCTCAACACATAGTTGTAGTGTCATTCATTTACAAGTAAAAACATGATGAGAGCCATACATAGCCACTGTCATAATACATATTCATAACCAACATAATAGCAATAGAAATACCAAGGAAATCACAACCATATCATCCACATATAAACCAATATGATACTCATAAAATAACAAGGAGAAATAAACTCATATTAATGATGCAAAGGCCAACCAGTTGTGGGACTTCCACGAAGCACCCGACTATAACATGGCTAAGCCAAATATATCTTTAGCTAGTCACCCCTGTGCTATCTTCCAAGCATGAATGTGGAATCTCATTGAACACATCAATCAAAACCATCAAGGGCTTCCAGAGGCCAAAACACCTCAAACCATCAAATGGTGATTCCACCTCATGGTCGGACATCACAAAACCATCATTAGATCGGTCTCTACCCAAGCTTTGTAGGGCTCTAGAACTTTTGTTCCAACCAAGGCTTCCAGGACTAGTAACTCAACCCACATTTGCCGCCGGGCTTCCAGAGCGTTTTTCCAACCAGGGCTTCCGGGACTAGTAACTCAACCCGTCAAAGGCTTCCAGAGCGTTTTTCCAACCAAGGCTTCCAAGACTAGTAACTCAACCCAAGTTGTTACAGGGCTTCCATAGCGTTTATCCAACCAGGGCTTCCAAGAACTGGTAACTCAAACCAAGCTAAAGGAAACACGAGAACCAACCAGAAAACAAAGAAATGAAACCACAACACCATGTCTGTTTAGGAAATGGCAAGGCTAGGTGAATCCACTGCCAATCCAGGCATTCCTCCATGCCAGTGACTTATCATGACCTATAAACCACATGCATGTGCCATGCATGCCAAAACTAGCGAGGAAAAAATACATGCAACTCGGTACCTGCAAGCAAAACCCATTGTAATTATTGATTCGTATATCCTCTTACGCTTTCCTTCTCTTCCTTTGCCTTCTTGCTCCAAAACTACAAGTATTGCACACTCCTCCAAGAGTGCTCCAAGAAACTCAAGTGTCCAAGTGTATAAGAGAGAGAGAAGAGAGAGAGACTCAAAAACTGAACTGAAAAAATTCAGTGTACTAATCCTCAAAAGCTTTTTTATTAATGAGGCTTCTATTTTCTTCATTTTCCATTACTTTCCTTCATTTTCCTCCTTACATACAACCTGTGACCTTTCACCTCCCTTTTCTCCCAATTTCCATTATTTTCATAAATAAATGTGCCAAAATGCCATTTTGCCTTTCCAAAGCCTTTGCCATTTCATTTTCCAATTTCCTTAGCCATTAATCAATCACCAGTGATCCCCATCACTATGCTTTTTCCCAACATTCAACTTGGAATAAGTGTCCCATTAAGTGTGGTTATTATTTTTCCTTTATTAGCTTTTATTACATGGAAATTTTCAATAGGGTTGTTATAGGAACCCTACATTTGTCATGCTCCCAAGTTTCAACTAAGAGAATAAGATTTGTATCACTCTAGATCCAACTTAACATAGGACCTTTCTGCTAAGGAAAACCACGAAAATTCCAGAGTAGGATCCAAAGTGTTCTTAATTCCTATTTATCACTTTTCTTTTGGACTCTATCTCTAATAATAACTTTTCTATTTCTAATGATCGCCCGTTTGCCTTCCTTTCTTGCCTCTTTTACCTTTTGGACCTATTTCCTTAGTTCAACTTGGTATTTTGGGATAAGATCCTCATTTATAAAGATTCCTGACCCTTTTACACTGGGAGATTTACTAAGTATATCTAATTTGTGGTCATTGCAACTTACCTTAACACAGATTAGTCGATGCTTATGCTCAAGAATCTTGCCCACCCTTTGTGCTTCTATTAGATAAGTTGTTTGAATTTGTGAGTGAGTTTTCAGTTGTTATTTTACTATAGATAATGTGTCCTCATCTTCTTGATCTTTTATACCAACAATGATAAGGTTTATGGCTGTTTTGTGTCGTTCATGATCCAATTCGATTAATTTATTCATTTCTACTTTATGGGTTGCGTCGCTGAGGGCCGAGTTGTCATCTAGTTTTACTTTTAGAGATTTAATCTCATCTCTGAAGGTTCGATTTTATTTGGCCATTTATTATTTTTCGTGTTCTAAATCTTGCATCATATCTTTCATTTTTTGAATTACAGTCTCAAAAGTTATGATTTTATCTTCTAATGATTTGTAGTTATTGTTAAGAATTGTGGATAATTCAACTTTATGTTATGTAAGCATTGTGGACAAATCATGTTTATATTGCTTTTATCTTTCTTCCCTTTGTTGTTCTAAAGGCTCAACTTGTTCATAGAGAATCTCTAGGGTAATTTTGCTTGGCCTCCCTCTACTAGAGGTAGGTTTAGAAATATGGGGAGAAGTACTCATATTTTACCAAATATAATTTAATAAAAGGAAGAGAGAGAGGAATTGGTGCACCTGAAATGATTGAGGAGGCCATCTGGATTGCATCGAATAAAGTCGCAGAAAGACTTCCTCCAGGATCCATAAAAAAACTTGAACAAAGATGCAAGGCAAATCGTTTATAAGTGATCCTCATCAGAAGGCGAAACCTAGAACCATCGATATATTGAAAGAATCACCGAGGCTAAAAAGAGAGGGCACTTATCCTTAAGAACTGTTTATAAGCGAGTCACAGATCGACTAGGAGATTGATAAAATCACCGAGGTTGCAGGGAAAACACATAGATCCGAGACCACCGAGATGCAAAGTTCATTGTAATTGCACCACATGGTTTATAGGTGTGTTTATATGTTGAGAAGTGTAATGTGTGCAAAGAAGGAGCATGATATGTTTCCATAGAGGAGAATGATAACCACAAAGATATTAAACTGCAAAAATCAAATATGAGAACCACAAAGATATTGAACCACATAAAATGTGTCATAGAGAAATCAAACATTGAACTGCAGAGAAATCAAATCTCTAGTAAAAACATGCATAGAACCTAACTAGAAGTTCTAGATACTACCAATTCTTTAAATCTACGCAAAAAATGCACTTCTCAGGATCTGTGTATTATCCCAGCTTCGATCCACTTCAACAAATCTGATCCTGTCCCGTCAAAATCATCTATAAGCTAATGTATAGATGATCTAATATGATCCATTCTCATGAAGGAAGGCTGGGAGGGAGCAAGGACATATAATAACAAGTCAGAGTTGAGACATAAAGTTAAATGAAACTAAATTGCCCTCCTCGACCTTTAAATTAATTAAAATAAATAAAATAAAATCACATAAAATAATAAATAAAATTAAAATAAATCCAATAATAATATAATCGTGAGGTCGAGAAAAAAATATATTTAAGAATTAAATTATCCCGACCTCCGACTAATATAAAAATTAAATTAAATAATTAAAAATTAATAAAAAATAGTTTAAAAATACAAAATTTCAAATGGTTGTATTTTTTGATCTAGAAGTCAAAATTAAAAAAAATTATATCGTTGGAAATGTCTTGACAAGGCGACCATGATGGGATTCTCGAAAATGACAAAATAAGAAAACTGAAAATCTCTAAAAATAGGAATCCAAATGCAAAGCAAGGCGATATTTCCAAAATTTTATATGAGAGACCCTTTATTTTTCTCAAAAATAAAAGGGGGTTTTTGGGGCAACAATAAATGGCGACACACTAGAAAGAAGTAGTTATCTCTGATGAAAATATTGGGATATTCTTATTTAACTTATTAATCTTGGTTTGACGTTTTCAGCTATTAGTTTTAAGGGTACAATTCTTAATACTTAAAAATGATTATTTATTCATTCATTAATACTTTTTACCTATCATAATAGCTCAAAAGAGCATAAAGATGGAGTTCTTTATTTATACTAACACAAAGTTTCTAATTAGCTATGAAATCAAACAAAGGCCTAAGTCTTTATTCAAACGAAATCTTTGCACACATTTGTTCCTCGCCTCTCTTTTGAAACTTTCATTGCTTTGCTTTTGTGAGTGCAAATATCCCCTTTAATTGAATTACAAACATCGATCCGTTGCCAGCAAGTGTTCATAGCCCCGACAGGTTTATTTGTTCTTCTTTTAATTTAAAACTTCTTGTTTTCACTTTATAGCTTATGATTAATTTTGAAATTTATCATACATAGCCAAGTGACAGAAGCGGGGTATGTAGAGAGTTGCTTTGATTGGCAAAAAATGTTGGTGAATAAAAACTAAGCCTACTATTCTTTCCCATTTCTGATTATTACTTATGCCAGTTTTAATATTATGAAATGGATGGTGCTCTTTATAACAATGTTAGATAAACATTTTCTTTTTGAATGAACACTATATTAATATTGGATAAGAAATAATTTACTCCATAACTAAAAAGCTACTTATTTTTGTGGTAAATTAAACAAGAAATCCCTCTTTTTAAATGCAAGACATGCTTTCCAGTATGTTAACCAAATGAAGAGGAAATCACACCAAAACCAAAGCAAAATACAAAACAAATAAAAAGGAAGTGTAAAAATATTTATAAATGAGAATTAAGAAACTTAATCCAATCAATAATCTAATTGAAAAAAATGTATAAAGCAATTTATTAATCTAAATGACTAAGTAAACTGAAAAGAAAACTTGGAAGTGAAAAGAAAACAAACTACAAAATTTATTTAATGAAAAACAATCTAAATTTAATCCATGAAAATAACAAAATTCCAATAAAGAAAATGTGAAGACAAATATCACAACCTATCACAATTCAAAATAGAAAGGGGAAATTGGATTATAAGGGATAAATTGAATTGAAAGTTTGGACTCTTTTCCCTATTAAATCCTTCAACTACTTTGTCTCCTTTAAATTAAGATTGAGATAGATAAAAGTTCATTCACTAATAGATTGGATGTCGAGATATTCATGAATTTTATTGAAATAGAAAAATACAAATGCATCTAAAATAAAAATTAAATCTATCCTAAAAATAAATTCGAAACTAAATGCAGAGTTATGATATCAATGTTAAAATCTTCATTAATCTAGTTCAATCAATATTCTCTTAAAATGACTCTTGCTTCATAATCATAAAAATTGATCTAACTAAACATTTCATAACTAAGTCCTTATATTCCTTAATGGATAAGGACCTAAATAGAAATATTTGACGAATGTAATCATGAGCAAGATGGTAAAAATCTAAGGGAGATGAAAAGCTAAAGTAAACTTCCCTGAAAGAATCTTGATGATGTTTCATCTTCAACTTGATATATATTTCTTAAGAATGTCATTTGTTTCACTTCATCTTTCCCATTTGTAAATCACTGATATTTAACTCCTCATTAGAATATTTGGTATAATTATCTGCACATGAGAAGCATAAATATATCAAGACATAAATATTAATGGCTATTGGAAATCAAGGTAAGATGATTTTTTTTATGTACCAAATACCTCTTCAAAAGAAATATATTTTCCTAAATCATTATTAGTTGTATCGTCGAAACACTTTGATCTAGGAGATATTTTATCATCATCAATCTTACCGAAATAAACTCTACCTTTTCCTAAACAAGATAAAAAAATGTATATCTGAAATAACTTCTTTTGTTAACAAAATAATATTTTCCCCATGCTCTTTCAATATATTGGAATTCAAAATATTATCTATGTCAAGATTTTATTCACAAGTAGTTAAAGAGCATGAGGAATATCGTAGACATTTTCAAGATAATAAGATCTAAGAAAATTTTGAAGAGATAATTAATAGAGGTCCACGAATGTAACTTCAAAGAATTTCATCTTCACTCATTAAAATTAGAACAAAAGAATATTATTCTAAATGAGAATGTTGATTACAAGAGAAGGATTTTCCCTCAAATTTTTACCAAGTAACTTGTCAAATGCTCAAAGGGGTGACATATATTCTTGGTTCTTTCTCCTCCTATTTTCACTCTAGTTTATAAATGAATGATGAGAGCCTGACATAATGATTGCTTGGAAATGAAATGTCCCATCATCAACATGCATAAATTTCCAGAACTAATTCTGCTAGAGGGATTTGAACAATCAAGTAGCTCAAAATTTATGTGTAAGAGATTTCTTGATTATCAAAGGGAAATGTGAATGGAGAATTAAGATAGGAATTTTCTTGTGAATCACATCTAAAAATGATATTAACTCAACAATTTCTAACAAATCTTGCTTAAAAGAAAGAGAATAAAAAAAGTTTAATAAGTTGAATAAGAGAAGCTTATAGAAATCCTAAGTCAATTCCTCTTCTTCCTTTCAAAAATAATGAATGTATCATGAATATTTAACAAGATAATTCAAACCTGCATATTGACATAAGCATGAAGAAACTATTTAAAAAAACAAGAAAAACTAATTTATTCCTAAACCTATTCTACACTAGCTGAAAATGAATTAGGTGAAATTATAATGCCAATGTAGCCATTCAAGTAGCTTTAAGCCTGCAAACATATGTACATCAGAAATTAGTATTAGAGGAAAAACTAAAATAATAAGAGGAAAAGAAAAAAATGAACTATTTACAATTTCATGGATTATGTACAATAAAATTGTGTTGTCATTTACAAAAAACTTTGCTTGAAAAGATTCCTCCAACCATAATTCAATTCTATCATGAAAATTGTTATGTAATAAGTGTTTCTTCATCAATATTTCTTCCAACCAAAATTTAGTTGAGTTGCAAAAAGCAAGTTGAAAAGATATTAAAGACTGAGAAAGACTTATGGATGAATAATTTGGTTGGTAGGAATAACTAGGACTAATTTCAAATAGTAATCTCTGTTGGTGCAGTACAGGGTCTATAAATGTACCAACATTTAATTTGTCAATCCAGAAAGTTCATGAACTTCGAGGCGCAACACTGGAAATGCTAGAGAGAGTCCCTGGTAGCCTGCAAAACAAATTCTAGTCTATCCTGCACATTAATCTTGACAATAGATGAAATCTTGCACTAAAAGAGAATTCGAGAAACACTAATCCAAACAATTAAAATCATGGGGGAAATAAAAGGCAATCCTGTACTATTTAACAATGCGAAAGGAAATTCTAAGTACGAGCAAATAAAAGGGAAATTAGAACTGGAAACCAAGCAATGTTGACACAATATCAAAAAGACTGTAAATACTGGAATAAATTCAAGAGCAAATCAAAAACCATTCCGCCTGCACTAAGTCTACTGCATCTACCTCTGTGTAAAATTAACTTGAAAGCATTGGCAATATTTACTGTGTAAATGAACTTATGAAAGAAATGGATTCAATATCGATTCTCTCACCTTCCTTGTCCCTAGAAATAAATCTCGTAAAACTGGCCAGAAGTTTAAAGGAAACTATAATGGAAGATAAATATTGTCGTTTTTTAAACATGAGGTAGTTTCCTTTTCATAAATGTCGGCTCTGCAACCATCATGATTTAAAATGACAGAAACATATATGTGATCTCTGCTTCTGAGTAACATATGGTTTCTTGTAAGCATAGTTTGAATGAATGCGTTAATACCTTATAACCTTGAACACTCAAGTCGACCTCAGGTTCTAGAATATAAAGTAAATAGACCCAAATCAATTCAATGGTTTCAAGTTGCACATTACAGATCATAAAGGTAAAGTGTCAATTCATAAGCTGATCTTGTAAATTCAAATGGGACGCAATCCTTATTCGATATAAAGAAAAGATTTCGAGTGCAAATTGGTGGGCTCCACTATTGCAGCAATAATGCTGCAACTCTTGGGACTCCCTTCTTTACTTTTATCAACCCGGTAGTTCGTAACAAACTTGGAAGCGACGGTGCTGTATGCACAAGTACTAGCTCTTGCCGCAGCTATCACTTGGTCAGCTAGCACAAGTCCGCAAGGGGCTTAAGCCAACTTCTATGAGCTCTTAGAAGAAGCTTTTTAACTGATGGATGGAAGCTAACTCAAAGGAAGCTGATCTACTCGCAGAAAGAAACTGAAAGCCAAAAAGTAACATAAACCCTAGCAAACCCTAATTCTACCAGCTAGTCCTACTGATGCAAAGGAGAGAATGCAAACTATTAGAAGAGATGCCATTGCTTCTATGAAGGTAAAATGCATGTGCCTAGGCTACCTCTATCTGAAGAAAACATCTTTTTGTATTTTTGAGTAAGTTATTAGAATTATCATGCATGTGTTTTAACTGGATTTTTACTGTGCAGGGGTGGATCAAGGAAGAGAAATGCTTGGAAAAGGTTGGGAAGATTCAGAGAGGGTCTAAGGAGTCCCTAACACTCTTCCAGAGAGTTTCACAAAGTTTGGCTATTCAACAACCTCATTTGTGAGCTTCTACAGGAAGTCTGCAGGGGTTCTACAGGATGTTTCAGGGATTTCTACAAGATGTTCAGAAATTTCTACAGGATGTTTTAAAATTGGATTTTGGAGGATGGGTGAGTGAGAGAAGATGCATGAATGGATAGGGAGGTAGGGTAGGGGCCTGAAATGACCCAGGGACTGATGGATGGAGTGATGAGAGGGTGTGGAAAGCTGACTTGACTTAAAGAAGGCTAAGACAATGGAGGAGAAAGAAGGTAGGGTTACGTGGGCAGAAGAACAGTTGTGAGACGAGGAACCTAACTAGGAGATGGAGCAGCTGGTCTGGACGAAGCTTAGGTGGATGAGTGAGTGGTGGAGATGCCCTGCACGGTGTACACTTAACCGAATCAACCAAGTCTTGCACACAATCGAAATCTTAGCTAATCTATCCTAACTGTCAACGAAACAAATGAACAACAGCTTTATTTATAAAGAGAACCATGTACAACACTTAAGCACAGAAACATTGAAAAGGCCTGAACGCATAACTAACTTCTACAAATGAAAACATTACACCAAAGATTGCATGGTCAAGCAAACTAGCGTTTTTGTTGGGCAGCACTGTTTCTGCAATTCCGACCCCTGATCCAATAAGGGAGAGGTGAAACTGAGAGTGTTGTCAACCCTTTTTCTTGGAGCTTTATCTGTTATTATCCTACCAATCTATTCTACACATCTGAAGCAATTCTATTTATCAATAGTGACCTATTTAACCAACACAACTAAATCTTGCTCAACAGAAACACGTTTCAAATGCATAAAAGGAAAATCACAATGCATAAAGAAAAGATAACAATACAAAGAAGGAGGCCCTAGGCTCTCAAGTTGGGCCCAACCCCGAGAGCTATGGCTCCTATAGAAAACTCAGAGCTGATATCAAATCGGACTACTTCTCATTATCAAAAAATAATCATAAGTCAAGAGTTATGCCAGAGTTATGCCAACAATGGCTACAAGAGAACAAAATGGAGCTAGCAGCACTGTAGTGCAAAGTATGCAAGAGTTTCCAAAAGTCCCTCACGAAGGCTGAGGCCTTAACATTTATACACCACGAGGCCCTAGCTGGCCTCCTAAATCTATGGGACTTGGCTGCCCAAACTGTGAGTGAACAGCTCCTTCCAAAAATCTGTTTGGCTGCCTTCTAGATCCGGTTTTGGTGGCCTTTGGAGCTCGGAGTTGGGGGTGAAGATCCCGAGGGAGGCTATTTAATGCCATAGAAAACCCCCCTACGAATCCTCAACCCAAGCTTGGCTGTCTCCTAGCCCATGACTGCTCGGTTTTGCTCCAACATATGTCAAAAAAACCTGAAATGAGCACGTGTTAGCCACCTAGGAAGAGTGACTACCCTTATTCATACAAATGACATAAACATACTAAAAAATAATGCATAAGTTATGAAAAATGAAGGATTGAACAAGGATAATTAGGCCAAATGAGCCCAAAATGTTACCAAATTTGGGGCTCATCATCACCCCCTGCTAAAATGATTGCTCATCCCTGAGCAACTAGTCCAACTCCTCATCTTTCATTGCTTTAATCGCCACTCTCACATCCCAGGCTTCTGAAGTAGTATCCTCCTCATTGTCATGGAACCCGGCCTTCCTTTCCACCTCTTCCCACTGCTTATGCTCTTCTTTTTCTGTGCTTCCTTCTACCAATCCCAAAAGCAAAGGTGGGCTTAGCTTGAGGCCGATCCAGCTGGCCTGGAGGTTCTGCATGGACTTCTTGTAGAGAGGCACCCGTGCCAGGGCCTCCCTCATTCTAGTTGGAGTGTGATATTCCCTGATTTTGAGGCTGTGGGACAATGTGTTCCACCTACAGGTGCAAGCATGAACACAATTGTCCCCTAATAATCGCTCCATATCCTCGAAGTGTGCTATAGCCTGAGCCTGCTAATCCATGTATTTTAATAAAGCCTGAGAGTTGGTTGCTAGGTGCTGGTGGGCTGATATCAATGCGGTGGGGTCCCCTGGCTCTGCTCTAATCAGCAGTGGTTCATGTAACTCTCGGTTCATAACATCTTTGACCTCTGCCGCTCTCTTTTCTTCATGGTTTAACCATGAGGTTAGTGCCATCAGCTGCATATCTCCCACGACTGTGTTGGGGTCCCATGGAGTTACATTTGGAAGGGCCAAATTATGGAGGTAGAACTCTGATAGCTTGGCCTTGTCCTTTGTTGAGCTGCTGTTGCATAAATCTGTGAACTGCTGGGGGTTTTGGATTTGGGAGATACCCCTCTGTGCCAATGCATTAATTTGGAATTGCAGCCACTGGTCCCGTAGGTATAGGCCATAAGATTTGGCCGGCTACCTACATTGCAGAGCGTCCATAGCCCAACTGGCCATGCAGGCCAGTTGTGCCTCCTTTTCTTGCACCTGCTGTTTTAGAGCTTGTATCTCTATGTTTGCTTACAATTCTCTTTCCTGTAGTTGCTGGTTTAGTTCCTCAAGATCAGCTTGCATTCCTTCTTTGCCTTGAGGTTCTGTTATGGTGTCCTCTGATGCTGTGCCCCTTTCTTTCCTCTGTCCTTGTAGCTGCAGTTTGAGCTTCTCATTCTCTTCCTGTAGAAATACTCGCTGGCAGTTTCCCACATGTTTTGCCATAGCCAATTCTCTTCTTTCCTCCTTGAGTTGTTCCTCCAAGGGGCCTATATCTGCTACTCCTTTAGACTTAGCTATTCTCATCCATGTGTGGGTCCTGACTCTTTCTTCCTCCAGTGCAAAGAAAAGCGACACTGTGAATTTCTGTGGAATTATTTTCCCGGCCTCCAAAAAGTTATAATAAGAGCCCAAGCTAGGCTGGGGGCTAGGTTCCATAATGTGCTCTACCTCTTCTTCCCTTTGTGGTGATTTGGCTGCCTCCCCCTCCATTCTTTCGGTCTCCTTGAGCCTGGCCAATGTTTCCTGTAGAACGACTTCAGCATCCTGTAGAGGGGTTTTTGAAGCTAACCTTTCCATTCTCTCCCTCCAGGTAGTTGTCTTTAGGCTCCCCCGCTCATAAGTGACTAATACTTTGGAGGGGGACTTCTCCTTTGGCGAGGTAGGGGTGTCTTCAATGGTAATTGGGTCTTTGGATGGAGGTTGGGGCCTGCCGGTTTTAATTCTTACACTCCTTCTTGCTTTGAAATACAGAGGAGTCTCCCTCTTTCATTTTTCCTTTGGCTTGGGAGAGGTACTTAGGGTGGCCAGCACAGCTGCTGCCTCCCTAGCAAGAATTTCGGCCGTTTTCTCCTTCTGTTTCCCTTTTTCAGGACTTCCTGTAGAAAGCCCTGTAGTGGCTGATTTCTGGCTTCCTGTAGAAGCCGTTTTTAACTTTCCTGTAGAAACAGACGGCACCGTTTTAGCTTGCTTGGCTGAGGGTGCTTTTTCTTTTAACTTGGCTGAGGTTGCCTTAGAGGTGCCCTCACTGACATGGACTTTTTCAGTCCTTTCCACCCTGCTTTGTAGTCTTTTCTCCCTGGGTGTTGATGTGGTTTTGTCACCCCTTGTTATGGCAGCTTGGTTTTTCTCTTGTTTTCCCTTCTGTTCTTTCTTTGGTGTTTTTCCCGGGGTTTCTTGGCCTTTAAATTTCTTCTCTGCTTGAGTGTGTTCCTTCTCCTCACTGCTGGAGGAGGTGAGCTCCTCAGCCAAAATTCGGATGTCATCATCCTTAGTCAGATTTTGAAAAGTTTCCCAGGGGAGAGGGACGGTGTACGTGTGGAGTGCATCTTCCACAAGGAGCTTGATGAGCCCATGATGGGTTATCTGATCTGGCGTTCCCTCTCTCAGTTTGGTGGCACACTCAGTCATGGATTGCAGGAGGAAGTAAGGAATGCTCAACTTTTGCTCTGAAGGTAAGTCCATTTGGTGCCTGAGTTCTGTGAGCAACCGAAAATGATAGCCATACACGATGCTAAATCACCCTTCACACATAATATACTTCATAATCTAGAGGCTGACCTCACTCAAGAACGGTTGTAGGCTGGTTCTTCGAACTCCATTCTTGTCCTCTGAGAATTGTTCCTCTGGCAAGAAGAACTCCTTCTTAGCTTTCTGACCCAGTTTTCTCTCCTCCTTATCCCAGGGTACCCCCATCGGTAGATCAGTTACTCTGCTAATGAACTGTGGGGTGAGTCTGAGGGTCATTCCTCTGAAGTTGACAATGACCATTGTCTTTGACTTTAGCTTTAAGGACCGTAGGAATTCTTTTGCAACCTCGTCATCGTGACCTTGAAGCTTGTCACAGAATGACATCCATTACGCATGGGAAAACAAGTCCACGACCACAGGGGTTTCCCGTAACTTCTTTGAGTCTGTAGGCTCTTTTCTAATGAACCCTCCCGGCATGGTAAAAACTTGCTTTGTTGTCCTGAGCTTGCCTGCTCGTATACAGAAGTAGATCTTCAGGATTTTCTTAGACAAAGCGCAAAGCTATGTCTCTGTTATGCACACAGTTTCATAAAATTCACAACTTTCTATGAATGAGCCTTAACAGTGGCTCAATTATAAATCAAACCCTGGAGAAAATCCCGCATGCGTACTACAACGACAATTCTCATGCAGCGATAAGAAACGGCTTGTAAATTCATGCACAGACTTTAATTCACGGTTTCCTACCCCTTCAACACGTTGACTTCACCACCTTTCGAATCAATTGCATGGGAGAACTATGTTCAGGCTTACCTGATTCCAGAATTGCCACCTTCGACGTGAACAGTCCAAATTCCTCCGTAATGTTGGGCTTCCTGTAGCGCAGCTTCCTGTAGGAGTCGTGCACGGATTCTGGGGAGTGCTTCAGTGGTTCTGGACCTTCTGTGCAGCAACAGGACATTGGAACAGGCCAGGAACTTGGGTTAACAGCCTTCAGAGAACTTAGGATGCGTACTCGGCTGCGAAACGGTGGTGAATAAATGACTGCAGTGCGCCATAAGTAATTCAGCCGGCTGATTTGAATTTCTGCGGAATTCGTGGCACGGGGGTGAGCTGTCCCCATCGGCCCGTTGGCCGACGTCACCGCTATCGTTCCGCTGCATGTATGCCTAACCGTCGAATCCTTCCCTGTGTGTCTACCACCGCCATTCCTGTTAGATCGCCGCTGCTCTCCAACTGGACGCTTCCCACGTGTCCATTTCCTGTCTTTTCGACATAACCAAAGCCTTTCGGATCCGACGAGGCCGTCAGACTGGTTGTGGTGGCCAGTTGAATGGCTACCCGACTTGTTCAATCCGTTCATTTCCATAGTTACGCACATTTTAGAGTATAGCTTATGTAATTTGACGAAACAGGGTGAGGCACTTACCTGTGCGGCCGTGGACGTGATTTTTCTCAGGCTTCAGGACGAGGGATGATGGATCTGCTTGCTGTTGCTTCGTGCACAGGCACGGGAGCTCCTCTTCATTGACTGCTGCTGGTTACGAGACCGGTTTCCTGGCTGTGAATGTTGCATGCGCCGACTTCATGAGCTGCAGGTTCCTCCATGGTATGTGCTCTAGCTGGATCAACTGCTACAGGATTCCTGTAGGACATCCTGTAGCCGTTTCTCCTCCTGGGGTGCATGCTGAAATAATTGAGTCACGTTCACAGGTGCAGGGTCCTTAGATTTCCTTGACAGGTAAAGCGTTGAGCCTCTGCATGCTGTATTTCCCACTTAAAAATATTTTTTTTTTATGAGAAACCAACGTTCTGGTATGACTGTGCAGGTATTTCAATCATATGGCAGCAATGGTGGTGAAAGGAGGCGACAGCAGTGGGGGATGGAGAAAAAAAATGGTTGCATGCCTCCTCATCGGACTTCGAGCCTCAAATTCTCCTTCATAGTCGGTCCTGGCCCGTCCAAAGGCTCTACAGGATGTTTCCTGTAGAAATACAAAACTTCCTGTAGAAAGTCCTGTAGCTTCCTGTAGAAGGCTAAACTATGACCAGATTGCGCCCAAACCTTGGAAGAGATGAGTGTTTATGGAGGGAGTGCTTGTGAGGTCGCCTGGTAGCATGGTAGGGACCCTTGTCCTTGAGTTGAGAGGCCTCCTTTTTGCATGGAATACCTGCAACCTGCATCAATTTCCAAAGATTAAGCCTGTTTTCCTGTTTCTGCCTCCTCTTTTTTCTTTTCCCTTTTTTTCTTTTTTTTTTTTTTTTTTTAAGAGACAGCAGGGGCACCTCAATGAGGTTTTCACCTATACTATCTGCCTTGGGCGCCTCAGAGAGGTTTTCACCCAAGGGTCTTTTTATTCCATTTCTTTTTTCAGAGAGACAGCAGGGGCGCCTCAATGAGGTTTTCACCCCTACCATCTGCCTTGGGTGCCTCAGAAAGGTTTTCACCCAAGGATCTTTCTTATTATATATATATATATATATATATTATTTATTTATTTATTTTATTTTATTTATTATTATTATTTTTTTATGATGCTCAGGGTATGCCCAAAACAGAGGCAGAACCCTTCTCTATGACCAGCACCGATTTTTCCACAGTTTTGATGAACTCTTGCCTCGAAAGAGGTTTCCTGTATATCTTTAGTCGGTGCCCATTGACGAGCATGGGGATGGCTTCCTCATCAATGGTCCAAATAAGGACAGAACCATTGTCATTACACTTCTCCACTGCATATGGTCCTAGCCATCTTGTCCTCAGCTTTCCCTTGAAATCCTTATGTCTGGAATAATACAACAGCGCCCAATCGCCCAGCTCGAATTGTTTATCATTGAGGTGCCGGTCATGCCATATATTCCTCTAAAGTTGAACCACTTTTGAGTGGAGAAGGGCCTGCATTCGGTGTTCATCTAGCCCATTCAGCTGCAATAACCTTTCTTGTTGGGCATGGTTGAGATCTAGGTCCAGCTGAGCTTCCATCCTCAATGTGCTGTACTTGAACTCAATTGACAGCAAAGCTCTCTTCCCATAGACCAGCTCATAAGGTTTGAAGCCGGTTGTGATCTTCCAAGTGGTGTTGTAAGCCCAAGTGGCCTCAACCAGGCGATCTGCCCAATCCTTTCTGCTGCTGCTCACCACCTTAGTCAAAATCCCTTCTAATTCTCTATTGGTGACTTCCACCTGCCCATTTGCTTGAGGATGATAGGGGGTGGAAGTCCTATGCTTGATCTTGTGTTGAGAGAGCAAGTCTTCAATTAAGTTGGAGGTGAACTGGCTTCCTTGATCGGTGACTAACTCTCTCGGGTAGCCAAATTTGTCGAAGATGTTTTCTCTTAAGAACTCAGCCACCTTTTCTTCTGTCGCTGCTTTGATTGCCTTGGTTTCTGCCCACTTTGTCAGATAGTCTGTGCACACAATGATGTAAGACCTTTGCCTTGAAGGAGGACTGATAGGACCCACAAAATCCATACCCCACTTCTCAAATGGTTCAAGGGTCACTTGAGGTTGGAGAGGCATTTCGTCCCTTGGAGTCAGCTTGGCATCAGTCACATTGGCTGATATATCTTTTGACATCTTGATGAAGCGTGGGCCAATAGTAGCCTGCATGTAGAATTTTGAAGGCAGTCCTCTTGGCTGCAAAATATCCTCCACAAGGCCCATCATGACAGGTTAGGAGGATGTCAAAGACTTCCTCCTCCCTTACACAACGCCTTAAGATTTGAGCGGGGCCAAGTTTGAACAGGTTGCCCCCGATCCAAGTGAATGAGACACTTTTCCTCACAATTCTGCTTTTCTCTCTTGAGGATAGATGCGGAGGGAATTGTGCTGAGACCAGATAGTTTGCTATAACATCAAACCATGGAGAGAGTACTGAGATAGCAAACAGATGTTCATCTGGCATCTGGTCATCCACTGTTCCATCTTCACCTGCAGGTAAATCCATTCTAGACAAGAAGTCAGCAACAACATTTTCTTTACCTGGTTTGTCAACGATAGTCAAATCAAACTGCTGTAACAAAAGTAACCATCTAATAATACGAGCATTCACATCCGGTTTATTCATTAAATATCTAATTGCAGCATGATCAGTATGTACAAATGTTTGATAGCCAGTGATGTAGTGTTGGAACTTGTTCAGGGCATGGACCACGGCCAAGAACTCTTTCTCAGTTACAGTATAATTCATTTCTGCCTTGGATAAGTTTTTGCTGACAAAGTATATGACATATGGGAGTTTTTGTTCAACCTGTCCTAAGGCTGCCCCTATGGCTTTGTTCGAGGCATCAATGTGGATGTGGAAAGGTAGGGACTAGTTTGGACCTCTCAATATCGGGGCGGACACCAACTTATCCTTTAATTCATTCAGAGCCTTGTGACAATCGTCCGTCCATTTGAACTCAAAATCTTTTGCTAAGAGGCCAAACAGTGGCGAGGCTAGCTTACTGAAGTCTTTAATGAATCTTCTATAATATCCTGGTAAGCCTACGAAACTCCGAACATCTCTTACCTTCTGAGGAGGTGGAACCTTTTTGATGAGAGCAATTTTATTAGGATCCACCTGCAATCCTTGGCGAGAAATGGTATGTCCTAGCACGATCCCTTCAGTCATCAGGAATTCACATTTTTCAGGACTAAGGGACAGGTTCATCTCAATGCACTTGGTTAGAAC
This sequence comes from Pinus tabuliformis, assembly GCA_031772625.1. Lineage (NCBI taxonomy): Eukaryota > Viridiplantae > Streptophyta > Pinopsida > Pinales > Pinaceae > Pinus > Pinus tabuliformis. The sequence goes on from CM062816.1 coordinate 836,174,979, forward strand.
TTTTCCCAGATTTGACAATGCTTCCTGGAAGTTGGACCCATAAGGAGCGAAGTCATCCATATAGATTTCCACCGAATCATGGACCAGCTCAGAAAATATGCTCAATACTGCTCTTTGGAAAGTGGCAGGAGCGTTGCATAGCCCAAAGGGAAGGACTCGGTAAGCAAAGGTACCCCAAGGACAAGTGAAGGTGGTCTTATCTTGGTCTTCCGGGCTGATTTGGATCTGATTATACCCACTAAACCCATCTAGGAAAGAGAAAAACTTCTTTCCTGCCAATCCATCCAACACTTGATCTATGAAAGGCAGAGGGAAGTGGTCTTTCTTGGTGGCTTTGTTCAGTTCTCGGTAGTCCACACAGATTCTCCACTTTCCATTTTTCTTGGGTACCAACACCAGAGGGGACACCCACTCGCTATCCGAGATGGGGTAGATGAATCCTGCATCCAACAATTTTTGCAATTCTTCTTTGACAATGTCCTTAAGGGCTGGATTCATTCTCCTCTGAGGTTGCCTGACTGGTTTACAATCTTCTTTAATGTAGATGTGATGGGTACAGACCGAAGGATGGACTCCTTTCATTTCCTTATAGCTCCAAGCAAAAGCATCTAGATGACTGGCCAACAGACTATACAGCTCCTTTTCCTGGGAAGGAGATAGGGAGGAGCTGATCTTTAACGTTCTCTCGGGGCCAAACTCCACATTTTTAACTCTGGGAGAGATTGGATCAGTCACACAAAGGTCCACTAAGGTGCTGGCTTGAGTATCCTCCACCAATTTCTCTAAGGACAATGCACTGGGAGGCGGATTCTGAATCAAGGTCTCAATCAAATCATCCTCAGTTTGAGGACCTCCCCTGGTGGTTTCTAAGGTGCACAAGGGTGCATAGTACACCTCATCCTCTTCTCCTTCTTCCAACCAAAGTGGTAAGTCATGCTCTAATAGAGGTTGGGCAGGAGGGTATAGGACTAGCTGCTTGGACATAGGACCATTTTTGATGGTCATGTTTCCTGCTTGGCAGCTTATGTAAGCATCTGCAGTGGCTAACCAAGGTCTTCCCAAAATAAGGGGGTATCCAGTAAGCTTTTCCTTTGGTTGAAGAACCAAGAAGTCCGCAGGATACTCCCAAGAGTCAACAGAGACCAAGACATCCTCCACAATCCCTTCGGGGGTCACGGTGGAGCGATCTTCCAACTACAGGACTGTCGAGGTCTTCCTTAAGGAACCCTGAAGGTTGAGTTTGAGCATGGTATCCCTGGTCATCACATTAATGGCAGCCCCTAAATCAATCAAAGTGTGGGGTATGATGGTGCCATTGATGTGGACATCAACTACAGGACTCCCAGGATCCAAATACTTTGGACAGATTACTTGCCCCAACATAAGATCAGATAGTTGTCCTATGACATTGATGGTTGAGGCATCTCTTTTTCGCCTGCCTGGGTGCCTGAAATACTTTTCCTTAACCAATTTGTTGTATATCGGTACATCTTTGATGGCTTGGAGAAGTGGTATTTTCACACACAACTGTTTGAGTTCTCCCAGAAGCTCATTCTCTTCTAGGTCGGGTTGTGTGGTTACTGTTAGTCTCTCAGGAAAGGGTGGAATGGCCTTAGGTTCACTTTCCTGTTTATCTTCCTCGTCCTCTGGAGGAGGAGGCTGGCGATCCGGAAGAGTCTTCCCAGATCGCAGGTTGATCTCCTGGATTTCCATAGCATAGGTAGGGCATGTTGTTTCCCTAGTATATACCTGCTAGGCCTGTCGGTTGTTGGGGTTCGGGTTCGGTTGAGCAGGCATTTGGGGTTGTCTTGGAGGAGCAGGAGGTAATGGTTGTGGTTGAGCCGGTGGTGGAGGCAAAATGGTGGGAGGAGTGTTGTACTGGGGCCTCCACCCCGGTTGAGGTGCATTCCACTGAGGCTGTGGTTGGACATGTGAGTGAAACGAATGAGTAGTGGGCTGAGTATGGTATTGAGGTGGGTAAGACCATGGAGGAGGCACAGACCAGGAAGGATGAGCAGGGGGACCCCAAGAAGGCATAGGAGCAGATTGGTTGGGGCTATAATAAGCTTGGGATGTCCCTTGCATCCCCTGCTGGTAAGGTCTAGGTCCATGCGGCCTCCTTTGGTTGAGGAAGTAGAGAGGTTCAGTGGGTGCCTCAGTTCCTTGGTATATGGACTTAAATCCAGGTAAGGTTGGGAATTGGTTTGTGGGGTGGTCCTCCTCACAAACGAAACATACCTCTACTGAGTGTAATGGACACTCGTTCTTAGGGTGCTTCCTTGTACACCTAGGACAGAAGATGACCAAAGCCCTCTCAGCTTCCTCTTTCTTTTGTTGGATTCGGAATGTATCAAGTTGCATGGCAATGGTCTATCTCACCTCAGTTTTGAGGTCCTCCAGCTGATTAACAAACTCATGCTTGGAGAAAGTAGTACTAGCCGAAAGTGGGTTTCCCCTGCCTCTTTTCCGGGCTGCCCTAGAGTGGTTTCTAAACACAGTCTTTATATCCTCATAAGGTAGTTGGTAAATATCTCCTCCAGCTAGCATGTGGAGGGTATCTAGAAGGTCTTCAGGGACTCCTCGGAGCAGGACCAACTTGAGAGATTCAGGGTCAAGTGTGCACCTGGCCTGTTTATAGCTAAGTTGGAACCTTTCCTCATAATCTTCTAAAGACTCATCATTTCCCATGGTCATCCAAAAGATTTCCCCCTTGGCTTCCTTGGACCTACAGTAGTCCCGGTATTTAGTATTGAAAGCTTGCTACATCTGAGTCCAAGTGGTGATACTGTTCCCAAGTAAGCCCATGAACCAACGTAATGCTGCATCCTTGAGGGTGGAGGGAAAGAGTTTCAATTTTTGTTCATCTTCTGTATAGTCATCGGTTCGACAAAGGACAACAAACTCAAACAGGAAGGTATCAGGGTCTTCAGTAGTCAATCCATGGAAGTGAGGTAAAGCATAGGGGCTTATGTTTTTCATTTTCATGTCTCCATTGGTCTCTCAGATGGGAAAGGCACCTTCTATTCTCTCATCTTCTCTTCTACCATTTCGGTCTTCAGCCATGGCTTCAGATGAAGTGTTCTCTAACTCTTCTTCTGTTATAGGATCTTCATATATCTCAGGAGGCTCACCTATAGGTTCTTCTGGATCACTGTCACCAAAGAAGAGAGAAGGGTGACTCAGTGAAGTGGTGGGGGTGTTGGGTAAGAATTTGCCGGTTTTATCTCTGTTCCTACGAGGCATGAAATGGAAAGGCTTTTGATTGCTTTTTGCTTTTTTTTTTTTTCCTGGCACCTGCAAAACTGAAAATAGATTGAACTGCAACTAGCTATCTTGCTGAAATGAAAATGCGGAATTGAAATGAAAGTACGAAAGGACTAAGCTATGTTGCTCAAATGAAATTGCAGGAATGAAATGCTAGTCTACGCTTGCAGAATTGAAATGCTAATCTACGCTTGCAGAATTGAAATTGCAGAATTGAAATGCTAATCTATGCTTGCAGAATTGAAATGCTAATCTACGCTTGCAGAATTGAAATTGCGGAATTGAAATGCTAATCTATGAAAGCAGGAAATATCTACTTTACTTTTGCGGAAATGAAATAAACTATTTAGCAGAAGGCGAGTGTAGGAAAATAGAAGAAAAGCAACAATCACCAATACTCTGACGCTTCCCCGGCAACGGTGCCAAAAAGATGGTGGGCTCCAGTATTGCAGCAATAATGCTGCAACTCCTGGGACTCCCTTCTTTACTTTTATCAACCCGGTAGTTCGTAACAAACATGGAAGCGACGGTGCTGTATGCACAAGTACTAGCTCTTGTCGCAACTGTCACTTGGTCAGCTGGCACAAGTCCACTAGGGGCTTAAGCCAACTTCTATGAGCTCTTAGAAGAAGCTTTTTAACTGATGGATGGAAGCTAACTCAAAGGAAGTTGATCTACTTGCAGAAAGAAACTGAAAGCCAAAAAGTAACATAAACCCTAGCAAACCCTAATTCTACCAGCTAGTCCTACTGATGCAAAGGAGAGAATGCAAACTATTAAAAGAGATGCCATTACTTCTATGAAGGTAAAATGCATGTGCCTAGGCTACCTCTATCTGAAGAAAACATCTTTTTGTATTTTTGAGTAAGTTATTAGAATTATCATGCATGTGTTTTAACTGGCTTTTTACTATGCAGGGGTGGATCAAGGAAGAGAAATGCTTGGAAAAGGTTGGGAAGGTTCAGAGAGGGTCTAAGGAGTCCCTAACACTCTTCCGGAGAGTTTCACAAAGTTTGGCTATCCAGCAACCTCATTTGTGAGCTTCTACAGGAAGTCTGCAGGGGTTCTACAGGATGTTTCAGGGATTTCTACAGGATGTTCAGAAATTTCTATAGGATGTTTTAAAATTGGATTTTGGAGGATGGGTGAGTGAGAGAAGATGCATGAATGGATAGGGAGGTAGGGTAGGGGCCTGAAATGACCCAGGGACTGATGGATGGAGTGATGAGAGGGTGTGGAAAGCTGACTTGACTTAAAGAAGGCTAAGACAATGGAGGAGCAAGAAGGTAGGGTTACGTGGATAGAAGAACAGTTGTGAGACGAGGAACCTAACTAGGAGATGGAGCAACTGGCCTGGACGAAGCTTAGGTAGATGAGTGAGTGGTGGAGATGCCCTGCACGGTGTACACTTAACTGAATCAACCAAGTCCTGCACACAATCGAAATCTTAGCTAATCTATCCTAACTGTCAACGAAACAAATGAACAACAGCTTTATTTATAAAGAGAACCATGTACAACACTTAAGCAAAGAAACATTTCAAAGGCCTGAACGCATAACTAACTTCTACAAATGAAAACATTACACCAAAGATTGCATGGTCAAGCAAACTAGTGTTTTTGTTGGGCAGCACTGTTTTTGCAATTCCAGCCCCTGATCCAATAAGGGAGAGGTGAAACTGAGAGTGTTGTCAACCCTTTTTCTTGGAGCTTTATTTGTTATTATCCTACCAATCTATTCTACACATCTGAAGCAATTCTATTTATCAACAGTGACCTATTTAACCAACACAACTAAATCTTGCTCAACAGAAACACGTTTCAAATGCATAAAAGGAAAATCACAATGCATAAAGAAAAGATAACAATACAAAGAAGGAGGCCCTAGGCTCTCAGGTTGGGCCCAACCCCAAGAGCTATGGCTCCTATAGAAAACTCAGAGCTGATATCAAATCGGACTGCTTCTCATTATCAAAAAATAATCATAAGTCAAGAGTTATGCCAACAATGGCTACAAGAGAACAAAATGGAGCTAGCAGCACTGTAGTGCAAAGTATGCAAGAGTTTCCAAAAGTCCCTCACGAAGGCTGAGGCCTTAACATTTATACACCACGAGGCCCTAGCTGGCCTCCTAAATCTATGGGACTTGGCTGCCCAAACTGTGAGTGAACAACTCCTTCCAAAAATCTATTTGGCTGCCTTCTAGATCCGGTTTTGGTGGCCTTTGGAGCTCGGAGTTGGGGGTGAAGATCCCGAGGGAGGCTATTTAATGCCATATACAACCCCCCTACGAATCCTCAACCCAAGCTTGGCTGTCTCCTAGCCCATGACTACTCGATTTTCCTCCAACACATGTCAAAAAAACCTGAAATGAGCACGTGTTAGCCACCTAGGAAGAGTAACTACCCTTATTCGTACAAATGACATAAACATACTAAAAAATAATGCATAAGTTATGAAAAATGAAGGATTGAACAAGGATAATTAGACCAAATGAGCCCAAAATGTTACCAAATTTGGGGCTCATCACAAATGCCGCAAATCAAATCAATTCTGGAGTCGAAAAGAAAACATTGCAGCAGATTAAATAACATCAGTTTGGAGAAGGAAAGAGACTGAAAGTAATCAAATCGTATGATAAGAGTTTCACACACAACAAATAATCATTTAAATAAAATTTAATCTAAAAGATGCAGAGCGGTGTCGAGCTAGTCTGGCGGCCAACCCAGCCAGCTCGCACCCTCTATGAGCGACCTTATTCACACAGAGGTTAAAACCATGAGATGCACAAAATAAATAAATAGAGCATGGCTATAAATGCTTTAATTAATTCTTGAAAACACAGTCTTTACATCATGAGGCAACACTTAACTCCAACGAATAAGAGGAGAGGTCCACGGGTTATAACTGTGTGATGCTACATTGGGACCGACTCCTCCCTTCCACGCATTCCTTCTGTGCCTGTGCATGTCCTTGCCTCTATGCATGTATATCTATCAACTGATCTATTTCCTCCCTGCTCCAGGCAGTCTCTTAAACTTATATAGGCATCAAATTACAAATTGGGGATTTTAACAACCAATCGAAATACAATAGGGGAAGATTGTGAATCTTAACAATTTTCCTAGAATAAAATGGAGTTTGTAACTAAATGTCAAAATAGGAATTATTTCTGGCAAGTCGTTACTCTTTTCCTGGAATGATGCTGTGGGTGGACCGACTTCTTCCCCGAGTTGCCAGAAGCATTGTCATCCAACATTATATGTTTTGCAGTTGCCAAAATGTTATGTGCAAAGTGATCTGCTTTTGATCCAGGATAATCATGCATTTGGGTAAAGACTTTAAAGCTCACAACATACTTTGGATGAATATGAGTATTCATGTGTGTGCTCCAGACAATAAAATGTTTTGGATTTTTTTATATCATCAACACCACTGTCGTAGTGTTCATTGCTAGGGTGAAATTGTTGAGAGCCAGGTTGAACCTGATCCATGTTTCCCATTATTGCTCGGCATAATACCATGTGCCATAAGCCATTTCCGTCAACATCTGAATAGCCAACACTGACATGTGAACAATCTTCTGGAGAAAGATAAACACCAATGCCATAAGCTGCCCCATTGTTGGGTGTATTGGTTTGGCCAAAACCATGTAATATGATGCCAGCTACACCCTTCCGAGAAGTACCATGCCAGGCATATCTGATATTAGCTTTGCCACGAAATTTTCTAGTAATCTCAATGTGATTTTGAAATGCCTGCAATCGAGCCTGTGCCGAAGAACTTGATGGCACACATCGATAAATACCAACAATGCTGCTAAATGTTACAAGTGTACTAAGACCAGCCATAAACTTGTTCCTCACAGCTACATACTCATGATTACCATTCTCTAATTTAATTAGTTTGTCAGCTAACTCACCATATCCAAAAGTTTCAGAACTATTAATACAAAGGACATATTGTGATTCACACACACCCATTCCATAATCTGCATTTGTTGCATTTGTTTCTTTAGACAGAAAACCCTTGCTCAGGTTCCCAGTGTCGCTGGAGTCTTGCTCCAATTCACTGGACTCCATATCCAAAGATTGGGACTGAGATTCCTGTGATTGGGAAATTATTACTAGATACCAAACATGTGTAGGAAGAAATGCACGATAGAGTAACAAAATGTATTAAACTAAAGTCAACATCTAGCCCTGCTTCCAATGGTTACGACCTCAGCTATTCTTATAATATATCAAAAGACCACATTTGAAAACCATTGCAGCTTGCTGCACCATTGTATCATTGACCACAATGATGAACAGTGCATGCCAAAAAGGGTGGTATTGTTTTTGCAGGAAGCATAACAAGTGGATACAGTATATCATCTCTTATATACCACCAATAAAATCCAACCACATGTAACACCAATATGATGCCGATGAGAACTGGAAATGAGTGTAGTCAAGAAACTCTTCAGAGTGCAGGAAGCCCACTGTAACTAGTGCAGGAATCCCAATTGGTACAAGAATATGTTGCATGGTACAAGAATCTGTTGCATGGTGTGGGAATCTACTACATTGTCCAAGAAGGTAAATGCAGGACCAAAGCCTATATAAAGGCAGGATTGAACCAATTTTAAACCTGCAACATACAAACCTTTATTAATAATGTTTTAATCCTGATAAAACAAGGGAAGTAACGAATACTTGCAACACTAATCATTTAACCAACAACATCATGATATATTTCTAGTAAAAATAAGACAAAATAGAGGCCCAACATCTCCCCATATTGACCATCTTGCATGTCCTCATGCAAGGAAATATGGTACTGCCACTCCCTTGCAAAATAAAAACATTTATAGGCATTCGTAATGATGTTCCTGTAATTATGTGTGATCACATTTCCTGTGCTTGATAAAGCTTGCTCTAAAAAATAGAGTGCTTGCTAAACTTCTTATTTGTTTAGACTGATTTCAAGAAAAGTTTCCATGGAAAAACTAAATTGCAAGGATGGTGTTATTACTTGAATAAAAAATAGCCATCTTTTAAAAATTTCCAAAAAATATCTCGGAGGCATCCCTAATCAGAAGTTACACTTTAAAATCCTCATTGTAAATAGGAGTGACATGATTTAAAAGCGATGGTGTTAAAATTAGACATAGTAATACCTTCCTACAGTGACCATTTTACCATTATCCATGTATGGTTAAGCCTCTTGCCTGGGTATAGTGAATTACTTGCACTAAGGGTTCCACGTCTATAAAAAATCATTTCAAAAAGATAGAACTCCTAGGTATAACAATAGAAGGATTTTAAAGCCATTCTCGAAGAGATTGATAATGAGTTCAAGGAAAGCAAAAACAACCAAGTAAATTATAGTGTAGAATTAACTTTAATACCACATGCATGGCCCTGCTTCCAATAGGCGTCTATAGCCTCAATAGGGATACCTTTTAACCTTATGAAATGCTTGTGTCCCACCTATTAGATATAGGCTCAGATTTATTTAAGAGCATTTACTTTTTCTCTTTTTAGAAGTTAATTGAAGGCCATTGTCCTGGCTTGGTAACCAGCTAACGAGAGTGCCATTTACAAGAAATAACAAGAATGAACAAGTCGGCTGGCGATGAGACCTCTTGTCTTCCAACTTCTTCAATTGAAATCCATTTCACTGGCTTGGTGACCAGTGTGGTAATGTCATTCTCCTTAGGACCTATGATCATAGTAGGTTGGCTCATAATGAGACCTCCTATCCCTCAATTAATTCGTTTATGTTTAAAACAAAAACTATGATTATGATTAACCTCAGATAGGTTACTTAATAGGTGGGGAAGCAAATCTACTCCTTAAGAGTGCAGGATGGTGTGAAATTTTTTTAATTACTATTCTTTACTAGTTGGTCGTGCTACCCTAAAGACTTATTTAAAAAAACATCTGAGATAATGACTAAAAAGATTCCTTGAGTTGGTCATGTCAGGGTTCTTTATGAAAGCTTATTAGAGTTTTGTAGGCATGGTCCACCATAGGAGGTTTTTCACTGGTCCCTTCGAAGAGGAACTTGAAAATATTTTCTAGATGATAGTTTGTTAGAATAGGAAAAAGTATTACATGTAACTTATAACAATACCCTTCACTGACATATTAATCCATAATCAAAGTCACTTTAAAATATGAGGCAGTAAGTGTAAAGTTCTTCTGACAAGTCTTACCATGAGAGTACATAATAATAGAAATTTCAAAAGTTGTGCTTTTAGGGAATCACAAGTTCAAGAGTGTTGTTATACATCTTTATTCATTATTCTCATATTACCCTACCCTATTTTTAAAGAAAGAAATATCACCTTTAAGTGTAGGTGTACTTCCAATGAAGCCATGTGCATAACAAAATGCTAATTATACTCACACTTAGTTTTAAAGAATAGACTTCAAGACATACCAAAGCATGAGAAACCAATTGCTTCAATTGACATGGTACCAAGAGTTTCCAAATGATGAGGAAATAAGGTGGCTTGATGACTACTCGAAACCAGGATTCAATGGAATCCACATATTTATGATTCTCCAACTGATGCAAGTCTTCCGCAGTTTAATAGTCACTCTCTTGGAGGCACAAAGAATCCGGTGAAAGAAAAAAGATAAATCCCTCAAGTTCAGGCTCAAATATTTGATTTTCAAATTGACAAGAATGGTTGAGAGAGATTCTAGGGTTTTGAGCTTCAACAACATTTTGAGAACAAGTTCCAATGAAAGATTGCTCCTCTGGTGGTCTTTGAATTATCTCTTCCTTGGGTAAATGTTATATAGTAATGGGGGAAGTTTGTAAATTCATTCCCTTTCCCAACATGGAATATGTGACATTTTGTTCGATAGCGGGAAGAATAGGTGTTTCAAAATGTTGTGCAACCTGATGGTTTAGATTAGGGTTTAGGGTATGGTTTGGGCTAGGGTTTTGGTTAAGGCTTGGAATAAGCTTTGGATTTGTATTGGGGTTAGGCTTTGAACTAAGGTTAGATCTAGGTTTTGGATGAGGACTAGGGTTAGGTTTAGTGTATGGAGTAAGGTATGGATTAGGGTTAGGTCTAGGGTATGGATTAGGGTTTGGACTAGGGTATGGATTAAGGTTGCACATGCAATTGGGACCATGGAGGATGACTTGATGGTGCATTGGAAAGAAATTTTGGTTGTTGTTGATGTTCAAGTGATTGAATTTGCAAGGGAGATTGCCCTAGAGAGAAGGATCCAAATGATTTTTGAGGCCATGCAGATATCTGGCTCGAGGATGAGGGCCAAGGAGAGGGCCACTGCGACCATGAAGTAGGATATTCAATTGTAGGAGGATTAAAATTTTTCCATGAAACTGTAGGATTATAAACATGTTGAGGAACATGCTCAGGAAAATAAGCATTTTTCCAAGTATCAGATGGTGGTGGGTTTTGAGTTTTACCTAGTAGTCGATTTGATTCCTTACTTGATTTCTTGAGTGCCTTTAGTAATGTTGGTAGTTTTGGGAAACGTTATGTTGAATGGTCCTCTTCACAAATTTTGCAAACTTTCAGGCTATTAAGTGGACACTTTCCAAGGAAGTGCTTCTTTCTATAGTTGGCGCAAAAGATAAGCAATGGTTTGTCATCCTTCTTCTGCTCTTCCTGCAAATCATCCAATTTTGAAATCAAAGATTTAATAATATCATTTTTATGTTCAATCAAAATATTAAAATTTTCACTTGTTAATTCTTCATTGGATGAATTGTATGTCTCTGTAGCAGCATAAAAACTCCTCATTGGATGATTCCTCAAAATACCATTTTCCTGTTTTTAACAAGCCAACTGGTACATTCGTTAGCACATGAATAGTGTGTGTGTGTATATATATATATATATATATATATATATATATATATATATATATATATATATGTAGGGTGGGGAGTTCTTACAACATTAGATAAAATGAGAAACCTTAAAGCAACAGTGCAGGAAATAAATAAATTCAATGAACATAAAATTGCAAGAGAAACTAGGTGAAGGAAAAAACATGCATCAAGTCACCAAGGTCAATCCCCTAAGCACCTCCCTCACAACGACGCCAAAATGTTGAGTGCAGTATAGGGTCTATAAAAGTAGCAACATTTGATTTTTTAATCCAGAAAGTTCATGAACTTGGAGGCACAACACTGGAAATGCCAGAGAGAGTCCCTGGTAACCTGCAAAACAAATTCTAGTCTATCTTGCACATTAATCTTGATAATAGATGAAATCTTGCACTAAAAGAGAATTCGAGAAACACCAACCCAAACAATTAAAATCATGCGGGAAATAAAAGGAAATCTTGTACTATTTAACAATGTGAAAGGAAATTCTAAGTACGAGCAAACAAAAGGGAAATCAGAACTGGAAACCACACAGTGCCGACACAATATCAAAAAGATTGTAAATGCTGGAATAAATTCAAGAGAAAATCAAAAACCATTCTGCCTGCACTAATTCTACTGCATCTACCTTTGTGTAAAATTAACCCGAAAGCATTGGCAATATTTATTGTGTAAATAAACTTATGAAAGAAATGGATTCAATATAGATTCTCTTGCCTTCCTTGTCCTTAGAAATAAATCTTGTAAAACTGTCAAGAAGTTTAAAGGAAACTATAATGGAAAATAAACATTGTCGTTTTTTAAACATGAGGTAGTTTCCTTTTCATAAATGTCGTCTTTGCAACCATCATGATTTAAAATGACAGAAATATATATGTGATCTCTGCTTTTGAGTAACATATGGTTTCTTGTAAGCATAGATTGAATGAATGCGTTAATACCTTGAAACCGTGAACACTCAAGTTGACCTCAGGTTCTGGAATATAAAGTAAACGGATCTGAATCAATTCAATGGTTTCAAGTTGCACATTACAGCTCATAAAGGTAGAGTGTCAATTCATAAGCCGATCTTGTAAATTCAAATGGGACACAATCCTTATTCGATATAAAGAAAAGATTTCGAGTGCAAATGCCACAAATCAAATCAATTCTGGCGTCGAAAAGAAAACATTGCAGCAGATTAAATAACATCAGTTTGGAGAAGAAAAGAGACTGAAAGTAATTAAATCCTACGATAAGAATTTCACACACAACAAATAATAATTTAAATAAAATTTAATCTAAAAGATGTAGAGCGATGTTGAGCTGGTCTGGCGGCCAACCTAGTCATCTCGCACCCTTTATGAGCGACCTGATTCACACAGAGGTTAAAACCATGAGTTGCACAAAATAAATAAATAGAGCATGGGTATAAATGCTTTAATTAATTCTTGAAAACACAGTCTTTACATCATGAGGCAACACTTAACTCCAGCGAATAAGAGGAGCGATCCATGGGTTATAACTGCGTGATGCGACATTGGGACCGACTCCTGCCTTCCACACATTCCTTCTATGCATGTGTGTGTCCCTTCCTCTATGTGTGTATATCTATCAACTGATCTATTTTCCTCCCTGCTCTAGGCAGTCTCTTAAACTTATATAAGCATCGAATTACAAATTGGGGCTTTTAACAACCAATCGAAATACAAGAGGGACAGATTGTGAATCTTAACAATTTTCCAGGAATAAAATGGAGTTTGTAACTAAATGTCAAAATAGGAATTGTTTCTGGCAAGTCATTCCTATTTTCTTGGAATGATGTTGTGGGTCGACCGACTTCTTCCTCGAGTTGCCAGAAACATTGTCATCGAGCATTGTATGTTTCGCAGTTGCCAAATTGCTATGTGGAAAGTGATCTGCTTTTGATCCAGGATAATCATGCATTTGGGTAGAGACTTTAAAGCTCACAACGTACTCTGGATGAATATGAGTATTCATGTGTGTGCTCCAAATAATAAAATGTTTTGTATTTTTTTTATCATCAACACCACTGTTGCAGTGTTTATTGCTAGGATGAAATTTTTGAGAGCTAGGTTGAACCTGCTCCATGTTTCCCATTATTACTCGGCATAATACCATGTAACGTAAGCCATTTCCGTCAACATCTGAATATCCAATGTTAGTGCCTAGATTTACCTCAGGCTGAAAAGGTAGGATCCAGGGCCAACATCAAACCACGCTCAGCTTGGTAGCTAGCCCTACCAGGTCAGGAGAGGGCTCTCTTCAGGTCAATCTTAGCAAATAATGATCGATGAGGGCTTGAGATGACTGATAGAAATACTGATCTTAGGCTAGGTATATGTGTGAAAAAGTTTGATTGAATAAAATGATGTTTTTGCTGGCTCAAGTGGGAAAGGTAGATTTTGGGTGCGGGGATTGAGGCTCAGTCTTGCAGAGATCTCAATGGGGTAAGGTAGGCAATTGTTTTTGTCACTTCAATCTGAGTGAGATGGAAGGATTAGACAGGTGAGGAGTTGAAGAGGGCAAGGAAAGTCATGGATCCTCTCCAAACAGCTGAAAACATCAAGAAACTAAAGAAAACCTCAAGTAGAGCACTGCAATTTCAATGGATTCTACTTACACTCTTGTTTGTTTAGTTAAAAAGAAACAAGATAGAGAATGGCATACATAACACATAAGAAAATTCAAAATTACAAAAGAAAGCACTGTACCAAGACAAATTTCCACATGGATCCCAAAGAGTGCTGCAAACCCTGGTCTCAATTCCTTAGCCAAAATGCTGATATGAGTGTACAATGAAGCTCAAGGCTTTCTCAAAAGTCCAACCATGCTAATGATTAAAAAAACATAAGATATAGGCAAACAACAACTCATCCTAGCGTCTAGGGGTGGAGCTCATGAGTTTAGGAGCTGTTCCAACTAATTATAAACTAAGAACTACAAATTAGGCAGTGGAATATCATGCCTCTAGAAACTAGGGAACTGATTCATTCAGTTTCAAACAACTTTTTGATAGATGAATCTACCTCCATAAGTGAAAATTTGACATATTTACATCATGATCCATCCATGTACATTAAATTACATCACAAATTTGACATTAAGAAGGTGAAAAAGTCAAACTAGCAAAAGCTAGGTGAAAAACAGAGTATACTTGGTCAAACTGGCAAAAGTTTCCCTATGCGCCGCGCCTGATTTCTCTATGCATAGCGCCTGTTTGGAGCCACTTTTGAAGGCCTTACCGGTGTCCAAATTTTTTCCAAGTGTACTTGTTGGAAAGGTCTGCCTGTCTAATTTCCAACCCAAGTGGAATTTTTCAATTTGGCCTCCATCTTCCCCTTCAAAATTTAGTTCTCCCAACACTGTTTCCTGTGTGTCAAAATAGGGACTGTAAGGTCATTTTTTGAGTGTTTTTGACCTTTTTGAGGGCTCAAAACTTGTCCAAATTTCTTGGCCATTGGTAGGAAAGCAGATTTTTTCATGCCAAATCCAAAAATGCTGAGTTTTTGTCATTTGGAGGCTCCTATCAAAAGCGAGCGCCAGGTGGCGCGGCGCATAAAGCAGAAATTCCTGTTTTTTGAACAAAAAATCTCAAAAGTGCAAAATGTGCCCCAAATTTTTTGGAATTTTGGCTGAGTCTTCTCCATCAAGCATTGTGTTAGGCCAAGGAAGCCTCAACCAATATCTGAAGTCTATCTTGCTCCTTTTGCCTCCTCGATGCCCTTTTCAACTTTGCTTTCAAGCTCCTAATTCTTGCCTTGCAGACTTTGTTTCTTGCCATGTAATGATAAGCCATATGCCTCAACAATGTCTTCTCCCTATTGGCCTTCTCTAGCATCCTTTCCCAAGTGCAATTTTTTCATCTCAAGCCAATATTCACGCTCAGCTTGAATTTCCCTTTCAAGTGTTGTTAACTTGGTTTTCCTTCTTTTAGCAGCTTGCCGGTTGCTTGCATATTTTTGAGCTCCACGGATGAGTGGGACTGATGAGGGGAGGATTTGATGCTAGCTATAGGGCTTTTGGGAATGAAATGGTTTAGGGAATAGTATTTAGGCTTTGGGATAACAATTAGGGTTTAGAAATGTGTAGCTAGGGTTTGGGATAGTGGGAGTTAGGAATATGGGGTTAGTGAATTTAGGGATATGGGAATGAAACTAGAAAATGAATGTGGGAAACAAAGAGTGTGGGAGTGAGGGAATGGAATTTGGCAGCAAAAACAAAAACTACAAAACCTAAGCACTTGTTTGTGAGCAAAAATTGAAAGGAGGTAGGGTTTGAGTTTTGTCTCACTAAACCACCATAAATTTTGAGAAAAACTCATTCACTAGCAAGGGAAGAAAGCTTAACTTACTTTCACACCATAGGATTGAAAAAATTTGGAAGTTTGAGAGAGTTTATGGGTGAAATTGGGCTTTCAGCTCTATGCACTGCGCCACAAACCCAATGCGCCGCGCCCCAAACCCAATGCGCAGTGCCTCCAAACCTATGCATTGCGCTTTTTGCATGAGACTTTTGGAGGCCTTTCGGGTGTCCAAATTGGGCATAGGATAGCTCGTTGGAAATATTATTGAGTCTACTTTCCAACCCAGCTGGAATTTTTCAATTTGGAGTTCATTTTCCCTGTCAAAAATCAAATCTTCCAATACTGGTCAAAATGTGCAAAATGAGGTTGCCTAAAGGCAGAGTGCTGTTGCAGTCAACTTTTGAAGGTCTTCCTCAACTCCAAATTGAGCTCATGATAGCTCATTGGAAATATATTTGTGTCTAGTTATCATTTGACTCATCAATCAAGTCATTTGGCCAACTAAGCTAGGATAAAACTTGATTTTCCCAAGGTCACTTCAGAGGTGCATCAATTCTCCCAAGGCAACTGTATTTTTGACATTTATCTAAAACCACGACACCTGTGTAAAAAGTGAAGGAGGTTTTTCTTCTTGGCATATTTTGGACAAAAACCTCTCTCATTTTTCCCAAAATTCATCTTTTATTGCTCAGAAACATCATTGGAGTAAAACCTATCCCGATGTGTGGAACAGGGGATTTGTCGAAATGAAGTGAAATGAAGGGGATAAGGGGCTTCTAGATTCTTGAGAAAATTTTGGAAAATAGGGAGGGATGTTAGGAAGCAAGGGAAAGTGGAATTTAAGAGATTGAGTGAGGGGAAGGGGTCCAAAAGGGCTGAACACAGGACCAACCTAGAAAATTGTCAAGTTGTAGCAAGAAACTAGGGTTTGTGGAAAAATGAGGAATTTGGGGGATCTCAGTGATGGGAAGTGTTTAATAAGGTACATTAAGGATAGGGGAAGGTGTATGAACATCAGGATACAATTTTTGCTGATGATTTGACCATCCAAGAGAAATTACCTTCAAAACCCTAAGAGAGGGAAATGAACCTTGCCTAGGCACAACTGAAGCATGAACAAGGTGTAAAATGACCCAGTGGAACTTGACATGATGATGACAACCCTATGAATGATGGTACACTCAACTGAATGGTGACATGGACCGAAATTTGGACAACTTTGAAATGAGCGAAAGAAAATCCTAGACCTAATACCTAGTGACCAAATTTTACTTGAAGACTCACTGAAATGACAAAATTTGACCTTGACACCTTAAAATCACTTTGTAAGAGCATGTTTGATCACTGGAGGAAGGCTGCAAAGACTGACACTAACATTGGCTCCAGTGGGGATGGTAGCTCCTTCGAGGTGCCAAGAACTATAGATCTTTTGAAAGCAGACAGTGCCTTCATCCATTGGGCAATGGAGTCAAAAACTCAAGCTGAAATGCATGACTAAAAATTGATGACTTGATGACACGAATTAACTCTCACTCGACTAAAAACTGACTCGATACTTAAACAAAACTGACAAACTGGAAAATATGCTCAATATGAAGCTTATTCATCAAAACCTACTCTAACAATTTCTTTCATCACTTGATCAAGTGAAATGAAACAACCAATGCAACCAAGTAAGTATTCCAGCTGCTGTTTCAATTCTCCGCAAGTGCCTGCTTATGAACAACAAGAGAGAACTACTGAAAGGCAACTCCCATGAAGACTTGTGAACAGATCCGTTGAATACCATGGATTCTCTATCCGCCTCCAAAAACACTGCATAAAGATCTCGAAATTCATGCACACTAGGACTTAGCTCATCCAATGGATTACTTCTCTTCTCTTCATACCATGAATGCAAACTTTGATCTGAGCTTTGTGACAAGACTGCTGCTCAAAATGACAAAGAAACCGACAGCCGGATCAAGTTTGTATCAATACTTTTGTCAAGCTCACAGATAGGAGAAGGACTTTGACTACAGACATCATCCAACACATCGGCTATTGGATCGTGAAAAACTTGAAAAGGCTGTTGCAACCCATTTTCTATTGGTTCCGATGAGATTGCATGAATCTCTACAGGCTGCTCATTTGAAGATATACCATGCAGTTTTCCCTTCAGAAATTGAAATGATTCTAAACAAAATGGTACGGAATCATCTTGTATCATTTGATCGTATGTGCTAGCTTCCAAGTCCTCATCTGCAACTTGACAATCAATGGCATTCGGGGGCTGCAAATCTAGATATGAGAAGTCTTGAACAAGGTTTTCATTGCCCTCAAGATGGTCCAAATCAAGACTTGTCGACAATTGATTTCTGATTGCATGAATGTTGTCTCTGATGAACTGAAACGAAGCAAAACAAAAAGGTAAAGATCCTTCACTTACTTCAAAATTTGCTGCACTTTCCTCCTCACTGTCATAGCTGATATGCATCGACTGATCACTGTATTCGAGCTGCTGAAAGTGAACTTCTTCCTCCCACAAACTAGCTGCTGATTTGTCTGCAAGATTAGCTTCTGTTTGGAGAACATAATCATCATCATACTGATCAAACTGAGGCAAATCATTAGTATAAAAGACATCATCAACCATCAGATCTGAACTTGATACATGTTACTGGGGAAATTTTCAAGTTAGATGTTCAGCTTATAAGACTAGACCGGAGACTGACTGAAGCAGCTTTTATCTACTTATGCACTCGTAAAGCAATGTGTAGTTCGAAGGCTACCTGGCTAACTTCAGGCTTTGTCTATAGCTTATAAAGCAAAGAACACTAACAAGCAAACAAATTGTTCTTCCCCAATATGGTCGCCACTATGTTAGTGTCTATATTTACCTCAGGCTGAAAAGGTAGGATCTAGGGCCAACATCAAACCACGCTCAGCCTGGTGGCTAGCCCTACCAGGTCAGGAGAGGGATCTCTCCGGGTCAATCTCAGCAAATAATGATCGATGAGGGCTTGAGATGACTGATAGAAATACTGATCTTAGGCTAGGTATATGTTTGAAAAAGTTTGATTGAATAAAATGATGTTTTTGTTGGCTCAAATGGGAAAGGTAGATTTTGGGTGCGGGGATTGAGGCTCAGTCTTGCAGAGATCTCAATGGGGCAAGGTAGGAAATTGTTTTTGGCACTTCAATCTGAGAGAGATAGAAGGATTAGATAGGTGAGGAGCTGAAGAGGGCAATGAAAGTCATGGATCCTCTCCAAACAGCTGAAAACATCAAGAAACTAAAGCAAACCTCAAGTAGAGCACTGCAATTTCAATGGATTCTACTTACACTCTTGTTTGTTTAGTTAAGAAGAAACAAGATAGAGAATGGCATACATAACACATAAGAAAATTCAAAATAACAAAAGAAAGAACTGTACCAAGACAAATTTCCACATGGATCCCAAAGAGTGCTGCAAACCCTGGTCTCAATTCCTTAGCCAAAATGCTGATATGAGTGTACAATGAAGCTCAAGGCTTTCTCAAAAGTCCAACCATGCTAATGACTGAAAAAACATAAGATATAGGAAAAAAACAACTCATCCTAGCCTCTAGGGGTCGAGCTCATGAGTTTAGGAGCTGTTCCAACTAATTCTAAACTAAGAACTACAAATTAGGCAGTGGAACAACATGCCTCTAGAAACTAGGGAACTGATTCATTCAGTTTCAAACAACTTTTTGATAGATGAATCTACCTCCATAAGTGAAAATTTGACATATTTACATCATGATCAATCCATGTACATTAAATTACATCAAAAATTTGACATTAAGAAGGTGAAAAAGTCAAATTGGCAAAAGTTAAGCGAAAAACAGAGTATACTTGGTCAAACTGGCAAAATTTTCCCTATGCGCCGCCCTTGATTTCTCTATGCGTAGCGCCTATTTGGAGCCACTTTTGAAGGCCTTCCTGGTGTCCAAATTCACTTCAAGTGTGCTTGTTGGAAAGGTCTGCCTGTCTACTTTCCAACCCAAGTGGAATTTTTCAATTTGGCCTCCATTTGCCCCTCCAAAATTCAGTTCTCCCAACACTGCTTCCTGTGTGTCAAAATAGGGGCAGTAAGGTCATTTTTTGAGTGTTTTTGACCTTTTTGAGGGCTCAAAACCTGTCCAAATTTCTTGGCCATTGGTAGGAAAACATATTTTTTCATGCCAAATCCAAAAATGCTGAGTTTTTGTCATTTGGAGGCTCCTATCAAAAGCGAGTGCCAGGTGGCGCGACACATAGAGCAGAAATTCCTGTTTTTTGAGCAAAAAATTTCAAAAATGCAAAATGTGCCCCAAATTTTTTGGAATTTGGGCTGAGTCTTCTCCATCAAGCATTGTGTTAGGCCAAGGAAGCCTCAACCAATATCTGAAGTCTATCTTGCTCCTTTCGCCTCCTCGATGCCCTTTTCAACTTTGCTTTCAAGCTCCTGATTCTTGCCTTGCAGACTTTGTTTCTTGCCATGTAATGATAAGCCATATGCCTCAACAATGTCTTCTCCCTGTTGGCCTTCTCTAGCATCCTTTCCCAAGTGCAAGTTTGTCCTCTCAAGCCAAGATTCACGCTCAGCTTGAATTTCCCTTTCAAGTGTTGTCAACTTGGTTTTCCTTCTTTTAGCAGCTTGCTGGTTGCTTGCATGTTTTTGAGCTCCATGGATGAGTGGGACTGATGAGGGGAGGATTTGATGCTAGCTGTAGGGTTTTGGGGAATGAAAGGGTTTAGGGAATAGTATTTAGGCTTTGGGATAGCAATTAGGGTTTAGAAATGTGTAGCTAGGGTTTGGGATAGTGGGAGTTAGGAATATGGGGTTAGTGAATTTAGGGATATGGGAATGAAACTAGAAAATGAATGTGGGAAACAAAGAGTGTGGGAGTGAGGGAATGGAATTTGGAAGCAAAAACACAAACTACAAACCCTAAGCACTTGTTTTTGCGCAAAAATTGCAAGGAGGTAGGGTTTGAGTTTTGTCTCACTAAACCACCATAAATTTTGAGAAAAACTCATTCACTAGCAAGGGAAGAAAGATTAACTTACTTTCACACCATAGGATTGAGAAAATTTGGAAATTTGTGAGAGTTTATGGGTGAAATTGGGCATTTAGCTCTATGCGCCGCGCCACAAACCCAATGCGCCGCGCCTCTAAACCCTATGCGTCATGCTTTTTACAAGAGACTTTTGGAGGCCTTCCATGTGTCCAAATTGGGTGCGGGATAGCTCTTTGGAAATATTATTGAGTCTACCTTCCAAACCAACTAGAATGTTTCAATTTGGAGTTAATTTTCCTTGTCAAAAATCAAATCTCCCAAGACTGGTCAAAATGTGCAAAATGAGGCTGCCTAAAGGCAGAGTTCTATTGCAGTCAACTTTTGAAGGTCTTCCTCAACTCCAAATTGAGCTCATGATATCTCATTGGAAATCTCTTTGTGTGTAGTTATCATTTGACTCATCAAGCAAGTCATTTGGACAACCAAGCTAGGAGAAAACTTGATTTTCCCAAGGTCGCTTCAAAGGTGCATCAATTCTCCCGAGGCAACTGTATTTTTGACATTTCTCTAAAACCATGACACCTGTGTACAAGTGAAGGAGTTTTTTCTTCCTTGGCCTATTGTGGACAAAAAACTCTCTCATTTTTCCCAAATTCATCTTTTATTGCTCAGAAACATCATTGGAGTAAAACCTATATCGATGTGTGGAACAGGGGTTTGTCGAAATGAAGTGAAATGAAGGGGATAAGGAGCTTCTAAATTCTTGAGAAAATTTTGGGAAATAGGGAGGGATGTTAGGAAGCAGGGGAAAGTGGAATTTAAGAGATTGAGTGAGGGGAAGGGGTCCAAAAGGGCTGAACACAGGCCCAACCTAGAAAATTGTCAAGTTGTAGCAAGAAACTAGGGTTTGTGTAAAAATGAGGAATTTGGGGGATCTCAGTGATGGGAAGTGTTTAATAAGGCACATTAAGGATAGGGGAAGGTGTATGAACATCAGGATATAAGTTTTGCTGATGATTTGACCATCCAAGAGAAATTACCTTCAAAACCCTAGGAGAGGGAAATGAACCTTGCCTAGGCACAACTGAAGCATGAACAAGGTGTAAAATGACCCAGTGGAACTTGACATGATGATGAAAACCCTTTGAATGATGGTAAACTCAGCTGAATGGTGACATGGGCTGACATTTGGACAACTTTGAAATGAGTGAAAGAAAATCCTAGACCTAATACCTAGTGACCAAATTTTACTTGAAGACTCACTGAAATGACAATTTTTGACCTTGACACCTTAAAATCACTCTGTAAGAGCATGTTTGATCACTGGAGGAAGGTTGCAAATATTTACACTAACAACCAACACTGACATGTGAACAATCTTCTAGAGAAATAAACACCAATGCCATAAGCTGCCCCATCGTTGGGTGTATTGGTTTGGCCAAAACCATGTAAGAAAATGCCAGCTACACCCTTCCGAGAAGTACCATGCCAGGCATATCTGATATTAGCTTTGCCACATAATTTTCTAGTAATCCAACGTGATTTTGAAATGCTTGCAATCGAGCCTGTGCCGAAGAACTTGATGGAAGACATCGATAAATACCAACAATGTTGCTAAATGTTACATGTGTATTAAGACCAACAATAAACTTGTTCCTCACAACTACATACTCATGATTACCATTCTATAATTTAATTAGTTTGTCCGCTAACTCACCATATCCAGAAGTTTCAGAACTATTTACAAAAGACAGATTATGATTCACACACACCCATTCCATAATTTGCATTTGTTGCATTTGTTTCTTTATGTTGGCATTATGATACAAGTGTTGTCCTTGATGGCAACTCACACAGATGACAGATCATAGTGCAGCAGGTCAGTAGCAAAGAATTGATGATCAGACTACAAAGAATAAAGAAAGAAAAGTATATACGCAGGTTCACTATATACCAAGTAGTGTATACACGCAGGTTAACTATATACAAAGGAGCGTATACACGCGGGATTGTTGATCAAAATTCGCGTATGCATATGCACGCACTTTCATGCATGGAAAAATGCGTACATGTGGGAAAGCTTATTTTTGGGTCCGTGGTATTTAGACTCATGGTTTTGGACCTTGGTATTGCATCCGAAGTGTTGAACCTAGGTATTGGGTCCCTAGTATTGGTTCTAAATGGTTTTGGACCATGGTATTGAGTAAGGCCTAAGACTATAAAAGTAGAAGAAGATCATTAGGCAAAGGTATGAAGAAAATCTTGAATATATGATGAAGTATGAGATCCAGTATGCAGGTTATGGGTTTATGATGCTTTGTTTGATCTGAGCTAAGGAGGAATCTCAGTGGTTGATGGAGAACAAGATCTAAGGATAGACCGGGATCTAATGGCTTGGAATGAATCATCTCTATACGATGTATACGCTGGTTGACTATGATAAAAGCGCGTACATACGCAGGTTAGATACATCTAAGTAGCGTATACCATATGAGCTATGATGTTTGAAGTTACAGGTGGTTCTGGTTGTCGATGAGTTTTGATGACTGTTTACTAGTGTCAGTATTCTGCACATTCAGATTGGTTGAATATGTTTAGCTTCAATGTTGTTGGATGAGATCTATAATGGATCAGGATCATAATGACTTATCTTTATGTGATCTGATGGACTAGATCTGGTTGCTAACATGCGTATTATCCTTGTATATGTAATGATCTGGTTATGTCTGAAGTTAGGAAGTGCAGCAAAGACATAAGTAAGTAATTAATGACATATACGCTGGTTCGCTTTGGTGAAGTTGCGTATACACGCTGGTTCGGCTCTTCCAAGTAGCGTATGCACTCTGATGCATGATTTTTGATGATACAATAACATTGTTGCAGAGCTTTGTGTTCTACTCTATGCTCTAGTGATTGCAGTTTGTTGACAGGGTTTCAGTGATTCAGTATTGGGTGATTCAGAGATTGATGATGCTAATGTTGATTGATTGTGTGCTTCAATGATATTGATGGGTCCAGTATGAAAATTGGATGAAACGTGGCCTTCAGATTATGGTGTTGTGCTTCAGGAGTATCCAGTCTGAAAATTTATGAAACATGGTACCTGGAGGAAGAAAGAAAAGGTTGTAGCCTTCCGTAGGTCGGCACCTACGTACTAGTACATCAGCTAGTACAAGAGCTAAGGGGATGGTAGCTCCCTTCCAGTAGCAGTTGGAAAACGAGTGAAGGTTGGAGCATTCAGCAGGCCGATACCTACGTACTAGTAAAAGGATCAGCTAGTACAAGAGCTAAGGGGGTTGTAGTTCCCTTCCAGGAGAAGCTGGAGAACGAGAGAAGGTTGTAGCCTTCTGTAGGTAGAAGCCTGTGTACTGGTATAAGACTGCACTAGTATAGAAATATTGTAAAAAGAAGTTTCTTATTAAAAAGAAGATTGAGACGACTTGCAGTAGGTGGTTTTCACCCACATTGGGTTTCCACCTTACATCATGGTGTTCATGTGTGCTTCTTGTGTGTGATGATCTGTTCTGTTTTATTGCACCTGTTTACTATTCATATGGTTAATAAAGTTCTGATGCACTAACTAAAGATCAACAATTTAATGGATTAACTGAATCATAAGTTTACTGGATATACGCTAGTTGCATTAGACACAGTTGCGTATACACGCGGTTTGACTTAACTGAAGTAGCGTATATGAATCTGAATATGGAAATGAAAAAGTTATATTTATTTGATAATACTGATTCACCCCCCCCCCCGCTCAGTATTATTTCCAACACTTTAGACAAAAAACCCTTGCTCAGGTTCCCAGTGTCGTTGGAGTCTTGCTCCAATTCACAGGACTCTGTATCCAAATATTGGGACTAAGATTCCTCTGATTGGCAATTAGTACTAGATACCAAATAGGTGTAGGAAGCAATGCACGATAGAGTAACATAATGTATTCAACTAAAGTCAACATCTGGCCCTACTTCCAATGGTTATGACCTCGGTTATTCTTATAATATATCAAAAGACCACATTTGAAAACCATTGCAGCTTGCTGCACCATTGTATCATTGACCACAATGATGAACAGTGCATGCCAAAAAGGGTGGTATTGTTTTTGGAGGAAGCATAACAAGTGGATACAATAGATCATCTCTTCTATACCACCAATAAACTCCAACTGCATGTAAGACCAATATGATGCCGATGAGAACTGGAAATAAGTGTAGTCCAGAAACTCTTCAGAGTGCAGGAAGCCCACTGTAACTAGTGTAGGAATCCCAATTGGTACAAGAATATGTTGCATGGTACAAGAGTCTGTTGCATGGTGCAGGAATTTGCTACACTGTCCAAGAAGGTAAATGTAGGACCAAAGCCTATATAAAGGCATGATCGAACCAGTTTTAAACCTGCAACATATAAACCTTTATTAATAATGTTTTAATCCTGATAAAACAGGGGAAGTAATGAATACTTGCAACAATAATCATTTAACCAACAACAACATGAGAGATTTCGAGTAAAAATAAGACAAAAAAGAGGCCCAACAATGTCAGCGTGGAATCACGAAAACATATTCTGAAAAGAATAGCAAGATAATGAAGCATAAGCATGATTAGAAATTGTAATTTTGTTTCATCGTTTGAATAAATAATTTCACCTCTTCCCACTAAATTGTCAGTGTTGACATAACAACAAAGTTTGTTAGGAAAATGAAAGAATAAAATAAAATATATACTATAAACTAAAAATAAAAATCGAAACAATAATAAATGTAAAATTGAATAAAAAGTGCACATGAAAAGAATGTGACTATTTAAAGAGAATTTTTCATGGAAATATTCTTCTAAATAATCTTCTATTCTTTCCTGATATGTACAATGGTTGGTGTGAAAAAATGAGATTTTTTTACAAATGAGTCTAGATTATGTGCAAAATTATCTTGATTTAAACTTAGTGGAAAAGTCTTGTTGTGATTAACATCAAAGATCTTAGCAAGATCATCAAAATTTGTCACAACGA
The DNA here is from genome assembly GCA_031772625.1 of Pinus tabuliformis. NCBI lineage: Eukaryota > Viridiplantae > Streptophyta > Pinopsida > Pinales > Pinaceae > Pinus > Pinus tabuliformis. Next base: position 836,200,427 of record CM062816.1, read on the forward strand.
TAGGTTGTGACTGACGTGTCTCATCTTCTTGACAAGTCTCTGAAAATTGAAATGTTAAACAATCATCTAGTGGTGGATTAGTAGAATCAAATATTGTATATGGAATGTCATCCTTCAATATATCAGATAAATTGTTATTAGTAGAATGACAATTATTAACATTATTTGATTGGTTACAAATTTCTATTTCACCAAATTGATTATTTAAATCACAAGACTCTTCACTAATTGGAAAATAAAATGAATCATCAGAAAATTCTTTGGAAAATGTATTTGTTATAGAAATTCCCTCTTCCCATCTAGAAGGTTGAGAAATTTTAATTTGAGAAGAAGAAAATATTCCATTAATGTCATTTTTCTCTTGATTAAATTATGATTCAACAAAATACAAATCTGTAAGATTTAAAACATCTTCCTGAGAATTATAATCATTAAATAAATCAGGATATAATGAATAATGGGTGAAAGATGAAATAAAATGAAATACATCTCGTGAATCATTAACCTTCAAATTCGACTTAAATTTTTCCTTAACCGATCAACTTCATTATATGCTCTTTTAATAAATCTGAACAAGAAACATTATTTAAAATATCATCATGTTCATCATCAAAAAATGAAGGGAAAATCATATCATTAGATATATCAAGATGAGAAGATTCAAGATTTTTTTCTGGCAAAATATAATTGATGATAGAATTTTGTGGAAATTGATCTTGAATCTGATTAGTTAAACTATAAGAGGGTTGTTCTATGTTATGAACATGAATTTTTGAATCAAATTCTTCCATGATTGAGCAAAACATATTAATTTCTGGAATTAGACAACTTTCTTCATTACTATTCAAAACCTTTTGATTATTTGAAACCTCGTTGTCTAAACAATGTTGTTCATTTATAATTTCCAAATTTTTAGAATCTAAACCATTATATGGACAAGAATCAATATATGATTTAAATTTATTATAAATTATTGCTCATGATTATCGGGGAGAGAAATGAGATGTTCAAAACATTCACTAATAGAAGGCATGTCATCATAAGGAAATCCATAACAAAGATGAATTAATCTTGTGGAAAAAGCTTCTAAAGATTCATCAGGTTCTACCTTAATATTATTAATTTCTTCACATAATATATCATAATAATAATAATAGTAAAAACAAAAACTCATAATAAACTGTGAAAATTTCATCTATCACAACAATTGGAAATTATTTTTTAATTGTTAATTTATTTAACACTTTATCTATTATCTGCTATGACAAATATCAAATAATTCACACTGTGATTTTAACAAATAAATTGCAGAAGAAAATAGTGTTGGAAACTGAAAAAATCTAGCACACACACACATAAATTTTACACAGTTATTTTTGGACAAATGTCCCCGAAAAAACCCAATGTGGGAAAACTGATGCAACAGTGATGGTTTTTATACAACAATGAATATATGAGAATAATCTAGATGACGAAAACTGGCAATCCATGGCAAGAAAACCTGACAAAGATATTCCTTAAGTAACCCAACACTCGTGCTTCCTGCACTTGCGTTCCTGCAATCATTTTTTTGCACTCGCAGGTTCCTACACCAAGAATAACTCAACCTCTTGCTGTTGCCTCTCTAGATATGGAAATATTCCTCTAGATCATTGTCCCTACCCCTCACTGACACTGTGTCCCTCCTGGCTCAAACTCTACTGTTGCTAGCTCGATCTGCACAAGGAATCACTTCTCAAGTGTCACATCTCCATGACCACATCGATCCCTTCTTATATCTTCCTGATGGGACTCCAACGACCAAGATTAAATCTTAATTAAATTTCTGAATCGATCCGTGTGAGTTTTTAGAGAATTCTCACTTTGACTTAATTAATTAACCAATTTTCTTAAGTTTCCTAACATTAAAAATTAGGTCAATAATCTAATTAAGCCATCTCAAGGTTGAATTTCGAGAAACGATTTCTGGGTAATAGAGATCTCATGTATTATAGCCTCTCCACAAGTTTCGTGACTAGAACACGTCCGATGCTACAAAAATTAACACTCCCTCTTTGCGAGGACTGTGTTCTAGTGCTGCACATCCTGCCACAACACCCTGTCTCTGTATCATCTCCTGTCACGCTACTGATGTCTAGCCATACTACCCACCAACTACTGTGTAACTGTAATTTTGCATCCGTACTACTGCTGACACTACTATACTGCTACCAACCCTGCATTTGCACTGAAACTCCCTCTCATCTCTTGCTGTTGCAACAGTAAATACTGCAACTGAGAAGCATCCAAAATACTAAATCAATTGTGTTCAACATGATGCATCTGTCTTCAGAGTCTAGACTGCTACTAGCCTCTGCACTGACACTGAAGAATCTACACTACTGCTGACTCTGCACTATGCTCCCCAACACTTGACTGCTACTAGTCTACAATTGTCACTCTGGAATTTGACTACATCTTCGACACTATTCCATCATGATACTAAATGTTGTGGGCCCTCGTATCCAGGTAATGATCCATGAGGAGGATACCTCAATGGACCTTGCCCAATCTCTGCAACATAGACCTCTGATCTAATACCCTGTTATTTTTTGTAGCATCAGATGTGTTCTAGTCATGAAACTTGGTGGAGAGGTGAGAATACATGAGATATCCATCACCCAGAAATCGTTTATGGAAATTCCACCTAAAGCCAACTTAATTAGATTATTAACCTATTTTTTAATGTTTCCTAAGTCTAAACTTAGGAAAACTAGTTAGTTAATAAGAATTAATTAAGTGAGTGTGAGAATTCTCTAGAAACTCACACGAATCGATCCATAAATGATCTGAGCCATTGATTAAGATTTAATTTTTTCCGTTGGAGTCCCAATAGGAAGATATAAGAAGGGATCGATGTGGTGATGGAGATGAGACATTGGAGCAACAGTTCCTTGTGCAGATCGATCTAACAGCAACAGAGTTTGATCAAGATAGGGAGGCAGTGTTAGTGAGGGGAAATGACAATGATCCAGAGGAAGATTTCCAAATCTGGAGAGGCAGTAACAAGAGGTTGAGTTATTCCTAGTGCAGGAATGCATGAGTGAAGGAACACGAGTGTAGGAAGCGTGAGTGTAGGAAACATGAGTGCAGGTAACATGAGCGTCGAGGTTGCTTGGGGAATATCTTTACCATATTTTCTTGCTATGGATTGCAATTTTTGGCATCCATATTGTACTCAGAATTTCACTAATGCATAATAAAAAAACCCTTAGTTGCTACACCGGTTTTCCCAACTTGGGTTTTTTTGGGAACATTTGTCCAAAAATAACTATGTAAATTTATGTGTGTGTGCTAGATTTTCTTAGTTTCCAACGCTATTTTCTTCTCAGTTTATTTGTGAAAATATTAATGTGAATTATTTGATATTTGTCATAGCAATCGACACATAAATTGTTAAATAAATTAACGATTAGGAAAATAATTTCCAGTTGCTGTGAAAGATGAAACTTTCACATGGTATCAAAGCGTGAGTAATCAGTCAAGAAGCTCAGAAGCAGACGAAGGAGTTTGATTTTTTCAGTGCAAGTTGGCAGAAAAAAATTGATTTTCCCAGGACAATGATTCCAATAGTCAAAGGGAGCAAAAACAACTCATATTTTCACTAAGAAGATTTATGGTTGGACGCAAAGCGTTTTGCAGTAGTTTGTAGTTTCTCAATCAATGTCAGGTGGAAGAGAAAAGCACACACGAGGGACAATTTCTCAGAGGACTTTGAGTTTTAGAGGTTTGTTTTTTCCAGGCAGATTGGTAGTAGTTGAGTGCAGATTTTCTCACTCCATAAGGGAGTGTGAATAACAGTTACAGCAACCGAGCAAAGTGAAAGAGGGATATTTTCGAGGTTTATTTTATCTAGTATTGAGTTTACAGATTTTGTAGCTCTGCAGGGATGTCCGTATGAGATTACCAGAGGAGGTTGTGCGAGTCAGCCAGAATGCCGACCTGGGAAGTAGATCGACTTCCAGTTGTAGGAGGTAGATGTTGGAGGAAGTGCTAGTTGTCTAGTGTGAGTTGCAAAGAAAGGAAGGGTCATAGCCAGGGACTAGGCTTGAAAGGAGATAATGGGGCACCAAATCCAAGAGGAGGATGAGTATGAAACTACAGTGTGCCAGATGGGCAGGGTCCAGTGTGGTTGCAACAAGGAGATCAACTAGATTAGTTCCAGATTGTTGCAGCAAGACCATCACCTTTGCTACAGAAGCCCACAATATCATATTAGTAGGTTTAGTGTTAGGAGACACAATCTATCATTAGACATTGAAAATATAGTTGTAGTTAGTACCTGGGAGAGAGTGCAGAACTAGACGCAGTGACACAAGCAATGCAAATTTCCCAATTGCAATATGCAGGTGCAATTCAAACCAGAAGATTCCCAGTGCAGAGTAACACAGTCCTGTTTCTAGTACAGGAGGACAATGCGAGTTGCCAGGGGAGAGCATAGAGATTTCCCATAGGGAGATCGAGACTCAGAGGGAGTCTATCTTCATAGTGGGCATCCCTATGGAAGCTAACGCTTCATGATTTAGGGAGATCCAACTCATTATTGTAGGAGTTGCAATAACAATGTAGAGATAGCAAAAGAGCAGTAACAACAACAATATGAGTAGATCGGAGTTCAGAGTTGTAGAGTTTGGGTAGGATCCTTGAGGTGTCATCCTCATGGATCGTTTCCTTGCTGCAGGGCCCCACAGTATTCAGTAGTAGGATGGATAAGTGTCAATGATGCAGTCAGATCCATAGTGATAGTTGCAGACTAGTAGTAGTTAGGTGTTGAGGAGCGCAATGGAGTGTTGAAATCAGAGCAAGAGGCTCAATGCAAAGTTAGCAATAATGCAAATTCCCAGTGGACAGTGCAGAGGCTAGTAGCCGTCAGTACTTAGGAGACAGATGCATCATACTTAACACAGTTGATTGAATATTTCAAATGATTCTCAATTGTAGTAGCAACAACAATATATGAGAGGGAGTTGCAGTGCAGATGTAGAGTCGGTAGTAGTTTGGCAGTGTTAGCAACAACATAGATGCAACATCAGAGTTGCACTGTGGTTTGTGGGAAGTATGGCCAAACATCAACAACGTGACAGGAGATGGTACAAAGACAGGGTGTTGTGGCAAGATGTGCAACACTAGAACACAATCCTCGCTAAGAGGGAGTGTTATCTTTTGTAGCATCAAATGTGTTCTAGTCATGAAACTTGGTGGAGAGGCTAAAATAAATGAGATATCCATAACCTAGAAATCATTTTTGGAAATTCCAACTAGAGATGGTTTAATTAGATTATTAACCTATTTTTTAATGTTTCCTAAGTCTAAACTTAAGAAAACTGGTTAATTAATCATAATTAATTAAGTCAAGGTGAGAATTCTCTAGAAACTCACATGGATTGATCTAGAAATGATCTGAGCCATGGATTAAGATTTAATCTTCGTCATTGGAGTTTGAGCAGGAAGATATAAGAAGAGATCAATGTGGTGATGGAGATAAGACACTTGAGCAACAATTCCTTTTGCAGATTGAGCTAGCAGCCGTAGAGTTCGAGCCAGAGAGGGACACAGTGTTAGTGAGGGGCAGGGATAGTGATCTGGAGGAAGATTTCTAGATCTAGAGAGGCAACGACAAGAGGTTGAGTTATTCCCAGTGTAGGAATGCACGAGTTTATGAACGCGATTGCATGAACGTGTGAGTGCAGGAACGCGAGTGCAGGAAACATGAGTGTAGGTAGCGCAAGTGCTTAGGTTTATTAAGGAATATATTTGCCATATTTCTTACTGTGGATTGCCAGTTTTCGACATCCAGATTGAACTCAAAATTTCACTGCTGCATAATAATAAAAACCCTCACTACTGCACCATATTTCCAACATTGGGTTTTTCCAAGGACATTTGTCCAAAAATAAATGTGTAAAATTTATGTGTGTGTGTGCTAGATTTTCTCAGTTTCCAGTGCTATTTTTCTTCCACAGTTTATTTGTGAAAATTACAGTGTGCATTATTTGATATTTGTCGTAGCAGACAATAGATAAATTATTAAATAAATTAACAATTAGAAAAATAAGTTCCAATTGTTGTGATAGATGAATTTTTCACATGGTATCACAACAAATGGAAATTATTTTTCTAATTGTTAATTTGTTTAAGAATTTATTTGCTCTCTGCTACGAAAAATATCAAATAATTCACACCATGGTTTTCAAAAATAAACTACGGAAGAAAATAATACTGGACACTGAGCAAATATAGCATACACACACATATATTTTACACAGTTATTTTTGGACAAATGTCCTTAGAAAAACTCAATGCTGGAATATCAATGCAATAGTGAGAATTTTTATTATTATGTAGTAGTGAAACTCTAAGTACAATCTAGATGCCAAAAACTAATAATCCACAGTAAGAAAATCTGGTGAAGATAATCCCTAAGCAACCCCGACACTCACACTGCCTGCACTCACGCGTTCTTTCACTTGTGTTCCTGTACTCGCGCGTTCTTGCACTGGGAAGAAATTAGCCACTTGTTGCTGCCTCTTCATAACTGGAAATATTCCTACAGATCACTGACACTGCGTACCTCCTAGCTCAAACTCCACTGCTGCTAGCTCGATCTGCACAAGGAATTATTGCTCAAGTGTCACATCTACATCACCGCATCAACCCCTTCTTATATCTTCCTGTTGGGACTCCAATGACCAAGATTAAATCTTAATCGATGGCTCAGATCATTTATGGATTGATCTACGTGAGTTTCTAGAGAATTCTCATGTTGACTTAATTAATTCTTATTAATGAACCAATTTTCCTAAGTTTAGACTTAGGAAACAATAAAAAATAGGTTATAATATAATTAATCCACCTCAAGGTGGAATTTCCAGAAACGATTTATGGGTTATGGAGATCTCATGTATTCTAGCCTCTCCACAAAGTTTCGTGACTAGAACACATCCGATGCTACAAAAACTAACACTCCCTCTTAGTGATTACTATGTTCTAGTGTTGCACATCTTGCCACAACACCCTATCTCTTTACCATCTCCTGTCACACTACTGATGTCTGGCCATATTTCCCACCAAATGCTGTGCAACTCTGATGTTGCATCTGTGTTGTTGTTGACACCACCATACTGCTTCCAAATTTTCATCTGCAATGCAACTCCCTCTCATTTGTTTCACTGCAACTGTAACTATTGCAATTGAGAAGCATCCAAAACACTGAATCAACTGTGTTCAGTATGATGCATTTGTCTCCCGAGTTCTGACTGCTACTAGCTTCTTCACTGTCACTGAAGAACCTGCGTTGTTGCTGACTCTGCAATATGCTCCCTAGGACCTAACCGCTACTAGTATGAAACTGTCACTCTAGAATTTGACTGCATCTCTGACACTGATCCATCCTGCTACTGAATACTATGGGTCCCCGTATCCAGTTAATGATCAATGATGAGGATACCTCAATGGACCCTGTCCAACTCTGCAATTCTGGGAATACAACTCCAAATCTCCCCACCTCACTTCTGGAGGTATAACTATAAACATAGAAAAATCTGATCTACTCATATTGCTGCTACTACCACTCTATTGATGCTTCTGCACTACTGTTGCAATTACTGCAATAATGAGTATGATCTCCTCAAATCATGAAGTGTTATCTTCCATCGAGCTGCTCCCTCTGAATCTAGATAGTCTTGATCTCCCTATGGGAAATCTATTTTCTCACTCATGGCAGCACATATTGTCCTCTTGTACTTGAAACAAAACTACGGAGCTCTACGTTGGGAATCTTCTAGCTGGAATTGCACCTGCATATTGCAACTAGGAAATTTACATTGCCTGTGTCACTGCATCTAGCTTTGCAACTATCTCTCGGGTACTGATTTCAACTAGATTTGTAACTGTCTAATGCCAGATCACGTCTGCTGACACTGAACCTGCTACTATGATACTTCAGGCTCTTCTAGCAAAGGTGATGGTCCTGCTGCAACAATCCGAAATTGATCTAACTTATCTCCTTGTTGCAACTGTGTTGGACCCTGCCCATTCAACACGCTGGAGTTTCATACTCATCCTCCTGGATCTGGTGCCCCATTATCTCCTTTCAAGACTGGTCCCTGGATGAGACCCTTCCTTTCTGTACAACTTGCACTAGAAAAATCACACTTCCTCTGACACTTGTTTCCGACAAGTGGAAGTCAGACTATTTCCTAGATATGCATTATGGCTAACTCATACGACCTCCTTTGATAATTTCGTATGATCATCCCTACAAAGCTAAAAAATATGGAAACTCAAAATTGGGGAAAATAAACCTGAAAATCTCCCTCTTTCCCGCTGCTCGGCTGCTACATCTACTACTCCCACTCCCTTATGGAGTGAGAAGATCTACTCACAACTACTGCCAATATGCAATTGGAAAATTTAGATATCTAAAAATCAATATCCCTTGAGATAAATTTACCCTGTGTGTTCTTTTCTCTTCCACCCGAGGTTGATTTTGCTACTGCAAAATGCTTAGTGAAAATCTAAATTTTTGTTACTCCCTCTGACTGCTGGAATCACTATTCTGGGCAAATAGATTTTTCTGCCAACCTGCAATTGAAAATCGAATCCTGGCCCAACAATTTGATCTGCCTGTCTGGATACTGCACAACCTCTAAGAATTTTGGCCTACTGTTCACTTTGAACAACAAAATTTCCTTCTCCGCTTCTGAGCTTCTCGGCTAATCGCTCATGCATTGATACCATGTGAAAATTTCGTCTATCAACAATTGGAAATTATTTTTCTATTTGTTAATTTATTTAACAATTTATCTGTTATTTGCTACGACAAATATCAAATAACTCACATTGTGATTTTCACAAATAAACCGCAGAAGAAAATAGCACTCAAAACTGAGAAAATATAGCACTTACACACACATAAATTTTACACAGTTATTTTTGGACAAATGTCCCTAGAAAAACCCAATGTGGGAAAACTGGTGTAACAGTGAGGATTTTTATTATTATGCAACAGTGAAATTCTGAGGAAAATTTGTATGTCAAAAATTGGCAATCCACAACAAGAAAATCTGGCAAAGATATTCCCTAAGCAAACCCGACACTCGCGCTTCTTGCACTTGTTCTGCCTTGTCATGTCCCTTCCTAAATCATTTTGGAATAAGATTAATTTTTGTATTATGGGGCCAATTTTTGATCTAGTGGATCCCATTCAATTTTATTAGGAGATTAGACTTAGGAAAAGTTATTTGTGTTGTAGTTAAGTTACACACTCCCTAGTTCGATTTGCATGGAGGTCGTTAAGTTTTGCATGATGGTGGTTAAGTGAGGGCCCATGATGGAGGAAAAATTGGAGGTAAAAGTGCTCCATGAAATCTATATAAGGAAGTGTTGATGCCTCTAAAATTGCTGCATCAACATCGGGGAAAACCACCCAGTCCGGACCTTCGTGCAGCTCCTGTTAGCGCTTGAAATTTCACCTCAGGCTGAGAAAGGCAAACTCAAAGGCAACATCAAACCACTTAGCCTCGTAGCTATCCCTACGGGGCAGGAGAGGGCTCTCTCCGGTATATCTCAGCAAAAAGTTTTCTAAAAGGGGCTGAGATGACTTTAAAAGCAACTGATTTTAGGCTAGTAAATTGATAAAAAGGGGTTTTTAATAAAATGATGGGGTTTTTCTGGGCTGCATGGGGCAAAGAAACAACTTGAATAGAGAAATGTAATTAAAAACACAGATTATCTCCTGAGGCAAGGTAGGCAAGAGATTTTAACATCAAGTTGAGATTAAATGGAATGGCAAGACTGCTGAGGAGCTGACAAGGGCATAGAAGATGAATCCTTGTCAAACAGAGGAAAACATTAAATATGAACAAAATTAAAGGCAGAGCATATAGATTATGAATTCTACCTTAACACTTCATTTGTTCAATTGGAAATGATCATGAAATGAAATGAACACATAACAGGCTTTACATGAAACAAAGGAGAACACAAATGTTAAATCTCATACCACAGGAATCTCAGAAGCCAAAGCTGTGTATTTTCATTAAAATCTCTGTCAAAGACTGTACAATGGAAGCTCTCTGTTCTCCACCAGCTCTCAGAACTCTCTTTTTTCCCTCACTCACTCTTTCAAATGATTATTTTTATACATTAAATAAGCTCTGCTGTTTGAAAACAGATCGATCCAAAAATGAGGAGCTGTTTCTAAAATAAAAAATAGAAAAAACTATTTTTCTGTTCTAAAAACAGAATGTTTCCCTTGAAATCTTCTGATGGCCAATTAAGAGACAAAATCTGGAGCGCAGATCCCATAGAATCAGGACTGAAGACATTAGTAAGAGATCGGTTGCTATATTTGGACCCATTACTTCAGTGACAAGCTGTCCATTGCTTGTATCGATGAAATCAATTGGATGCAAAGCGATGCCATTGAAATTATCACTTATGTAACAACCAATAACTGCAAGGCACTCGGACGGATCCTTTGGATCCCATTCGGCACGAAAGCAGGTCAAGTGACCATTAAAATCATGACTATCGACGATCTCATGGCTTGGATAGCGCAAATCACCAAAGATAGAATCCTATACACGTATCCGATTATCCTGGCAGGTAGTCATGATTTAGAGGCATTAGGCATTTGAGTTCTGTGCCAAGTTTTGCTATGGCATTACTGTCACTACATTGTTGGAATATACAATTCCGCCCTTTAGTAAACTGATCAGGACGATGCAGTCGTTCAGGATCCAATCCACAAAGTCTAAGCTTTTTAGGTTCTTCCACACACTGAAATTCAAAATTATGACAGGTGAATAGTACTCTAGTACTTCCTAAGCCCTGATTGATAAATATATCCCAAAACAATGGTGCCACAGCAGCAGTTTGCCAATTGTGTAGATGTAGGACATCAGGCTGCTTTCCAGACTTCAAAAGATAATCTAATGACGCACGGGAAAAATATGTAAACCTTTCAAAGTCATCCCCATATCCATAAAGAAGGTCCCGGTCAAAAAACCACTCGGATGAAAAGTTTCGATGAATGTCACTGCAATGCCATAAATGGTCCCTGTCCAGATTTTATTTTTATGCCACTCGCCTCCAAAGTAGGAATAAAAGTCAGCTTCAACCTCTTGTAGACCCTGCACTTGATTCAAGTTCACAGATTTATACATGGGTAAAATGGTTTCCACTAAATTCCTCCTCCTTTGCAATGCACGATATAAATCCTTTACATGTGATGCCATAGATCCAACCTTTATAGTTGGTTCCATTTCAGTACAAATTTGCACAATGTGTAAACCCTTTGCTTTGGGTCCAAGAGAGGAAGAAGACCTGCAGCAACTTGAAAAGGAGATCCAGAAAAAGGAAAGAGAGCCATCCACGCACAGGCTTTTATGATTTATCTCCTCTGTCCATCAAATCAAATCTAAAGCACAGATTCCTGGAGAACAGCGACCCTTCTTCAGACACACAAATCTTGTGGGTCTGCAAATCGCTGTGAAGACCAATATAATTCGAATCCACTGGCAGAGTCGTAACCTGTCTCTCACATTGTCATTGCCATTGCCAGCTTTAACCCACCATGGAAAATAAAAATATATATACATTAACAATAAATCCAGCTCTAAAAACACTAAAAAGCCTGAAATGTTCTGAGCAGGGCTGGGGGCATCTTTGTTTATAATTCTTAACTGAAAAGGCCGCTGCAAAAGAAATGTTGCATTTCGCAATCTCGACATCTACCAATTGTTTATCCCTTTCAGAAATCTCTTGGAAATAGGGAATGAGAGTTCTTACACCACTGTCTCCTATAGGATTATCACTCAAGTCCAGATTTTGCAACTGAGGCATACACTACAGGAACATTTTTAATCACTTTCGCATAGATGAGCAGAAAAAACTGAGGACAAATCAGATACGTTGTCTACTGCCTGATCTTGCTGTGATTGTAAGGGAGGGGCACAAACATGATCTACGTTCAACACCTTATTAACTTGCTTTGCATCTGAACCTGATAATGCAAATCCTGAAACTTTACAACTTGTTGCCACTGCAAATTCTGGTAGATTTGACTCTAGAGGTTCTTCCAATGTAATACCACTGCTGACCAAACCTTGATCTCCATTTCTTCTTGCAACGTCTCTTACTTCTGCTTCAACATCAGCTACTTCATAATTTTTTGATGAAGAGAATGGTGGAAAGTTACCATGGTGTTGACTTTCAGTAGACATGTTGGAACTTGGAGACACAGTATCCTGCAAGCCAACCTTGGAGTACGCACCCTGCCTTTTCTGACATAAAGCCATAAATTTGGTGCATGCAGCTCTTGAACGAGTTGCTCCAAATTGCTATCTATCGCACGTAAAAGTTCCCTCTGTGAAGCATCTGTTTCTTCAATTCCGCTCCTTGACTTCAAGGATGCTCCTGGCCTGCTGCCTTATTTTAATAACTAATAAACATGCTTACAAGGGAATATTGATTGCTCAACCCTTTAGAGATTGATATATCACTCTGATCCAAGAAGCTCTAGTCTAATGATGATATCTGTCACCAGACTATCAAAAAATATACACATGAAACTGCAGTTGCAAAGTATGAATAGAGTTGACAAAACATCCACATTACCTTCAATGGAAGAGCAGAGTAGGTGACTGCCAACTACTTTGACAGGGTTTTCCTTTAGCAGTTGACGAGAGATAAATTTTGATGAATTTGATTTTGATGGAAGACTGACAAGCTGATTGTTGATGATGTTTTGTTTTCTTCTGTTTTTGTTTTTTGCAGAGATAGGAGCTGGGGAAGCTACTGCCTTTTGAAGAGCTGGAGAATTTGATACATATTCTAAAAACACATTTAATGATTTCTTCTTCAAAACAGGGTTTTGAAGAAGAACCAATCTCACATTTGACATATAAGACGGAGTCTAACAGCTCCGACTGGATGTAATGGGACTAGTTTCCCAGTGATATATGAATTGACAGGTGATTGATTTGTAATGTATAACGAAAGTGATAATTGCTCTATTCCAAAGTGCAAAAATATACAAAGATAACTAATCTATTCGGGGAATTCTTCTAACAATACGATTCTTAATTGTTTCTATGAACAAATAAACATAAAGATGATTCATTCATAACATAGAAATATGCATTCATATGATGATTACTTTGTTTAATTAATTAAACAAAGTAATAATTAAAACATTATCGCATTGATCATAGTATATCACTAACATATATATTTAAAAGATGACAATTCTGAAACATTCAAATTTAGAAACATATATATATATATATATATATATATATATATATATCTATATATATATATATATATATATATATATATATATATATATAATAGCAAAGTTGATAAATGCTAATTCACATAGAGAAATAAAGTGAAAACATAGATAATAGTAACGTATGCATTTGGATCTCCTCTAATGTAAATCACATTCAAATTCTGCCTTCTAATTTGGGAATACTTTCACAAGATGCAAAAGTGCAAATCTCATAAAAGCCTTCTTTGTCAAAATTCAGAATTCTGGTCCAGTCTTTTATAAAAAATATATATCGGAAGTACAGTAGTGCAACCTTCGATTTAAGTCTTAATACAAAATTGTGGACCCTTTCTAAAAACATGAAAGGGTCTTTAAATACTATAAATAACAACAAACTATGAAAGAAAGTCGCTATGCGCTGGTATAACAAAAACACATAAATCTGGGATTTATCCTGAAAATAGCAGTGGTGCGGTGATCGAATGGATTCACTGAATCAACTTATCTTCTTGTGATCGCAGTTGACAAATGGCGAGCATTGGCTGACCTCTGGTGGCTGACTCATCCGGGAGTGTAATTGAGCTGTATATGTGGCATCGGCAAGTTCGGGGATCATGCAGTTGATCGCATCCGTGAGACACCTCATCGCCATTTGCTGACTGTGTGGTTTAACAAGGAAAAACCAAAACATTTCCCATGTTAGGCTTTGAATGCCTCTGATCAATTTTTCTCTTTGCATCAGCTCTTGTTTCCAATGTTGTTCCAACAATTTTACCTTTGGGAGTTTGCCTAGAGAGCAATCTGTAATTAGATTAGATAAATGCAGACTGTTATTGATTAATTCAATCAGATTATTTGTTGCTGCTCTACATCTGGATGTAGCTCTCTCAGCTTTCATTAATTGAGACTCCCATTTGGAAAACAAGATTTCCTTATGTGACTCCTGTATCCTTGGCAGATTGGTAGCTTTTCCCTCTTTCGAATCTTGCCATGATATGCAAAAGTGCAAATCTCATAAAAGCCTTCTTTGTCAAAATTCAGAATTCTGGTCCAGTCTTTTATAAAAAATATATATCGGAAATACAGTAGTGCAACCTTCGATTTAAGTCTTAATACAAAATTGTGGACCCTTTCTAAAAACATGAAAGGGTCTTTAAATACTATAAATAACAACAAACTATGAAAGAAAGTCACTATGCGCTGGTATAACAAAAACACATAAATATGGGATTTATCTTGAAAATAGCAGTGGTGCGGTGCTCGGGTGGATTCACTGAATCAACTTATCTTCTTGTGATCGCAGTTGACAAATGGCGAGAAATGGCTGGAACTTTGGTGGGTGACTCATCCGGGAGTGTAATTGAGCTGTATATGTGGCATCGGAAAGTTCGGGGATCATGCAGTTGATCGCATTCGTGAGACACCTCATCGCCATTTGCTGAATGTGTGGTTTAACAAGGAAAAACCAAAACATTTCCCATGTTAGGCTTTGAATACCTCCGATCAATTTTTCTCTTTGCATTAGCTCTTGTTTCCAATGTTGTTCCAACAATTTTACCTTTGGGAGTTTGCCTAGAGAGCAATATGTAATTAGATTAGATAAATGCAGACTGTTATTGATTAATTCAATCAGATTATTTGTTGCTGCTCTACATCTGGATGTAGCTCTCTTAGCTTTCATTAATTGAGACTCCCATTTGGAAAACAAGATTTCTTTATGTGACTCCTGTATCCTTGGCAGATTGGCAGCTTTTCCCTCTTTCGAATCTTGCCATGATAGAAAATTAGTTAATCTTTCATCTGCCTTCTCTAACTCAAGCCTTGCATCCACTGATTTTTCAATCATAGATGCTGAGATATCACATAAAGGGACGGCCAATGATATATTATGACATAGAATATCCAATTGCCGGGACAAAGCCTTGGTCATTTCCAGGGCTTCAGTTCTGAATTCATTTACCTGGGGATATCCTTTGAATCGCTCTATCTGATCTTTCATTTGTGCGATTTGCTCTTCTTTTGATTTCTTCTCCTGCTCGCTCAATAGCTGTAGTTTGCTCAATGCTTGAGACAACTCTTGCTGTTTATGGATGGCCTGTTCATCAATCCTCTGCTTTTCATGTTTTAACTACTCATTTAATTGTTCATTAAGCTGCCTCTGTTCCTTCAACTACTGTTCAAGCTGCTTTATTTTTTGTTGTCGTTCCGCTGATTGTGCCTCTAGCTGAATGATTGCTTGGTATTTTTCCTTCAATAAATGACTAACCTCTGAAGCCTTATCTATTGTCGCTGTTGTATATGCTCCGACATACTGAGACAATTTTGTTAAATCTTTGGAGGGATTTACCTCTTCTCTCCATACCACGTTCATCATTTCAATTTGAGGAGTCAAAAGAGGACTGTGATCAATTTTCCTCTTCTTCCTCTATCTTTTGACTACAACCCTATGCTTAGGATTGTAGAAGACATCCAGTGGTGGTATTTCTTCAATTTGAAGTACAATCTCCTCAGTGGGATTTTCAGGGATAATCTCTATGTCTTTCTGGAACTTGGGTGGGCTGCTTGTTCCAACAATCGGAACTGTGTTGACTGCTGATTTCTGCGCTGTAGATACTTCTGGTGTAGTGAAACCTTGGGATTTCTCGGGATTACTGATGATTGAATCAAACTGTTCCCATTCCTTGATTAACTTGGGATCAATATTAATATCTGTATCAAGGGGTTCACTAGCTGTTACCTGCTTCTGCTCCCTTTCTGGTGTCTTCTCCTTCTCGGGAATCTTTTCAATTTCGGGAGTCTTCTCAGTAATTTTCTCCTCACTGTGGGCTTGAGGTTGTTCCATAGAGGTTGTACTCAATAAGTCTAGAGGAAGTGTTTCCAATCTCTGCTCCCTGAGCCTATAGAATTCCTCTAGTCCTTCTGCTCCCAATTTGATCTTGGCCATATATTTGACCTGAGAAAATACCTCTGAAGAAACAAACAAGTCATCGAAGCTATCTTCCTCATGATCAAATTTGGCGATTTTAGCCTGAGAGGTAACATTGTAGGCAACCTTTTTAGGATCGTACTACCTTTTTGGGATAGTTGCAAGTTTTAACAGCTTTATTTTCTTGGCCTCCTTCTCTGCGTGTTTAAAATCATGCAAAGTAAAAGCACCACATCGAAGAGGAAATGTCGGCCACATGTGCTTTTTAGAATCCCTAAGGGTCTTTGACATCCCTGCAACTGTTATTTGATGTGCTATTTCCCTGGCCAATAGTTTATCAGGGATGTACAGAGGAAGAACATGAGGGTTGGCAAGGTTGCCGAAAAGTCTTATATAGGTGAATCTTTCTTCTCCAAACCAACTGCCAATTGCAGTTAGGTCGACTGATGCTTCCTCGGATAACCTAGGAGCAAGCTTATTGAATATGGCATAATACACGGGAAGAATAAAACCATGAAAAATTCTATACAGATGGTTCTTATAATGGGCTTTCCATAGCTCCTTATGATAGATGTGAATGGGATTGGGATCCTGCGGAGTCCATTTCCATCCAAGAATTGGGTATTCGGAATTAAAACAGATAGTGTCCATGATATAGGCACTCATGTAAAAGGGAGGTATCACCTGGGTAGATACAAACCTATTTTTTCTATATTCAAGTATCTCGGTGGCCATTTTATCAGACAGAATATTTGCCCAGTCCATGATATAGCCATGAATTGTAGCCTCCATTAATGGGACCATATCTATAGAAAATTTAGCAGAATCATGGACTTCGAAGAGTCTGCACATCATTGCACCAACATAACAATAGGGAGAAGCCAATGAATCTACAAAGTACATACCCAATGTCTCATGTTTGTGCTTAGTCGGAAAATGCCTCCATTGCCTGATAGGGTCAGATTCAATGTCGTTCTCCTTGGAAAAAGCCTCCAAAAACACTTTGTTATACCGCTTCTCTGGCTGAGGTAAATGGTACATTTGTCTAAGATCCTCTGCTCTAAACGACCCAAACACTTTTCCATCAGCTGTAGAGAATGTCCTGTCTGTGGTCGCAATGCTTTCAACAATCCACTTGACCACATCATTATATGGCAAAACCTTGGCACGCGCTGCTATTCTATGTAGATATGAGCAGGCCAATTCCTTCAGAGTATTCTCTGATTTTCTTGTGGAATCTGCTGTAGCTTCTTCTTCAAGTTCTTCAGGTTCTTCCGCTTCCAGCAAATTGTAGATACTCTCCCAGGATGCTTTTCCTAAGCCAAGGCAGGTAGTATCTGATATCAACCCTTTCTTATTTGGTTCTGGTTCTTTGACTACGACAGGGGCCTTGGTTTTCTTCACCTTCTTTCCCATTTTCTCTGGATTCATCAGCTCAGAGTAGCTCTGCACAGACAATGGAAAACGTAACAGAGAAATATACCCGCTCAAAGCTAATATGAAATGAAAACAGTTAAGGTAATTCACGCATGATAAACCAAATGTAATTAAGTATTACCATGGGTGAAATGCTCGAAGGATTCACCCTTAACTATAACATTAAAGACCATCATAACTGTCAATCATAGTTAATAAATGTAATAATTACCCATCGCATCGCACATATTCTTAATGGTCCTTTTAAAACATAACTTTTGATCCAATAGATTAGCGATCAACGATAAATCGCAAATTACGATCGGGAGGTTCATCGGTCAGGCTTAACTTTTTGGGTTGATAACCCCGATTGCGATAAAGGTAAGGAATATAATAAGGTAGAGGAATAATTGGCAGATCGTTTGATTTATTGCTTTTATCGTAATTATTCCTTTTAAGATTTACGCCCGCTAATAATACCTTTTGATGGTCTTTTCTTTGAAATGTGCACCTTACTTTATGATATCACAATCGGGGAATTTAAAAGGGCTTTTTCTATGTGTCATGTGGTATGTGTGATCGTCGATTGCAATTTATCGGATCAGAGGTTTTAGCATAGACCTTTTGGGATACATCCTTGTTTATCTTTGCGATATGCGATCTCCGATTGCATTATCGCATCAGAGATTTGCTTATGAGGGCTTTTCAAAGAAGGATATATCATATTATATCACATTTTAACAAAAGGTTTCGGATATTAGTTCTATCGGGTCAGACCTTTCGAAAAGGATTTCCATGTGTTTATATAATTAAATCCAGGCATGTGATTATTATTGAATCATTGAATTCAACTAAGTCTTAAAAAGGGACCCATTTCTATTTAAAGCTTTTATAAAAATTTTAGAAATGGGGTGGTTGTTGTACAACACAACAGGAAGGCAACTCTCCTCATCTCATTCATGCATCTTTTTGGTAGTATCGATTTCTCTTTGGTCGCTTGAGTTGCTTAGCCAAGTCACTTGCTGTTCAGCATGAGTTCTTCAAATGAAGAGCTCACCCTTTCTTCGGGGGACTTTGAGTGCCACCCTAGGAAGGTTTTCTTTCATTTATTCAAGACGAGAATCTTAATGTGATTCCCAGCGATTGCATCCATCTTCAGGTGGTGCATATTACTGAAAGACACAATGAAGAGGAGGTCGTTTTTGCTTGTGGCTTCTTGGAGAGGAGTTTGGGTGAAGGATTTTTCGGAGAGGAGGCATAAGAGGATTGTTGGCATTTGGCAGAAGTTTCAGAGTTGGAGGAGTGTGCTACTTTGCAGGGTGATTTTCACACATCCTTGGCCAGCGCATAGGCAACACTAGGTGTTCACGTGGAGGGTAGAGTATCAGTCTTTGAGGCTGAACTTTATCGTGGAGGTTACGGGAAATATTTGGAGAAGTGATTGCTACATTTTCATGAGTTTGGAGGAGGATTTCTTTGGAGTTTATTGTAGGCCGTTTTCTAGAGTAACTTGGAAGGCGTGGGGGCATATTGGAGGTCGGTTTTGAAAGTTCAAAATACGGCCAAACCATTTCTGGATTTTTTCTTGGTTTTCAACAAGAATCCTAGATATAAATTTTCATAATTTTCTGAGCATCGGAGGAGGGGATTTCAACCATATCTTTGCAACAGAAAGTGTAGAATCACTGGGGATTGCATAGGGCATAGTGGACGCTGAATTTGGGAGGTTGGATTCAACCCAAACCCTTTCTGGGTTTTTTTGAGTTTTGAAAAGGATCCCAGATATAAAGTTTTATCATATTTTGAGCACTAGAGACGAGGTTTCTTGCAGTTCCTTTCCAGCGAGCAATGTAGTTTCTAGGGACAATGCATAGCATTAGAGGAACATACATTTCCAGCTTCGGGATTATTGTTTTATCACCTAGGTCCTATTAAGCTTTCCTTTGAGTCAAGCCCAGGTGCATTTCTCCATATTATTATACTTGCTCCATTTCATTAATAAAATGGCTCAGTTGGTTCTTACTTCTGGAGTTTTAATAAGCATTTGCTGATTGTTTTTATTTCTTGTGTCATAATCGATTTTATTTTGCATATCACTGTTTATTTAAGTTTGGAACATTACAATGGTATTAGAGCATGATCTTGGCCCTACTGTGGGAAACTAGCTAGAATATCATGGAAGCTTTGGGTATGAGTGCACAGTGACGGTGAAACCGAAGACAAACCCATGGCTCAAGGGAAATCCAATATGCAAAAATTTTGGGGTAGAATTCATTGGGATGACAAGAGGTTGGTCGATTGAGGAGGGTGACAGGTCAAACCCATCCTCACCCTTACAATAGAGATGCTAGAGGTGAGCAGGCCATGGAGATGCAGTCATCTACATCATGTGGGGAAAGTCGACAAAATCAGGGTACCAGATCTCCTGAAAAGGAGCAGGTAGGACAGGGACAATTAGAGGGTGAGACCACGGGGCGCTTTTGCTGGTGGAGACCTGGATTTAGATATTAGGAACCTGAGGAGGAGGTTGAGAATGATTCCAAGAGCCCATAGGATGGTGAGGAGCACATCGATATACCCGGTGTGGCGCAAGAGTTACCTTTATTAGATACCTCTTTGATAGCCCCAGTTGACACCTTGGCAGAGAGGATAGAGCCTACACACATAGAGCCATCTGTTGAGGAGGTGCCACCCATGGATGAGATGCTGATAGTTGCTGAGGTATCCAGAGTTGTGACCGAGTCTGTAGGTGATAGATACCCACAACAGTTTCATCAGTTCTAGGTTGACCTTCTAGCATTGAGAGAGGAGGCCACGATAGTACGAGAGGCCATTCTAGAAAAAAAAGAGGAGCTAGAGGGCATGAGAGTGGTTTGTCCCAAGTCAGTAACCAAACTAACTCACATTAGGGAATGGTTGGATTCCCTAATGGTACAACTAGAGTGCACATTAGAGCATCAGAGCAACCCTCTTCAGACATACATAGATGGGGCTTGTAGCGTCAGTAGTTTACCTTTGCACCTTAGAGAGGGAGAGGCAGAGCCACCTCGACATATTTTATGTGTTGACCAGGCTGATGAGATGAGGCGACATGAGCAACATAGGGTGCAACATTCACAGGATGGAGGGCTTGTCCTATGTATGGGAGTTTGTACATTCAATCCCTCTCTTGGGGTTGGATGACGAGAGATTCTGAGTTGGTACCCGGTGGAGTGGGCTATGGAGATGGTAGTGGACCGATGTGAAGCTCAACAAGAGCTTTCATGCATTAGGGATACTATAAGCCCATACTGGAATTGGGATCCAAGTGGGACTACCTATCATTCCTCGGATATGTCAGTTGACTATGATCGTGGTGGTATAGTTGTCATGACAGTTGAGCACACACATTCACTAGGGGAGTCTCAGTTAGCACCAGTGGCCAACCAGTTTATGGAAAAACTCCCTAGGTCATTTTGGTATGATGGTTGTGCATGGGATCACATGATGACCAACATACTTTGGCAGGAGTTTGTCGGAGGAGGTGGCATTGGCAGGTCACTAGACAGTGCCTTGTATGGAGTTGTGGATTCTTCACATTTGTGCAGGGAACAAAGGGCATGGAGGGGCAAAGTAGTGGTGACATCACTACTGGTACCTAGGGAGATTCACTTCTTGGGTCCCTTAGGGAGGATTTGGAGGGGAGATCCCCTCATTGGAGAGCATGGTGATGCGATGGTGGAGGTGAAGATACAGGTCGGGTGCAGGTCAACGCATATGGACACAGCTTTAGACCATCACATCCAGGGATGGGTAGGAGCATCTAGGGTGGAGCAATGGTCTGCGGATGGGCATGGAGACACATGGGGGTGTGTCGTAGTATGTTGGACTATGTTTTGGAGTGGCAGTGCCTCACATCATGTTGATTACATGCGGGGAGTGACATGTGTAGTGACACAAGACGGTACAAGATGGTATAGCCATAGCTAGGAGTACCTAGTGGTGTACCGGGACAGGTTCTAGCATACAATGGCATGTTAAGGAGTGCAACGATACTGGGGGGTATGCAATGGCAGATGATGTGGTGCAACATGCACTTGGAGCGTTGCCTCCCAGGAGACTTATGGACAGGGGTACTACATGTACCATTGGATGCAACCCACCTAGGATTGATGAGGACACTCTTGAGCATCTGGGGACACCATATTTTAAAGTGGAGATAGGGCTTCAAGGGGGTTATCAGCAGATCTAAGATAGAGAGGGGTTGTCTGTAGGATTACTCTTGAGCATTCCAACGGACTCTTGATCGTACCGATCCTCCTTCGGTGTTGTTTACAGTTGCAAAGTGTTTGTTTTTTGCCCCTTGACACTCTCCATTTAGGCAACACGGCTTGGGAGGCTCCTCCTAGGCAGTTGGATGAGACACCTTGTTTCATGAGTCAAGATGAGACTCTCTAGTTGAGGCACTTGGTAGGTGCATGAGTTGATGAATACAGGCTTAGGGATGTCATGGTTAATTGTCGAGGTAGCATATGTTCCACCCCTAGGCTTACACTTGGGAAGGCGATTGATAGAGAGTTACATGGTGCTTTTTCAGTTGGACAACTTGAAGCATTAGGTGAGCATGAGGTGCAGAGGACGGTATTTCTTTTTGGCATGATGATTCCTAGGCTTTCGGTAGTACCCGGGCACCTCATCAGGAGCTGGGATAACAAATCTCATTGTGTGATTTGGCAGGCACAAAACAACTAGATATTCACGACACAAGTCCTTGATGCTCGGTGCCTACTTATTGGATAACTACATGGGGTAGAGACGAGGCACAAAGGGGTCCCAACAACTAGCAGCATATCACAATGGTAGGTAGAGAGGATTTGGGGTTCTGGACCTCTAGTATTGTTATGGGATCCAGGGATCCATTGGATTGGTGAGATACACCGCTCCTCAGTGAGCATGGTTGGGATGATATGCAGATTGATTCGTTCACAGGCGGACACATGGGGGATCACTGAAGCGCTCACCATAGGATGAGGAAGGTTGTTGCTTAGGATTTGGGATAGCCATGGAGTGATAGGTGTCAACACTATTGAGTCGCTTTGGCAAGATTGACCTAGCCTCCATCATCACATAGATTATGATCGAGAGTTATGGGAGAGGAGGCTCTAGTATGAGCATGCTAGGAAGTCAGTCATTACCAGAGTATCACAATGTCAGCAGGATAGGTTCCTTCTGCGACGGGCAGGGGATTCTAGCATAACAGGGTTGAACAGTTCAACTACCCGTAGAGGTGAGCGAGTTTCTACAGGGGAGGGTCATCCAGATCTTCCATTTGGTTTCCACGATTTACTGATGGCTGGGAGACTTCATCAGCATGGAAAGATGGCCAACAAGGAGGAGCTCATGCAAGAGAGGCTTCATTTGCATGGGCATTGAGTTATATCTTGAGGGGCCCAGAATCAAAGTGTCTGGGGTGGACTATTTGGTAGGGAAACTTCATGAGGATTTGGATGGAGTTTCACATCGTTAGCAATCTAGGTGGATATTGGTGGCCATCTGCCTATTCCACTTGGACCCCCAACATTGTCTCTTTCAGTTTTTTAGTTTCCTTAATTGTAGCACATTTTACTATTTTTGGCAGTTTTTCAGGTCCTGAACTTCTAGAGCCGTTTTGAGGCCCTAAACAACATTTTTAGGGAAAACAGAGAGACTGAAAATCTCCCAAATTGGCTTGGCCATTTGTTTTTGGCCTTCTCCTCGAGATCTTTGAAAGAGTTATTATGATAGCCAAATAGAGATTCTATGCCAAAGTTACAACCCCGAGAAGTTGATGTACCGTTTTACCCAAACAAGGTCCACAGTTTTGGCGCTTCATCTCCTAGGGTTAGTTTTTTGGATGTTTAGGGTTTTCCATTGTTTCTCAATAATAAATAGGCCTTTGAGCCCCATTGTAACACAATTCAGAGGCATGTAGCTGTCACATCTCTCCTCAGAGATAAGCTACCATCGCCTGAGCTATCTTATTTTCATTCTATTTGTAAGCATTGTTCAATATTTTTCCATTAATGAAATGAAGTGTTTTTTTACCGCATCTCTGTGTTTATGATTATATTGTAAGTTGTTGCGTTCCTGTTTAAGTTCATATCAGTGGTATCATAGCGGTTTGGTCTTTCTCTGTTTTTCTTTGCATGTCCCCAACGAGGTCAGGGTATAAGGAATTAGGGCTCCATCTGGTTGAACCATTGCAGGATCAACCTTGCAAAACCCAATGAACTCCGATGACGAAAAAAAAAGAAAAATGAGGGGGTAGGAGATCCTTTCAAAATGTTGCTCGAAGAAGATATCGAGCTACAAAGGGACGTGATGATAGATAACTTTGCCTAGATCCTTCGACGGCTACCCACAAGGGATGCATCTTCATCCAACAGCCACTCTAGAGGCGCCACTCCTTTTGAGGTACAAGTTAACTTCGATATTCCCATATTCGAAGGCCTGATAGATGCAGATGTTGTAGATAAATGGTTAAATCTATTGGAAATATATTTTTCAGTTCATGACTTTTCAAATCGGGAAAAGATTACATTTGCACTTCTCAAAGCCGCCCCACACGTCAAGGATTGGTGGGAAACTTACTGTGAATAGAAGGACGAGAGTGAACCCTCACTTTTTTCAGCTGCACCCACTTGGGATTCTTTCCGGGACGCCATCAAGGAACAATATTACCCTATCAGGAGTTATGAAGACAAATACATAAAGTGGACCATGCTATAATAGGGAAGGGACCAAGATGTGCCGGACTTCACAAATACTTTCCACACCCTTCGCACGAAGTTGGGTATCAAGGATACTGAGCGGCATTTGGTGCTCAAGTATCGCGACTATCTACACAAGTACATCTAGGATGAAATGGAGTTCCTGGACATTTCCTCACTCGACATAGCGTATCGGTACGTTGTAAAGATTGAGTAGAAGTTTAAACAAAAGAAGTGGGACTTTGCGTAGAAATTTTGAATAATATGACACTTATTCACAGAGATTATCCGATTATACACTATTGCGGAATACATGCATAATACATAACCTCCTCTACGTTGATCACCAATTTAGCAGCATTAAAAAAAATGAAACATCAATCGCATGCGCACATTAACACAGTATGTAACCCAGGGAAAGCATACAGTTGAAAACCCGACACTATCTATATATTATAATGATTGAGAACATGTAACAATACATAGTACAATACTCCTCACAAGTACTCAGTACTATCTCCACCTGTTAACACAAAAACTAGCTTAGATCCGAACAAGTCACAGGTTCAAATCTCCTCCGCTGCTTTGCCTGCCTCCACTGCACAATCCAAAGTGAAAATCACGTGAGCACAAGCTACAATTGCTTTGGTATTGGCCCACACCGCGCAATCCTCATTGGCATTACTCAATCCCATTGATTGTGCAAGATCTCATGCACAACTATAGTCACAACTGATAGCAATCTCAACCTCTAACACCTGTCTCCACTGAACTGTACATGCACTGAGTTAACTGATGTATTCTTCAGTTGCATTATGAGTTAATAATTAGTGAATTAATTAATATTTAATTCACACAACTCATCACTAGTGTATTCTTTAGTTAGACTAAAATACAACTAGTTCAACCAAGTCAAAGTGAACACAACTCCATCAATTCCACAATCAACTCCACCGAAACTCAACCACATGAGTTCTAACTGAAGTCCTGCATGCAATAGCTCAACTGACCCATAAGAAAAGCGTATTTCCTTCTGACAGCTGCATGTGCCACATCCGTAGCTCAAACTAAAGTGCTCCAAGAGGATAATATAATGTTTATAGTCCAAATATTATTATGAGACAATAATATTCGATTGTTCTATTTTTAGCCTGGCAGTCTAAAAATAGAAACCGCCCTTATGTCTAAAAATAGAAGTCCATCTATTTTTACCAACATGACCAATCATCCACAAATAGCATCCTGCAACTCATAGACCATGATCCATATGTCTAAAAATAGACATAGTCTAAAAATAGACTTTGCGCCAAAAATAGCCTGCGGGCCCACTTAGTGAAGGCGACTCCTTTCCACTAAGCTCCATCATCTTGTTGCATTTTCAACACTCCCTCTCAACAAGATATGGATTATCTGCAACCCCTATCCTGCCTCTGGAATTTTCTGCATGCAACACATTTGCCCGGTCCACTTGCTCCAACAACACTTGGAACAAAAACACTCCCAACTGACCACTCTATTGGGCTAGGAACATACTCTGATGCTGAAGCTCTACCTGCTGCTGACAAGTGCTCCCTCTCTGACATCTGCGCTACTGCAACATCTCCATGCATCTCGCACCATTGCACACCTCTCTGTGCCACCTAGCACTGTGCAAAACACTTGTGCCTCTCGCATTGCTGTAGCCTGCTAGCTATGCGCTGTCCTGGGATTCCCTACACTGTCGCTCTCTCTGCCGCTCCATCCGCATCTGTCTCTACCCAATCAATTAGTTCCTGCTACTCCTGGGTACCTCAAGGATCCTGCCCCTCCTCCTTGGGACGATCAATCCACATCACCCCACCTCCTACCTGGAGGTATGGCTGCATGTGATCCCTCTGCCCACCTGGCTAGAAGTTTCCCCCTACTGGAGGTCTTTGCATGAGTAGATGTCTCTACTCAATCTCCTCTCAGATTCCCTTTTTGTGGCTGCTCCACAACCTCCTGAAGCTGCTGCACCAATCGTGGCTCCTCCACAATCGTCTGAGACTTCTTATGGCTCTGCATGTTGAGAGGTAATATACGCTCCCTCTCAACCACCAAGTCTCCATCAGTTGCCTCGCTACTCAAGGCTTTGCATGCATCTTGAACCTCAAGAGCATATAGGTTCTTGACCCGTGAACCAATCTGCTTCACCTGTCTAGTGATGATGTGTCTAAGGAAAACCTTTCCCTTACTGAAGACTACATCATAGCCTCTGTCTTCCAGCATCGCGATCGACACCAAGTTTCTCTTCAGTCCTGGTACATACTTGACATCGGTCAAGGTAAGGCAAGCTCCATGCTCCCTCTGAAAAATAACCGTGCCTACACCTGAGACACTATACTTCTCATCATTACCCATCGCTATGAGTATCTGGAGATCTTTCTCCTCCAAAGTACTGAACAAACTTTTGTCACCGGTCATGTGGAAAGAAGCTCCACTGTCAAGAAACCAACCACTTCCCACCATGGATGAAACCATGCATGCAAAGAGTGTGAAATCCAACTCAAACTATGAAGCCCTGGATCCCTTCTTGGATTTCTTCTTTGGGCAATTAGTAGCATAATGGCCCAACTCATGACAATGAAAGCATCTCACCTTCGACTTGTCAACCTTCTTCCCATCATTGGAAGAACTGGATTCAGAAAGAGAACCCTTCTCCTTCCCCTTCTTCACCTTACTCGCTAAGGCACAGTTCTCCTCATCATGCATGGATGAAGAACTGTCTCTGGTGCTCCGTCTGATCTCCTCTTGCACAAGATTCGACCAAAGTCTCTCCCATCCTGGCAATTTCTCCCGACCATTGACAGAGTCCTGATAGGAATGCCAACTCTTCGGAAGACCAAGGAGAGCCAAGCTCACCAAGTCCTCATCATCGACAGTCACCCCCACACTTCCCAGCTCATCCCGGCACTGGGTGAACTTCGTGAGATACCTGGGCATACTGTCTCCATTCTCACGCTTAATGTTTCCGAGTTTATCCTTGAGCGCCAACTTCCTCTGGTCGCTCTTTCTTTGGAATAAGTCTGTCAACGCTTTCCACATCAAGTATGGAGAAGCCTTTCCATGCAGGCTGGATACAATGTGATCCTTCACGCCCTCCAACAGAATCCTTGGACACTTTGCTGTCTTCTTTTGCCAAACCACAGCTTCAGCAGCATCAGTAGGCTTTGGGACCTCAGCATCTATGAAATCCTTCAGCCCATTGTCATTTAACACCGCCTCCATCCTGTCCTTCCATGAAATGTAGTTCGAGTTGCCTTCAAGAGCATACTCCAATCGCAATCCTTTGAAAGACATTTCAACTTTGACACCAAGAAAAAACACTGCTGCAAATTCGAATTACACCAGCTCCAAACTCAACCGCCTCTGATCTAAAATTAGTGATAACAAAGTATTTCTCGTACAGAGATTGAATGTATGGGCTTTTACCGGATATCTCACCTTCCAAAATAAGGATGAATCCAGAGGCTACCTGGCCCGATTACAGACTCTGCCTGAAGAAATAAAATGTAAACACTTTCTGAATAATAGATCTGATGATCAACAACTCTGATACCATGTAGAAATTTTGAATAATATGACACTTATTCACAGAGATTATCCTGATTATACACTATTGTGGAATACATGCATAATACATAACCTCCTCTACGTTGATCATCAATTTAGCAGCATTAAAAACAATGAAACATCAATCGCATGTGCACATTAACACAGTATGTAACCCAGGGAAAGCATACAGCTAAAAACCCCACACTATCTGTATATTATAACGATTAAGAACATGTAACAATACATAGTACAATACTCCTCACAAGTACTCAGTACTATCTCCACCTGTTACACACAAAACTAGCTTAGATCCGAACAAGTCACAGGTTCAAATCTCCTCCGCTGCTTTGCCTGCCTCCACTGCACAATCCAAAGTGAAAATCATGTGAGCACAAGCTACAATTTCCTTGGTATTGGCCCATACTACGCAATCCTCATTGGCATTACTCAATCCCATTGATTGTGCAAGATCTCATGCACAACTATAGTCACAATTGATAGCAATCTCAACCTCTAACACCTGTCTCCACTGAACTGTACATGCACTGAGTTAACTGATGTATTCTTCAGTTGCATTATGAGTTAATAATTAGTGAATTAATTAATATTTAATTCACACAACTCATCACTAGTGTATTATTTAGTTAGACTAAAACACAACTAGTTCAACCAAGTCAAAGTGAACACAACTCCATCAACTCCATAATCAACTCCCTCGAAACTCAACCACATGAGTTCTAACTGAAGTCCTGCATGCAATAGCTCAACTGACCCATAAGAAAAGCATATTTCCTTTTGACAGCTGCATGTGCCACATCCGTAGCTCAAACTGAAGTGCTCCAAAAGGATAAGATAATGTTTATAGTCCAAATATTATTATGAGACAATAATATTCGACTGTTCTATTTTTAGCCTGGCAGTCTAAAAATAGAAACCGCCCATATGTCTAAAAATAGAAGTCCATCTATTTTTACCAACATGACCAATCATCCATAAATAGCATCCTGCAACTCATAGACCATGATCCATATGTCTAAAAATAGACATAGTCTAAAAATGGACTTTGTGCCAAAAATAGCCCGCGGGCCCACTTAGTGAAGGCGAATCCTTTCCACTAAGCTCCATCATCTTGTTTCATTTTCAACACTTTGAAGCTGTGAATCCAAAGCAAGGAAAAGGTGCCCTTAAAATAGAAAAATGGACCAAGCCAAGGCGGGGCTACCCAGGATAACCCGCCAAAGCCGCAAGCAAAGAACAACACCACGAAGACGAAGAAGGACACGGGAAAATGATGTGAGTTCCATAAAAGTTCCACTCACAATATAAGTGAGCGTTGGGCTAAGCAGTCACTCGTGGCTAAGCTGCAGGCTTCCAAATCAGACGCAGGTTCTGAATCTGAATCAAAACCAGATAAGGGGACTAAAAAAGGGAAGTAAAACATTAATGCGGAGCCCAGTGCCACCGTGGCCACCACAAAGATCTAGAAAATTGAGCCTGAAGATCCAGAGGAGGGGGAATGCATCTTCCACTCACAGATGTGGGTGAAGGGTTCTCCACTGCAGTTCATTGTCGACAGCGGGAGCCAAAAGAACCTCATTTCAGCAGATGTCATGAAGCAGATGAGCCTAAAGAATACAACGCATCCACAACCATACACCATTGGGTGGCTTCACCAAGGACGAGATCTTCACGTTAGCCAACAGTGCCACCTTCCCTATAGCATCAAGCCCTTCACGGATGAGGTATTGTGTGACGTTGCTCCTCTTGAAGTTTCTGATGTATTGTTAAGATAACCATACTTGTGGAAGAGACATGCTATATATGAGTCTAGATCTTGCTCTGTGATTATTACTTTGGCTAATAAGTTGCATAGGATACCAACGGTAGCCCTACCTATCGTCATCTCTTTGATCACTGCAAAGCAATGCAGTAAGATCATTTCCCAGACCAGGGAATTCATTTTCCTTATGATTCACTCCCAAGGCAAGAAGAAGGTTGTGGCTACGGCTTCTAGGTAGGGTTCCTATGCACATCAGTAACATATGGACAAGGTCGTGGAGGAGTACAGGGACATTTTCGCCTCACCCACAGGGGTAACTCTACATTTTCAGGTTAAGCACTCCATCAATCTGACCCCGGGCACGCCGCTTTCGAATGGATCGATCTATCGATGCTCTGTTATGGAGAATGATGAGATCAAGAGGAAGTTTCTGGAACTACTGCAAAAAGGGCACATCAGGTCAAGCTCATCACCCTGTGGGAGCTCGATTATATTGGTATAGAAGAAGGATAGGACCTGGAGACTCTGTATTGACTATCGGGCGCTGAACAAGATCATTGTCCAGAATAGGTACCCAATCCTGCGGATTGATGACCTTCTGGACTAGCTCAAGGGGGCCAAATATTTCAACAATATTGACTTGAATTCGGGTTATCACCAGGTGCCTATCAAACCATTCGATGTGTGGAAGACTACCTTCAAATCCAAGGAGGGCCTTTTTGAATGGTTGGTCATGCCGTTTGGATTGACGAATGCCCCTGCAACCTTCATGAGACTGATGGATGACATCTTACATCCCTTCACCAATGAATTCGTGGTGGTGTATATAGATGACATCTTGTTCTTCAGCCAGAGTTGGGAATAACACCTCCACCATATTCGAAAGGTCCTTCAAACCCTTCGACAACACAAGCTGTGTGCTAACTTGGATAAATGCACCTTTGGCTTGACCCAGGTTCAATATTTGGGGTACATCATTGATGAGAAAGGTGTACATGTGGAACCATCCGAGATACAAGTCATTCAAGATTGGCCAGCCCCAACCACTCTAACAGAGCTCCGCAACATTTTGGGTCTTGCCAATTTCTACTCCAGGTTCGTGTTGGGGTTCTCTCATATTGCTTGGCCTTTAAGTCAAGTCACCAAGGGCGGAGCGAAAGCAAAGTTCTTTTGGTCGGAAACCCAATAGCGAGCCTTCTCTGAGTTGAAGAATCGCCTCTGTTCTACACCAATGTTCACATTACTAGACCTGCAAGAACCATTTGAGATTGGGACAGATGCCTCTGACTATGCTATTGGGGAAGTTCTTACTCAACATGGGCATCCAGTGGCTTACCACAGTGAGACACTTTCAGACACAATCTGAAAGTACCCCACTTATGACAAAGAAATGTATTCCATTATGCAGGCCCATCGTCAATGGAAGCATTACATTCTGGGGAAGGAAACGGTCATCCACATAGACCACCAGCCTGTACAGTTCATATAGACATAAGGGAAGTTGCAGAATGATCGCCATCAGAAATGGTCCAGCTATCTGCAATAATTCCATTTGAACATTTAGCATAAGAAGGGCAACACCAATAATGTCACTGATTGCCTCAGTAGACCACCAGTCATAGCGTTGATCATTGTGCTCGACTCCTGTGGGAACGAGACATCGGGGTGGCTGCATGTTTACAACAACGATTTAGAATTCAACAATATATATCAGACACTCCTGGAAGGGAAGAAAGTTCCAAATTTTCACCTTCAGGATGCACTATTATGCCACTTGGGACACATATGTGTTCCTTCAAGTGAGTGTGCCAGGATGATTTGGGAGGTGCACTACAATCGGGTCGCTGGAAATTTCAGAGTAGAGAAACCAATGGCGGTATTGCAGAAGTATTTTTATTGGCTGAAACTTCATCAGGATGTTGGGAAGTACATTAGATCCTGCACTTCCTGCGCCATTTCCAAACCAACCATCAAGAAGCAAGGTCTATATAATCCTCTACCTACTTCTAGCCGGCCTTGGGAATCTGTCCTCATGGATTATATGTCAGGCCTTCCTTCTACTAAGCATGACAACGATTGCATTTTCGTGGTCATTGACAGATTCTCTAAGATGGCCATCATGGCAGCCTGCAAGAAGAGTATCTCAATAGAGGCCACTACTAAGCTCTTCTATGAGCGAGTGTGGGTACACTTTGGGATCCAACAATCCATTATCTTAGATCGGGACAACAGATTCCTGAGTGCATTTTGGTCAAGTCTCTGGTCGATGTTGGATACAAAACTCACTAAGTCCACAACTTTCCATCCCCAAATTGATGCCCAAACAAAGGTTGTCAACAAAATGATTGTACACATTCTGCGCATGTACAACTCGAAGCATCCACGCACATGGGATGAAAGTCTCCCCTATGTCCAACATAGCTACAACAGAGCTCTCCATAGCTCAACAAGCCACATCCCCTTTCAGGTAGGGTTGGGATTTCAGCCATTATGCCCCATTGATGTGGCCATACCATTTACAACCACTTAGGTAGATTCGACTCATGTGCAGTCCGAAGCTGAAAGGGCTAACAACTTCATTGAGCACATTCAACACATCCACCAACAGGTCCATGATATATTGGACAGATCCAATGCTAAGTACAAGCAACACCATGATCAACATCGAGTGCCGCACAAGTTCCAAGTGGGTGACAAAGTTTGGCTTCATTTGCAGAAAGAGTGCCTTGCTGGGCCCCACCGCAAGCTTCGCCCGCTCCGATATGGGCCATACACCATCACCAAGGCCGTCGGTGACAATGCCTTCGAGCTCAACATCCCACCGTTCCTTGGTCTGCACCTAGTGTTCAATGTAGATCGCCTTCGGCCATACTTCCCACCATTGTTGGACACATCTAACATTGTAGAACAACTCACACCAACAGAGCTAAACCCAGACTGCATGGAACAGACCACCACTGATTGGATCATGGACACACAGATCAATAGCACTCGCTAATAGAAGATCCAACTATATCGGGTTGTCAAAGCTGGTTAGCTCCTTCACCAAGGCAAGTGGCTCACCAGGGACCAAGTTAGCAGGAGTTTCCTAATCTCATGGAGGCACTGAACGCAATGGGGATCATTGCGTTCAGTCTGATCCAACGGATTGCGTTTAAGTCTGATCCAAACTTAAACGGGAATGCAACAACTTACAGATATAATCATAAACACAGAGATGCGGTAGAAAAACAATTCATTTCGTTAATGGAAAAATACTGAACTATGCTTACAAAGAAAATGGAAATAAGATAGCTCAGGCGATAGTAGCTTATCTTTGAGGAGAGATGTGGCGGCTACATGCCTCTGAACTATGTTACAATGAGGCTCAAAGGCCTATTTACTATTTAGAAATAATGGAAAACCCTAAACATCCAAAAATCTAACCCTAGGAGATGAAGCGTCAAAACTGTGGGCCCCGTTTGGATAAATTTGTACATCAACTTCCTGGGGTTGTAACTTTGGCATACGATCTTCGTTTGGCTATCATAATACATCGTTTCAAAGATCTCAAGGATAAGGCTATTGAAATAGTGTTAAGTTGATTTGGGATGTTTTTGGTCTCTCCGTTTTCCCTAAAAACGCCGTTTAGGGCCTCAAAACGGCTCCGAAAGTTCACAACCTGAAAAACTGCCAAAAATATTAAACTGTGCTACAATTAAGGAAACCAAAAAAATGAACGAGACAGTGTTGGGGTTCCAAGTGGAATAGGCAAGTGGCCACCAATATTCACCTAGATCAGTTAGGATTCTCTACATTTTGGTAGTAGACAGAGGGGTTCTAACGCCCCTATCTGGCTGGATAGCGAGTGGAGCAAGGGGTGTTTCACGTTGATCAGGTTGGCTTGGGATCCTAGTATCAAGGGACTCCTTCACTATAATATAGTACAACGATAAGGGGTGATCCAATGGCATATTTGGAACCCTGGTGAAGTTTGCAGCGACAGTGGGGATCCACAATCAGAGAGGGCACTTGTTCATGCACTGCTTGAGGACAAACAATTTTTGGTGTATTGGAGGAGCTTGCTGGATGAGGATGCTACTTGGGAGGGCGAGCACATACTTGAGCATCCAACACCGAAGTTGCTTGGGGACAAGAAACATTTGGGAGGGGAGGACTGTCATGTCCCTTCCTAAGTCATTTTGGAACAAGATTAATTTTTGTATTATGGGGCCAATTTTGGAGCTAGTGGACCCAATTCGATTTTATTAGGAGATTAGACTTTGGAAAAGTTATTTGTGTTGTAGTTAAGTTACACAATCCCTAGTTTGATTTGCATGGAGGTGGTTAAGTTTTGCATGATGGCGGTTAAGTGAGGGCCCACGGTGGAGGACAAATTGGAGGGAAAAGTGCTTCACAAAATCTATATAAGGAAGACAACTCTCCTCATCTCATTCATTCATCTTTTTGGTAATATCGATTTCTCTTTGGTCGCTTGAGCTGCTTAGCCGAGTTACTTGCTATTCAATGCGAGTTCTTCAAGCGAAGAGATCACCCTTTCTTCGGGGGAATTTGAGTGCCACTCTAGGAAGGTTTCTTTCATTTCTTCAGGAGGAGGATCTTAGTGTGATTCTTAGTGATTGCATCCATCTCTAGGTGGTGCGTATTACTGGAAGATACAATGAAGAGGAGGTTGAGTTTGCTTGTGGCTTCTTGTAGAGGATTTTGGGTGAAGGATTTTTCGGAGAGGAGGAATAAGAGGATT
Source organism: Pinus tabuliformis (assembly GCA_031772625.1). Classification (NCBI taxonomy): domain Eukaryota; kingdom Viridiplantae; phylum Streptophyta; class Pinopsida; order Pinales; family Pinaceae; genus Pinus; species Pinus tabuliformis. Next base: position 836,234,912 of record CM062816.1, read on the forward strand.
GTTGGCATTTGGAAAATGTTTTGGAGCTGGGGGAGTGTGCTACTTCGTAGGGTGATTTTTGCACTTCCTTGGCCAGCGTAGAGGCGGCACTAGGTGTTCACGTGGAGGGTAGAGTATCAGTCTTTGAGGATGAATTTTACCATGGAGGTTAAGGGAAATATTTGGAGAAGTGATTGCTTCATTTTCATGAGATTGGAGGAGGATTTTGTTGGGGTTTATTGCAGGTTGTTTTCTGGAACAACTTGGAAGGCGTGGGGCCATATTGGAGGTCGATTTTGAAAGTTTGAAATCCGCCAAAACCAATTCTAGGTTTTTCTAGTTTTCGATAAGGATCCCAGATATAAAGTTTCAAAATTTTATGAGCACCAGAGGTGGGGTTTTCAACCATATCTTTGTAGCTGACAATGCATAATTGTTGGGGATTGCGTAGGGCATATTGGAGGCCGAATTTGGGAGGTTGGATTCAGCCCAAACTCTTTCTGGATTTTTGAAAAGGATTCCAGTTATAAAGTTTCAACATTTTCTGAGCACCAGAGACAAGTTTGTTTGTAGTTTCTTTCCAGTTAGCAAAACAGTCTCTAGGGAAAATACAAAGCATTAGAGGAGAACTTATTTCCAGCTTTGAGAATATTGTTTTATCCCCTTGGTCCTGTCAAGATTTCCCTTGAGGCAAGCCCAGGTTCATTTCTTAGTATTATATTACTTGCTTCATTTCATTAATAAATTTTCTCATCTGGTTCTTACTTCTGGAGTTTTAATAAGCATTTGTTGATTGTTTTTATTTCCTGTGTCACAAATCGATTTTGTTTTGCATATCACTGCTTATTTAAGTTTGGAACATTACATGCCTACATTCGCATGTTCTTACACTCATGAGTTCCTATACTCACGTATTCATGCATTAGGAATAACTCAACCTCTTGCTGTTGCCTCTTTGGATCTGCAAATCTTCCTCCGGATCACCATCCCTTCCCCTCACTGATGCTACGTCCTTCCTGGCTCGAACTCTACAGCAACTAGATCATTCTACACAAGGAACTGTTGATCAAGTGTCACATATTTATCACCTCATCAATCCATTCTTATATTTTCGTTTTGGGTCTCCAATGGAAAAGATTAAATCTTAATCAATGGCAGAGATCATTTCTGGATCGATCTATGTGAGTTTCTAGAGAATTCTCACTTTGAATTAATTAATTATGATTAGTTAACTAGTTTTCCTAAGTCTAGACTTAGGAAACGTTAAAAAATAGGTTAATAATCTAATTAAGCCATCTCAAGGTGAAATTTTTGGAAACGATTTATGGGTTATGGAGATCTCATGTATTCTATCCTCTCCACCAGGTTTCTTGACTAGAACACATCCAATGCTACAAAAACTAACATAAACTGGTCCAAATAATGAATAGATGTGGTCGACAATATTTCACACCAAATCTTAGCGTGACCTTCAAAATTAAGGGTGAGAATCCTTCACATGACACCTCGATGGAACATGTTATGAGAAACACCAATTTGAATAAATTGATGAACATGTTCATATGCAGTAATTTTACCCTCACCATCAAATTTATTTTTCGACAAGACATTTACTATCTTTAATGGAGTGTTGCAAGATATTTCTCCAGAGATGCAACTCCAAATAGGGATTTTGGAAAGAGCCATTTAAAAAAAAAAAAAACTTAATGTGAAAATCTCCACAGGCCAACTTGTCATTCTGCCCTCCTTCTAGTAGAGAAGGAATGAGCAAAACTTAATACTAGAGGATTTCATGAAGGAAAGAGCCCCCACGTTTGACAGAGAAGTTAAGAAGGATGAATAGGTAGAAGCTTGGTTACTGGGAATGAAGAAATACTTTAGAGTAAATGACTATTTGAAAACACGAAGGCTAGGGTGGCAATTTTTAGCTTGAAGGGATAGGCTGATATATGGTGGGAATACTTGAGAAATGTCAAGGACATTAGAGAGAAAGATTCATCCCAGAGAATATTTAAGATATATTTCCAGGAGAAGTACCTATTTGAGAGGTATTGTGATAACAAGGTTAAATAATTTCACGGGCATAAACTAGGGAAACATATTTTTGATGAGTACACTAACAAAATTTTTGAGCTATTGAGGTATGTGCCATATATCCAAGATGAGAGAGTAAATATTCAAAGGTACCTTAATGGGTTACCACAAACTTACAAGGACATAATTGAGATTGATGAGCCAAAAACATTGGAGGATACCATCTCAAAGGCTAAGTACTTCTATGAACAATCCAAGCATAAAACTGAGTTTTGAACTAATTGGAAAGTAAGAGGTAGGGCCAGATTTAATGAAGGACATAAATCTTCAGAACCTCAGCCTAGGGGAAGGAATGTGAAGTTCACCACTCCTGCCAAAGGTGAGTCTCAACAAAAATATACTATTGTTGGTAGATATCAGACCAAAAATCCAACAAGAGAAGATTCAAGTCAAGGGGTTTAGAAAAGGGCCCATATAGTGTTAGACACGTGGAGAAAACCACTTGCAAAAAGATTCTCCTCAATAATATCAAGTTGGCCCAAGGTTGTATAATGTGCAAGAAACAATAACGATGAATGATGTGGCTCAAAATGTGCCATGAATCTATGCTGCATTGGACAACAAGTAGACCAAGCATCAAGCTTCAGTGATCGAGATGGAAGTTATGGTTGTTAACCAACCTTTTTCAATTTTGATTAATCCAAGTTTTAATTTCAGTTATGTTAGCGCGAAGGTCGCAGAGAAGTGTTCTCTATAGAAGAGAACCCATGAGAAACCATGACTAGTTTAGTTAGCCACAAGAACCAAAATGCGAGTGTCAGACATGGTGAAATCCTACCTAGTGATGGTAAGGAACATGCCCACATTTGCCAATCTCTACCTATTACCATTGTGATCGTATGATTTACGAGTCAACATCGACTGGCTATTGGCCCATAAACCAAAATAGAATACTATAAAAAGTAGCTAGAATGTCTTAATGATGAAGGAGAGAAAGTGATGCAGCAAGGAATAAAGAAGCCTGTCATCGTCAAGCAAATATCAACACTGCAAGTGAAATGGTGTAGCAGGAAAGGGTGTGCTTTGTATGTTGTCTAGATGACCATTGAATAAGAAAATAGTAGGGACAAAATAGAAGAGAACCCAGTGTTAAGATAGTTCAATGATGTATTTCTATAGGAAATACTAAGATTACCACCTAGGAGAGCGATAAATTTTTCCATTGAATTGCTTCCAGCATTAGTACCGTTCTCAAAAGCCCCATATTGCTTGAGTACACTAGAGCTAGTAGAGATAAATCAAAGCTGAAGGAAATGCTAGACAAAGGGTATATTAGACCTAGTGTGTCACCTTGGGAAGCCCCATTTCTATTTGTGAAGATGAAGGATGGCACACTATGGATGTGCATTGACTACAAGCAGCTAAATAAATCCATAGTAAAGAACAAATACCCTTTGCCTAGAATTGACAACTTTTTTGATTAGTTGAGAGGGATATTGTATTCTCAAAAATAGACTTGAGGTCTGGTTACCATTAAGTTCAGATGAAAGTTGAATACATCCATAAGACAACCTTCAGAATCATATATGGACACTATGAGTTTGTGGTGGCACCATTTGGGCTCACAAATGCTCTAACAACATTTATGTGTCTAATGAACAATGATATCATCCCATACTTGGACAAGTTTGTATTGGTCTTTGTAGATGATATCTTCTCCTACTTGAAAACTAGAGAAGAGAATGAAGAACATTTGAAAGCAATATTGTAATCGTTGAGAGGGTACAAACTTTATGTCAAGCTCAACAAATGTGATTTCTTCCAATCAAAAGTTCAGTACTTGGGACATATTGTTTCCAAGGAAGGAGTGGCAGTGGATCCTGTGAAGATCAAGGCTACCATGGAGTGGCCTACCCCCCGAAATGTTATGGAAGTTAGATCTTTCATGGGATTGGATGGATCTTACCAAAGGTTCATTCGATATTTTTCAAAGATTGGGCATCCAATCATGACCCTATAAAGGAAATGAGTTAAATTCCAATGGACATCAAAGTGCACAACTAGATTTGAAAAACTCAAACACCTACTCAAGCATGCACCTATCTTGAGAATTGTTGATCAAGAAAAGGTTTTCGTGGTTTACAAAGATGCTTGCAAGGAAGGTCTAGGTGGAGTCCTCATGCAATAAGGACATGCAATTTGTTATGAATTGAGAAAATTAAATGAGCATGAGAGGAATTAAGTCACTCATGACTTAGAGCTTGCAACAATAGTGCATGCATTAAAAGTTTGAAGACATTACTTTCTTAGAATAAAGTTTATTTTAATGTCAGACCATGAAGGGTTAAGATACTTGCTTGGCTGACCCAAGTTAAATGCAAGATAGTCTAGGTGGCTAGCCTTAATAAGTGAGTTTTGCTTTAAAATAAAATACATTAAGGGAAAGGAGAGAAAATAGTAGGTGCACTTAGTATAAGTATACAAGTGGCTCATTTGGTAGACATAAGCACTTGTGAAGTTGATACCAAAGAAAGGATAAAAGAGGCATCACTTCATTATGAGCATTTCCAGCATGTGAAGGAATGCTTGCAGCAGGAGCCAAAGGGGTTGTTAAGCAATAATTACTCTCACTGATGATGGTATGTTGACGTTAAAAAATATATGACATGTCCCTTGCATGGGTGACTTGAAGAAGCTCATCATGGTTGAGTTTCATAAAAGACCTTATTTAGGTCATATTGTTTATCATAAAATGATAACAACTATGATGAAAATGTACTATTGACTGGGCTTGAAAAAGGAAGTTGTTGATTACATTGCTAGGTTCCTGGAATGTTAACAAGTTAAAGTGGAATATAGACACTTGGCGGAATTATTGCAACCAATGCCCATTCCTTAGTGGGAGTGGGAAGCCATATCCATGGACTTGATCACAATATTGCCAAAAACACCCAGGAAACATGATGGTATAATGGTGGTAATGGACAAATTGAGCAAGGAAACTCACTTTATAGTTGTCAAGTCCACCCATAAGGAAATTGGCGTAGCTCATATTTTTTTGAAGGATATATTTAGATTACATGGCATACCCAAGAATATCATTTCAAATTGAGATGCCAAGTTCACTTGAAAATTTTGAAAAACATTGTTTGATGTTTTTGGAACTTAAGTAGCACTTAGCACAACATATCATCCTGAGTCTGATTACATATTGAGAGAGTAAATAGATTTATAGAAGACATGTTGAGGATGTATGTCATGCATCAACCAAAGAGGTGAGAAGAGTTCCTACCCTTAATCGAATTTTCCTAAAACAATGGCTATCAATATACACTGAAGATAATTCCTTTCGAGGCTTTATATGGAAAAAAATGTAGTACTCCTGTCAGCTGGGATAATATAGTGAACAAGGTGGCTCTTGGACTTGATATGATGAAGTAAATGGAATATGAGGTAGTTAATATCAGGCAAAAATTAAAGGTATCCCAAGATATCAAAAAGAGATGCAAATCAACAGAGGATGCACAAGGAATTCCATGTGGGAGAGCACATATATCTCCACATCAGAATAAGCCTGAGAGTTCACTGAGAATAGGGCCCTGTGCTAAGTTGGCACCAAGATTTTGTGGACCATTTCATATTTTGGAAAGAGTGGGGCCAATGGACTATAGAGTGGCCTTACCACCCATAGTGAAAGCACATGATGTTTTTCACATTTCTTTACTTAATAAGTATGTACATGATGCTAATCATATTGTTGATTGGTTTGTTATATAGGTGGAATCCAAGGGATAATTCCAACCGAAAACATAGTGCATTTTGGACCAGATCTAGATTTTTGCTAATTGAGTAATAGAGAAGGTCAAGGTGCAATGGAAGCACTTTGGACCAAATGAAGCCACCTAGAAAATGGCTGATCAATAAAGGGTGTTTTACCCATTTCTGTTCACTATATAAATGAATGTAAGAGTTGTAAATATAAATTTCACTAATGTATTTTGTATTCTATTGATAGAACTTCGAGGATGATGTTCCTCTAAGGGTGTGGGGTATGTAACAACCCTTTTTGCTACACCCCATGTCAATATCACTATGTGAAATTGTTTATGTAATCTATGTAAATATATAATTGATGATTGAGTTAAAGGAGAGGACACAAATTCAAATATTTGAGGAGGTGAGGTTGCTTGTGATGTGTTAAACCTAGGCCACACCACCTCATTTAATTATATTACCTGTTACCCAAAACAATTTAATGGCATGCATAGACAGGTAATAAATTTTTGATATGGGCCAATTGAGTGGAGGGGGATGCTCATATTTTTCCTTTCCTCGTGGGACGTGATGGAGAGAGGATGATTGTCCAAATAGGAGGAAGTCAACATGCAAAAGAGGAGAAGGAAAAATAGAATACATACAGAACATAAGAGAAGAATGCAAGGGGGATATGAAGAGTAGAGACATAGAGGGAAGAAACACATAGGAAAGGAAGTGTTTGAGTAGTTTTAGAGGAAGAAGAGATATCCTTGAGCTAGTGCATTATGATTGGGGAAATTTTTCCTTGTGACTGTGTTGCGACCTAGGTGTGTGCTTGTGTTTAATAGGCCAATGGGAGGCTTGGTGGAGATTTGAATCACATAGTGCTTGTTGAGTAAGCAGCTAAACCATTAAGTCCTTGCTATATAAGCTAATAAATCACTTAATGCTTTATGAATTGGATGGTAAACCACTTGGATGCTTGTTGGAAGGTGAGCCGAGCCACTATAGTGCTTGCCAAAAATATTTGATAAACCACTAAGTGCTTGCAAAGGAAGTTGATAAACTTCTTAGTGCTTGCTAAGTAAGTTGATAAACCACTTGGATAGTGGGCTATAGACACTTACAATGTTTTCCTTGAAAATACAGCCAATAAAACACCTATATAGTGTATTCAACCTCATGGAACTGAGAAATACTCCCACTGAGTCTTGGGTGAATCCATATGAGTGATATCAAAGAGGAAGAGAGTCACTGTGGTGCTTATTGATAAAGAGTAGTTGATAAACCACTTGGACAATTGACTTCCTCTTTTTTTTTTTGAATAAATCTTGGTGTGAAATTCATTGAGAAAGTAACTCCTCAGATTTTGAATCTGGCTCGAGGGTGGTCAACTACAAGAAATATTGCAGTGTAGTTGGCCAAAGGTTGGGTGGAGAGTTGAAGTTTGTCTTTCAATTTCCATCCATTTCAAGTTAAATAAATAAGTGTAATTACTTATATCCATTTGAACTATGGATGATGAAAATGTATGATATGTGTAATGTAAATATATGGACTGGATCTACTTATGGAAGGTTGCTAATATTACTTATGTTCATGGTGAATGATTTGATTATATGCCTTCATGATTATGTTGAACTTCTGGATCTATGTGATTGTTATTATCTTCATGTATTGCGAAGTTATTTACATGAATGTCGCTGGTTGCTTGAATCCCCTCAGTTAACCTATTATTGCAAGTGTTTTCAATTAATTATTATGATTATGAATTTGATGGATCACTACCTTGTTTAAGGTTATAAAATACTTCACATGATAAGGAGATAATCCATGAAATGTATGCTGAATAAATATTCAATTAAAAACTGATAGTTATTTTAAGAGCAACGTGAGAAGCATATGGTTATGAAAACCTATATATTGTTGTAATATCTTGGACTTCACAAAGTAAGCATGGTCTGTGGTTTTCCCTGAGAAATATAGTCTTTGGAGCCATTTCTCCCTTTTCTTAGGATCTGGTGTAGGTCAGGTTTGCTAGTGCCATATTTTCTTTTATGGTCATGGAATAATACCTCTAAAGGGAATTAATAAAACTTTCGTCTTACCCATGGAATTTGGTGTTCTAGGCAGATGTTCTGCCTTAAGGGATTCTAATAAAATTCTTTGACTTATTCTTCTTACAAGTTTTGATTGAAATCCTGACTTTGTCTCTAGGACCAAATGGTCTCTTAGTAGATGTTTATATGGGCTAGATACCTTTTTCCATCTCCCAAAAGTAGTTTCATTCCGATACGCAAGGGGTGGATTCTAGCTTCACATTGCGGATGCATCCAGTAGTCTAGGGCATCTAGATAGACATGTCATGTACACTTTCGAAATGAAATGGATATAGATCAATCTTGATTTCCTTGAGAAACATAGTTTAGGATTGGAGATCCAGGGTGGGCCCCACTTGGGTGAAACATATGCACAAGATAGTATTTCACTGCAAGTGGATGTTTCATTTGGAATATGGAGCATTTAGTGGTGTTAAAGTTTAACACATTAAAAAGTCTTGGATAGGATTGAGACTAGATTTTCCATAGAGTTTGTGTGTGATCCAGGGAATCCGAGATCCAGGGATGGTAAGCACTGCACACTATCGTGAAGCCCTAATTGTCTGTGGAGTCAGATTTTTCACAACATAACTAAGCAATATGGAGATCCAAGGGACTTGGGATATGTTAAGAAGGAATAATGTTGGACAACCCAAATTTCCTTAGGACCTGATACAATGTTGAATTGCCGCCTTACATGAAGGGGCCAAGCCCTATGGTATTCACTTAATTTGGTCAAGGTGACAAGTGCCACAAAGGCCTGATAATGGCAACATGGGTGCCATATTGGCATCATGAGTGATGTGGGATTGTTCAACGTGACATGGCAGAGCCACATGAGTCACAAGTGGATGTCACGTGGAAGTACCTTATTGATGTGGCACAATTTAATTGGTCAACTTCAAAAGGGCATAAATTCCAATCCGGGAGTCAGTTTGAGATAAAATTTATATCACCAGAAAGCTCTCAATGAGCTAAACACGATGGCAATTTTTTTTCTTAGTTTTGATGAAGTTGTAAAGATAGGATTTTTGTAACCCCATCTTCATAACAGACCTTATAGGTCAGGTTATAACAAGTAAAACCTACCATAGCCTAGAGTACCTTAAGGGGGTGGGAGGGAGCATTACAAGAAGATCAAATTTATCTAGAAATGTTAGAATAGTTTCTTTCTTAGTTACAAGGAGAAATTTCAGTAGTTTGTTTCAAATTTTATGTATAAAGCAAAGCTAGTGAAGCTTGCAAAACAATTTTTTAATTTGTAACTCTTGGAATTTCATTGTGAGCTTATCACTCAGAAAATTCATCACTGAAGCTCTGACTTCAACTTCTTTATCAGTAATACATGCATCCTTTGTGAATTTTCATTAGCTATTAATCTTCAGTGTGCAGGCTATGTTGTGGAGGGCCATGTGCACTTGTTTCCATTTTTTGTCCCTAATTGTAGATACTAGTATATATTTTTATGTGTATTATTTTTATGTTTATACATATTTATGTAAGAAAATATTTACTTTTGTGAAATTTCAACTATCTTGTTCATACCATCATTCTCATGCTTTTTCCTATCTACACTTGTGCATAATCCTTTGTTTTAAGTTATCAATCTTATTGATTTATTAGATATCATAGCTTTGTTGTTGTTCATGAAAAAATAAAGTTTTTTTTATCATATATTATCTAATGCTCTCAAAAACAAGCTTATTGATAGACAAGGTAAAACACTGGGGGTGTTCATCCATTGGAAAATGTCCTAGCGCATGCATAGCTTATCAAATTAATCTTGCATCAAAGAATTGTAGGCATTTCTTTCCATAGATTAGTAAGTTTCTTGATAAAAAAGCTTATTGATGGGTTGGGTAAAAGATTATGAGTGTCCATCCATTTGGAAAAGGCCCTAATGCACGCGAAGTCCACCAAACTAGACTTACTCAAGGATTCTTTTTATTTTTGAAAGAATATGTCCTTTTATTTTAGTACTTGAAATCAACCGTGATAGATAAGCACAAGACTCATGAGTCAACCATTGTAGGCCTTTGAACCCAAATAAAGTACAACTTCTAGGGTGCTAGTGCATGCTTGATCTTCCAAAATATTTTAAGTGAACAATGTGCTTTTACTTTCAAGAAGTGTGCTACAATTAGTTTTGTTTTGTTTTGTTTTGTTTTGTTTTTTTTTTGTTTTTGTTGTTTTTTTTTGTTTTTGTTGTTTTTGTTTTTGTTTTTGCTTTTTTGTTTTTTTGTTTTTTGTTTTTGTTTTGTTTTGTTTTTTTTTTTTTGTTTGATTTGTTAAATCATAGTTTTGTTTCATGCTTCCTTGGCTTTTCCAATTTAAATTTTTATATTTTATTTTCTCTACTAGTTAACTTAAGAAACTTAACTATAATATTTAGGAAAAATAATCATTTTCCATTTCTTAACATGACAAAAAATACAAGTCTAATTATCTACATATATTCGTGTGCTTCTAAGCTTACAAACACCCATATTGAAAAAAACATCACGTCCTAATTTATGCCCATAGATTAGCCTGGAAATATGGATAATGTGGGCAATAAATAAAAGACATACACACATACACACATCAAATTCACAAAAGGAGTTTATTCTTTGAGAACGAATGAGAGAAATAAAGGAAGAGAATGGTGACAATGATGTGATTGCATTGGAAAGAGATATTCAAAGTTCAGGCATGCCATAAATTGCCTAGAAGCATGCTCAAGAGAATTAAGGCAATTAAGAAGATGCAACCACAACAACCTATATATAGTAGCTCTCAAGGTTATCTAGATTTGTTGGTTGAATTGACATTGCAAATAAGTGGCTAAGAACATAAGATTGATCTACAAGAAACCAAGGAATGTCTTGAGAGAACGCATTTTGGTCTAGAGAGTGAACAATGAATTATTGAATGCATATCTATTTAGAAGCTAAAACCATATGTAAGAGGTCATGTGTTGTTCTTTGTTTTTCCCCCTGGTGTTTGAAATACTTCATTGACATAAACTATTTCTATGGCCGTGGATAAAATTTTGTCCAACTATCTGTTAGTGGTGTTAAGGATGAAGCTTATATAAGAGGGCATACAAGAACATACATAGGAAGTATGCTTGGTAATCTCATTGAGGGATTGAATGTTTCTCTCTATCTATTTTCTGTTTGTAGTGAGATAATCATTATCCACACTAATATGATGAATAAGGTGGGAGTGAAAAATCTTGTAATATTTCAAGATGAGGTTGACAAAACAAGTTCAAATGTGTGAGGATATCCCACTTCTACATTGTTAGAAGTTATTGACCTTAAGAAAAACAAAGCTTTCAATGGTCACTTTTTAAATGTTATTTTTGACCTTTCCAAGGTGGTATTTTTAGAAACTACAAATAGAGTCCAACCAATAAATCCAACACTTTTGGGCCGTATGGAAGTGATTGAATTGCTTAGGTATACACCATAAGAAAAACTAAGGATAGCTATGTGTGATTTAATACCTTGAGTTCTTGACCAACATGGTATCACATCTCGATGTCTTCAGATTCTAGAGGCATTATACATTTTTCATATTTCCAATGATGTTTGGTGTAATTGTTTGCTTCAGTTATGTGAACTATGTTCTAGTGATTTAGAGATACTGAAGTTGTATAAAGGTAACCATATTACAATCAAATACTTTTGTTGCTCTTTTTTAATCCCTTTTTAGTAGGTTTTGATTGTTTGGAAACTTCTATAGGGAACATTTCTAATGAAGCCAGAAACTATTCATAAATAAATTTGACATCAAACAAAGAAAATAAAAGAGTCAAAAGGTAGCTTGAATAAGATCCTAGCCAATTTTTGATGATTTCTAAACTTTCTCGGATAAAATATTGTACAACATTTTCAAATAAACTCCATATAGAAGATTTCTTTGATGCATTTTGTCATTTTGCAGGAAATATATCTTAATTTTTGCTATCCTTTGAAGAAATATACATTAAAATGCTTTCCTTAAACAAATCTAGGAATATGTTGATGTTTGTATAGGGTGTGTTTAAGCAAGAATTATGCCAATGTCATTTCTCTGAGGTTGGCACTCAATTTGTTTTTACTTTCATGTAAATAAGAAGGATCAACCGACTATGTATTCAATAATTTACTAGTGTATTGTGAGTGGAATCTTTATGTTATGTGGCCATTTTTTATAAGCAACACTTCTCATTAAATAGAATAATCTTGTAAGAAAACAACATTTAGCAACTTTCTTAGTTGATTGAGTCAAAAGATGTCATAAGTTTCATAACTAATTTTCTGGGAGTTGACGAATTCCTGTTTTTTTGTTTATTTTTGCAAGTAAGGACCAAGGGTAGTTTTGGTGGGTTTTAGGGTCTAGATTTCAAATCTATGCTCTTATACCATGTGTGAGTCACTTACGTGGGGCCTTAGGCTTGTATATTATTTCATCTAATCAACAAAATAAAATTTGCTTTATACAACTATAGTTCATTCTTTCCATGATGATTCAACAACCTTTTTTTTTTGGTTATTTTGAGCAATTTGACAATATGAGAGAAACACCTGGTTAGGTGGTTCTTTCCCTTGTGCAGTTCTCCTTCGAAACTTCCCTATACCACCTGACTGAAGATCCCACCCTACCAACTAGGAGCAACCTATCTGGCTTCCTAGCCCAGGGAACCTCCATAGGTTACCTATCCCTTTGAGTTTAGGTCCAGAACCATTTTTGTAGTGTGTCTAACCTATAGGAGCCAAGCACCTTTCTGAATTTAAACTCTAAAATCCATTGTCAAGTTTCCTTCCACTCTTCTCTAGACCTTATCCACTCAAAGAACCAAACTCTCATGCACTCCACCCCTCAAAAACCAAAATCCACTAAACCCACAAAACCCAAACCTCCCTCGAGATATATCCCCTCCACCTTTCCTAGTCCCAAGTGTACACCCACCTCCTTTAATTTTCTCGAGTCCACCCCCCATCTCTCTCACATACCTCACTGTACCCGACTTAACGTGCCTCAGGTGATTATTCACTCACCAATCAATAAATTCTTAATAAAATAATATAATCTCATAGGTCGATTTAAATCAATGGATTCATAGGAATCCTATTTAAATTTAACATTAAATTAATCATAAGAAAATCTATATCATTAATTAATTATTAATTAGAATTAAGGGATAATCATTTAATTAGCCACTAATCAAGTTAAGGGCTAATCAAAGGGTTATATTAATTAATCTTTAATCAACTTTAAAGCTTAATCATTAAGTTACAATATGGTTCAACTATCATAGTAGACTATATAATACTAGTGTATTCATGCAAGGTGTGGGTATATAGCTCATATGTATAATAATAACTCTAATAAGGATCTATCACAACAATTAATCTCACAATAGGTAGGCTAACAACCCAGCATAGCATAATAGGCTCAGGGGGTGGGCATTACATATGCTCACACTGCACCATATGATTTTCCCAAGATGCACTAATGACCACATTCCTGACTAATTCAACATCTAGGAACAAAATATTATAATAATTGGCTTAGCCCCATTAGCTTCCTTTCTTGTGGAATCATATCCCTTATGAATCTGTCCTTATCCATTTGTAACAAATGTTGTTGTTGTTGTTGTTTTTTTTTTGTTTTTTTGTTTTTTGTTTTTGTTTTTGTTTTTTGTTTTTTTGTTTTTCATTAATATTCAAAGTTCAAATATAGACCCTCTAACCTTTTTTCATGTACAACATAGATTATTATTTTTAGGGATTAAAATTGGGGTATTACATTTTAAATCAATTACAACATGCCAAGTACTTCACCAAGAAAGATCTCAAATCATGATACCCCTAGATACAATTTAAAGAAGAACACACATGGAAGATTGCCTTCAAGACAAGGAAAGGTCTATATGAATGGCTAATAATACCTTTTCGTTTATGTAGTACACTAGCTACATTTATGCATTTGATGAATGATATATTGTGTCCCTTTCTAGATTTAGTTATGATAGTGTTCTTAGATGATATATTGGTTTATATATGTACCTAGGAATAACATATCTCACATTAATGTAGGTGTTAAAGAGTTTGAAAGTGTTAGTTTTTGGATAACCTTAATAAATGTGAGTTTGTTCAACAATCATTGGTGTATCTGGGGTATGTGTTTGGTGGAAATGGACTCAAGATAGATCTCATGAATATGGATGCCATCCTCAAGTGCCTAGTTCTTACTAATGTCACTGAATTTATGAGATTTGTTAGAAAAACACAATACCGATGGAAGTTTGTAACACTCTCTTAAATTATAGTCACACCAGTTCATGCCATAATAGCCAATAGTAAGAGTTTTTGGTGGGAAATTAATTAGCAGAAGGATTTCAATGAGATGAATTGGAAAATTAGTCAAGCACTTGTTCTTAATTACCTAATTTAAAATTATTTTTAAGTGGAGATGGAAACAAATGGATATGCTATGGGAGAATTCTTAATGTAAGGAGGTAAGTTGGAATACTATCATCATTAAATGTTTCATGGTGGAGACATGAATTGCCCTATGTACGGTAAGGAACTCTTCACCCCAATTCAAGATGTTAAGAAGTGGAAGCACTATATAATGGTCAAGGAAACCATTATCCACATAGGCTAGTTCAACTTAAACAAGGTAGACACTACAAGTGGATGAGGATTTTGTAGAAATTTCTACTAGCAATCAAATACAAAAAGGGAAATGATAATAAAGTAGGAAACATGCTTGAACGACCACCCACATCCAATGTTTTAGCTTTGGGAGCTCATATGCACATGGATCCTTTTACCCATGATGCATACAAAGAGGCATATACGAAAGATGAGGACTTTAAAGAGGTTTTTTAGTAGCTAGGGGCCAAATTCATGTAGAAGAAGGTGATGGAAAGGATTACTATCATCCCCAGAATGAGTCACTCCATAAGTTAGACAAGATCTATGTTCCTAAAGGTGAAAGATTGCAACTTATTAGATAGGTTCGTAACTCCAAAGGTTGCAAGAAATTTTAGCATTAAGAAGTTGGTTGCAAACTTACAAAAGGTATGTGTATTGGTGCAAAATGGAAGAATATGTAGCTTAGTTTATTAGAGGATGCATACAATTTTTGTACCAACAAGACTAGTAACAAAAATAAAGGTTTATACCATCCCTTACTTATACCCACTGGACCTTGGGATAATTAATGCATAAATATTTTATACCAATACGCCTAGTAACAAAAATTGAGGTTTTTATCATCCCTTACTTGTACCAACTTGACCTTGAGATAACACCTACATGGATTTTGTGGGTGGTTTTCCACAACCAACAAGAGACATGACTATCCTTTTGTAATAGTTGATGGGTTTAGCAATATGTAAATTCTAATGTCTTGTAGAAATACCATTTAAGTACAAGAAGCATCCAATATGTTCTTTAAAAGGTTTGGGTGCACTTTGAGACACCAAGGAGGATCATCTTAGATAGAAATAATGGATTTCTCAGTGCCTTTTGGACTACACTTTGGGAGCACATGGACACCAAGTTGAAGAGATATAAAACTTTCCACCCATAGATAGATGGGCAATAAAAGTAGTCAATAAGGAATTAGTTCAAATTGCAATCATAAGCATCAAAATACTTATGATTAAAATTTAATTTATATTCAACAATATTATAACAGAGTGATCCACACTTTATAGGTAAGTTCTCTTTTGAAACTTGCTTTGGGTATTATCCACAATTTCACTTAGATGTTATATATGGAAAATAAGGAGGATTATGAGAAGACATCATAAGAGATATATTTAAAGTAGAAAATATTGTTGAAAATATTAGGTAAATCCATTCTTCGGTATAAGAGACATTGAAGAAGTCACAAGAAAAGTACAAGGCATAACATTATTAGCACAAAATTGAGAAAGTATTTAAAGTGGAAGAACAAAGAAAGGCTATGGGGTCTTCATAAGAATATCATGGCTCTGTAATATGGTCATTTTGAAGTATTGGAGAAAGTTGGTGATAATGCTTATAGACTCAATTTACCCCCATATTTTCACATTTACCCTATAGTAAATGTGGAAAATTTAAAACTCTATGAGCCTTCCATGTTGGATCATGAAACAAAGAAGCAAGCCCTACCTATCATAGAGGACTTAGCACTAGAAGCTCAAGCAAAGTTGGAAGAAAATATAGTTTTCCTAAAGAAGTATATAAATGCCACAAAAGGGAAATGTGAACTTTGGTAAGTTTGGTTAAAAGGGAAACTTTTAGGCAAGGCCAAATGATACTCTATCAAGAGGGTAAGAAAATATTCCTCACTTCATTCAATAAAAATTTTTGGGGACCAAAATCCTCTCGATATGGGGAGGTATGAATCTATGATATAGGATGGATTATATTTTCATATATCTTGGTATTTTATGGGTGAGAGATTGGAAGAATTGGCTTGCAAGACCCATTTTAGGGGCAGGTCCCAATTTCATGATTTGGAGTCCAAAAACCTCCATAGATGGCTTGAGGAATAAAACAATGCACTTTGGGTCAAAACTTTGTGATATTAGCTTGCAACCCATTAAAATTGTTCTACACACCAACAACTTTACATGGTGTCAAAATCACCTCAATTGGAGTTCATATGTGGAAAGTATGCCTCTCACAAGTTGGCCTACCTTGTTAACATAATGGTAATGAGAGGATGCCACATCAATTTCCATTACTCAAACATGTGGGGTTATTAACATGTGGACATTCAAATATATTTTATAAGTTCCAAAACCATAACACCAATTAAGGGTTAAGGCATGTAAAAACCCTAACTCCAACCCTAAATGGCTATTGGGTTATGTTAAATACTAGGTTGCTAAGAAAGGAAGGGGTTTCATTCTTTTGGTGTTGTTATTGTCCCATTGTTGAGTGGAGAATCTAGGATTGGGACATTAAAGCATAATAAAGGAAGTAGAATATTTCCATGACAATAATTTAGGTCATTTTGTCCATTACAACCTCATAGTGAGTGCACCTTTCTTTGTACTTACATTTCATAACTTTGAAAAAGAAAGAAAAGCATATGTATCACATTCTAGCTAGGTTTCCTCCTATATTAGGAAGCATAGGTCACATCTGGTGTTCATTGTGTGGATGACATGCTCATTTTCTCGTTTCTTTTATCCCATTTCAACTATTTCCATAAATTTAAGTGCTATGCTAGTAATTTTAAATCTAAGATCTAAGGTAATACATTGCATAATAAATTTTTTCATAATATAAATTTATTGTGACAAACTATTCCAATAAAATATCCATGGTAGTTTACAGATCATTCTTACTGTCTTTACCTAGATGGGTGAAGCTTCTACTGTACTGAAACTTTATCTATCAAGTTATAAATAAACAATCTTATTTTTTGACTTCCTAAGAGATCAAACAACTACAAATACTTCTTTATTCTTGATGATAAATCATTTGCTTCATTCTTAGTGGTTATTTTTCCATTCCTTGTATGTCATTTATCCTTATTTAACTCTCTCTAAAACTTGAATTTTTAGGATTTCCTTCTCTTATTCATGTTATAAAACTCTCTAATGATTCATGTGATATTGAACTAGAGAAAAATTTCTAGGTCCTATTGACATTTGACTAAAATTCATGCTCTAGACATATTCATTATTATGTCATAGTGGTTTTTTTTTTTTCAATTAAATTGTGTATCAATTGATTATTTACATGGCTCTACTCCTCTTAAGCCTTTATTGTTCTTTTTGCAAGTATCCTTATTAGCATGTACCAAATTTATGGGTTATTCATGATTCCTAATGGACCACACTTAGTTGGAGAATTAGGGAATTTGCAAATATGAATATTTATATGTCCAAGAAGAAGTGGTGCCTAAAGACACCATTACAACACTTAAGAACAAGTGAGCATAGGCCAACATACATTAAAACACAAATATCTTCAATGAAATTCCATGATAGATAGATCCATAAGACCAGCTATATATAGCTTAAAGTATAACTAAATCCCTTAAAGCAAGACGGAGATAGTCAGAATTGATTGTCTAGGGCATGCATCAAACTCCATTTTTTCCTCAACTTATGCACTTGTCAAGTATATTAGTTGACTTGAGCGATCAATCGCTTTCCTAGTCAACTCTCCTAGTTAATTGACTATATGTAGAAGATACAGAATTATGAGGAACCTATTATTCCTACACACTTCAACATCTTCAATAATTGCTTCATGTACATGTTAATTCTATGCATCATGGGAATCACCCATGGTGGCAAGTCCATGCCTTATTCCCCCCCCCCTTTTTTATAGATACAAGTTTATATATTCCACATGAGGAATACATGTATTCCATTTATTACATCAAAGTTCTTCATGTCACTTGTGGGAATTGAACCTGGGTGGGGAGGATTCCAACCCTACCTCCCAAACACCCGAGATAACCCCTATTAACAACCATGCCTTATTCCCTTTAAAAAATCAATTTTGAAACTTTTAAAAATCTCAAAAACCTAACTAGATTACATATTTATCCTCATTAATATCTTTCGAACAAATTTAAACTCAACCCTATTTAGAGATATGCAAACTTCAATTTACTTCTCAAAAGTTACTAATTTATGTTTGCATAACTCCCCTAAAGTTCACTACTACATTACACCATGTATTTCATGAATACATTAGACTCCACTATTTCATGTCCACTTTGCATTACTCTATGGTTTCTTTGAATCTTTCATACCTTGCCACTTTTTGGACACTTCATTTAACTCCATTAGCTATTGTATTGACACACTCCACCTCACTCTATTAGGCATTATCATCTACTACATGGGATTACTCCATTGTATTCCATTGTAATCCATTAACTAATTTGTGAGAAATATTTGCCCTATTATGTTGAACTTAATTCTATTTAGAACGTTGATGTGACAAATTCGTTGTCTTTGTGAAGTTTTGGATAGGGAACCTATCAATTTAATGTTTCGATCATGTTTCGGGCCTATCAAGAGGCCTCTTAAAGATACTTCTTAAGGTTGCATAAGTCTCATTGCTACTCAATTGTACTATGTCTAATACTATATAGTCCTACTAGAATGGCATTCATTATCCCTTACGTAAAAAATATACCTAGAACCTTGCCAAGTAGGAAAAATTGGAACCATGTAAATTTGAAATTATAGGTAAGATAAATTGGAACCATATTAATAAGACAAGTTGGAACTATGTAAAATACATAGTTCCAACCTACCTTACTTATCACTTTAAGGTTTCACTATGATTTTTTTGAGTGGATAATTTGTTCCTACTATAATTTTTGACTTTGCTAACTCACTCTAGTTTAGTTTGAATTCCCTCATTCACTCCACTTTAGTATGAATTCCCTTCTTCTATTTTCATTTACTTAAAAGAAACATATTAACAACTTATAAGGTTTATCTCCTCACGGGAGCACTTAACTATGATTAATTGTGGTTACTCTTTCAAAAATGTTTTCAAAGAACGAGAATCCGATTCTTTGCCTTTCTCATAAAAGGTAGCAACATGTTCACTGAGAGAATGAATTTAGCATTCACATATGCCTTAGATAAATCCCCTAGTCAAGTCTTAGCAAAAGAATAAGATTTGAAAATAAAGAACTCAATTCACCAATGAAATGCTCCTTGAGCAATTACCTTGATTTAGAATAATTTTGATTTTACATTCTGAGAACCAAAATGATTAGGAATACATTTCAATAGTCACAATTGTACAAAAAAACCTCCTTGATCTACAACCTAAAATTTGGCCTTAGACGTGTTCCACATAATAGAACCTAAGGTTCTACCCATTCATTTATAAAATGCCTCAATGTTGAAACTGTAACTTTGAGAACAACTTTCATGTACTTAGTTTCCTCCATTAAACAACGAGACACACAATGTTCTCAATTCAACTCAATGACAATGCTTTTGTTTTAGCTACAAATTGAATAAATGTAGAGTGTCTCAATCGCTCTAGCAATAGCAATGCGTTGAACATAAAATTTTGGTAGTTTGATATACAATAACCATCATTTGTGCCCAACCTTCTGTGTAAACCGTGGATAAAGCATAATTCCAATTGACTAAATAGACTAAAAAATTCATGCAATTAAAGCATTTCCATAAAAAACTCTATGGAACTTTGCAAGTATAGTAGATATAGAAATTTTTGCACTAATTTATATAATAATAAAATAAAATAATAATTAACATGGAGAAGGGAGGTTACAAACAATTTACCATAAATAATAAAGACTCATAGTCAATTCTATCTTTAAGTCAAAATTGATTTTTTAATAGCTTCATAAAAAAGATATGCTAAAACAAAAGAGCATAACAATTCAAACATTCATAGAAGCAATATTGTGAAAATAAGCTAAAAATTTGCTAAGCTTACACACTAATCAAAGAGTTCATTGTTAATCATCTCATTGAACAAAACCCACTATTTTTCTAACTTAATTAAAAAGAGCATTGTAAACCCCTACAACTAAAACACATATAACACAATGTTATAATAATTATTTGACTACTAGCTAAATTACATAGTGACCAAACTTTTTCTGGTTAATTTTTTACTTTACTTTATTTATTTATTTATTTTTATAAATATTTTATTTTTCCAACTTGCACATTAATTACAACGTGTAAACATGTCATAATTCAGTTTTGTTTTAACTTTTTATTAGTTTGCTTTTGACAAAAAATGTTTATTTATAGTTTAACATTGAGAATTCAATTTATTATTATTATTATTATTATTTAAATTTATTTATTTGTAAGGTGATTGGTTGAAGTTTTATTATGGGTTGTTTAGTAACTTCCATTTCTATTAGTTATTAATTTTTTGTTTTTTATTTTATTTCTTTTTTATTTAACTTTTTGATTTTGATTTTTTTCTTTCTTCTATTATTTCCATTTTCATGACTTTTAATTTTTTTCTCAATGTTTTAAATTTAAGATGACTTATTATTACATTAAAAACATATTTTAATAATTTTAATTGTAAACAATTATATATATTAATAGAAAATAAAACACACACATATATTAAAGTGCATATATGTTAATATAAATAATATTAGTTAATCATATTTCTTAAATTTTGGTGATGACTTTCAACAATAGAATATTTTATTAGTTTTTTAATTTTATTTTGTGATAAAATTTCATGTTTATTGTTTTTTTGTTTTTGTTTGTTTGTTTTGTTTTTTAATTTAATTAAGCTTTATATAAACTAAGCGTCAGGTACTAGCTACTATGTAGTCCTTGTTTATTTTCATTGTTATCTCTTCGCAAATGATTAAAAAAAAAACAGGGTGATTAACAAATTATAATAAGTTATAATTTTTTTATTATATTTGGTCTGGTATAACTCATTCAATTTTTCTTTTGACTGGCTTGTTTTTGACCAAAAATTTATGGCATTTATCCATAGTTTAATATTATGAAATCAATTTTTGTTATTTTATTATTATTATTTAAATTTATTTATTTGTAAGGTGATTGGTTGAGTTCTTATCATACGTGCCATATTAGTTTTTCATTGACTAAAAAAATTTAAAACCTATTCAAAGTTTAACTTTATGAAATTAAATATATTATTTTTAAATAAAATTTATTTCTATTTATCTCAAATATGATGGTTGAAATGTCTCCCTTCTTATTGTGTAATTATGGCAATAATTGACTTTTGTGTACTCTATTATTAATTACTATGTACTATATCGCTAATTACTATGTACAATAAATATAAATAATTTGAAAAATAACATTATATATTAATTACTATGTACCATAAACAGAAATGGTTTGTAATTAAATTCAAAAATTCAATGTTCTCATTGGTGTAAAGTATTGAATAGACAATTTTTATGGATTTTATTTTTTAATTAAAAGAAAAATAATTTGAAAAAAAATATATGTAAAAATAACATGTGTATAATTTGTACAATTCTCATCATATCAATCTATATTCTAATGACATGACATGTATACTATAATATGAGCATTATATAAAAAAAATTGCCATAATTCAATATTAGATAAATAATTATTAACTTGTTATCATTATCTCCAATGTCAATTATATATATATATATATATATATATATATATATATAACTTTTATCTACCAAAAAAATGTTTAATTATATTAAAAAAAAGGTTAAACAAATATTCATATAACTCACTTTACAATTTTATTACTGTTTGAAGTACAAACAATACATCATGATATTAAAATATTTTATTAAACTAAGCCATGCTAGCTATGCGACTTTGTTATGAGTGCTATGCAACCTTGTTATGAGTTGTTTAGTAACTTTCATTTTTCTTAGTTACTATTTTTTTGTTTTTTGTTTTATTTCTTTTTTATTTATTATTATTTCTATTTTCATGAATTATATTTTTAATTTAAAATGGCTTGTTATTATATTAAAAGCATATTTTAATAAATTTGATTATGAACAATTATATATATTAATAAAAAAACACACATATATGTATGTTAATATAAATATAATTAATTAATCATATTTCTTAATTTTTGGTGATGGCATTCAACAATACAATATTTTATTAATTGTTTTATTTTTGTGATAATTTTTATTTTTATTTTTTGTTATCTAATTAAATTATATTTAAATTAAACAATAAATACTATTGAAAAAAACACAACTAAAACACAACAAAATGTGAAAATAAATATTGTATAATGGTGTAAAATACAAGTAATTTGCTTATGCAAACATCCATATGTCAAATCAAGATAAGGGAGTCAAAGGTTTACATATGTCTCCTCTCTATATGGTCTCAATATGGAATGACGTCAATACATATGGCTTCCATATGTATTCTAGGCATTCCACGTTTATTTTTATTGATTAAAATAGTTATAATTTTTAATTTTAGCATATGTTTTATTTGTATTTATATGTGGAAAAATTTACAAATAAATTTATTCGATATAATTTTTTACATTAAATTTTATAAAGATATTTAGTGAAATTCATTTAGAAGAAAATTGTAAGGCCAATAACTAAACTTTAAGACTTATTACATATTATTCACTATTTTCCACTATTTTAATCACTATAATTAGTTAATTTTTTACATATAATATGTAAGGTCTTACTTTACCAACCATTAAAAGTGTTGAGAAGTAAATGTTACGAATACTATCACTCAATTTTTTATTTTTTAATAATCATAATATGACTAAGTTGGTTATCATGAAGATCATGTTCTTTTATCTATTTCAATATAAGAATATAACATAAGAAGTCAAGGATAACATTCCCTTAAAACCAATTCCAAAACACATTTCTCCTCATGTTTAAAAGAACATAGCATGTGCTCTTTTCATACTTATACGTGAGTTCTAAGTAAGACTGGAAATAAATTCCATCATAATGCCATGTGTAAGCATTAAGTTTAATCAACCTATTTGACTCCCCTAGATTATGATAAATAGGTTCCACTTATTGAATCTTTACATCATAATCACAAAATATGCCACAAGAACCTAAAATATTATGCTTCTATTACAAAAATCACATATAAGGGCATGATTAATAATCTACATGTAATAAGGTAATTGAAGAAGGAATATATCTCTCTTCATTAAAAAATCTAATGATATGTTTATGAAATGGAAAAATGGAATCACAAAATATATTGACCCACCAATGTTTCCAAATTCATCATCCAAAAATATTTATTTCCAAGTATTAAAGAAAAACAAGTTTTTGCAGAATGACAATGCTTCAATCATGAGACTCATATAATGAATGTTACAACAAGAGTAGTTACTGTTACAAATTTAGAAGCATATTATTCTTCAAAAAGTTCCAAGTAGAACAATGGACTTGCCAAAACTAAGCACAATTAGTTGCTTGCTACAACTGTTAGAAACTGCTATTAGAAACAGCAAAAGGCTCATTGCTTTTTAACGTTAAAGCAGTTTCTAATCTTAATGTGACCCGATCTAATCTTAAAGCATTTAGATTTTATCCTAAAGCAGTTTCTAATCTAAAGCATTAGATCTTAAGCGTTGAATTGGTATATGATGGACGTACCAGATTAGAGTTAAATAATATATAAAGGATTGGGTCCTCTCTCTCCCACACACAAGAGTTGCATTCTTCTCCATCAAGAAGCACATAAAGAAAGTGAGGGCAAGAGGAGAGAAACCGAATTCTGAAGAAGAGGAACAGTCAGGAGTCAGATCAAAGTAGATGGCAGCCATTACATCTTCCGCTGTTGATCAAGGTATGTCATCTCACATAAAGTTCTGTTTGTGAAATATTCGGTATTGATGATCTTTGGGCTGTTAATGGAAATTTTACATTTGGTATCAGAGCTGCAATCAATAACTGAATATTTCCTATGATTGCAATTGATCTGTTCTGTGCTTTACTCATGTGATTGAGCCTTCGGGAAATTGTGGGGGTTTCATGAAATGATCACGAAACAAAAAATAACACATAGCAAATGTAACGGAGTGTAGTTTTGTGTTTCATAATCTCTTTTTCCCACTCCTGGCGAGCCTCTGGAATGCCATAGAGGGAAGGGAAGCACGTGGACGAACTTTTTTGCTTACAGCTCATTACAGTATGAGTGGATGGTCAAGATTATTAATTCCAAGATAAGGTTTAAGATGGGATGAATTTTAATACCCTATTAAATCATTCACACCTCATGTCGCGCCCTCACTCCGCCACGAGACTTAGTAGTCGAGAGGGCAGTTGAAATAAACAGGGGAAGTATAAACAATCCAGGGTTAGTCTCCGCAAAATCGTGAATCGATTCGAATTGACAATGCCTACACTCAATTTGAGTACCAATGTGCCGGTGGATAGCGTGGTCAGCTCGGATATCCTCAAGGATGCCAGCAAAAGTGTGGCCAGAATCATTGGCAAGCCCGAATCAGCTAGGCACCAATATTAAATGAAAATCCCATCGGGTTATGTACAATGCATGCGAATGGACCCATTTCCGGGCTCATAAGTCCAGGCGAAGTTAGCGTTCAGCTGCTGCAGCGACTTGCAGCTGATGAACAGCCTGTTGCTCGCGAAGGGCTTTGGCGCTTGTGGTCTAGGCATTATCTGTTGTTTACATTGTTTAACTAGATATGCGTTCGTGTCATGGTACTCTTCCCATCATCATGGTATTCATAGGAGCTTGTTAATACCATTTCAAAGGCTATCTTCCTGCCTTGACTCCTATGGACGCATTTGAATTATCAGCTGGAGACCTTTATTTGCACGTAGGACATGCATACTCTTCGTTGCTTGTTCGGAATTTACATTCATGTTCAAATGAGTATTATGCTATAATATTGCATTTAAAGACCACATCCCTATTCCCGAACAATTGCTTGTCTCATTTACATGCATGCGTGAACAATAATGTGAAAACGACGTCTTCCCTTCAATCCAGATTGAAATTATTGACACATTTATTTTGATCATGAAGGATTAAATATTTGAAGAGTTTTGATGATGAAACGTTGACTTTACACGAAAGTGTATGCTTGCATTATAGTTTTGCAGTGTTTACAAATTAATGAAGGGAAAAATAATGTGACGCGTAGCAGGGACAAATATTTGAAAGTGTGCATTCTTTAATTGTCTGTGCATGCATGGTTTCAATGCCAAAAAGAATTAATGGTAAGCGTAAGTTTTCAGAAATGCATGATCTGAATATTTGAAGTATGAAATAAAGGGGTTTCAATTGGGTTAAGTTTCGTGCATCATTTACTGTTTTGGCTTTGCACGATTAAAGTTTACTGGTACAAAATAATCGTTTGAAATTTGGGCATAAAAGTAATTGCTCTATGACTGATTGTTTTGCATAAGGTATGTGTTATAAATTATTTATGCACATGAGATTTATGATTTTGTTAATCACCAAAGTGGTCAAAATCAGAATGTTGTTTTGCATAAGGTATGTGTTTATGCACATGAGATTTATGATTTTGTTAAACACCAAAGTGGTCAAAATCAGAATAATCATTTAGTGCATAAGTGACATAATGATTATTGATAGAAATTGCTAGTTATAATAATACCAATTAAGAACTGGCGTCACTAATGATAGAACCTGAGAACTTACCCAAAGGAAAGTCTTGTTCTATAACTAGTTGACATGATGAGGTTTAATAGATATTTTGATTAAATAAATATTGATCATCCAAAGATGTCAGTTCTATTTAATTGAATATATTTATTACCTACTTATGTTTGGTATTTAATTATGTTAAGTATAAGATAGTATCTACCCAAAGGAGTGCTATATTATACTATTATGCCTACATCTGAATCGCGTTAGTTATGAGCTCATAGTTATTTCATTTTGCAGGAGTTTCCATGAATACACATGCTTCATCTGTTACATTGTTCACTGGTGTTAATTTTTCTGAATGGAGTGAACAAGTCAATTTCCATTTAGGTGCTCAGGATCTTGACTTGGCACTCCTTGAGGATAAACCTGCTGCTCTTACAAAAGATAGTACTGAGGCAGAAAAATCACACCATAAAGCATGGTAACGCAGTAACAGATTGAGCCTTATGTTTATTAAGATGACTGTTGCTAACAACATCAAGTCAACAATTTCACAAACAGAAAGTGCTAAGGAATATATGCAGTCTGTGGAAGAGCGTTTTCGTTCAGCTGATAAGTCACTCGCTGGTACTCTTATGGCAGAACTCACGACCATGAAGTTTGATGGGTCGCGAACTATGCAAAAACACATTATAGAGATGACTAATATTGCAGCAAGGTTAAACTCCCTGGGACTTACAGTAGAGGATTCTTTTCTTGTCCAGTTCATCCTGAACTCGCTACCTTCTGAATATGGACCTTTTCAGATTAACTATAACACTATAAAGGATAAGTGGAATGTTAATGAATTGGCCAGTAGTCTTGTTCAGGAAGAAGGACGTTTGAAAAATCAAGTGAATCACTCAGTAAGTTTTGTGAGTAATAAAGCTGGTAAAGAAAAGAAAGGAAAATCAAGTCATTTCAAGAAGAAAAAGGCACCTGCTAAGAATGGGCAGGATGAGGAAAAGAAGGAACTAAAGAGTGTTCAATGTCGTATCTGTAAAAAGAGACTTATCGTCTAATTCTAGAAAGTGGATATGTATTAAACTTATACAGTACCCTTTATGTACCTTCATTATCTAGAAACCTTATTTCCGCAAGTAAATTGGATATTTCTGGTTTTAGATGTATGATTGGATCTGGTTGTTTCGATTTATATAAGAATGCTGATAATGTTGGTTCTGGTATTCTAATTGATGGTTTATATAAATTGAAACTGAATAACACTTATGCGAATTCCTTGTTGAATGTAGTAAATAATGTTGGATGAAAACGTAGCATGTTGAATGAAAATTCTGCTTTCTTGTGGCATAAACGACTAGGTCATATATCCAAAGAAAGAATGATGAGACTAGTAAGTAATGAAATTTTGTCAAATTTAGACTTTAGTGATCTAGAATTATGTGTGGATTGTATTAAAGGTAAACAAACCAAACATAATAACATAATAAGAAAGGAGCCACTAGAAGCAGCCAGCTTCTTGAACTAATACACACTGATATTTGTGAATGTCCTTGAGACGTTTGTAAATGAAGTTGAGAGGCAATTAGAAACTGGTAATGCAAGATTCATTGAGAATGGTGAAGTCAATGGGAGTACTAGAAGAGAAATAGTAGAAATAAAGGAAACAAGGGTAAATGTTACATTACCTAGAATAGTTCCTCCATCTACTATTACTCCAAATGTTGTTCCAGCTGTTGTATAACAACATGATGATAATAAACAACATATAAATGAAGAAGTACTTCCTGAAGGAAATGACTTACATAATGCTGATATGCATGAACCACAACAAGTAGCATTAAGAAGACCTCAAAGAAATCGTAGGTCAGCTATTTCTAATGATTATGTGGTTTATATGCAAGAATCAGATTATGATATTGGAATCAATAAGGATCCAGTTTCGTTTTCACATGCTGTAGAAAGTAAAGAGTAAAAGGAATGGATTAATGTCATGAAAGAAGAACTAAAATCCATGCAACAGAATGAAGTTTGGGATCTCGTTGAGTTACCACATGGCTGTAAAAGAGTCGGATGCAAATGGGTTTTTAAAACCAAACACGACTCTAGTGGTAATATCAAACGGTATAAAGCTAGACTTGTTGCTAAGGGTTACACTCAGAAAGATGGTGTTGATTACAAGGAGACATTTTCTCCTGTTTCGAAAAAGGACTCACTAAGAATAATAATGACATTAGTAGCTCATTATGATTTGGAGTTGCATCAAATGGATGTGAAAACAGCTTTTCTGAATGGAGACCTTGATGAGGATGTTTATATGGATCAACCTGAGGGTTTTTCTGTAGAAAGTAAAGAACAATTGGTGTGTAAACTTAAGAAGTCAATATATGGGCTTAAACAAGCATCCCGGCAGTGGTATATTAAGTTCAATACCATTATTACATCTTTTGGTTTTAAGGAAAATACGGTTGATCACTGTATATACCGAAAGATCAGTGGGAGCAAGTTTATTTATCTGGTCCTTTATGTTGATGACGTCTTGCTTGCTGCAAATAATTTAAGTATATTGCATGAGACTAAGGAATTTCTCTCAACGAAAGATTACATGCTCATCCAATGAATCGGAAGTGATTGGATATAGCGATTCAGATTTTGCTGGATGCATCGATACTAGAAAATCGACTTTTGGTTACCTGTTTATGTTTGCTCAAGGTGCCATATCATGGAAAAGTGCGAAACAGACTATCGTTGCTTCATCCACTATGGAGGCAGAATTTGTGGCATATTTTGAAGCCACAATTCATGCATTATGGTTGCGGAACTTTATTTCAGGACTTGCGGTTGTCGACACCATTAGCAAGCCGCTGAAAATTTATTGTGATAACTCTGCAGCAGTATTTTTCTCAAAGAACGACAACTACTCTAAAGGTGCCAAACATATGGAACTGAAGTATCTTGTTGTGAAAGATGATGTTCAAAAACAAAGAATGTCAATCATGCACATCAGGACAGAACTTATGATTACAGACCCTTTGACGAAAGGGTTACAACCAAGACAATTTAAGGAACATGTTCAAAGAATGGGTCTTGGTTGTATTAATGATAATTGATGTGTGACATTCTGAGATCTTTTATGTGTTTCTGATATACAATCATGTGTTTCTTGTTTTAATGTAGTAATACGTATTTTATGTAATTTTAAACAAGAAAGAGTCTTATAAAGATATTATGTTTAATCATTATGATATAAGACATTATGTGGACCATTATGCTGTTTTATATAAATTATGAGTATGAATTGATGGATTGCTGGTATTGTAGTATATGGAAGGGAATGCATTGAATTAATAGTGCACAACCGCCATAACTCTCAGCAATTTATCATAGTATGATGTTCAACACTTAATATTATGAATAGTCGGGTCAAGTGGGAGAATGTTAGAAATTGCTATTAGAAACAGCAAAAGGCTCATTGCTTTTTAACGTTAAAGCAGTTTCTAATCTTAATGTGACCCGATCTAATCTTAAAGCATTTAGATTTTATCCTAAAGCAGTTTCTAATCTAAAGCATTAGATCTTAAGCGTTGAATTGGTATATGATGGACGTACCAGATTAGAGTTAAATAATATATAAAGGATTGGGTCCTCTCTCTCCCACACACAAGAGTTGCATTCTTCTCCATCAAGAAGCACATAAAGAAAGTGAGGGCAAGAGGAGAGAAACCGAATTCTGAAGAAGAGGAACAGTCAAGAGTCAGATCAAAGTAGATGGCAGCCATTACATCTTCCGCTGTTGATCAAGGTATGTCATCTCACATAAAGTTCTGTTTGTGAAATATTCGGTATTGATGATCTTTGGGCTGTTAATGGAAATTTTACAACAACTACTCAAGTATATGAATGTTACAACAAGAGTAGTTACTGTTACAAATTTAGAAGCATATTATTCTTCAAAAAGTTCCAAGTAGAGCAATGGACTTGCCAAAATTAAGCACAATTAGTTGCTTGCTACAACTACTCAAGTATAAGACTACACTGATGGATACATGCAACTTGGACAATTTATTATGCTCACTTGCACAAGTAATTAAATCCTACATAATTTGTCATTGTAAAATTGTTTCCAACAACACTTGTTTTATTTTTATTTTTTATGATAGCTTTATATGATAAAAGTGACACTGTCCTACTGATATATTCACACTTCAACAACTTTGCTAAAATTTATTTTCGTATTTATACAAAAAGAACTTGCAGACATAGGAAGCTACATCCATTGAATAATCTATCTGGTACATAAAAGTTATAGTCAATGACACATTTACTCTAAGAATTTATGTGCATAAAAGCTATAGTCATTGGGGTCTTTTGACAAATAGTTTGAAACCATACAATACAGAGCCATTGAGGCATTTTGTTAAACACTTGGTGACCATCATCTCTTAAGACAATTTTGACAACCATCATCAACATGAATATATGATTTTTACTCAACCTATTTAACTCACAAAATTCATAAATTAAAACTTCAAATATTGACATATTAAAACATATGTCATAAACTATATCATCTTAATCCTTCACCAAAAAACTCGACAACAGGCACACAAAGTTGGCAACAGTAATCTGAAAAATCACCCAGATTTACGATCTGGGTTTGGAAAAGTATTTTTTTTGGAATCAAATGGGGGGTTACAAGTTCGTAAGGCACGAATACCCCCTGATGTTTGATCGAATCACATCCAAAATGCCCAAGAATGTGATTCTTTAAAACAACAAAAAAATAAATTCCTACTATCTTATTTAAAACTTTTGTCAAACACTAAGAATGAAAAAATCATCTACAAGTGTACATGGATAAATAAAACTCAAATTTATGCTAATATTATGTTTTCATCAAACTCATGACATCTTGAATGCTTCAGTATGTAATAATTTATGTCAATTAGTTTGTAACAACACTGTACACAAAAAGCTTCTATAAAATGAACTATAATTATTGAAGAATTTATCCAGGCATTTTGTGTGCAACATTTTATATACATCTAAGTTTCAACTAATAAACCAATTCACAATAAGCAAAAACTATGATATCAAACATATAATATTGAATTTGGATAATAGATATGACCTGCTATGGACAAAGATTCATTACAAACTGAACTTGAAAAATTTGGCAACACATTCTTGTTTTAATCCCCCCTGCATGCACATTCTCAACTATAGCTTCCATTCATGATTAGTTAGATCATAACATAAATATTCACAAGTAGCAATTTCTCATAAATTAAAATTTCTACAACACTTTAAACTAATAATGAACTAAAATTTCAAGAGTGTTTATGAATATACCTGGCAGTGTATATATACAACTCCAAAGATGAGAGTATGCTTCAACTCCAATATCCTTACCAACTTATTGTGAACCATCCGGTTTTCCACCCAACCATTTCTAAGGAGAACTTCTCCCCTTGGAAGCCTCGAGATGTAAGAGCTCACAAACAGTACCAAAATACAACAGTAGAAAGATATCCAAGGCAAGTTGAGGAAGATTAGTTTCACTTCCTCCCAATACCACTCATGGTCATCTCCACCAGGTAGAGCTACTTAGTAATTTAGTTTAGGAATTTCAAATTCATTTTGAAAGCAATTGGCTACTCTGCAAGTCTCTCCCTCTCATAATTTTTTATTATTATTATAAATCTCTCCAACTCTTGGTATCACGGTGCACCTTCCTCTCCCCCTAAGTGAGAATACATGAGACACATATATAGGAGGAGCAAAAAATTCTTGTCACAAAGGAGGAGTAATATGCATGCCTTGTATTCCATTTAGAGGAGTGTAACTCATGCCATTAAGGAGAGGCATGCATGCCTTAGTTAAGGAGAGTGCAACTTATATATTAAAGAGAACGTAAGATGAATATTTTATGACATGTCTTTAATGAGTGTAAGAGGAATATGGCATTCTTTAATGAGTGCATAAAATAGAGTGTAATGTATTATTAAAAGAAAGAGAGATTTACATAGAGCCATGAGAGTCATCAAGGAGAGAGGTGTAAAGTGATTGAGGAGATGAAGGTGACTTGTATTTCCCTTTTAATAATAATATCATAGTCTCATAAAAGATAATATTAATATTAATAATATTGAAGATTAAGTCGATATTGAACTATTAGGATTGACTAATGATAAGTTTAGTGATTTTTCTTCAACTATACTTGATTACCAATTGATGCAAGGTGATTTACTATTTTTGGAAAGTTGTGCTTGAGATGCTAGACATGACTTTTTATTTTTAGAAAGTCACTCTAGGATTGTTAGAAAAGAGGTTTTATTAAGTAAATTCATCCCTGAGCTTCCCATGAGTGGTATTTTTCTTCTGGAGAATAGGGATTCCGCACCCCTATTGCATGCATCTTCGTGCCTTAGTAGATTGAGGACTCTGCGCCCTGATCTACTTTAAAGATCCAAGGTTCCACACCTTGATCTTTTTAAATATTCGGGACTCCACGCCTTAAAATTTTTGTTATATATACAAGACTCCACGTCTTTATCTTTCATGGATTTAGGACTCCGCGCCCTAATCCTCTTATTATAGATTTAAGACTCCACGTCTTTATTTTTCATGGATTTAGGACTTTGCACCCTAATTTCCATGGTTTCTCATCTACTCTGCTTTGAAACTCCACGCTTCACCTTAAGGTACTAATTGTGAGCTCATACCAATTTGATGGTTCGTTGGTAAGGCCTTGTTCCAAGAACCGCACACATCACAATCTCATAGATCAAAGGAATCAATGAATTTCATAATTAACTTATTCACATTTTACCAAAGATTGTGCATGACTTCCATAGTCATTTATAATTTGAATATCCTTGTTTGAAAATAACCAAGTCCCCTGCCACATCCTGCTCAATATAAGATTAAACATATATAATCATAAAAATAATGTATTATGACTTCCACAGTCATTTATAATTTGATCATCCTTGTTTGTAAATAATCATGTTCCCTGCCACATCTTGCTCATTACAAGATTAAACATATATAATCATATAAATCATGTATCATCTATAAATCATAATTAATCATATATTTCACATAACCATGATCAACCATGGATCCATGTCTCTCAATCATGAATCACCATCCATGTCCTACACTTATGTCCAAACTAGGATACCAAAAGAGAAAACATCAATAATATTCTCTTAACCAAAATCAGTTCTTATACACACAACGATAGATATTATCATAAGCACATAGCAACCAGGTGACCGAAACTAGGTCTATAGCATATAAGCATGTACATAAGTCTGTCCTGCATAATCTTATATCATTACATCAAAATCACCCTCTCTAAGTATCACAAAACTAACATCTCCATGGTGGGACACTAGATAATTAATATATATATATATATATATAGTAAGTATCCATGACTTTTCACAAAGGAAAAAAATTATTATTCTTAATCATTATAATTAGCTAATATCTCACACATAATATAATATAATGTATATAGATAAATAAATATATATGCATTGACTCTTCACAAAAGAAAATTCTATCAAATATTTTTGACTTTAAAATAAAATAAAATTGTACATTTTTACATTATATTTAGAAACTCATATTCAAAAGTAAAAAATATAAACAAATAAAAGAAAAATATTACATTGATGGATGAAACTCTGTGAGAGATAAACTAATTATATATAATCTTGGACTCTTCACAAATGAAAAAGTGTATCAAATATTCCTAACTTTGAAATAAAACAAAATTGTACATTTTTACATTATATTTACAAACTTATATTCAAAAATAAAACAAAATAAATATTACATTTATAAATGAAACTCATAAGAGTAATTGCATATAGATAAAAAGTATTAATAAATTGTTCATGTGCATGACTCCAATCTTATTAAGTGGTATCTGGGTGTTTTATTATATCAGTAGAGATCCATCTTAACTAGTGATCTAGCAAGCTCTAATACATTTTAATTTTTTAAGGTGAATTTTTTTTTTTAAATTCAAAACATGAAAGAAGGTTTGTAGGTTGACATATTTTTGACAGATTTGGTCCCCTTGTTGTTGTCTATCCGCGATTCCAATAAAGCTTTGTACATCTCATACAAATTTGACAAAATACTACATCTAAAAAAAGTATATATATATATATATATATATATATATATATATATATAGTCCCCTTGTTGTTGTCTATCTGCTATTCCGATAAAGCTTTGTATGATCTCATACAAATTTTGACAAAATACTATATCTAAAAAATGTCAAAATGTAGAATAATATATATATATATATATACTTACTTTAAAAAAGGTCATAATGTAAAATAGTAAGACTACTTGAAATGTTTTAACTACAAGATTTTAGTTTTTTCAATTGCTTTATATAATATATACAATATTTTTTTGTTTAACTAGATAGTTGACATTGAAATATATTTATTGAACATGACGTTGAAGTATTTTATCTATGTCCCACATTGATTTTTATTTTTTTTAAATGCCACATTAATTTATATTTAAAATATAATAAATTATAGATCTCCTTCTTATTATTCTTATTAAAAAGTAATTGAATTTTTTACTTTCAATTTTTTGGCATTAAAATATTTTGTTATGGTCAACACCCACACACATATAATTCTCTCTCCCTCTAGCCCCTAGCTCTCTCTCTATGTATATATGCAATTGATCTTGAATAAATTAGTCAAAACAAATATGAAATGGTTCAAGTGTTGTATTGAAATATTCTTAAGATGTATAAGAACTAGGTGCCTTGCTCATAATAAAAAGTAAAAAATTAAGATTTTTTGTTTCACTTTTAGTTACTTTGTCTTTTTGAAGTTAATATAAAATTTTGTTACTCCAAATAGATATAGAAATATTATTTAGGGCTGAGAATGAGGGTGAATATTTTTACCACATTTCTACATACCAAATATGTATATTCATTTATGTTTTTAATCATAATGGGTATTATTTTTATTTATTTAAAGAATATTTTATTTTTATCTTGAAGAAAACACATGTCAAATCCATGTTAAACGCTGACAAAATCATCCCTCATACTGAGTATTAAATATCTTTATTCATTTTTTGAAATAAATTACTTATTATTTTTTTTTTATTTTTTATTTTTGATTAAAGTGTTTTTAATAATTATATTTTGTAAAGGTTAACTAAGGATAGTTTGTATGAAGCGTTTGCAATGCTATTTGCACCTTCAAATGATTTGAAAATTCAATAAAGCTAATGAATGGGTAATCAATGGTATATTGGTTAATAATAATACCATTGGTTAATAATTTATTTAGATTAGGTTTTGATTTTCAATAAATTAATTTTAAAAATTAAAAATAGTTTAAAGATTTTTTTAATTTTTTAATACATTTATGAAAAAACAAAAAAATTAAAATAAAAAAATTTAATATCATTATAAAAGTCTAAACATAACAAAAAAAATAATAAATTAAAATAAAAAAATTTAATATCATTATAAAAGTCTAAACATAACAAAAAAATAATAATATAGTTATGCCCTAGTAAAACTTGTTTAATTAGCTGTCAACTGGGACAAGTACATGTATTTACTTATTGATTTAAAGCGCAATTGAAATAACTCAAGGGGAACGCAAGTAAATTTTATTTTTGTGAAAATCACATAATTTTCTAAAGGCCCTAATTGCACTTAGGTTTTAAGAAAAAATGAAATAAACTTTTTAAATTGTCGGGCATAGTGAATTAACCAAATCTTACAAGTTATGTTTTAATGGCCATTTTGTTGCCATCAAAGTTGATGACTAACATAATGTTATAAAAAACCTCAGTTGTATTTTTGTTTTTTCAAATATCAATAGAAATCTTCATCAAGATTTTGCAAAAAAAAAATAAATCATTTTCATAACATCAAAATTGTCCAAATCGATATTGAACAAGTGGTGGAGGCTATTGATAATCATAAAGCATATTTTTATGCAAAAATATAAAAGCCTTGGAAAAAAACTTTTAGAATTAGATATAATAAAATGCTTTGATATTTAAATTTGGGAAGAAAAAACGAAAAAGAGTAAATTCATATTTACTTAACTCTAATGTGTTTAGTTGAAAGAAAGTCACTTTTGAAGAAGTCCATGGAATTAAAGCATGGGACAAGGATATGCTATAGAGTTTGATTCTTTATTGTATGGTGTTGATCATGATGGAAAAATACACAATCACAAGGCAAGGGCAGTGGCGAAAAGATACGTTTAAAAACGTGTTGAATATGATGAAACATTAGCTATGGCAATGAATACAATGATCATCAAACTAGTAACAACTTTAACGTTGTATTTTGAATCAAAGGTATATCAACTTAAAATATAATTTCTAGAGATGGCAACTACTAAATTTTAAAGTTAAGTGAAAATAGCAAGTACTAAATTTTAGAGTTATTGTTCAAAATTTGAAGAAATATTGTATACGTAAACAAGTCCTCTAAATCTAATAGAAAAATGGATGAACATCTCATAACAAAATTATTTTTCTACAATCGTAAAAAGAATAAAAACTTAGTTGATAATGTAAAAAAAATATTTATTTTATATTTCATTTGAAATGAAAAATTCAAGATTGTTTCATTGTTGTTCGGGGATAGAGCTTTTGTAGAAAAAGTACTTAATATTTGAACCAAGTGTTCTTATATACTTTTAATTTTTTTTAGAATCTCTAAGTTCAAACCTTAATCAAAGTTAGTGAAGATAGATATGAGGTCATTAGCTAGAGATGATTCAATAGTGATCTATATCTTTTAATTTCAAGGATGCATTCAGAATTGCATATAAAAGAGCATGTTAAGCAAGTGACTTAAAACACATGAAAATAAGCGGAAATCATAAGCAAACATGAGATCAAATACACAATGATTTGATTACAGAATTCACCCGGTGTGGGCTACGTCTCCGGACCTTGCTCAAAAGTGGGGAGGCATTTTTTCATTAAGTGGCATCAAAGAAATCAGTTACAAGCAACTTTACAAAAGTTACCCTTATACCTCAATTCGGATGATGACTAGAAAATGGAGACCTCAGATCGAGATACAAACTGCATGGATGGATTCCTGGCATGAAACCATGCAAAATTGACTATAAACTTGTCAAATTCTGACATTGGCACGTCTGGCCCTCTAAAGGAATCTTTTTGGCATCTCCAAGATACCCTCGCTCATGGTTCCATTGCCTAGGCCGCTCTTGGTTCCGCCACTCCTCCATCGCTGGTCCCCTAGTCGAAAGGCTGAATGAGTGTTTAAATATGCTTGGGCAAGCAAAGACACCAACATGGGCCTTTAGTCTGTTGGTAGCGTTGGTGTGTAGCACAAAGGATGTTTCGTGTTTGAGTCTCGGCATAGCATTTTAATGTTTGGCAGTTATAAAACATGGTTTGTATTTGGTATAAGGCTTTTGGAATCGCCCGGGTGGTTGGTTAACCCCACCAGGTTGGGTAGGTTCAAGCCTCGTCGGCTCCATTACTCGGTGTATATATAACATAACACGTGGTTTGGGTTGGGCGGGTCCGCCGGGGGTGGCCCACCCACACACTCGTTACAATTTTTTTTTAATACATATATAATATTACTATTGCAGGGGTGGCAGCCTACCACCCCTAATTTGTATTTTTTTTTTTTAATACAATGGTTCAAATTTTCTCGCCGAAAAGTAAGGGTCACTAGAAAAATTAAGTAGGTGACAAATTCGCCTATTCCGGTGGTCGGATTCTGTGCACCGGGACTTTGACAATTTTTTGCCTCGTTAAAACCATCACTACGCCAAGTTTGACCAAAACTTTGACCAACTATAACTTGAGCATACAAACTCGGATTTGAGTGTCATTTGCATCATTGGAATCAAGGAGATGAGCATTATGATATGGTCATGGTTTCAGTTCCATTTGATGACTTTGATTTTCGAGCTATTTTCAAGGTCACTTCTATTTTTGGATCCTCCTGGATCATTCCTCCCCACTGAGGAGATTTTGGTCCTCCAAAAGCATGACCACATTCTGCACACTTCTTTCATTCTCATCAAGCCACACTTTCAACATTTGCATTGCATGCAAATCTGATACATTCTTTGCAATCACATACAAAACCACACATGACTCAAACAACCCCATACTTACCAAGAGTTTATACACACACTCTTTGGTCAAGTTTTACATAATAGAAACTAATACCCTAGCTACCAACAAAAGGCAAAAAACATCATCATTACTTTTATAAGTGATGGAAAACACATCATCACTTTTACAGTTATTTACAATGCATGATTTACAAACTGTGGCCATGACAAGTGACTATACCTAGTAATACCATCTCTTAATCAACAAAGTGAATGGCTTATTTCCTTGTGGCGGATTCACTTTTTCAACATATTCACTAGCTTATTTCTTCATAGGTGTTTTTTGGGCTTGGAGTGTCTGACATGCGACTTTCTGGTGTCCATGCTTGTTGCAGTAACTAAAATGATTCTTTCTCCTCCAAACTTTGTGGATCATCTTGGAACGGTTTCTCCTGGTGCACCTCGGATAAGTGACCGTGGAATCCTCATTATCACTGGAATGCGATGAGTTGCTTTCATCATCTGTTGTTGGTTGGTCACTGATTGTCTTGGAGCATTCCCCAACCTCTTTTCTGACATATCCAAGTCCACATAACGAGGCAATTCCTCCACTTTTATGGGATTCACATTGCCTTGGCCATTAATGCCGAGGTCCTTTCCCTGATACCCCATTTTCTTCAACAATTTTGATCCAATTCTTGTATTATGTTTCTCAAAAGTAGTGAAATCATCATCATAAAAAGTACATGAAATTGACGAATCAATTTTTACCTCAAGCTTGTCATGCTGCAGCTTCTCCAAGGCCTCCTCATTGGCTTGTAATTGATGTTTCAACCTTTGTTTCTCTTTCTCTAATTCTTGTATGAGTCTCCTTAGTTCAACATCCTCCGCTTGAATGTTTTAGTTGATTTCTTCGAGTTCTTGGAGCCATGCTGCATTTGGCGCCCTCTTCGTTTTTGGCACAACATCTGCTAAAATATTTGTCTCATCACCCAAATGAACCCAAGTTGATGGGTCCATCTACTGCAATCCCAAGAACTGCAATCTTCATTTCGTCACTTGAGTCCGATCCCAGGTCAACTGGTCCACCACTTGCAATTCCCACAACTGTGATCTTCTCATCATCCTTTGATTTAGATTCTTGGTCTTGTTGCACGGTTGCAACTGTCTTCTGTTTCTATTTTCTGTCGTTCCTCTCAAGTCTCATTTCTGGATGCAATTTCCAACAATTTTCCTCATCATGTCCTCCTTTCTCATAATCAGTACAAGAGGGCCTTGCTTCTCTTCTCTTGGCTGCTTCCCTCCTCTTCGGGCGATCACCTTGCTCATGCTTCTCCCTGCTTTCAAGATGTACAACCTTCACACTAGCTTCATCAAGAGACTTAGGTTCAAATAATAACAATGAATGACACAAATAACTATGCAAAGATCCAATATATTTCATCAACGTCTCAAAAGTGTCTAGTGGAACATTCAATGCTAATGCTTGTTTTCTAAAATCCTCTATAAAATTTTAAAAAATTTCACCTTTGCTTTGTTTCAAATGTTGTCATTCCATCATGGCATTCTGTCTGTAACCCAATGGGTAAAATTGTCTTCTTAAAGCAGAAATGAAATCAAACTAAGATGGAAGAAGTTTACAACTACTCTTACCACCTTGCTACAACTTTCCTTCCCACCAAACGAGAGCAGTGCCACTCAATCGAAGGGATGCTAGCTGGATCTTGGCTTCATCCTCTTTGATTTGTTGTATGTGACAATACACTTCAACCTGTCTTATCTAGTTATCTAGCTTTTTTGCATTAGATTCTCCACTAAATACAGGTAAATCAAACTTGACAGCCGGTTTGAAAAACAATTTTTTAGATGAATTCCTTTGATTCTTGTTAGAATGATGAGAAGAGGAAGAAGAAGAACTTTCACTAGAGGATGGAGAGGGAGGGGGCTCGTCTCCTCCACCTTCATGATTTACCGAGGCATGATCATCTGGTTCCTTCTTCTCAGGCTTGATTGTCTTATCATATTCTGCAAACAACTTGTCAACAATCTCTACCATGGTGAAGAAGATATTGTGATAATTTCGCTCTTCCTCCAATTAAGCTTCCTCATCTTCCATGTTTCATCTTCTTGGTGCACACCCTGCTTTTGGATCAAAGGCTTTGAGTTTTCCTTCACCTCTTTAGAGATTGTCCTAGTTAGAATTCACTCAGGTAACTTGCATCAAGAAGACTTGCTCTGATACCAAACTTTATCCAGATCTTTTAACTTCAAGGATGCATTCAGAATTGCATATAAAAGAGCATGTTAACCAGGTAACTTAAAACACATGAAAATAAGTGGAAATCATAATTAAACATGAGATAAAAAGCACAATGATTTGATTACGAAGTTCACCCAGTGTGGGCTATGTCTCCAAGCCCTTCTCAAAAGTGGGGAGATCTTCTTTCATTAAGTAGCATCAAAGAAATCAGTTACAAACAACTTTACAAAAATGACCCTTATACCTCTAATTCGGATGATGGCCAGAAATGGAGACCTCAGTTGGAGAAATAGACTGCACGGATGGATTTCTGGTGCGAAAACATGAAAAATCGACTATAAACTTGTCAAATTCTGACACTGGCACCTCTAGCCTTCTAAGGGAATCTTTTTGGCATCTCCAAGATATCCTTGCTCATGGTTCCACTACCCATGCTGCTCCTAGTTCCGCCACTCCTCCATTGTCGATCCCCCTATCGAAAGGAAGAATGGGTGTTTAAATATGCTTGGGCGGGCAAAGACACCAATGTGGGCTGTTGGCATGTTGGTGGCTTTGGTGCGTAGCACGGAGGAGGTTCAATGTTCGAGTCTCGGCATATCATTTTAATGTTTGGTGGTTATATAACATGGTTTGTATTTGGCATAAGATTTTTGGAACTGCTCGGGTGGGGGGCCAATTCAAGCCCCACCAGTTCCGTCACCCGGTGTATATATAACATAACACATGGTTTGGGTTGGGGGGGTCCATCGGGGGTGGCTTGCCCACCCGTTACACTTTGGTTTTTAATAAATATATAACATGACTATTGGCAGGGGTGGTAGCTTGCCACCCCTAATTTGCATTTTTTTTGATGTAATAGTTCAAATTTTCCTGTCGGAAAATAAGGGTAACTAGACAAATTAAGTAGGCAACAAATTCGCCAGTTCTGGTGGCCAGATTCCGTGCACCGAGACTCTGCGAATTTGTTCCCTCGATAAGACTGCCACTAGGCCAAGTTTGACCAGAACTTTGACCAGCTATAAATTGAGCATACAAACTCGGATTTGAGTGTCATTTGCACCGTTGGAATCAGGGCGATGAGCACTATGATCTGGAACTAGTTTCACTGCAATATGATGGCTTTTATTTTCAAGCTATTTTCAAGGCCGCTTCTATTTTTGGATCCTCCCAGATCAAATAGAAATAAACAACACATTTTATACATGGTTGGAGGTTTGATATACTCTAACATAAAATAAAAAATTATGTTTATAGTTGACATAGTATCACAATATATTAATGACCTCGAGGTAGCTTATTTGAACACTACAAACAAATAATAAGATAGTTAGAGTTAGGAAGGGGATAGAATGAAAGGTTATAAGGTACACCAATTCATACTAAGCTAGCTTAAAAGAAGGCAGGAAATGAGTTCACTCTACATTTTCATCTTGGGTACAAGTTCAGATTTTTGGAAAAGTGAAAATAAAATTCTAACATTTAGTAGATTGGAACATAAAGCAACAATATCAACAATGTGCGAGGTTATCTCGATGGGATGAACACTATAAAATCTATAAGTAAGCCATAATGAAGCTATGGGATGTTTTTGCAACAAGGAGCGGTAAAGTTGCCCAAAAGCCCAATTTTTCTTACTAGAATATATCGAAGTTCAACATTTAATTATAGAAAAATAAAAAGATGACTACATCAAATTACAAACATAGCCAAATGACGATTTCTTACAAATTATGGACACAACATGGACGAGGAAAGTAGAAAATAATAAAACATGGAAGAGTTTTAAACACTGAGTTAATTACTAGACAAGTAGGAAGTCATAAACTCTATTTAAGCAAGTGGAACGACTTGCTAGATTTAGACCTACTTAAATAAGTTTAAAAAAGGGGTTCATGATACTATTAGTAGAGAGTAATGCAAGTGTATGAAAATTAGTTATTATTATATAGTTTTGATGTGAAGTTGAGAACAAAGAATTTTATATTTAATAAAGATTATGTATAATAAGATACAATAGGTTGGTTTTTTATTTACATTCACAGAAGACCATGTAAGATATAGGGACAAAGACTAAAAATTACAATTTAATTTAATTTTGTAATTTCTTTGTTATTTAAATGATTTATCCTCTGGTAATAAACTCATTTTGTTTTACCCTTTTATAGATTTGAACCTACATATTCTTAACCATACGCTCACTAATTTGTTTTGTTGGAAAATATCATTTTACATTGAGTAATTTTGTCTTGTTCATATATATGACAATGCAACATTACATGCACCTTATCCTCTAATTCTTTATGTATACAAATTATGAATAACATTTTTCTCAATTTATATTTTCCCATCTCCATATTTCAAGTGCCAGGTGGTGGGAAGTTATTTTAAATTGATAAATCATATGTTCTTTATACATATAAATTTTCTCTTTGAGGTATTGTTGCTATATGTTGGTAATCATTGGATTGATTTCACATTGATATAATCTCATTTTCTCACAAAAGTCTTGCAACATTTTTTTTACCAAGTCTTGAATAGTTAATGTTCATTTCACAAATCTATACAAATCCACAACTTCAATTCCCTATCCTTTTATCCAGTTCAACCCACCACAATATTAATGTTTATCTTGAGTCACAAACACTGCTTGGTTCATTAATCTATGTGCAGGCCTTATTGTGAGTATATTATTGCATGAAACAACATAGTATTTATTCTTCTCATGGTAACATGCATGGTTTCATTAAAATCATAGAATAAGAGGTTTGTACTTAGTGCAAATCACATAACCATGCAATTTTCAATGCATCCTCATAATAATGCATTTAAAATATGAAATTTTAATTCAATACTTATCTGTATGGTTTTCCTTTGCTTGACAAGGATTCCACGGTGTTGGAGAGGTAAATCCCCTCTACGGATAGAGGCGATCCCTACTAGCCCAGAACGGGTCTAGCAACAATCAATCAATGCTACTGTGCAAGTTCCTAATTGCAATTAAAAGAGAGGCAATGAACACCTACTTGGATTCCAACGCTATTGTTTGATGAAGAGATGCCGCTCTCGCTCCTTCGCTCCGGCCGGTCACAATCCTCCACGATCTCCGTGAATAGATACCTGCACACACGAAGAGAAAGACAAACACAAGCGTGAAATCTAATAAAAGCAATTATACATCAGTCAGAAAGGATGTAATTCACATTAACCATTACAAGACAAATGAGAATGGAACCATAACAGTAGTCATCTATTATTAAATCAATAACAGAGAAAGGTACAACCAAAGTTCTGACGCTGAGTCCTTCTCTAGAGGGTCCAGCCAGCAAGTCTCTTAAGCATTCACCCTTGGAGGTAGATTCTCCCAAAACAAAGCTCTCTCTCACACAAGCAATACTCACAACCTTCCTTAAGCTTCCTCTAGCAAAACCACACTTGTCACACCAACTACCTACTAGCAGCAACAATCCAAGCACTATGAATTCCACACTATCCAAACTAGCTGCTCATGGTAATGGTGGAGGTTTAAATAGAGAAGAGGTCTCCATGAATGGTGGGAGGACAAGCTTATCTTCAAGGAAGGTGGTTCCAAATGACGAACAGACATGCCATAGAAGGGAGGGCGATACTCACAAGGCTAACAACCAGGTCTGGAGTTATCTGGAAGGTTGGCTGTTAGAACAAATTCGCCCAAACTGGATCAGCGCGGGTGTAACACTGAACTGGCGCGCTGACAGCGCACCATAATAACAGAGAAGGCTATGTCAGCGCGGCTTAATACTTTCATAGGATGCGCTGGCTCATGAAATTCGACCAGCGCGGAAAACCCGTGTGCTTCCGCGCTGGCAGCGCATCAGTTACACTATGAGCCGCCAGTCAGCGCGGGAATTTTAATAACAGTCGCGCTGATGAAATAAACTTAGGCAAAGTGGGTCATTTGGCCAGTTTAGAGAGCATGAACATGGTGCATTTGATTCCATGGCATGATAGGGAGACTGACAAGGAGACAGTGACAATTTACTGCGTAACAGATGCCCCCTAAAGCATGAAGCCCGAGAGAGTGGGAGGGGTGAAATGCTTTACAAAACTGCTGAACTGGAACACCACCAGGAAGGACCTGCACGCATATACAACTGATATCTCAATTACATGTAGTCTAGGCATGGGCGCAGCCATCCAAAAAGACATATGAAAGAGGTCTGTGGTGTGGACGCAGCCACCCAGCTGAAAAGACCATAATGATAAGAAGGTATGGTCGCAGCCATCCGAGAGACTCAGGTATGGGCACAGCCATCCATCAATGAGTCACGTAATAATAATAATCCACAAAATCGCAGCCTGGTTCACAACAGACAAAAACCAGGGTCTTGCGCTTCATCCCAACCCGAAAAAAGTACAAGTTCAAGCACGTGAATACATGAGTTGAAGTTGAACATGCATGAACATCGTCTGATTACCAGTCAATGATGAAAACTGTTAATAGACGCGAGAGGTACCACCAATAATGACAATGGCCCTCAAGGTACTTATAGGTACAATCCGCGGCGTGTGAATCAATGAGCTGGTGTCGAACACCCGCAGAATCATCCGATCGGAGGCCAATGATGAAAACCTCACGTCGAACACGAAGAACCTGCCATTGAGG
The DNA here is from genome assembly GCA_031772625.1 of Pinus tabuliformis. Classification (NCBI taxonomy): domain Eukaryota; kingdom Viridiplantae; phylum Streptophyta; class Pinopsida; order Pinales; family Pinaceae; genus Pinus; species Pinus tabuliformis. Next base: position 836,279,910 of record CM062816.1, read on the forward strand.
CATGCAGGCTCTAAGGCACCTGAAGGGAGTCTCTAGGTCACTTTCCTAGATAATGAGCTGAAGTCGACAGGAAGTAACCTTGATCGAAGGTGGGCCATAATGTTTCCCACATCATCGACACGAGACAGAGAAGGATAAAATATTTTGTGTGAGACATCAGAGGGAGGTGGTAAGCTTGCAGAGGCCAACTTCTCTTGAACATATCGGCGGCACAACAGTGGATTTGGCAGTATCTGACATCAAATGAGCAGAGGTCATGGTGACAAGGCAATGAGCAGATGAGAGGTCAAATAGGATAACCCAAACCCATGGAGGCTAGCGTAAAACAAGATGAGAAATCCCCACCCAGACACGAGTGCAGACGAGTGCCATGTTCAAGAGCGACATACTACCGACATGACCATTATTACAGTCTTATTTTCCCCACCATTTCTGGTAGGTACCCCGGTTATTTTTGGAGGACAAGCTTGACGGGGATAGCATATGCTTGGAAAGTGTCATTTCGACAATGTCCGATGTCATTAAGTTTTAACGAGCCTGACAAAGGAAAAACTCGGCGTCTTTTCTTGTTTAGAGAGTCTGAAAAGACAGCGGAAAAGGAGACTCCAGGGGGGTCCTTTTTCGTAAAGTTGTTTCTCTCGAGCCCGAAAAAGTATAAAACAATGCCCGAAAGAACCGCCCGACCAATATGATCGAGGAGTACTTTTCGTGAATAGTGACTTCAACCCGAAAAAGTAAAAAAGCGGTCGGAAGCACGTCGTTTTAGAGCCAATAACAAGTGCGGAACGACAAACACCCGACGATCTTTTTAAGTTAAACGGTCGAAAAAGAGCTTTAAAATGACCGCCTCTCGTTCCCTTTAACGAGCCGAAAGGAAGCTCGGCCATCTTTTCTTGGTTTATGTCGGAAAAGAGCTCAAAGACGACATTTTTTGGGACCAAGTGTACATAGAATTGTTACCACCACGCCGGTTACTAGAACCTGCACAAGAACACCACCCGCATAAATCTGTTCGACATATTTAAAAACATAGTAAAACATGCATAAAAGCATAAACATAGCGACATTAGAGCTAAATCCATGGCAAAAATATGACAAAAACCCACATTGATAAGAAATTATAGCTAATTATGAATTTTTTACCATAAATAGGGGGGTAAAAGTCATTTTTTACCATTGTTACCATTTTGAGTTGTGAAGAACGTTGTGGAGCTGCAAGGTTGACGGAGCGATTTCCAGCCCGTACGGACACTATTCATCCGGCAGCTTGTTCCAGGTAGGTTCTCCTCTCCCTGTGCTTTAATTTGAGTCTTTATGAGAGCAATTCCACGGTGGGAAGTGGCCCTTTAGGCAAATTTTTTGAGCGTTGGTGCGCTCTCGGTCAGCGCGGATTTCCCGCTCGGCTCCGCGCTGATCGATTTACATTTACACACACCACCTCTCGGGTCAGCGCGGAAAACGCGTGTTCTTCCGCGCTGACCCAAGGAAAAAACAACGCGGCGCCATGATCAGCGCGACTGTTTTAAAAACATCCGCGCTGGCGCTGTGAAAATTTGTTTTCATGAAAATGAACGTTCAAATTTCAACGACCAGCGCTCTAATGTTTTTTCATGGTCTTGCAGGGCAAAATGTCTTTTGTTTGGCAAGAGAGAGATCACGATGATGAGGATATAGCCGCTTATGCCATTGCTGAATGCCAAAATGCACTGCGGGCATGCGGGTTCCTAAAATTCTTCCTCACTCCGCGCCTGAGGGCGCAACCTGATCTGCTCAAGCTCTTAATCAGAGCTTGGAACCCAGTTGATGGAAAATTCACGATCCGTGGCCGGGACATTGAGTTTGATTCCACGGATATCTATTTTTTGACTGGATTATCACGCCGTGGCCAGATGCCCATCCTGGAGGGGCAACGACCCAGCGGTGAGACTCTTGACCAGCTGATGGCTCGAGTGTGTCCAGGGGCTGTTAAAACACGGAGCGGGAAGGTTGGTATTCCGACGGTGAACGACATGCCCCTTCGCACCGTACTCTTTATGGTGACACGGGCAGCGGGCTCTTTGGCCAATCATGAGGCCTCAAAGACCCAACTACTACTGGCTCTTGAGTGCTTACAACCCACCATTTTCAACTGGGCAGCAGCTGTGACGACTAGCATGAAGAGGCAACTAAGCAACTGTCGACGCGGAGAAACGAAGCAGTTTGCTTATGGGTCGCTCTTACTTCCGCTCATGCTGGAGCGGGTGCCGGCCCTACAGCTACAGACCATGGCTGTGGATCCACCCAGAGGTCCCCGGGAGACGAGGGCCAGTCGATGGGCCCGTGTCATGCCGCGCGGAGGTGGCGGCCGCCCAGTGGCTTGGGGGGTGTATTTTCGAGAGTGGCTGGATCGGCAGGCCATTCTTGTAGAGGACTGGCCATATGCCGGTATGGACTTCCGCAACGATCCCGACATGCCACTGCCCGCGGGAGAGCATTGGGATGATGGAGGTATGACACTTGATCTCTTTTTAATATTTTTTAATGTTTTTGATTTTGCATGTACATGTCTTGATAAATGTCATGGTGTGCAGATGTGGGACCTGTGAGACCCATTGGCCTAGCCCCAGAGGCACGGAGAGAGGGGCAAGGAGCTGGAGCCCTGGCCCTAGTTCCTCCAGGAGTTGACACGACGGAGACTATAGCTCGCAACCTTGAGGGTTTACTGGAGGGGGTGCCAGATTACCAGGGGGTCGAGGAGGTCCCCATAGCTCACCAGATCCACACAGTGGGGGTGGCACCCAGGATGCACCGCCTTTTGAGGCGGGTAGCACGGGCAGCTGTATGCTATAGAGAGCATAACCCAGATCAGTAGTTACCTAGGTTTTTTCCACTGATGTTTTTGAGAGACACATGTCTCGGATGTACCGAGAACACCGGCTTTACTTCAGACATATACACTTATTTTTGAGCGCCTTAGTGCGCCACACGATATATATATATATATATACTGTTTTTGGATGGATCTTTTCACATGTGATGATGTTTTTATATGTTATGCAAATGTCTAATACAAATGTGATCTAATGTATCAGTTTGCACAACACACGACCCATGTATTTTCATTTTTTATGCAAGCTTGAAAGCACACATGCAAACACACATGCAAACTATGCTTGGAAAAGAAATTATTCACACATGCTTATTCTATGGTCTTATTATGTTTGCTATGTCTTCTTGTATGATGTTTATCTATTACGCAAATGTCTATCCAACACATGGTTTGCCAATGCATCAGTTAACGTATTTAATCGTCTCGGAATGTGTTGATATGTAATGTAATCAAAATTCCTTTCTAACAATTTCACACGTAAATACAACCTTAGAATGCGTTGGTCTCTGACGGAATATCGCCCGTTGAGTTGATGGACGACAAGTTGAGAGTCCAGGTTTACCACTAATGCACGGATGCTGAGATCAACTGCTTCGGCTAGTAATTCAATTACAGCACTGTATTCGGCAACATTATTGGTGGTACGGCCCAAGCACACGCCTTGAAGGTCTAGCAACTCGCCGTGAGGATCGTAGATCGCCCACGCCGCAGAAGACAAATTGCAAGTACTATGGCAGGCGCCATCGGCGAAACCAACATAAGGTGTATTAGACATCTGCACAAGAAGCAGAAACAAAATAAGAGGCAGATACGCCTTCATACCAAAGCAAAACAAGAAATCATGCACACATAACACACTTGCTAAGAACACGCGTATGTACAAACTAGGTGCACGAAATCATTCATAGTATTTTTTCAAATAAAGTGCGTTGCGGGGCTTGTCAAGAGGATTTCCTTCGTAGTCGATCAGCTCATATGCCCCCTTTTGCAAAACTCTCTTTACGATATAGGGGCCTAGCCACATAGATCCGAGTTTACCTGCCCCCAGCTTATCCTTAGCTTGATCATAGAGCAGTACTAGATCTCCCTCAACAAAGGAACGAGGTTGAATGGTATTGTCGAAGTGGGTCTTAACCCTCTTCTTTTGCGCTTCAATAGCTAGAGAGGCTAAGCGACGGGTCTCGTCTAGCCTTTCTAAATAAAGAAGTCGTTCCTCCACCTGAGTGGTGTTGGGAAGCAACTCGACAGCTAACTTTAACGAAGGAATCTCACACTCAACAGGAAGGGTGGCCTCCAGTCCGTAAACAAGCTGAAAAGGAGTGAAACCGGTGGCGTCCTTCACAGAGGTCCGATAGGCCCACAAGGCGGGGAACAACATCAGATGTCAGTTAGACTTGTGCGTATTCACGGTATGTTGGAGCATTGTGATCAAAACTTTGTTCACAGCCTCAACTTGGTCGTTGGATTGAGGGTAATACGACGTCGAGCTATCTTGACGCAAGCCTAGCTGGGTCGTTAGTTCCATCATCATGTGATTACGGAAATGTTTTCCGTGATCAGTGACGATAGCCTGGGGTACTCCGAACCGAGTAATGACATGATTAAATAAAAACTGCGCCACTGTGTAACCGTCTTCGTTCAATGTAGGCATCGCTTTGGCCCATTTGGTAAAATAATCGACGGCAACGATGATATACCCGTGCCCCCCGGCCAAACGAGGGTTACAGGACGTATAATCGATGCCCCATTTGGCAAATGGACCTACGGTAACAACGGGGTGCAGTGGTGTGGGAGGTGCACACATTTTTCGGTGGTAAACCTGACATTCATGACATGCACGGACGGCGAGGATGCAATCCTTGAAGATAGAAGGCCAGAAATAACCAGCACGGAGAATTTTCTGGGCGGTGGCATATCCGAACATGTGGCCGCCACAAGCACCGGAGTGGCAGTCATTCAATACCGCTCAGCCTCCTCGAGAGTTAAACATCGGCGGAGAACAGAATCAACGCCGAGGCGGTACAGGGTATCGCCAATAATGCGATAGGGTTGAGATTGGTGACGAATCCTCCGTCGAGCGTCTTTCGATACATTAGGACGGAAGGAAGACGTCTGCAAATATACTATGAAGTCCCCGTACCAAGGGTCGAGGGTGCTGATTAAAAACAAAGTTTCATCCGGGATATGCTCTTCCGAACGAGATGGTACAGAAGGGGATGGCAAAGAACAGAGCAATTCTGCAAAGACCATAGATTTCTTAGACTTGGCAGCAGTAAATTCCAAGTCAAACTCTTGTAGGATGACAATCCATTTCGAGTATTTGCCCCCCAGCAGCTGACGCGACAAGATGTAGGTCATTGGGTTGCAGTCGGAAATCACGGTCGTAGTGCGCAACAGGATATAGTGCCGGAAGCGTTGGACGGCGCAGACAGCTGCCAATGCCAACTTCTCGACATAAGCGTAGCGAGTTTCCGTATCGAAGAGATTGCGACTAAGGTAATAGATAACGTGCTCATTGCCATCGTCATCATCCTGCACCAGAACCATGCCGATGGTGGTGTTAGCGGCAGCTAGATAGAGAGAATAATCACGGTGATAGTTCGGAGGTCTTAAGAGTGGAGCCGAGACAAGGAGGTCCTTGAGTCGCTCGAAATATTCCTGGGCGATGGCATCCCAACGAAAGGGTGTGTCTCGCTTTAATAACCGTGTGAAACCCTTAGCCACCTCGGCATAATTCGGAATGAATCGTCTAAGGAAATTCGCTTTGCCCTGCAAGCTCTGCAATTGCTGCAAAGAGGCAGGGGGAGGAAGATTCAGAATGGCCTCAACTTTGAGGGGATCCAGACGGATGCCTTCTCGGGAGACGATGAACCCGAGCAGTCGGCCAGATTCTACGCAGAAGACACACTTATGAGGATTAAGCCTTATGCGGTAGTGTCGACAGCGGAGAAAAATCTCGCGAAGATGAGAGGGATGATCCTGACGCTTAGCTGAATGAGCCGGGAGGTCATCCAGATAAGGTTGTACAATGTGACGAATATCATGAAAGGCATAAGACATTGCACGTTGAAATGTAGCGCCGACATTCTTTAGACCGAAAGGAAGCTTCTTATAGGCGAAGGTGCCCCAAGGACAAATAAAAGCTGTCTTATGCTGGTTTGTGGGTGAAATGTTGATCTGGTTATAGCCAGCGAATCCGTCCATAAACGAGTAAATTTCACTTCCTGCGCACTCATCAATAAGCTGATCGATGAAGGGCGTAGGGAAGTTATCCTTCGGACAGGCACGATTGATATCATGATAGTCAACACAGACCCGAATAGTGCCCTGCTTTTTATTCATAGGGACTATATTAGACACCCAATCCGTGAGGGGAATGGGGTAAATGAAACCAGCTTTAAGAAGTTTTTCGACTTCGGCCTTGATGGCTGCAGCCTTTCGGGGTGCACAGGGCGTAAGCGCTGATGAACAGGCTTAGCATCTGGATATGTAGGTATTTCGTGCACCACTATACTAGGATCGATGCCAGGCATTTCCTCATAGGACCATGCGAAGACATCACGAAATTCGCGAAATAGAGCAGTATAGAGTTGAACTTCCTCTGGAGTGCAAGTGACTCCGATATGAATGTGTTCGACGATCCCTGGTTTGACAGAGATGTCGATCGGTTGGGTTTGCGTGATATTTCCCATATTGCCCTCTGAAGACACTTGATAAAGCTGAATGGGTGTTTGGAGGGGCGGGGATGGGACACATGAAGCAAACCGCTCGAGACATGCGGTCATTTCCGGATGGGGAGGGAGAAACGAAGAGCGATGGTGGTGATCTAACCAAGGGAGCTCTTCAAGAGACATGGTCTCTATGATGGCTTCGTCGGAAGGAAATATTTCCTTCAATGGATCCGAAGTAGCCTCATCTCCTAGCCAAGGGAAATGATCATATGAATCGGGAACTCTGCTCGGGAGAGCAGGTTCATCAGGGGGAGCCGATGCAGCGACAATCTCGATGTAGTTGAGTTCGGCAGGACTCAACGACATCATATCACCCCAAGAGTCTTCCTGATTAGCAGGAGGAAGAACCCACGGATCAGAGCGTACAGAGATCATGTTGATAGGGGCGAGATTTGGAGGTGGGTGGGGAAAGACTCCCATTAAAGTGGGATCTTTGAAAAGTCCGGCACCCACGCTCTCGAGTGACTTTGAGGTATGCTCCACGAATGGCACATTACCTTCAGAAGAAGAGGCGAAGAAGGAGAGCTGGTCCACCGTGACAATCTTCCCTTGGTGAGGGAAACGAATGAGACGGAACAGGGAGGAAGCCACGGCTTGCATGGCGTATGTCCAGCTTCATCCGAGGAGGAGGTTGTAAGTAATATTGGCGTCGACAACTTCGACCTCGACTTCTACAGTCTTTCCTTCCAAAGAGATGGGTAAGCGTTGGAGGATACCATAAGGACGGGACTCTCTTCCATCGAAAGCTTCGAGCGTCGTAGGGGACTGACTCAAAGCAGGGGAACCAATCGCCTTCTAGCAAGCAACGGACATGATGCAGGTTGAGGCACCTTCATCAATAACCGTACGATGAATCGTTCTGCTATTGATGATGACCTATATAAGGAAAGCGACTTGGTGAGGCAGTCTCTATGTAAAACCCTCGAGATCGAAAGAAATCAAATCTGAATCTGCCGGGTCGATGCCACCAATCGCTGATAGCAGGGACTTCCTCTGGGAGGGGCAGCTCTGGAGGACTTCTAAAGCAGACATAGCAGACGGAGCCTGAGCTAAGTCCTCAACAATGCTATAGTGCTGGGCAGCACGAGCATTAGGGTTGTAAGATGACTTCCTGAGTACACCTTTTGGAGGGGGTCGGGGGATCGTCTCAGTGCTGGGCCTTTCGATATGGAGAGGACCAGAACTAGACGGAGGAGCACTGGAGGGAACCTCCGGCTCTTTCCCGACACGAGATGGATAATCTTTCGCTCGAGTTGAAACATGGATGGGAATCGTGCCAACCATGAACACTTGAGAACCGAACGAGGAAGAGGGTTGAGACGGGTCTGCCACCATTTGGGTCTGCTGGGAAGGGAAAGGCTCTTTAAGCACGGCAGGAGTCCCAGGAGCACCTTTCAATAACCGACTAACTTCGGACCGCCTTGGGCAGTCCTTAGTGTAGTGATCCTCATCACAGATGAGACAAGGATACTTAGGTTTTCGTTTAGCTCCTTCCTCGGGTGGAGGTTTAGGGGCATCCTATTTGGGCTGACTAGATTTATCTTTAGCTTTCCCTTTCTTTTTCCCTTTTGAGGATTTATCTTCCGCGGTGGACTGAACGGCGTTTACCTCGGAGGTACTTCCAGGATTAGATTGGCCCTGAGAGGCATTTTCATTAGAAGCGTTTTGTTTTTGCTTCCCAGGGTTCGCGACCGATTTCTTCGATGATGAATTAACAGAGCCATAATAACAGAGAAGGCTGTGTCAGCGTGGCTTAATACTTTCATAGGATGCGCTGGCTCATGAAATTCCACCAGCGCGGAAAACCCGTGTGCTTCCGCGCTGGCAACGCATCAGTTACACTATGAGCCGCTAGTCAGCGCGGGAATTTTAATAACAGGCGCGCTGATAAAATAAACTTAGGCAAAGTGGGTCATTTGGCCAGTTTAGAGAGCATGAACATGGTGCATGTGATTCCATGGCATGATAGGGAGACTGACAAGGAGACAGTGACAATTTACTGCGTAACACACGGGTTCAACTCATTGTTTACTTAGACACAACCAATGTATTTGATCCCAATGAGCATGTGATATGAATTCTTTCACAACATATTTATTCAAGGCTCTTCTTTCTTACAGTCGCTCACACTCCAAGCTCAGGAATCCCCTTCTTGAATAAAAAATCCCTCATGAAATCCTTCTTGCCAAAATTTTCTTGCATAGAAAGGCTAAATAGACTTACATAGTCTTTTAGATAAGGAATCCCTCTAGTTTTCTCTATGTAACATGACATATTTCACACACATAACTCATGGTGATGAATACATATTCTAGGGTTCTAGTGTCACCATAGTGGCCTTGTTCCTAGGATTTCCATATTAACAACCATCATATATCATTCTTGGATAGATCTTTCATCCCACCTATATCACATGCATATAGTTTCCATGAGATATCATCGTAATGATTTCAATAACAAACTTTTGTCTTAAACAAGATTTTATAAACATGAAACCTTTCTCATGATGTTTAGCTTTTGTATGTGGTGATACCTAGCATTCATTTTGGACTTACACTCATTGCCATATACAAGGCAATTTCACCTACATATATGCACTTTCAATCAACTAAACATGATTAACGTATATGAAATTTCTCCTACATATATGAACTTTCAATTAACTAAGCACGATTAACATATACACATATAATCCTTTCATTATGATATTTACAACAATTTTGAAATGATCTCAAAATATTTATGCACTTTAATAACTTAAGCATTTCAATTCTATATCACATATATTGAAAGGAAGTTATCATTGCATTATCAAACAAAAATTTTACACTTTCATTCACAATCCATTACATTATTTCAAACTTTTACACTTTCATTCAGAATCCATTACATTAGTTCAAACTTTTACACTTTCATTCATAATCCAGTACATTAGTTCATTTCACTATGGTTCATCACGACAACTCTATGGAACACATATCACTAAGATTTTGACTAAATCTCTATGTGTTGGTAGGATTTTTCTTAATCATATACCTAACTCAAGTATTTATAACTCATGTGCATTTAATTATAATTCATATAATTAAATATATGAATTAGCCTTGAAGAAATGCTAAGCCATTCTTTCAAATTACTTATTGTTATGGTACGACCAATCTATACCTACACAACTACATCATTTTCCATATGTTATTGGACCTAGTTGATACTCCTCGGAAGCTTACACGTTCCCTTCATAAGTCTTCTAATGAACATTATTTTCTCTTGTCCTATATAAGAAGTTTTCATGCAAATGTATCATCGTCATTTTCAATTATTCCTAATTACATAAAAAGTTCATAGTTACATCAACTTATCAAGGCAATAAAAAACACATGGCTTAACACTTTTAAATCCTCATTCAATATCTGACATGCTTTAGCACATTTTCATGCACATTATTAAGCATTCTCTTGATCCATTTATTAGTGCAATTTTCATATTCAATTACTTTCCTTTTTTCATAATTCATTAACATTATCAGGTTTCTATCATTTTTACATTCCAATCATTTCACCTTTAACAAACTATCAATAGGGGAGAGAGTCAAAGGGTTCCCCCCCTCTAATTCCTTTGCATAGCCTAGAATTCACAACAACTCCTCTCCATTTCCCTTGAGCAGTTATTGTCAATTGGGCTAGCCATTTGACACGACAGAAACACTTCTAGACTAGATTAATATCCAATATATAAACCTTGTACAATTAAATTTGTAGCCAATAGATCAAATCTAACCTAATAATGTCATAATACTTAGTTGTTTTCTTCATCATCTCATAACTCCGCTTCCTCAATTAGAGCTTTCTTGTAGTCTCTTCATATGTTATTATATCAACATGCAATCCTTTCTACTTGCAATGTCCAACAACCCTTGAGATGATCTCAGTTTCATGAGTTAGTAACAATTTTATCCTTTCAATTGCTTACCTACTCATTTCATGTGCATATTCATAAATATGCATTCACAGTATGCACTCAACCATGCATTCAAACAATTCTTCAATCAAGCACACTAGCATGCTTATGCATTTCTTACACCCTTTTTCACCATTAAAAGTCATCTATTAAATGGAATACCATCCTTCCATATGAGACATTTTAATGATTCGAATGGCATGTCTCACAAGCATAAGCATAACAAGTTTCCCTTTTCCATATGGCAAACAACAACAAGAAATCATTCATTCCAAGTAAAATGGAATTACCATATGACCATTAACATCACCCAAAGCATAACTAGTACCAACTCTTGATTTACTTGCCATTATGTTGACAGTGTTGTACCCGCCAACATGTCAAGGGGATCTCCCCAGTAAAAAGTCCCAATTAGAGCTTAGACTGTTTGGTGTAGGAGTCCCAGCAGTGGGTCGTAAGGTAATGCCTTGATCGCGATGTCACATAGAGGCAAGTAAGATAACTTTGTCAGTAGCAAGGGTGTGACTGATGCAGAGATTCAAGGAATGTGTACGAGAGGTTCCAACACTTCGAAGGGAGAGGAAGGTGAAGGTGAGTTCCAGGTTGAAAGGGATCAGTCCCAACTCAGCTAGGAACATACAACACAAAGAACATGCACAACTTCCGGGAGAGCAGTCGACATAGATGCAATAGTCACAACATACAAGGTAAGATAACACGAATAGCACTCACGGATGAGTCCGAGGCGAGTGTGATGGTTGATATAACAAGGCTCAGAGAAAGGTTTGTCTGGTGTCCAGTAGAGAAATCGACACGGACGGTGATAACATTAACAACATATGCAACACATTAACAACAAGATTCATATAATTTCATACAAATCAGTTCAAATACAATTACGTAAGTTAAACAACATATATCATTAAGGAAACCATAACAGTCCAACTACAATAACAACATATGCATGAAAATGTGATGGCTCTTATTATTAAAGAAGTGTAAGTCACAATCATACAATACACCATGTAAACCTGCTAGCCCCATCAGTGGAATGTTACAACCACATCCGCCTACTCCTCCAAAGAGATGTACTAGCTCCGTGCAGTGGAGAAGCCAAAGCACATTAGAATACTGTCCAAACCTTCTTCAAGATAGTCTTAGTAAAATCTTGGCTGACCAAAAGCCCATACAATGAGTTATGAGGGACTATTTATAGCAAAGGGTGGGGTGACCCTTGACATTCCCCTTTGTGACAGTTCAACTACCCTCATGACTCTTCACCTACTCTATGACTGTTACATCCAACCATTGACACTTGACTTACACTTGACATGACTCAATGTTACAATGCACATGTACTCATGTGAGACAACATGGCTTGAGAAAGCTTTGCAAGGCATCATTGACACTTGTTCCGCTGTGATGAGACCAACTCTTTGACATGCTTGTGATGGTGAAGGTGGTGCGCTGATCCCAATCTTGGTCATCCGTGATGGTGTGCATGCACCTCATGGTGACATCTTGCTGAAGCAAACTCTTGCCTCTGTTGCACCCAGTGCATTGGTTCGGCCCCTTCATCCAACTCGTCTGCTAACATGCGCATGTTCTTCTTGGGTAAGGTTGAATCTACAACACACTGATGCATAGTGTCCATGCTGATCTTCAAGTGTGTGCTAGTGGTCATGCATATCAACTTGTCGAAGTACATGTTCAGCCCCAGTTGGACTTGATTCTTGTCTTCGCCTTGGTGAGTGTGTTGAATGGGTTGGATTGCATGCGTGCACTCAATGACATGCATGCTACTGGATCCTTTGCATGCGATTAACAACACTGCTCACCATGTTTGCTCTGTGTCAGCTGCTGGGATGGATCCTTAACTTGTTCGTGAAAAAGAGTCTAACACCTCCAGAAGTATTATTCAATTCTTAGCTCATCTTGGCTTCACACTAGCTTGATGTAAGATGTAGCATCTTCCAGACCCTTGGTCGATTGACACACATTCCAAGCCAAGGAAACACAGTTGTTTCGATTGGGGTTGAGGAGTATATAGGTGCACAAGCAATATAGTCGTCAAAGTCTTAGTTTCATCTTCGGTGTTGCTCCACTGCCAGCAGGCTTGGCCAGTACCCCAGTGGAGTCACATAGTAACACAAGCATGGCTCCTCTGCCAGCAAGCTTGGTTAGTACCCCGACGAAGTTACTTGCATCACCTCCCTGCGTAGGAAGCCTTTCTCTTCTTTCGCCTTATTCATTTTTCATTTTAAATTTTTTTTTGACTTTTTATTTTTTTATTTTTTCATTTTCACTGTGCATAGCACTTATTCATTTCAGAGGTGGAAGAGGGGTCCCGACTTATTGAGAGAAGAGGAGGTTGTTCCAACAGAAAAGTAGTTTATTGTATCTCCGACGTGCTTGTTAAGGTTTTCCCCCTCACCTTATTCTACTTGATTGAGTTGACAAGGGTTAACCTAAAAACAACTGACTAGAGCAGGGGACACTAGTTAGCGCGCAAGCGTTGTGTTTTCACCAAGGTTCACTTCAAACAGTATGTGTTTTCCTTTGACGTATCATGGACTAAAAGTAACAAGTTCATCATATTGAGGAAAGATGATAGATAACCAAGTAGTCATAGTTGTACAAGCTCTCTTGTACTTTACCCAGCTTGTTTCATGAGTCACACATGGTTTCATGCAAACTAACCTACAAATGAAACAAGCGAACGAACTAACAATCAACAAAGCAAGGAAAGAGTAGAAGCAAAAGTGAAAGCAAAGCAAGTAAACAAACAAGCAAGCAAACAAATAAACAAACAAAGCATGAAAGCAAACAAGCATGCAAGCAAACAACTGAAAGTAAACACTACTCCTACTCTTACACTAATGGTGCATGGGCATGATCACGTGAAGTGATACTTCCAATGTAGCCACCAGTGCATTGGTAGACCCATGTGGGTGAAGGCTTGGTCTGCGAGTAACCCAGTTGTGTGGACCAGCATACAAGAAAGATATAACAGTGAAGACAGCCACACTCCGTGTTTCAAAGTGTCCATGGGACATAGGTGAGTGCATGTGCATGACGGACAGTCCGTGGACTTATCATGGTGTTGTGCGACACTACGTGCAACTTTGAAGCATAAGCACACTCTTGACTGAGACATGCAAGCAAACGAAAGAAACAAAGATAACTTGTGTCGTGCACGAGTGCTTGCAATATAAGACTCCTCCAATGCATGAGCAATGAGATTGTGCAGTTTGAGTGGAGGAAGTGTAATTTGAGTGTTAGATTTATCTTGAGTGCATACAAATGAGTGATGAGGAGCCTTGAGTGTTTGAACAATTTCTTGATCGGAAGCGAAACCAACCTTAGGATAGTGAGGGCCTGACATAACCATCATCTCGAGCAAAAGTACCTCGACGATCTGTGGGGCTTCGACTTCATTGACAGATGGATCTTCCTAGACCATTGGCTTAGATGGATTAACAATGAGTGAATCAACAATGTGATCAGATGATGAGGTGAAGAGATCACGACAACCAAGATCAGAAAATTCAAGATGTTGGTCGACATCCTCATAATTTGACAAATCACATAGAGGGGCAAATGAGAAGGAAGGATGTTCACCCTTTTCATTTCCAGAAAGAGCAGATGAAAGATCAAGTGGATTTTCAATGAATGATTGGTCCTCTCCGTTGTTGGATGATGGGCTAACATACGGTGTGTCCTGTGAAAGATCAACAATGGGTGCATCCGTGGATGAAGACACACATGCAAAATCATGGATGGCAGGTTCACCAATGATGTTAGGAAAGAACGAAGGGGGCTCGGATGGAAGGGAGTCATCCTTCGCCAAGTGTTGATGCTCAAGCTCCCACTCATACTCTTCATGAATGACAATGCATGTTGGTTGTGCAACACCAACTCCGTCAGTGGGTTGTTCCTCATTCACAACAAGTGAAGAGTCCGGAATGGACGAACACAAGATAGCATCATCCGGAGGAACACCTGGGTGCGAAGACGGAGGTCGAAAAAAAGAATGCATATGAGGACTCGAAGGAATCACAACCAAATTTGCATGAAAATTGTGTGGATTGATGTTGGGAGGGTGTGAAGGTTGAACAGGTGTGTGAACATGATCCTCAACATCACAGGGCGATGGTGGAACTGTTGAATGAGAGGGAGGTGGATAGTCCGTTGAGATAGTTCCTGCTCCCACATGAGATTGCACAGTTCCATCAACAAAGAAGGTTGGGCGAGACTTGATCTCAAGCTTTCTCTTGGGACAGGCAGATTTATTAAGGAAATACTCAAACCGGTCCCAGAGATAAGCAAAATTCATTTGGCTCCTCTGAGCTTGAAACTATAAGTCACGGAAGTGCTGCCAAAAACAAATAACAGATTCATACAGAGCCCTCCATTGCTGTAACAGTTTTCGGTCAAGATGTTCTGGATCAAAATGATAGAATGTGTCTTCAATAAGATCACAAAAGTGCTCACATGAGTGCACGGTGTTAGCCGGTGGGATGAGCACCCAACAAAATGGAGATTCGAAAAGTGTGTATGTGAGCAGCAAACCAGCCTGTTTGCCAGTAAACTCATCTTCCTCATAAATCATGGAAAGAAAGTTATGTAAGTGCTCAGGCCAGGCTACTTTGTCTTCACCATCATATGTGTGAGTGGACAAGAGATTGAAAAGCTTCCCTGAGATGGAGACATCTTCACGATTCGAAAAACACCTCGAGGGAAGAAGAATGCAAGACTCCATGAAAGATATGCAAAGGTTCAAAACTGGATGAGAGGACACTGCTTGTCATTGGATCCTCCTTCTAACGTCATAAATGTTGACGGTGCTAGACCCGACAACATGTCAAGGGGATCTCCCCGGTAAGAAGTCCCAATTAGACCTTAAACTGTTTGGTGTAGGAGTCCCAGCAATGGGTCGTAAGGTAATGCCTTGACCGCGATGTCGCACAGAGGCAAGTAAGATAACTCTGTCAGTAGCAAGGGTGTGACTGATGTAGAGAGTCAAGGAATGTGTACGAGAGGTTCCAACACTTCAAAGGGAGAGGAAGGTGAAGGTGAGTTCCGGGTTGAAAGGGATGAATCCCAACTCAGCTAGGAACACACAACACAAAGGACATGCACAACTTCCAACAGAGCAGTCGACTTAGATGCAGAAGTCACAACATACAAGGTAAGATAACGTGAACAACACTCACGGATCAGTCTGAGGCAAGTGTGACGATTGATATAAAAAGGCTCAAAGAAAGGTCTGTCTGGTGTCTGGTAGAGCAGTCGACATGGACGGTGACAACATTAACAACATATGCAACACATTAACAACAAGATTCATATAATTGCATACAAATTAGTTCATATGCAACTACATAAGTTAAACAACATATATCATTAAGGCAACCAGAACAGTCCAACTACAATAACAACATATGCATGAAAATGTGTTGGCTCTTATTATTGAAGAAGTGTAAGTCACAATCATACAATACACCATGTAAACATGCTAGCCCCATCAGTGGAATGTTACAACCACATCCACCTGCTCCTCCAAAGATATGTACTAGCTTCGTGCAATGGAGAAGCCAAGGCGCATTACAATATTGTCCAAGCCTTCTTCAAGATAGTCTTAGTAGAAGCTTGGCTGACCAAAAGCCCATACAATGAGTTATGAGGGACTATTTATAGCAAAGGGTGGGGTGACCCTTGACATTCCCCTTTATGACAGTTCAACTACCCTCATGACTCCTCACCTACTCTATGATTGTTACATCCAACCATTGACACTTGACTTACACTTGACATGACTCAATGTTACAATGCACATCTACTAATGTGAGACAACATGACTTGAGCAAGCTTTGCAAGACATCATTGACACTCGGTCCGCTGTGATGAGACCAACTCTTTGACATGCTTGTGATGGTGAAGGTGGTGAGATGATGCCAAGCTTGGTCATCTGTGATGGTGTGCATGCAACTCATGGTGACATCTTGCTAAAGTGAACTCTTTCCTCTGTTGCACCCGGTGCATTTGTTCGACCCCTTCATCGAACTCGTCTGCTAAGGTCTTCTTGGGTAAGGTTGAACCGGAAACACATTGATGCATAGTGTCTGTGCTGATCTTCAAGTGTGTGCTAGTGGTCATGCGTATCAACTTGCCAAAGTACATGTTCAGCCCCAGTTGGACTTGATTCTTGTCTTCGCCTTGGTGAGTGTGTTGAATGGGTTGGATTGCATGCATGCACTCAATGACATGGATGCTGATGGATCCATTGCATGCAATCAACAACACTGCTCACCATGTTTGCTTTGTGTCAGCTGTTGGGATGGATCCTTAACTTGTACTAGCGTAGTTTCATCCGTGAGTGCATGTTGCGCCCACTGCTGTTCCTGTTCCTGTTGCAACCCTTTGGACTGTCTGTGCAGCTTCCTGTTCTTCCTTAGTTGTTGCTTCAGCACATGCAACTCCTTCTTTGTTCCATCTTCTTCCTTCGCGCGATCTTCATGTCACATCGTCGCTTCATAGCCTGATTCTCCAAAGTTGCTTTCATTATCAATGGATCTGCTTGATCTTGCAACTTTGCTCCGCTTCTATGTTGTCAACAACCTTCCTCTTGCATTTGTTGTGTTCGCTGCATTCGGTATGCTGCCTTCAGTTGTTGTTCATGATGTTGCTTGTTGTGATGCTGCTGCTTGATGTCCTTGCCTATGGACAACTTGATGTCTTCATGAGTAGGCAAGCTCATAGACACTTGATCGACTGCATCCCAAGCATGCTTTGAACGGTGTCTTCGTCTCTGCTCTCCTGGAAACCGTTGTACCTGTACTGTTGAGAGGCATATGAACACTTGAAAGATCTGGAAACAAGCATCATGCATGGAAAGAAATATTTTAGTGAAAATAAAGCAAATCTGGGGACGGACATAACAGATACTTGAGAAACTGATGAGGAAGATTGTGCAAATTTCACTGGGAGGCTGAGTGACTGGCTGCCAGGACTGCGCAAAAGGAAGTTTGGACTAACTGGGAGGTTGGACTGGCTGCTGGATCTGAAAAATACGCAATCTAGTTGGGAATTTGGCTGCTGGGATTATGCAATGTGCAATCCCAGCTGGGAAGGACTGCTGGCCCAGGGGCAGATTTGCGCAAATTTTTGGGCCAAGCAGCCACTGACCTCCAGAAATGCGCAATTCAGTCCAGGAGGCTAGTGCTGGGCCAGAATGTGCAAATCTGGAGAGGAAGGTGAGCCTTCCTTCTCCAGATTGCGCAATGCAGCCTTGGTGAAGGCAGAGATCAAGAAAAGGTTGGCCTGACTCGCCGACGGGAAACTGAAAGAAAGTAAGTCGATGAAATGCATGGAAAAACTAAGTGATAGCAGAAGTGATAAACATGAATGGAAAATTGAGCAAATAGATCAACATGCATGTGGGTGAGGCCGTTTGCCGATTGGGTGAACGTCCATGCAAAATAGTTTCATGCATGCGACAACAGTGAGATATCAAAGAAAATTGAAATAGATCTAGGACAAGCTAGAATATATGTAAACGACAGCAGGCGTTCAAAGAAATCAAGCAAACAACACTCCCACAAGCGAAAACACAAAAAGTGACAGAAATGTAGCATAAGGCAGGGGAAGCAAGCTTACCCCAAAACAACTGAGCTGAATGTGCCGACTAATCCTAGATGTGATGTGGGATGTCAGAGCTACAAGGTTGATGTGAGGAATGAGCTCTACAGCGTCCGGTTGATGAGTTTTGATAACATTGAGGTTGTGATGCGCATGCCACAAATCTAGGGGAAGCGACACTTGGTGGGAGGTTTATGAAATGATCCTTGCATGTAACCTCCAAATGCTAAACATAGATCCCTGAAACAAGGGATGCCTTTGCATGCTTCCTTAGGAGAAGCAACCCATGCATGCAAGTTAGTTTTGCTCGGTCCCGAAGGGAACCTGTCAACTCAACTGCACATGCAAGAGATTACTTGACTGCTAGAGAAAAATGCACATTCCTGATTGTAAGCTGGGCTGACTGCCCAAGGGGATTGTGCAATTTCTGGGCCCAACAGCTGACTGTTGCCCATATTTGCACAAATCTTGGGCTGAACAGCCTATTGATGGGAAAAATTGCGCAAATCCTACTGGGAGGGTTGGCTGGCAGGATTGCACAATCCTGGAGCCCAACAGGCTGTCAGAGGGAATTGTGCAATTCCTGGAGGGAAGGCTGGTTTCCCTCCAGAAATGAGAAAATTTCACTAGAAAGCTGCTCAGCCTGTAGCTGGACTAAGTTCGGATGAGCAACCTATGAGGAAAATGGATCAACTGTGATCGACAGGTTGCCTTTGTGCGAGGAAAGCACTGAAGCTTGAGTACTTGACGAAGCAAGGCAAGTTGCTGTGAAGGTTGGTAGGGAGGCTCCAAAACAGGCTAAGGAAAATTTTTGGAGGGTGATTGTAGCCACTACAACACATTCATGCATTGATATCATTACTAAATATCACAATTTTATTAAGGAAATTCTTACTTAATTCCCTCTCAATATTTTGAGCATACTAAAACCATCTCGCATGACTATTAGCATTATATTGGACGCTACCTAATTAGTTGGCACCTCAAGAAAGGTTCTTGCATTCCTCTTTACCAACCTCTAGATCAACACTTAATTATCCATAGCCTTATCTCCACAAGACTATATGCAATATCCTTATTAGCTTTTCTAGCCATATTGTCAACTGGGGCCTAGTTACATGTTCATCATTAACCCCAGTTAACCATCATAATTGTCTTATAATTGCATACTACTCTGAGTCTTCATTCAAGCTATATGTATGTTCATTTATTATTGTATGCACCTAGCATATCATTATGTTAATGTCTATCAGTGCATACACAATTTTGGCTATTCAATCTCTTGCAATTCTATCTTATGCTCTTATTTATCAACGTATAACAACCTTTTCAAATTTACTTGAGAAAAACATTTGAAACAACAAGAGATAAGTTGAGAGATTACCCCTCATAATTATGGCTGCATCACTTAGCCATGTGCTTCTACAATTATCCTCCCATTGAGTTCTTAAGGGGAAATCTAGTCACAATCTTAGTTGTATCCTTCGCAAATTTTGAAATCAACATTCTATTGAATTTCTTCACTGCACTGCATCTAATAGTGTTATCTCAATCAAACATCTACCACATTTCATGAAAGTGATGACATTCTTTTGCTAGAAATCTTGGGTCTATACAGCCCTTTTGTTGTATCCAATAATCACGGTTCCCATGCTATACAACCTTACTATTGTTCTCCTTGCTTTGGAACCTCTGTTTTGTGATTAACATTTGATCCATGTTGGCCCAATTCTCAATCCACTGCTCTAGCAATTTTATCTCTATGGTCTATTTCTTGGCTTGTCCAAGTCTAATGTTTGAATCACAACTCTAATAATCTATCTTCTTTTTTTTATATCTAGCCCATCGAAGTCCATTTTTTGAACTCTACTTAGATACCACTCTATAACATACCCAACACCCTTTGTACCTTTCTAAGAGGTATCAAATTTTCACTTTTCTTATTCAACTTAAAAATATCTTATGAGGTTGTCGTCACCTTTTTCTCGTTAAGAGCTTTCAAATGGCATAAACATTATTAAAATACAAATCAAGATCATAAAGATGGTCATTTGAATATTTTCACCCATGGCACCATGTCAACAAAACTAAGCAACTGCTACATAGTAGATGACGCGACACCTTGGTCCGCATGTCACACCATGTGGGATTCTAAGTTAGCTCCAAGGCCATGTCATATGCTAGCTCCAATTAGTTTACTTTACATGTATTTACACAAGATTGATTTTAAAACTTTGATGCATTAATTCCACATAAATATTTATATTCCACCATTATTAAATAATAAATAAATCCCATGTGAAAATATGCTAATTTACAAAGCTCTAAAGGTTTCATAGCCATCAATGAAATTTGACACATTAAATACCCATGGAGTGAATATCTCAAAATTTTCTTTGACCATTGCTTTAGGCGAAATTTAATGTGTTCACCTTTTGAAAACTTTATTATGGGTGAAATTTAATGTGTCCACCTTTTGAAAACTTTATTATGGATGAAATTTAATGTGTTCACCTTTTGGAAACTTTATTATGAGCCACTGACAAAATTTAGTATTTTATTATCAACCATCCACTCAATTTAATAATTTACTTGGTAAAAGCTTCACAAATTCTCCCTACTATCAATGGATAAGATTTAGAAGTTCTAGAAAAAAATCTAGAAGAATTTGCATTAAAGATGATTATTTCTATTGAATGGATTATTCAAATTTAGGAACAACATTCTTTGAATTTAGCTTTAATGGTCATCCATAGAGAAAAATTCTTGCCCAAAATTCTCCTCTTCATCACATATAGAAAATCCATGACTATAAGAAAATTATATGCCAAAAACTATTATCATATACTTATGCATTAAAGAAAATCTCTCTCCATTACTAGCCCTAAAATTTATGTAAACATGGTTGGAAATATATATGAACTTATATAGTTGAAGTTTCGAATTCAATTTAAGGGAATAAGGCAACTTCAAACATTCTTTATACTTGTCCAGATAAATATATTAAACAATAGTTCTTGTCCACTATAATTTATGCAATTCTTTTCACTAAAAGGTAGCTTCATATCCACCATTTTTTATGCATTTCTTAGCACAAAAATAGGTAGGAGTAAAAATGTAAATGTGTAAACTTACAAACCCACCAAATTTTATGCAAGTCCTTGCTCATGGATTCCAAACAAGATTATATAAATCAATTTCTCCACTTTAGACATTAATTTATTCCCGAAGAACTCTTGTAAACTTGGAATAATGTCCTTTCATTATGAAATATATTAAAATCAAACATAATTTTAGATATTTGCATGAATATGTATATATATACCAAATTCATAACCACGTATATATGAGAGTTTAACATATGCACCACATTTCAAATTCCATACAAGAATATCTCTAATTTTACCAACATAAATTCAAAGAGAAAATGAATAATAAACACAAGAATATAGACAACACTTATATGGAATTCCAAACTAGCAACTTATTTGTGAAGGAACCCTTTCCCCCAACCATAAGCTTGGTTGCATTTCAACTTTCTACAATTGGCCATCCCCAACTAATAACTCACTGGTAATTGGGGTAGGTGAAAACAACTTTTCCTTCACACATATGATAGAGTCAAGGATCTCCATACCTAATTGAGCCTAGGCCTATGTGATCTCCAGATGCCTCTCAGTTGGTTAGCAAAGCAAGAAAGGGAATCCATTCACTACTCTGCAGTTCCTCGACAATTATCATGCTCATCTAGCACACATGAAAACACAATCTACTTTTCCCAGCTAGATTCAAGAGCTCTTATGCAAGTGTTTGACACATAGAATTTATTTTTAGAGAGCCAAAAACACACCAACATCATTCCAATCCATCATTGACATTTTTCTTGGCATATTTGGGCACCCAAAACGTAGTTTTATCACATAGAATGCTAGACAACCATCATTGCACTCGAGACTGGTAGCATTCTTCTCGCAAATTTCACTAATCAAGCACCTGTGTGACTTTTCTCTCTATGGGTGTCTCTCTGTGCATGAATGGTTGAATTCATATGTCAATGAATGTCTCAAATCCTTTTTCCATTTGTGGATCTACCCCCTTCCAAAATTTTCCATGTTTATACAATTTGCTACTATACAATGCCACAATTACCCTAGTGTCCCAGACAATCCATGGGTCAACTTCAAAATCCAAGGAATGTACTTAGCCCATCCCTTCCATTAAATTTTGGAACATTATTACACTGACCACCCCAACTTCCATATTTATGAGGGTGGTTGTTCCAACTATCTAGTCATTCACAATTTATTGCTTCTTTGGCAAGAGAGAAAGGGGTTATATTTAAATTTGAATTTCATGGCAAGACATTCCTAGTAATGCCCCCATCAGTTTCACACTTGTGGTAGCATAGACCGTATTAATGCTCATATGTTCCTAGTCGGTTGCTCAACAATTTTAATTATCAAAGGAATATTTACATACATATTGTTTTTAATCACCCAATTTGGTTTGTCGCAATGCCGATATTTTAATGCCAACACAAATGATACAATAGTGTGAACATAATTTCAATTAATTGCAATTTAACCCAAAGGTCAAGATAGGGATATTACACATTACCTTTCCCTTGTGCTTTTTCACTAGCAACTTGAAGAGTTACTTGCAATCACTGCTTGAATGCTTAGGTCTCTAACATTTATTTCTTCTTCCTATCACTTTTTTGCTCTTTAAAATGGAGCCAAATAGCTTAACAAAGAGGCACCATGATGATTTTATAGTCTTCCAAATTATTTATATCACTACATTTGTGAATAGCTATCACATTGCTAACTTGTGACTATGAAAGAAATCCATGCCATATCGTTTGATTAAGCACATCCTGGAGAAGTGCATGCAAAAGTTTAGATCTCCCCATTTGACTATGCATCAGATGTCTTTCCACTCAGCAAGACACTTAACAGCTGCCTCTATCTCTTTCTGAAATTACTTCTATTCCTTTCGCCTCAAGAAAGTCTTGTTGAAATCCTCCTCTAATGCCTTCCTCAAACAATACACGTAAGTATACTATCATTTCTTCCTCATTTATTTCACCCACTTGGGAGTTCCATGACTATAATTATTTCTGCAATTTTTTTTTTGATATTATCATTTAGCTCCCAATTTTTTGAAGACAGTTTTTTCCTGCATTTTTTTTTGCCTTTTTTTTTTATTTACTCATCCAATGTGTCCCCTCATCTAAAATGGCAGTAGTATTTTCCGAGCTGATTTGCATTCTTCATCATACCAACTTACAAGGTCTCTAAGGTTTTATCTTACCATCCTTTAAAAAAGGTTCATTCACCTATACCAAAACTTTTGTTAGATTTTCCTTGAAACCAACTAGGCGTGTGACATTCTCCATTGCTCCTGCTACTCACCGGGCAAAGAGAACTGCTTTGTGGTAATTTAGGCTTTTGATTGGAACTCCAATGTTTAGCGTTTTCATTTCATCTTTAGCCACTCCTGTGAGGGGAATAAAACATGCATATGAAGGCATTCTGAAAGGAAAATACCGATCTTGAAGTTCTCCATCTGAAAAAATGTTCTTTTATGCTATTAAATAATCCACTACTCTATCCCTGTTTGATTTGGCATGTATATCCTCATGTCCCAATAAAAAGTGATGTGCCATTACACATTCAAAAGCTCAATCACAACTGCATAAAGAAAGTAAAGGGTTAACCGTCACTGTGATGCCCCTGATGCCCCTGATGCCCCCTGTATCCGCTGAAATTTTAGACCAAGCGTTCCTTTAAGTCGTAAGATTTATTCTAGATAATGATAAGATGCAAAGGCTAATAATAATTATGTATGGATGATTATGAAGATGGATTTTGTTCCTTGAGGATTTGAGATGTCCTCTTTTAGGTCAAAATAAGGAGGCATTCACTGCTGCAGTGGTAAAACAAAGGCATGGAATGTGTTAAAGGTTACTGGTAAGACGGGTTTATTCATGTAATATTCTTCAAAAATACAAATCAGTATTCACCCCAGACCTGGTTCGATTTCTCTCTGTTGTGTTTTAGTCTTGCAGACTTGAAATTTTCTGGCTTCTAGGACCTGGTTATGGGATGTGTAGCAATTTGTTGTACCCGGCTACTGTAGGCTGTGAAGGACATACAGTTCGCCTGCAACACGGTCCAATTTGTTGTACCCGGCTACTGTAGGCTGTGAAGGTCATACAGTTCGCCTGCAACACGGTCAAGTTTATAGCTGTTGCAGCATTTTTTTTAATATTTATTTAACCAGCAGGTAGATCGAAGGCAAAAAAACGACAGTAACGGGTTTGAGTTAATGAGCTTAGTTTTGAAAAGCTTCAAATACTTCATATGCAGAAGGTAGACATGCTATTTAAAGTTTAGTGGTTTGTAGATTTATATGCAGAAGGTAGACATGCTATTTAAAGTTTAGTGGTTTGTAGATTTGTGTGGTGTGGTTTTTGTGATTTTGGATTCGGATATTCCAGTATTTATTTTTATGTTGTCTACGAGGTTAGAACAAGATTCATTCTCAAGACTAATTTACAAAGAAAAACTGGAGGTATAAACATGGTATGGAGTGATGTCAAGTTGAGGAAGCTACCAATTCAAGAGGAAAAAAAACAAATTTTTATTATTACAATTCATTATTATTATTTTGTTATTCAATAAATTATTTATTTTTATTTTTAATTCTTCCTATGTTATTTTATTTTAATTATGTTATTTTATTTTAGTTTAATAATGTTTTATAGTCTTTTAATTATTGTTAATAAGTTTTAATTTGAGTTTATGTTATATTTAACAGTATAAATTATGATGTTATTAATTATATAACTACCTTTATGTTTTAAACTTAGTGTAATAAATAACATTTTTTATTTTTATTTTAATTAAATTAAATTTCTTTGTTTAATGTTTATAGGAGTTGATATATTACTTCATTATTGCTAAAGTATAGATTTATTTAAGCTTATGTTATTAGTTTAATGATAATATCATGTTATTTAAAAGAGCTATTATAATGTTATTTATTTATTGCTAATAAATTATTTATTTTAAATCTCCCTATGATACTTAATTCTATTTTGCTAAAGATTTATGGAATTATGTCTTTTAATTGTTGTTAATATATTCCAATATGAGTTTTATTATATTTGATAATCTAATTCATGATATTGTTACTTTTTTGTTTTCAAAATATTGTCATTAGTTTTTTTATTCTTTTATATTTTATATTTATAATTTTAATTTTCTATTTTGCTTAAGATTTATGGAATTATGTCTTTTAATTGTTGTTAATATATTCCAATATGAGTTTTATTATATTTGATAATCTAATTCATGATATTGTTACTTTTTTGTTTTCAAAATATTGTCATTAGTTTTTTTATTCTTTTATAATTTATATTTATAATTTTAATTTTATTTTGGTTAAATAATAATTTCTTTTGTTTTATGTATTATTTTACTAATGCTTAGATTTTTTATTTATTTAAGCCTATGTTATTAGTTTATTGCTAAAATATTCACATATGAGACTTAGTTATACCTAATGTTAGTTCATGCTATTAGCATGTTTTAGAGGTATTTCTTAATAATGCTTAATATTATTCTTAGGGTTATGAGAGGGGTAGCGCTCGTAACCAAGGATGGGTCCAAAGAAGGGAGGGGTTAAAATTCATACAGGGGGATCATGAGAGGTTGATAGGGAAATTTTAAGAGGAGAGGGGGAATGTGATATAGGAGATAATTGTGAGGGGCAGGGGCAGGGGCAGAAGGCGGGCATGATGAAGAATGGTAAGGTTGATGAGAAGGGGGGGCGGAGCATTTTATTCAATGTGGGGGAGAAGGGAAATTCAATTTCTGCTAACTTCCAAGCTTCCATCTCTATTGAGGTTGTGCAGGTGCTTGATGATTCCAAGTGCCTCCCGCACTTTACATTTGAAATGATGTTTTTCAATGGCAATGACCTTTGTGTCTTCAAGGTAGATATGGTGGTTTGTCTTGCCTGCATGCTCAACTAAAGCTGAAGAACGAGTTATTTCATTACAAATATCTGCACCATGCTCTTTGAGCCTGATCTTGGCAGACCTACCTGTTTCCCCAATATAGTGTTCTCCACAAGAGCACTTGATCATATAAACACATTTCTGCTAGAGGTGCTCTGGGTTGTCCTTGACAGATTTCATTCTTTGTTTAATAGTTGTCAAGGGTTTGAATGAAGTTTTGATATCTTTCCTCATGAGAACTTTAGCTAGCTTGTCAGTGACTCCATGAATGTATGCAAGGTAAACATTAGCAGATGGTTGGTTCTCAGATTTATCTTTCTTGCTTCCGGATCTGGGTTTTTGAATGGCTTTACTGATGTTTTTATTATTGTATCCTAAGCTGGTAAATACTTTCTTGTGAATCTCATCTGATATTCTACAGGCTCTAGTAAATAGGGTTTGAAGAACACCCATTTTTTGAGCTAGGTGGTGGTGTGAATCAACATGAAGGTAATTATCAATATGTGCCTTCTTTCTAAATACTTTGTGCCCTAGGGAACCATCCTTGTTTCTAATGAGGAGGATGTCAAGGAATGGTATGCAATTATTCTCCTCAACCTCCATTGTAAACTTAATGTCATCAAACATGTTATTGAGATGGTTTAAAAAGTTTTTAAGTTCATCATCCCCATGAGGCCAATCAACACTGGTGTCGTCCACGAACCTGATCCAAAACTTAGGTTTTAAAGGATAGGTGTCAAGAGCTTTCTTTTCAATTTTTTCCATGAAGAGATTGGCTACAATAGGTGAAAGAAGTGATCCCATAGCCACTCCCGATGTTTGCTCAAAGATTTCCCCTTGGAATGTGAAGAAAGTGGAACAGAGACAGATTTCAGCCAGCTTTGCAGTTTGGGGGTCCGCCACTTCTTTTACTACTTGGATTGCTTCATCTAAGGGAATCTTGGTGAAGAGCTGGACCACATCAAAACTAACAATTTTATCACCAAGATCTAGCTTAGCTTGTTTAATGAACTCAACATATTGGTTAGAGTCTTTGATGAAAGAGCTGGTTTTACCAACTAGAGGGGCTAGGGTGCTGGTGACATACTTTGCTAGTTCGTATGTGGGTGCTCCAATAGTATTGACTATAGGTCTGAGGGGGACATCAGTTTTATGAATTTTAGGGGCCCCATAAATACGAGGTGTAATTTCATTGTCAGAGGTAAGGCACCTTTTCAGTTTCTCATCCAGATTAGTCTCTTTAATGGCTTTTTTGACTAGCCTTGTAATTTTTGAGATGGGTTTTTTTTCAAGTTTTTTGTAGCTACCACTGTTATATAGGTGGTCTTTCATTTTGTTTATGTATTCATCACGATTCATCACCACAGTGGCGCCTCCTTTGTCGGCCTTTAGAATGACAATGTCATTATTATTTCTCAGGGTTTTTAGGGCTTTCTCATGGTTTAAATTGCTTTTCAGAGGTCTAGCTCTCTTTAGGATGACAACACTCTTATCTAACAAGCTCTTTATCTTCATAATTGAGAGCTTTGATTATATCTTCAAGGTTGCAAATTATTTCTTTGTTAGGGATCCGTATGGAAGCTACGACAAAAGTGAGTCCTTTGTCAAAGACTTCAGCTTCTTCCTTTTTCAATTTGTAAAAAGAGATATTGTGAGAATTGTTTTTTATTTTGTATCTGATCTATTGATTATATTGTCTATATTATCTTTTAAGTTAATGTCCATATTATTAATTCTCATTATATTATTATCTAACTTATTATTTATTTTATTATATCCCTTGTTATTTAATATATTAATGTTTTCATCTATAATATTATTTTCTACCTTGTTATTTACTTGTTATTTAATATATTAATGTTTTCATCTATAATATTTTTTTCTACCTTGTTATCTAATCTAATGTTTGTATTGCGTAAACTATTACTTCGGTTAACACTAATATTATTCCCATATGATTTATTTCTTATTTTATTGTAATTAGCTATATCGTTACAGCAAGTGAATACAAAAAGTAATTATATAATTAATAACATCATAATTTATACTATTAGATATAATATAACTCACATTAAAACTTATTAACAATAATTAAAAGTCCATAAATTATTATTAAACTAAAATCGAGTAACATAGACATCGTTATATTTAGTGCCTAACATGCAAAAGACAAGCAAGGGTAACATCATGATATTTAGGATCTTGTTTTCTTCTTAATTTTTATGGGCTTATATGCAGTTTAGAAACAAGGATAAAGCTTTCTATAAATCTCCTGTTTCTATTTTCTAGAATTGTTTTCTTTGGCTAAAACTACTGCACTTGCTGTATGCTTATCAACTCACAACCTGGCCTCTGCCTCCTAAAATATCAGAAAGCTAAATTGCTAGAAAATCATCCATTGGCCATAACTAGGAAACTTTCCAACATCATTATCCATAGCCCAGCCCTTACAGTCATTTTTCACAACACTCATGAAACATTTTCTCCATAATTATTTTCTGTAAGCAAGCGAAATTACTCTCAAGGGACGAACACTAATCCAAAACTAAAATTGAAAGTACCAAGTAACTTTTCTTGTATGGTAAACACTGAAGAAAAACCAATACTGTGCAATTTAACGTTTTAACCTGGTTTGCAAAGCAAGGAACATAAGGGCACAAAAAACATGATACTGTTCTGATAGTCGTGACTGAAACTTGTGAGTCTTTCCTTCATAAGGACTAACTAAACACTGTAATCCTGGGCAATGATGAAGTCCTCAATTGCAAGCCTTGAAAGATAGATGGAATTGAAAAGAATGAGAATGAAGTATTATTCTGAGCTTCATGTTTTGTATTATTGCGGGAAAGAATCATTAAAACTATTTCTGATACTCAGATTTTATAAACAGAAGACACAGCCCCTAAAAATAGAATGTAAATAGAATTATTCTGAAAATTTGAGAATAAAACATATCATCGCATCACCTGTTTCAGGCTTCCATATACTTTTATCCAGGAACATATTAAAACCATTTCCACTGACCAGCAAGTACTGGTTACATCAGTATAAGCCATGAAGCCCCAATGTCAGAGGCAAAACAATATATAGAATT
Organism: Pinus tabuliformis; assembly: GCA_031772625.1. Lineage (NCBI taxonomy): Eukaryota > Viridiplantae > Streptophyta > Pinopsida > Pinales > Pinaceae > Pinus > Pinus tabuliformis. The sequence goes on from CM062816.1 coordinate 836,309,228, forward strand.
AGCACACATACAGATTGCCATTCCATTTAGGTGAAAGAACAAAGGAACCAGATATTTTCATAGAGATCAAGGAAGCAGTAGCAGAATTACAATACTGCCTCATGAATCATGTCTATTTACATCAATGGATTGTCATAGCAAAGCAAAGGGAAGTGGCATATCAACAAGAACACGCCTTCATTTGAGTAGGCAGCAGTGAAACATTTATATACTGCTGCATCAAAAATCTTCCCTGATTGCTACTAAGCCTTTGGAATGCATATGAAAGTACACCGTGAATTTTGGCACAATTAGTTAAATTTCTGTCTGCATAGATGGAACACAGACTGCATCTTATTGGTCACGGGAAAAAAGAATGATTATTGGACTATATTGCGAAGAATTCCAAGTTACACTGCAAATTCATTTAAGTGTAAAGAGGAATTCATTGAGGAATGATTAAAGCGCACAGATTTACCTAAACCAATAAGATACTCATAAATTTCCCTTTAACACTCTCCTAGGCAATTGTTTTTTTTCACAAATGCAACCCGGAAAGGGATTTGCATAGAAGTACTCCTCAGTTTTAGGAAATTCTCCAGGCTGTCGACTTGCTGGAGCTCCTGTTCTGTGGGCATGGATTTCTGTCACCTGTTGTTGAAATATTTCCCATGAAATGCTTTCTGATTCATACTCATCTATCAACCTAACGAGAGTTTGTCTGCAATAAAAAATGTGAAAATCACTTTTAGCTGAAGTTCAAGATTCTATCTGAAAACAAATTAAAAGCTGAAATAACATCTGGGGTGCTTATTTAGTTATTTCTACACACCTGTCAGGACTGATTGTCTTCCTGAATCCTTCAAATCGTCTGTGGCCCTGAACAGCCTTGGCCATATTTCCATCATAGGTGTAAACAAAAACATCACTTTCTAACGCCATTATGTAATCCAAACCTGCTAATCTGTTTTGATAATCCTTCAATGGCTCAAGTTCTTCTTCAGTGGTCAAGCTTAAATGAGTGTATACATTTGGAAAATGCTTCTGAAGGGACTCTAAACTTCCATTCCCATAAAGCTTCCCTGCTACTATGAATATCTTGGTCGATGAGGGATAGCCCAAAGCCTTCAAAAAAAGGCCAGTCTCATGAGGAGTCAAAGGGCAGCTTCCCTGTATGCGCCTTTCTTCTCCATCGATATCTTTTTCCTTCCAGTGTTCAACATTAATTCGCATCTGCCTGAGTTCCTCACCTTCCTCTGATGACAATCCATGTGTACATCCCGTAAAAGCTAGCATATCTTTCTCATACCTAGACATAATATTATAACATAAATCAAATCCATGAAACAAAAATAAGAACACATTATTTAATGTATGCTGCATAAAACAACCAGAATCAGAAATTTCTCTAAATTATTCCAAATACCTGAGATGGAGGGCAATGTATGGTGACTTATCCCGTATTCTACTTAGAAGAGTTTGAGATAGTCGCTCAATTGGCTTAGTAAACTTCAGTGCCTGGTAATTTGCACGGCAGCGGAGTTTCTGAATTGAATCAGGAAGGTCATTATTTGCAAGACGGGCATCAGTATGTGTAAAATACAACACCTTATGTTGTTTCAGCAGAGGAAGCATCTCATCCTTGTAGAAGGATGCCTGTAGATTGGACAGCTTACAAAATTGTTAGCTGCAATCCTAGAACGGATTTAGGGTAACATGTGAAAACTATCACCTCAAAATCAACAAGAAATTATATCCAAGCAAAGTCTTAAAAAGAACAGAAGATTATTTCACCTTTGACCAGGAAACAGGAGCCTTCTTCAAAGACTCGACATCTTTTAAGGATGCTGGTAAGGAATCAATAATGTGCACATCTTCCTTCAGTGTGTCAACAAAGTGGTGAACATCAAATATATCTTTAAACTCACTGCAGCATTTAAGTATTTCAATATCAACCAAGATTTTCAGAGTTCCAAAGCCGAAAGTAATGACAGTATATTTTTCTGCATGTGAAGTCATGACAAATCAAATAAAATATATAAACACCTTGGATCATCCCAGAAAGAACTGTGATCTAAGGTTGGTATGACAAGCACAGCATTCATAACCCTTGCAATGGCAACCATATCACAGATCTGCACGTTAAGAAACAGTGTATAAATATACAAGATTGAACACCTACATAACTTTGAGAAGAGAACCAAAAAAAGTATTGCCTGTTGAACTCTTGAACTCTTGGTACTTACTCCTGTACGCATCTGATTCAATCCACCATTAGCATTCACAACAAGATAACCATTTGGTCGCTGTCGTGGGCCTGTAAAAACATTTTTATGGAAATCAGGAATGTGAATGGCTGCAGTACAAATTGCTTATGATTCACTTCAGAAATTTTACTGAGGAATGGGAAGAACATACGCTTATAATGCCGAGGCCGATCTATGCATTGGAAGAAGTGTTTACTATCTGGCTTAGACCAAAGATCATTACTTAAATGATTATCCTGGATCCAAAAGCACTAATGTTATTCAAAAGCATATGTCAAACAAAAGGCAACATAAAAATAAAAGTATAAATAAACTATAGTTCATATGCAGCATCATTCTTGTTCAGTCACTTACATTTAAGGTTTTAGAAAAATAATCCACCTCTCGCAGATTAGAAGATTTAACTTTAGTTGCAAGAAGTTGAGAATTCTCTGTTAATAGTAGATTCAAAGAAGAGTCCCCAACAGGTTTCAGAAATGTGTCGTGCGAAAAACTCTGCAAAAGGACGGTAAAGTAAAATCTCTTCCCATCTTATTGCAGAATACAGATGAGTAATTAAAAAAAGCACATTTCATGGTAACAAGTAGGCATTATTTTCAATTTTGCAACAAATGAAAATCTCCCTTATCCCCTGTATCTTATACTGTGAGTTTTATTTTGCATTATCGTCTGGAATACCCTAAGTAACCTGACACGGGGATTTGGGATTCGATGGATATGGGCATTCGAGTGTTGGATACGGACATGTTGACCCCCCGGAACAGGACATGTTCGGATACGTCATATATATATATATATATATTAAAAATTAGATATTTCTTACACAAATTCTCATTCATGATACAAATTCATTGATTCAAACATAGATCTTCATCTAGATGTAAGTTTTACAAAGTAACATTATGCATACAAAATTACAAATACAATTGTGACATAAATGATAAATGATAAATTATAAATTTATAATACATATTCAATTCATCAATGATCCAATAGGAGAAAGACAAGATAGTAAGATAAAGATATTGTAGTTTTCTCATTAAGTCATCAAAATCAAAATGTGTTACTGTTTACATAGGTAGTGCAATGCCAATGGCAAATAGAAATAGCAAATACAAAACAACTACAACTACAAGTCTACAAGTATACAAGCCTCAAGGCAGTAGGTAGCTCATGACTCATGAGTCATCAATCCTCATAGTCATCATCAAAATCAGCATCACTGTCCTCATCATCATGGTCACCACTGCTCTCCTCTGCTGCATCCTCCTCCTCTGTATCCAAAGTCATCTCTGCATCTGCTGGTGTGGAGGATGACCCCTCTATAGTATCACCATCATCAAATCTGACAGGCTCTAGCACTTACCTGTTGCTTGAATCTCCTTGAAAATGCTCCCACACCCTTTGCTCCTTGCTCCCAAACACCCACAACAAACTAAACAAGTGAATGTGCAAATAGAATGGGGAAATATGCCTTTATAACGCCGTGCGGGTTCTTGATTTCCGGATTCGTGTTTGAAAATCGGGACACGTTCCGGATTCGAAGTGTCCTGATCGGAACACGTTCTGGATTCGAAGTGTCCCAATCGGACACGACGTGTCCCGATTTTCAGACATGAATCCGCCCGAATCGTGTCCGATTTGCCAGATTCGGGACACATAGGGCCTGGGGGACGAATCTGGTTTCATAGGTTATACCAGTTCAAGTGGATTTATAAAACGAGTTCAAGCCCAAAGATGATTAGAGTTCAAGGAAATCATAAATGTATAATATTCAGAGTTCATGTATACAGCTTCATCGTCACCAGAAATTTGGATGACTGTTAGTTCGGTCTGTGTTTTTCAATCCAATTCATTCGATTTAGTTAGCTGGCTGATTCACTTTGCTATGCAACTGATCTTCAAATGGATTCCTCTTTTTATGATCAATCAAAGTCTAGTTTCTCCTCCCCTCCCACATTGTTCATAGGAAGGTCCTGAAAGGCCTTGGCAGATAATTTGGATCTTGGATAACCCTTCAACAAAAGAGGTTCAACGAGTACAGGCATGTTCCAAACTAACAATACCCCATCAGCCTTGAGCTATAGCACGGTAAAGTATTCTGAAACGTAGCAGCTTATGAGAGAGAGACAATTTTAAGTTTTTCCCTAGAAGGCAACTTTTATAATTCAGATTTCAAACCACGCTACTCACATTTGGCCCACTGTTTCAAATGAAATCCTTTTTTTACATCCAATCAAAGTCTAGTTTCTGCTCCCTCCCATAGTGTTCATAGGAAGATCCTAAAAGGTCTTCCTGGGCGAGTTGGGATAACCCTTCTGCAAAAGATCCTCAAGGAGTACAGGTAAATTTCAAACTAACAATACACCAACAGCCATGGGATATAGTATGGGAACATACGCTGAAATGACGCAACGTGTGAGATATGTTACTCTTATTTCGTTGTAAAGCGTAACTCTTAACAATTTAAATCTTAAAACGGGAATATTTCAATACCACATTCAGCCTACCATCTGTTCTAGCAATATCAAAATCACAAACCATGGTGATGGAACATTGATTCATTGGTCAAGTATACAGAGTATTTAGTTTGTCCCACTTAAATGGTATGAGTTTCAATGGGATGAGAAGGTCGTGGCGTATTAAGCTGTCATCATGGTTTGCCCTGCCTGAATGGCATGAGTGTGCCATGAGCTATAGCACACAGTACATTACTCTGAAATGATGCAGCTTATGAAATATGCTTTTAAGGATCTTATGTTCAAATTTCAAACCAGAATACCAAAATTCAGCCCACTATTTTTTCTAAAAAATAAAAATCACAAACCACACCAAAAGTATGATTCTAAGGATTTTATGTCCAAATCTCAAACCAGAATACCCACATCAGCCCATTGTTTGTTCTAGAATATAGAAATCACAAACCATACCAAAAGTACATTGGATCAATGATGGGTTTGGCAGAGTATGAAGATGCCACTGTGGTTTGCTTCACTTGAACGGCATAGGTTTCCCATGGGCTATAGCATAACCTTGTTATAAAATGTAATTTTTACAATTTAAATCTCAACCAAGAGTACCCACGTTCAGCCCACCTTTTGTTGTAGCTACATTAAAGTCACAAACCATTCCAGCTAATTGTTGGTTCACTGGTGAGGTCGACAGAGTACTGAACTGTCTCCACTGTTTGCCATACCCAGCCCACTGTTTGTCGTGCTACATAAAAATCACAAACCATTTGAACGAAGGTGCTCACTTGTTGCTGAGGTCAACAGAGTATTAAACCGTCAGCATGGTTCCACAAACATTACCCTTAATCTATTCCGGTCTATAATCCTTAATGAGGAAAACAATCTATTGATAATATATCAATAACTATATATTGCAGCTTGGGTGGTGAGGTCATGCAGTATGAATGCATATATGGAGAATATATGCAATGTGCTACGAAAGTAGTAATAATCTTCAGAGAAGCTAGAGCCATACGAATTGAAAGTGAAGAGAATACTTGATGTCCATCCAAACAAACTTCAATGACATAAGATGAATCATGAGACCCTTCTAAATTTGGCAGAATTGTTACCCCTCACAAAATTATGCAAAGCTGCCCCCTAAAAAGGAATACAACTCCAAGAACAAAGGTTTCTGTCATAAAAAGCCCAGTAACAATGTATTGATTATGACTATATAATGCAGCTAGGGTGGTGAAGTCATGTGCCATGAATCGATATGCAGAGGATACATGCGATAAGCTATCAAAGAAGTGATCACCTGCAAAGAAGATAGAGCGATACCTAATCGAAAATGGAGAAAATTATTGATTATTATAAAGACTCTTGATGTCCATTATAATTAGGTATGAATGACATGAGATTCAAAGGGATGAGACCGTGTCATTTTGACAGAATAGTTACCCGTAAAATTAAGCGAAGCGGTATCCTAATGAGGAATACAGCTCCACGAACAAACGCCCCTCTCACAACGAACCCAGCAGCGATGTATTGACAATAACTATATAATGCAGCTTGGGTTGTGAAGTCATGAGATATGAATGGATATGCAGTGAATACACGCAATGAGCCACCAAAGAAGTGATAACATCCTCAGAAGATAGAGCAATACCGTATTGAAAATAAAGTGAATTATTGGTTCTACTATGAAAACGCTTGAAACTCATTCTAATAGGGCTCAGGGACATGAATTTCAAAGGGATGAGACCCTACTAATTTTGGCAGGATAGTTACTACTCTCAAAACTATGCAGCACAACCCCTTGGCTCTATTTTTGGAAGCACATCCAACCAGAAAAGTATCACAAACCAGACATTAAAATGTATTAAAAACTATAAAGGCACATTACAAATTGATCTTTTTCAAAATGGGCACCTGTTCAGATTGAAAACTGATCCACGCAACAGAAGTTATCTTCACCAAAACCAATAGCGTAGCCAACACCAATGGCACACATAAAAGAGACTGCCTTACAAATTTTCTGTCCCCAATCTTCTTCATCCCCACCACCCCATACCTCGCAACAAAATTCATCACCACACTGTACAGGAGCGCTTCAAGAATCCAGGGCCTCTTTCCCCGGTCCACGGATCCATCGCATATTCCATCCCCCACACTGCCCAAATAATCAGACGAGGCAAACGAATCCCCATCGCCCGCACGCTTCGAGGAGCCAAAAAACCTGTTCCTGGGACTGATGGTGCCCGATACCCGAGGGCTAAGCAAAACCTGCGCAATGTCCCGATTGCCGGCCACATGAGCACTCAATTCTGCATGGTCCGAAGCGCATTGGTTTCCCATTGCACTAAATTCCCCGTACAGAAAGAAAATTCCAATTTACTCACAATTCCCGCTCAGTCCGCTTTTAAACACACAAACAATTCGAATTTGGGCCATTTCAATCTACTTAAGAAGCTCGAACGAAGCAGCTACCCTTTCGTTTTCTGAAAAAGTCAAAAGGGCATCTTTGATAGATCAGGATTCGCCATCACCAACCCTCCATGACACAGAAATTGAAGCGGCAGATATCACCGGCTGCAGAAAATCTCAAACGATCTATGAAATTCCCGTTTTATTTATTTTTTATTAAGGCAGAGAATGGAGAATGGCATCTCCAGATCCGCAACGAGATGAGTGCGAACTAATTCAGGGTGCACTAGGGGTTCCCAGTGCTCTGCATGGATGGCTGGCAAAAAGAATATGAGTTGTTTTCTTTGAGAGTTTTTGTCAAACACGTCATGGGCATACTCGGGAACTACAGTCAAAGATGTGTGTTTGGGAGCATGACAAATCGTGAACATTCGGAACTGTGCAGTAATAAAAAAAATCCCATAGATGATGTCACTGTCCATAAAGGAATTAATGTTGTTTTCGTATCGCCTTTTTCGGCTTTTTCCGTGAAAACAGATCCCGCCAGGTTGGCAACGCAACTTCTAGCAGTTCGGCCTCGTTTTAACGAGAATTCTGTGGCTTTGTCGTGTTACTAATAATGCTAACTTTTATGATTGAAACTGGTCTATTTCTATATTGGGATTTGGTTTGATGTAATTTAATTTTATTTTAATTTTAATTTTTTCACAGATAAATTGTAATGATTGAATGATATGTTTTATATTATTTTATTATAATGATTGAATGATATGTTTTATACTATTTTATTAGGACAGTATTTTCAAATTATTTTTAATAAATATTTTATTTAAATAAAATTGTTTCGAACCAACAAGTACGGTTTATTATCGGTCTTTAAAAATTTCTTTTAAGTAATTTCTACGGAAAGATTGCTTAATTTATTATAAATCACAAAAACCTAAATACAAAAATTATTTTATTATTTTTAATGTGAATTGTAATTTTGAAATTTTTATTTGTTATTATTTTAATCTATATTTTTTTATCAATATGTTAAATCTAATTAAATTATTTAAAACTAAAATGAAAACCATTGATAATTAAATTATTAAAACTAAAATCATATAATAATAATAACATTTTTTTAATGAGATAGGATAGTTATGTATGTCTCTTTCATCGTGTTTGTGTTATACAATTTTTCTCTTTAATGAATATGGAGAGGCGTGCATATGTCTTATTCATCATGTTTGTTGGGTATAGAAAATTTTAATTAGAAAATTATGTTTATGTAATTCTCCATAATACATTTTAAAAAAAATAAAAAAATATTGTGTTTATAAATTTCTCAATAATGTAGCACATGACGTGCATGATGTAATGGCTGGGGCGGATGGCTTTCACACCCCCCACCCAAGTTCGAATCCTGCGGAGGTTGTAAAAAGTTGAAAATGAGAGGGTCCTACCGAAGCTTACAAAAAAAAAAAATTCTCAATAATGTATTTAAAAAATATTAATTTTTTTAAATGTTTAAAAAAAAATATTAATTAAATAAGTTGAAAATAATAATTTAAAATTTAAATTATTTTATTAAAGAAAAATGATAATTTTTTATGTTGATTATATTATTTAGTATAAAATATATTATATAAATTTAGTATGTATAATTTGAAAAACGATTTAATAAAAAATTAGCATTACATGAATTATTTAAGAGATTAGAATTTTCTGAGAGTTAAAATGGATCTCTATTGGTTTAATTATAATTATAATTACAATATTAATTTTATTTTTTAAATTTATATAATTTGATCAAGTTAACATGACAATACATTACAACATCTCTTTCATAATGGGTTGCAGAGCCTCTTTTGCTTGCATATTGAGCTGTAGAGCTTTTTTTGGGGCAATTAAAATTAATCTAAAAACTATTTTTAAAAATTATAAAAGAGTTATCATTTAAATGTCTATAGAAGGATAGTATAAAACGTATCCTTCTATATTGGGATTTGGTTTGATGTAATACTTTTTTTTATTTGTTCACAGATAAATTGTAATGATTGAAGGATATGTTTTATACTATTTTATTTTATTAGGACAGTATTTTGAAATTATTTTTAATAAATATTTTATTCAAGTAAAGTTGTTTCTAACCCATAAGTAAGGTTCATTATAAGTGACCAAAAATTTCTCTTAGGTTATTTCTATCAAAAGATTTGCTTAATTTATTATAAATCACAAAAACTTAAATACATGAAATATTTTATTATTAAATTTAAAGTTGATTGTAATTTTGAAATTTTAATTGTTATTATTTTAATCTATAGTTTGAAATTATTTTTAATAAATATTTTATTCAAGTAAAGTTGTTTCTAACCAACCAATAAGTAAGGTTCATCATCAGTGACCAAAAATTTCTCTTATATTATTTCTATGGAAAGATTTGCTTAATTCATTATAAATGACAAAAACTTAAATACATGAAATATTTTATTATTAAATTTAAAGTTGATTGTAATTTTGAAATTTTTATTTGTTATTATTTTAATCTATATTTTGAAATTATTTTTAATAAATATTTTATTCAAGTAAAGTTGTTTCTAACCAACTAATAAGTAAGGTTCATCATCAGTGACCAAAATTTTTTCTTATATTATTTCTATAAATCACAAAAACTTCACTACATGAAATATTTTATTATTAAATTTAAAGTTAATTGTAATTTTGAAATTTTTATTGTTATTATTTTAATCTATATTTCTTTTTTATCAATATATTAAACCTAAATATATTATTTAAAACTAAAATGAAAACCATTGATAATTAAATTATTAAAACTAAAATCATATAATAATAATAACATTTTTTAATGAAGATAGGATAGTTATGTAGGTCGCTTTCGTCGTGTTTGTGTTATACAATTTTTCTTTTTTAATGAATATGGAGAGGCGTGCATATGTCTTTTTCATCATGTTTGTTGTGGTATAGAAAATCTTAATTAGAAAATTATGTTTATGTAATTCTCCATAATACATTTTAAAAAAAATAAAAAAAAATTGTGTTTATAAATTTCTCAATAATGTATTTAAAAAAATATTAATCTTTTTTCCTAAATGTTTTTAAAAGAAGAAAATAAGATATTAATTAAATAAGTTAAAAATAATAATTTAAAACTTAAATTATTTTATTAAAGAAAAAAATGATAATTTTTTTTACGTTCATTATATTATTTAGTATAAATTATATTATATAAATTTAGTAGGTTTAATTTGGAAAGGGATTTAATAAAAAATTAGCATTGCATAAATTATTTAAGAGATTAGAATTTTTTGAGAGTTAAAATGGATCTCTATTGGTTTAATTATTAATTATAATTACAATTACAATATTAATTTTATTTTTTAAATTTATATAATTTGATCAAGTTAACATGACAATACACTACAACATCTCTTTCATAATGGGTTACGAGCTTCTTTTGCTTCCATATTGGGCTGTAGAGCCTCTTTTGGGGCAATTAAAATTAATCTAAAAACTATTTTTAAAATTTATAAAAGAGTTATCATTTAAAAAATAAAATTGTAGTCCTAGGGGTTGCTCAATTAATGATTGAAGTAATGTGAAATCTATTAAAACTGAGAGATCCTAGGTTCAAAACCTCATGTTTGCGGCCTGGTTTATGGTGTTTACTAGTAGTTATGTGTTACGCTATTGCTGGATACCTATCTATGTTAACTATATATATATATATATATATATATATATATATATATATATCAACTTCACACACACACACACACGTAAATGTTAAAATAAAACATTTTAATGTTGTATATCATAAAAAAATAAAAAGGATAAAACAATAGCATGTATATATGATATAAAACAATTCAAAAATAAAAGTTTTTATGGTTAAAACATTTGAAGTCTTAGCATTTTATATAGTAGTCTTAGCATTTTATAGTTTGGTTCTTTTTTAGGTATATGTTTTTTTTGTAAAAATCCAAGAAAGATTTCTTGAACTTACAAATTTAAGTTTTGTACTCTATATAACATCCAAAAATGCAATTTAAACAATGAGAGAGAGAGAGAGAGAGAGAGAGAGAATTTGCACGAAAATAAATTTGATCCCTCTCCCTGCTTAAGATGGATCTAGTATAAAAACAAATAAAACAAATAAATTAATATATTTATTTTAATTAAACAAAATATATGATTTATTATATATTATTTATTATAAGTTATTATATGTGATTTATCCATAAGAGACTTGGTACATGATCATGAATCACAAAGTTTCCATTCAAAAATTTAAATTTATTTTACAAATAATTTTAGATTAAAATAATAATGATAAATAAGTAGAACAACTTCAAAAATGTTTTACAAGAGAAGTCAATGAGCTCTGCTAGGGTTTTGTTCTGCTGTTTCTGAGTACTTTCTGTGGTGTCAGTCCCTTAAGCCTTAGACATTTTCCGCTACACAACGAGTCTTGACAGGTTGAATGAGTGATCTAATAGGGGGGGAGAGATCCCCTCCTATCGCAATGTTGCAGCTGACGAATCGAGCAGTGCGGAAACTAATAGTGAAGGAGGTCCCAAAGGGAACCCAGTGATGGGGTTGTAGTGGCAAGCTCGAATCAGGGGCCAATGTATGCCGAGAGCAGTGAAAAACCCTAGATTTGTGATTCCAAGCAATAAACTAGAAAGTTACTGCAAGTTCATGAAGGATCATGCCTTGATTTATAAATTCATCGGCATTTGGCCCTCCGAGCAAGATCTTGTCAAATGGATCCAGCTAAAGCGGCAGTCGAAGGGGCATATTGACTTGAAACTAGGGGCTCGAGGTTTTTTTACAGTAATCTTCACCAGTCTGGAGGATAAGGAGAGGGTTTTTGAAAATGGGCCATACTTCTTTTATAATGTTGGTCTCTTCATGCGTTATTGGGAAGAATGCTACAACCCGGATCAGGAAAAATTCATGGCAGCCCTAGTGTGGGTAAGATTATTTTCCCTTCTAGTTGATTTCTGGAATCCAAAAATATTGGAAGGAATTGGAAATTATATTGCCAGATTCGTTAAGGTAGTTGACTCCACCCATCGAGGGAAATACACTTCATATGCTTGATTTTTTGTATACATGAATATAACTAAACCTCTCCCTAAATTCATTGAACTTGAATACCAAGGCAAGGTGTGGCAATAATCCCTGGAATATAAGCACATTTCGTTCTACTACCAAAAATGCCATGAATATGGCCATTTGTTTCGAGAATGCCCCTTGAATCGAAACCGGAAAACCCCAAAGAATCCTACAAGCCACATGAAGATCATGAGGGTTTTCAAGAGATTTCAAACAAAAAGAGGAATGCAAAACCAACCCAGGCCAATACACAAACAACGAAACTGAAAACTTTGGTCAAAAACAACCACTATGAAGTATTGATGGAAGAAGGCGAAAATACAAGGGAGTCATGTCAACAGATCAATAATGAAAATGCTAGAGTTCTACCCAAGGGGACCGATAAGCCCAAAAGGAAAGCCCAAGATGAGCCATCAGATAGGGAGGACAATGCAAAAACCAAGGACTAGGAAAATATGGAGATTGACGGGTTGAGGGAGGAGTTGAGTATGAACAAACAAGTACTTAAGAGACTTTTGAATGAATGGTGACATCTGGACGAAAGATTTATTCTAGAAGATCAAAAAAAGATTTATCGAGATACTTTTAAGCAATATCAAGCCAAGCAAAACCATTATTCTTCAGATCAACTAGAGCATCTTGGATCTCAACAAGGTAATGGGTAGGATCAAGGTGCACAAGGAAAAGGGGGGAAGAAACGAGGTCAGAAGAACCTGTAAGAATTGATCCAGATGGTCGGGGATCTGTTGGTAAATTTGGGAAGGGTGGTACCGCTTTCGACGGTATTCCACAAAATAAAAAAATCTTCTCAATGATTATTATCTCCTAGAATGTGAGAGGCCTCAATAATAGAGGAAAGCAAAGATATTTGAAGGAAAGAGTTAAACAGAAAGATCGAGCATTATGTTGCTTCAGGAAACTAAAGTATCGGAGGATCGACTAAAGGCAATTGTCCGAGGAATAAAACCCCAGTATGAGGTGATGGCCCTAGATGCCAAAGGAAGCGCGAGGGGGCTAGCTATCCTCTAGAATCCATAAAAGATTATTTTTGACAATTCGGTTAACTTGCATCAGGCTCTCTCGGGGAAATTTAGACATATAGGAACCTGAGTCTAGGTGCTATTATCAACAGTTTATGGTCCCCACATTCCAGGAGAAAAAGAGGCTTTCCTCCATAATATAGGAAAGCTTAGAATTATATGCTCAGAGGAGCTTTGGATAATTGGCGAAGATTTTAACCTAATCTCCTCGGTTGAGGAGAAAAAGGGAGGGATAAGCCGAATGGATGCAGAGATGGAGGCATTCAGAGATCTGATTATGGAGCTAAAACTGGTAGATATTCAAACCATTAATGGAGTTTATACCTGGAATAATCAACAAGGGGGCTCTCATCAGGTTGCCTCGTGCCTAGACATATTTCTAGTATCGAAACACCTAGTAAGTAGGGACATTTTTTTTGAAGCTTCAATTCTTCCTTGTTCGGGGTCAAATCACTGGATAATCAGGTTGGAAATGGACCTAAAATTGGCACCTAGAAACAAGCCTTTCATATTTGAATCTTTCTGGCTTAGGGACCCCTCTTTCTTGAGTAAAATGGAGAGTTAGTGGAAATCGAACACGGTGCAAGGTAGGAATTATATGCATACTTTCCAGCTCAAATTAAAAGATCTCAAAAAACAATTTAAACACTGGAGCCAGTTGGAATTTGGAAATATTATGAAGGAATAGAGGCATCTTCAAGAACGTATGCAAGGTATACAACAAAGAATAATCAATGAAGGCCGATCAAAGGATCTGGTGGTGGAAGAAGGACAGATTGTGAATCAACTTGAGGAAAGGAGGAAATAGGAGGAGATCCTCTGGAAGCAGAAATCATGAATCCAATGGCTCAGGGAAGGTGAGAGGAATACTCGATTCTTTCACAAGGCCATGATTCAACACCGACAACATAATAAGATATTTTCATTGAAGGATGCCTCTGGAAATTACCTTACTCAACATGATGAGATGGAAAACTTTCTGGTGGATCACTTCCACTCCCTCCTTTCAGAACCTTCCCTTGATCGATTAGAGGCTATCCAAAGAATAACTCGCCATATACCACATATGGTCAGTAGGGATAAGAACCTTGCATTGACGAGGGCAGTAACTCTAGAGGATATAGAGGATCTTGTCAAGGGTATGGCCAAAAATAAAGCACCAGGGCCGAACAGATTCATGACAAAATTCTTCCAAGTGGCCTAAAGCTTCATAGGGCAAGATATCTTGGATGTGGTGTGTTGGCTTGTTGGGGCCTGACCCAAGTTCAACATTAGTTAGCCAAACAAATCCCTACACTACTGGCCCTTTCAGCATCAGCTCGCGGAGCGCGGACCAAAATCGCACCTGAAGCAGTATGGGTGGATGATGGAACCAAGTTTTCGCACCCTAAGATGTTCTTGATGTCGGTTTATTCCTTCTATTCCTGCCTTCGTGCAGGTCACTTAGTTCTAGTGCTTTCCAGACTAGCCCTCTATTCTGCCCTTCAGTACCTCCACTAAAAGGTACGATTGACCTTCGCACAGCCCTAACCTGCGGCTCAGGTACTTTCACACTGCTAGGGTAGCGTACCATGCAGATTCCAACACTAGTCTAAGTGTCTTACTTATCTTATTAGATAATCACAGTTAGCACCACGTAAATAGATCTCCTTATTTGCATTATAAATGAAATTCATACACAACATGACAAGATGCATTAATCGGAACAAAGACACAAAATTTATAGAATACTTCTCTTTATTGATATCTTCAAGTGATTACAGACTCTATCCACCCTGTGCACACAGCGGCAGGAGTCCGCGCACTCAGTTGCGGACTTCCACCCTAGGCCTTTGCATACTCAGCTGTAGAGCCTCTACCTACACTACAACCCAAAACTTAGACTTCTTACTTCAAAGCTATGACTATCTTCTTGACTATTAACTACTTAGAGCTTACTTACATAGCTCTTTTTATATAATCCCATGGTCCGTGGACCATGGGTAGATCTTTTACAACCGACTTTACTTTACAAAAATAAGGGCGGACAACCCTTTATGACTCATGACACCTTTGCGCTCCATGACCACAAAATGCGGAGACTTTACAATTTTATTACAAAACTTGACCCAACATGGAATTTTAGCCCCAAAATGTCATTGGGGGATCCCGTTCCCAACAGGCCCCCAACACAAACATCGTGACTCGCCCTCGAGTCACTCGGCAGGTGCAAAGATCTTTGCGCAAAGACCTTCAAGTTCAACTCGTATGACTGCAACCTCAGCAGTGCACTGTGCGGCCGCCTACTTTGCATCTTCGACCATTTTCTCGGTCACTGCTCCTGAACTGTCAGCCTGAAGCTTTTGCTGTGTTGCTTGCAGAGTCACAAGCTTTCCTTCAATAGGGCTTGTCACCATGTAAGCTTCATCCAGCCAGGGCTTCAGTCTTGCCTTCAGCACTGCTTCCTTGTGCAGCACTACATCAACCTGTTCTTTCAGCTACTTGGCCTCCTGCAGCTTTGATAGTCTTTGTGTCAGCATGACGGTTTGTGTTGTTCCCTTGACCTCATCATAGCGCTGCTGTATCTCGCGTGCTTCTGTCTCTAATCACTGTACATTGGGGTCCTCTTGCAAGCTTGTTAGGACCTCAAATGACTACTCAAAAAGTTGTGTGCAGCTTGCTACTGCAATATCCACCGCTGCTACTACTTCTGTGATAGCAGTCGCCCACTACTCCTTCACTTCTAGTGGAGTTAAAGGTTGGGCCTTCAACTGTAATTCTATGATTTGCAGGTTCAACTCCAACTTAACCCTTGCCATCTCAGCACGAGTGTCGTGCACCCTCGTAGCCAGCTTGCGGATGCGGACCTCCACTGGCTCCTCCTCAGGAATGGCCAACTTTGGGACCATTTGGCATGCCTCCTTGACGACCTGCATAATGCGTTTTCATCTGAGTGGTCGCCTTGGTCACAACAGCGATGGCAAAGTCTCGCTATAGTGGCATTTGCTCGTTGTTGATCCATTGTTCACTGATCATCTGGAGGGCGCAGTGCTCATGGGCCCTCAACTTTGCAATCTCTCCATCCTATAAGAGGTGGAGCTCTTCACCAGGGAGCATTGCCAAATTCAACCCTACTCCCTTTAGGGTGTTGACAGTGGGCCTTTTAGCTTCGTTCTCCGTGGTTAGTGCTCCATTAGGCAGCACTATCGCACTGAAGGCCTTTGCGCACAGCATCTCGGCAGCTGCTGAAGTGTCGATAGCAACGCTGGTGGACACCGTGCCAGCCTAGGATGCATGGGTCTACAGCTCCTGTAAACCTATCTAGATAGGCCCCAAGATTATTTGCTATTGTTGCTCAAACTATTGTAGGGTCTCTGCAGTGACATCTTGCACTGTGTCACCAATGTTGTGTAGATCACCCTCTGTTAGCGTGATAGGGTCCAATGATGCCTTGGTAGCCTTTGAATTCTTCCTGGACCCTCATTTCTCCTTCTCCCTTGGGCGCTTGATGTGAGCGGACATCTATTGTGGGTTCGCGCCATGTTGTTGTGTCTAGTTGTCTGTCTCCTCCTCTGTCTCAGGTGAAGGCGACCTCGCGCCTTTGTGAGAGCCTCGCTTTGTCCCACCTGTTTTCTATGTTGTCTGCTGCGCGACATCATGCTCCGCCTGGGCCTTTTCAGCGGCCTCCTTTCTCTTTTCGGCTAGTTGAGTCATCTTTAGCTTGGCTTCCTCCTTTCTCTACACGACGGACTTGCTCCATCCCAAGTCTGTTGTAGCATGCCACTCTACCAACCATTGATTAAGTATTGCATTAATGGCGTCATCCATTGCCAGATAAGGAAAGTCGTACCATTTCTGCGCAAGGTCCTTTCGCACCATGATGAACACATGGTGAAAGTCTGCTTTAAATTCTGCATAGCCCTCCAGGTTGGCGTACATCGTAGGCGACAACTGTTGTTTGCGATTGATGGCCATGTGGATGTTCATCTCCATCAAGATCCAAAAGATCTTGATGTACTTGATTCGCTACGCATCCATGGTTGCCCACAACAAAGCGTACTTCATTGCTTCTTGTAGGTCTGGCGCAAAAGAAGGGAATTGACTGTCCTCTGGCAGCTCCCATGCTACTAGTACAATTGACAGCAAGAGCCACACGTAGTGGAACGTCTTTCTGAGATCCTGCGCTTTGCAGAAGTTCATTAGGAACTCGCCGCGAAGGTAGTCCAACCAATTGAACTGGACTCCTTCAGCATACTAGGATGCTAGCGCGACGACAGGCGCCGACACCTCATCGACGCGACACTTCCTCATCACTTTTCCTACTAGAATCTGCGTAGCTACCTTTACAGTAGGGTCGCAGATATTGGATATGGCATATCCATGCGACTTCTTCACTAGTTTAAACTTTTTTTTCATGGATTCCGCGAGGGCCTGCTCACCACCTTTTCCGCCAAATATCATGGCCAGATTCTCTCTTGTGTAAGGCAATTGCGTGATTCTATGGATCAACCTGTCAGTGATGGGTATTGGCTCCTCTAGCCATAGACACCCATCATGCACCAAGCATAACAGCTACTTGATGACCAATATTGTCACCGGGGTGCAGTTGTAGTGTGGCACCCAAAGCAGGTTGAGCAACCTTGCCTTGTCTACTCCTCTGAGCCACCTCCGCAGCTCCAATGCGGTCATTCCAGTGTTTGTATCGATGATGTGGCACATCAACTGCTCGGTCGCCAGGTGTGGGAACTTCTCGTGATCAGCCAAGTCCTAGTCCTCAAGTTTTAGCAGCGGCACCCACGCCAAGCGCAGTCCTTCGAAAATAATCTCATCTGGTAGCAGAGGGGTTTGCAAGGGGGTCTTGCTCTCATTGATGTCTTTCAGCACCTTGGTCTTGCCCTTGCGCGGAGGGACATACTCAGGAAACCGAGTGATAGGGTCAGCACCCTGGGCTTCAACCTCCTCCACTTCGACTCCTACATCCTCCTCATCCATCGAGATGTCTTCAATTTCTTCCTCCTCCAGCTCCAAATTTATGGCTTTTCCCTTCTCCTGTGCAGTGGGATTCGGTGGATTTCTTCATGGCGATGCGTGCACCGGTATTGCAGGCTTCTTGCGCATTTTATCCTTCACGGTTTCCTTGGTTGGGGTGGGCTTTGGTCTCAGCATTCTTGGCGATTTAGGGACTTTGGCTAGTACCTCCGCAACCTCTAGAGCAACGAATTTTTCCTTCATCTCAACTTCCAACACCGACTCCTCTACTTCAGTATCTATAGCTTCTGTGGGTGCTGACATAACGCTTTCCAACAGTGATCATGACGTCTCTGGTAAGTTTGCAAACGCTGGAGTCACTTTCAAAGCCTCGAAGAATTCTCGATTCATGTGTGCCTGAGAGCTCAACAACTCAATTCTCAAAATGGCAAGTGTTTTTCACTGGACAACCACTTGTAATTTATAGGGCATTTTGAATTCAAATCCGACCATCCCCCCAAATTCAGTTTATTAATGCTGGATTGGCGGAAGATTTTCAAGGATCTGAGCCATAAATTTCGTCGTGAATGTTGGTTGCCTGCTCCATTTGGCTGCATTTCTACCATCAAATCATGAACAGTGACTTTAACGGTCACTTTCTGGCTGACCTGCACGATTTCTCCCTGGGTAGCACAGCTCCCTTCATGCTGTTGCGAACCCTGTGACACTTCCTTGCTTCGCACAATCCTCCAATCGCATAGCTCCCCAACCCAGGCAATGTAGTTTATAGTCTCGTGCCTCCTTTCAGTTGCCTGGAGCGCTAAGACTATGCTACCTTCATCTAGTCACATGGCCAGACCACCGGTGTATGGCTTCAAGTGACTGCCATTCACCTTTCCTGGGAAGGGATCTCCATTCAATTTGACCAGCTGTACCACTCCTCCATCGGTAATCTCCTTAATGACATAGGGCCCTAACTAGTGCATTCTGAATTTCCCTGGAAATTTATCAAACTTACTATCATATAACAAAACCAGGTCATTTACCTTAAAGGTGCACAACTTAATGTGCCAATCATGCCATGCTTTTTTGCGCTGCTTTTGGACCTGTTGGTGAAATCCAGCTAAAAATCTTTCTTCCTCAAGTTCATTGAGCTACGCGAGCCTCTCCTCCGGGGCTTTGCGATCTATCATACCTGTGAGTGCCGCTATGCACAAACTAGGCGCAATGTATTCCATGGGCATCACAGCTTCAACACCATATACAAGCCTAAAGGGTGTTTGTTCAGTCAACTTATTGCATGTCGTTAGATAAGCCCATAATATTGCAGGTATGCGTAGGTCCCAATCACTTCGCTGAGCATTGCAAACCTTGGTCAGTGCGTTCTCTAGCACTTTATTGAATGCTTCCACCATCTTGTTAGCCTACAGGAGATAAGGTGTGCTCTTCTGGTGATATACTTGAAATTCCTCTGTTAGCACGCCAATCGTCTCATTCAGAAAGTGCGTATCGCGATCACTCATCAAAATCTTTAGACAACCAAATCGCGTCAATACATACTCAAAGAGGAACTTCACAGTAGTTGTGCCTATACAATCCTTTATAGGTTGTGCCTCCACCCATTGAGTCAAATACTCTGTTGCGGTGATAATGTACCTCGCTCCCGTCTTTCCTTGGGGTTGGATGGGTCCCACAAAATCTATCGCCCATTTCTCAAAGGGTTGTAATGTCATCTGTGGATTCAGAGGCATCTCATCCCTCTACGATGGCCTGCCAGTCCTTTGAAACACATCACACGCTTTGCAGTAAGCTTTTGAATCTTGATGGAGGGTTGGCCACCACAATCCTACGCGTAGAATCTTCTACGCGGTCACTCTTCCTGCATAATGTCCTCCCGCGGTGCCCCCATCAGCGTCCATGAGGATGTTGCTTCTTTCAAACTCTAGTACATATCGTCGCAATATCTCATGAGACCCCATTTTGTACAAATGCCCAGCAATGAAAGAAAAATCTGTCGTGCGCGCCACTAAATCCTTCTTTTGTTGGACGGTGTATCCTTCCAGGGTGGTTCCTGTCATTAAATAGTGTATGATATCTTCAAAATGACCATCCACGACGCATTAGGCAATCCTTCTTCCAAATTAGTGGGCTCTTCCCCTATTTCGATGCACGACAAATGGTTCGTTCAGTCGTCCAGGCTTCACAATAAATTCAAAATCATATTCCTAGAAAATTAACAACCACCTGTAGATTCCCCCCCAACATAGGCTTATTGACCAGGTACTTCAACACAGAGTGGTTTGTATACATCTTAAAATGGCCTCCCAACAAGTAGCGTCTAAACCTTTGGAGCGCATATACCATAGCTAATCCTTCGCGCTCGATGGTGGAATAGTTCTTCTCCGCCTTGGATAACCTTACTTATCTTATTAGATAATCAAAGTTAGCACCACGTAAACAGTTCTCCTTATTTGTGTTCAAGTATCCAATGTAATTACATACATTCGCATATCACATATTGTTGGGTTGTGTTATATTCTTTCCACGTAGTTAACAGGGGGTTTGAAGGGCACCCATAACCCACTTTATGGGGTCTGGGGCAGCGCCCTGGAAAATTTTGGTTTTGAACCCTATGTTATTTTGGGCGGACCGACCTATGGTTTTGTGCATGATTTTCGCACATGTTTTTTGAACGCGATGGTTTTCGGTCCATGGTATTGGACACGATGGTTTTCGGTCCATAGTATTGGATGCTTCGGCATGTATAAATATGTATTGTAACATTGAAAGGAACATAATGAAAAATCAAGTTGGTAGTCCCGGTTTTGGGATCCAGGGGAAAATCTTTGTGTATATGTGTTTATGTGTTATGCTCTCGTATTGTTTATTTTCTGTGTTTTAGAATTCGCATGCAGGTAATTTTTGTACAGGGTTAAAACCTACACATAAGCACTATAAATGAAATTCATACACAACATGACAAGATGCATTAATCGGAACAAAGACACAGAAGTTGCAGAATACTTCTCTTTATTGATATCTTCAAGTGATTACAGACTCTATCCGCCCTGTGGACTTCCACCTTAGGCCTCTGCGCACTCAGCTGCGGACTTCCATCTTAGGCCTTTGCGCACTTAGCTGTAGAGGCTCTACTTACGCTACGACCTGAAACTTAGACTTTTTACTTCAGAGCTATGAATATCTTCTTGACTATTAACTACTTAGAGCTTACTTACTTAGCTCTTTTTATACAATCCCATGGTCCGTGGACCATGGGTATATCTTTTACAACCGACTTTACTTTACAAAAATAAAGCTGGACAACCCTTTATGACTCATGACACCTTCGCGCTCTGCGACCACAAAATGCAGATACTTTACAGTTTTATTACAAAATTTGACCCAAATTCATCGGCATTTGTCCCTCCGAGCGAGATCTTGTCAAATGGATTCAGCTAAAGTGGTAGTCGAAGGGGAATATTGACTTGAAACTAGGGGCTCGAGGTTTTTTTTAGAGTAATCTTCACCAGTCTATAGGATAAGGAGAAGGTTTTTGAAAATGGACCATACGTCTTTTATAATGTCGGTCTCTTCATGCGTTATTGGGAAGAATGCTACAACTTGAATTAGGAAAAATTCATGGCAGCCCTAGTGTGGGTAAGATTATTTTCCCTTCCAGTTGATTTCTCGAATCCAGAAATATTGGAAGGAATTGGAAATTATATTGCCAGATTCGTTAAGGTAGTTGACTCCACCTGTCGAGGGAAATACACTTCATATGCTCGATTTTTTGTATACATGAATATAACTAAACCTATGCCTGAATTCATTGAACTCGAATATCAAGGTGAGGTGTGGCAACAACCCCTAGACTATGAGAACATTTCGTTCTACTGCCAAAAATGCCATGAATATGGCCATTTGTTTCGAGAATTCCCCTTGAATCGAAATTGGAAAACCCCAAAGAATCCTACAAGCCACATGAAGATCATGAGGGTTTTCAAGAGGTTTCAAATAGAAAGAGGAATACAAAACCAACCCAGGCCAATACACAAACAATGAAACTGAAAACTTCGGTCAATAACCACCACTATGAAGTGTTGATGGAAGAAGGCGAAAATACAAGGGAGTCATGTCAATAGATCAATAATGAAAATGCTAGGGTTCTGCCCAAGGGGACCAATAAGCCCAAAAGGAAAGCCCAAGATGAGCCATCGGATAGGGAGGACAATGAAAAACAAAGGACCAGGAAGATATGGAGATTGATGGGTTGAGGGAGGAGTTGAGTATGAAAGAACAAGTACTTAAGAGACTTTGGAATGAATGGCGACATCTGGACAAAAGATTTATTCTAGAAGATCAAAAAAGGTTTATCGAGATACTTTTAAGTAATATCAAGCCAAGGGGATCGTGCTCTGCCTAGGCCTTGTCAGCGGCCTCCTTTCTCTTTTGCGGTGATAATGCACCTTGCTCCTGTCTTTCCTTGGGGCTGGATGGGTCCCACAAAATCTATCGCCCATTAATCAAAGGGTTGTAACGTCATCTATGGATTCAGAGGCATCTCATCCCTCCGTGATGGCCTGCCAGTCCTTTGACACACATCACACGCTTTGCAATAAGATTTTGAATCCTAATGGAGGGTTGGCCACCACAACCCTTCGCGTAGAATCTTCTGCGCGGTCACTCTCCCTGCATAATGTCCTCCCGCGACACCCCCATGAGCATCCACGAGGATGCTGCTTCTTTCAAACTCGCATACATATCGTCGCAATATCTCATCAGACCCCATTTTGTAAAAATGCCCAATAATGACAGAAAAATCTGTCGCGCGCAACACTAACTCCTTTTACTAGACGGTGTATCCTTTTGGGGTGGCTGCTGTCATTAAAAAGTGTATGATATATTTAAAATGACCATCCGCGACACACACTGCAAATCTCTGCGCGTTAGACAATCCTTCTTCCAAATTAGTGGGCTCTTCCCTTGTTTCGATGCACGACAGAAGGTCTGGTCCCACGTTCAGTTGTCCAGCCTTGACAATATTTTCAAAATCATATTCCTGGAAAATTAACAGCCACTTATAGATTCTCCCCCCCAACTCAAGCTTATTGACCAGGTACTTCAGCGCAGAGTGGTCTGTATACATCTTAAAATGGCCTCCCAGTAAGTAGTGTCTAAACCTATGGAGCATATATACCATAGCTAACCCTTCGCGCTCAGTGGTGGAATAGTTCTTCTCCGCCTTGGATAACCTTCTGCTTGAAAAAGCGATAGGATGGTCCATGTCTCCTCCGCCAGCCTGTGTCAGTACTGCTCCCAACACTATACATGATGCATCGAAATGTACATGAAATTCCTTCTTCCAATCCAGGAAGACTAGAATCGGCGTGGTGAACATCTTTTCTTTCAATACATCCAAGCTCTTCTTACAGTCCTTGTTCCAGTAGAATGTGACATCCTTCTTTAACAACTTCTCCATAGGCGCGGTGATTTGGGCATAGCCTTTGATAAACTTTCTGTAATATCTTGTATGTCCTATGGTAGTGCGCAAATGTTTCACACTCCTCGACGCTTCCAAGTTTAGTATCACCACGATCTTCATAGAATCTACCATCAGTCCTTGTCTGCAAACCACATGACCCAACCCGGTCCCAAAAGGAACCCAAAACAGACACTTCTTCAGATTGAGCGCGATCTAGTATCTTCGACAAGTATCCAGCATTAGGTGTAAACTGGCAACATGGCGTTTGACCAGTCCAAACACAATCCAGTCATTAAAGTATACTTCCAGGAACTTATGAATAAATTTCTTGAACGCAGCAACGATTACGCACGAGAAAATCGCAGGCGCATTCTTCAATCCAAATGACATTACAATGTACTAAAAACAACCCCACTCAGTCGTGAAGGTCATCTTGCTCTTATCCCCCAGCGCGATTTTGATCTGATGGTTGTAGGTTTTAACCCCGTATAGAAATTACCTACATACGAATTCTAAAACAAAGAAAATAAACAATGTGAAAGCATAACACATAAAACACATATACACAGAGATTTTCCGCTGGATCTCAAAATCGGGACTACGAGCTTGATTTTTCATTATGTTCCTTTCAATGTTATACTACATATTTATACATGTCGAAGCATCCATTACCATGGACCGAAAAAACCATCGCGTCCAATACCATGGACCGAAAACCATTGCGTCCAAAAAACATGTGCGAAAATCATGCACAAAACAATAGGTGGGTCTGCCCAACCTAACATAGGGTCCAAAACCAAAATTTTCCGGGGTGCTGCCCCAGACCCCATAAAGTAGGGTTACAAGTATGCCTCAAACCCCCCGTGACCCCCCCTGCTACACATTCGACGTAACGAGGGGGGGCTTTGCCCCCCCTCTAACCCCTGGTTAACTACATGGGCTAGTCATGGAAAGAATATAACACAACCCAACATTCTCCCACTTGTTGTTTTCTTTTCACAGGGGGCCACAAGAGAGCTTAGTCATTTTTCCAGCCCTGAAACACCCATTGTCTCTCTACACCAAGAGAACTTCTTAGAGCTCACAGATTTTGTCAATGCATCTGCAGTATTCTTTAAAGTGTCCACCTTTACCAGTAAAACCTTTTTGTCTCATATCATATCCCTCACAAAGTGATATTGAACATCAATGTGCTTTGTCTTTGAATGATATGCATGGTTCTTTGCCAAGAAAATTGCACTTTGGCTGTCACAATCTATCCTTATAGCTCCCTGTACTAACCTCATATTTGAACACAATCTCTGCAACCAAACTGCTTCCTTGCTTGCATGAGTGGTTGCCATGTATTTTGCCTCTGTAGTTGATAGTGCCACTACAGATTGTTTCTTACTCATCCAACTAACTGCAACTCCAAATAGGTTAAACACATACCCAATTGTAGATCTTCTCTGATCCAGATCTCCAACCCAGTCTGCATAAAAAAAGCCACGAATATCCAACACTCTATCCAATCCTGGTCTTCCTTGGTAGCACAAACCATAATCACTAGTGCCACGCAAATACCTGAAAACCCGCTTCACTATTGTCCAGTGCTCCTTCCCTGGTTTTGACATAAACCTGCTCAATACTCCCACTGCATGTGCAATGTCTGGTCTAGTACAGACCATTGCATACATCAGGCTACCGACTGCACTTGCATATGGAACACGGGACATGTCCTCTTCCTCTTCTTGTGTCTTGAGACACTGTTCAACAGATAACCCCACACCTACAGGAATAGGAACCTTCACCAGTTTACTATCCTGCATATTAAACCTCTGCAGTATTGTCTCGACATACTTCCTCTAGTTTAACCAGATCTTCCTCTTTGCCTGATCTCTTTTAATTTCCATGCCAAAAATATAGTTTGCAGCACCAAGATCTTTCATGTCGAATTTGGAGGACAATTGGGTCTTCAAATCGTGGATAATTTCTTTGTCATTTCCAACCAACAACATATCATCCACATACAAGACATGATAAATAACACGGTCACCAATTAATTTAAAATACACATAGTGATGTGCTTTGCTTCTAGTGAAGCCAAGTCCCCGTATAAATGTATCAAATTTCTCATACCACATCCTTGCTGACTGTTTTAACCCATACAGAGACTTCTTTAACTTGCATACCAGTTCTTTCTTACCCTTCACCACAAAGCCTTCAGGTTGCTTCATGTAGATCTCCTCTTCCAGATCCCCGTGAAGAAATGTTGTCTTCACATCCATTTGTTCTACCTCAAAATCAAATTTCACATCAACTGATAAAAGTAATCTAATAGAGGTTACCTTGGCAACAGGAGAAAAAATATCACCAAAATCAATTCCCGGCACCTGGGAATAACCTTTAGTTACCAACCGAGCTTTGTATTTCTCCACCTTTCCTTCTGCATTTGTCTTCTTCTTGAACACCCATTTGTTGCCAATGGGTTTCCTTCTAGCCGATAACTCCACCAGATCCCAAGCCTCATTTTTGTGCAAAGATGCCATTTCATCAACCATGTCCTCTTTCCAGAGTTTTCCATACTCTAAATCTACTGCTTCTTTCACAGTTCTGGGATCATCATCAGTAATAGATAAAGCAAAATTTGAACAGAAAGCAGATGGACTATACCTTTCTAGCTGCCTTCTTTCTTGAACTGATCTTCTCACACCCGGAGTTTGTGGCTCTTCATCTTCTGATTCCTCCTCTACTGTAGAGTCTAATTCTTCCTCCTTTAGCTCAAACTCTATCTTCTCGGGTTCCTTTGGTTGGAATTCATGTTTAATAACATCTTTTACCTCTCTGAACACCACATCTCGGCTGTACACAACCTTCCTTGTTACTGGGTTCCAAAGCTTATAACCCTTTAAACCATCCTTATACCCAATAAAGATGCACTTTTCAGATTTACTATCCAACTTGGTTCGTTTCTCCTTTGGAACATGTACATATGCATCACATCCAAATACCCTCAGATGTGAAAGAGAGGGTTTATTACTAGTCCATACCTCTTGTGGAGTCTTATCCTCCAACGCCGATGAAGGTGACTTGTTGACCAGGTAACATGCAGTATCCACCGCCTTTGCCCAGAATTCCTATCCTAACCTGGCACCACTGAGCATGCTTCTTGCCATTTCCATTAAAGTCTTGTTCATTCTTTCTGCAACTCCATTTTGCTGAGGTGTATATGGAGTAGTCTTCTTCCGTGCTATACCACACTTCTTACAAAATTCTTCAAATTCCTTGCTGCAAAATTTTCCACCATTGTCTGTCCTCAGCGCCTTTATCTTCTTCTCTGTCTGATTTTCCGCTAGAGCCTTAAATTCTTTAAAATTGTCAAGGACTTTAGATTTCTTCTTAAGGAAATATATCCATGTATTCCTTGAGAAGTCATCTATAAATGATACATAATACACAGACTTACCTAGTGATGGAACCTTCACAGGTCCAAACACATCACTATGCACAAGCTCTAATATCTGTTTCGCCCTCTTACTACCAGAGGGAAAACTCACCCGATTTTGCTTCCATATACACAATTTTCACAGAAATAAAAATCCAGAGAGCTATTACTCATACCTTCTACCATACCTTTACCATGAAGTATTCCAAGGCCCTTCTCTCCAATATGTCTAAGCCTTTGATGCCACAACATGGTCTTCTCTGCAGAGACCACTAGATTTTCTGCTCCACTTTCAGGAACCACAGAACTGTTGCACCCATCAATAATAGTGTTACCTTGCAGCTTGTACAAAGTTCCAATCAGAACTCCCCGCATCAATATCAGTGCTCCTCGAACCATCTTGTAGGTATCCTTCTCGAACACTGTTTTTACACCTGCATCATCCAACTTGCTTACAAAAATCAGATTTCTGGCCAATGCAGGAATATGCAGAACACCCGGAAGTGTTCTAACCCTTCCACCTTTTAATTTTCCGCGACTAATGATTCTAACCTTCTTGTCATCCCCAAAGAAGACATCACCACCATCGTATTTCTCATACTCGCAGAACCACTCTCTATGGGGAGTGAAGTGAAAGGATGCACCTGAGTCAACCAACCATGCCTCATGATCTACATGTCTACTTGAAGAAGCCAAGTATACATCCCCACCTTCATTTGAGGTGGTTTTCGCTTCTGTAGAAGGAGAATCATCAAATCCCTTTCCTTTATCAGGAGCTTTAGATTTACAGTCCCTTTTGTAGTGCCCTTCCTTTCCGCATTTCTAGCACACCACCTTTATAGGTTTTCCTAGAGATTTAGATCTCCCTCTAGATTTAGATCTCCCACTCGATGACTTATTTTTGTTTCTGTTCTGGGACCGTTCTCGTACAGACAAGGCATCACCATTCTGGGTCTCCATATTTTTTCGTCTCATCTCCTCCATCATCAAGGATTAAATTTATTCATCAAACTGCAAGGCAGTTGCATTGCTACCTATTGCAATAACCAAACTATCCCACGAATTTGGTAGAGAACACAACAAACTGATGCACTTATCTTCATTTGAACTTTTTATATCAACAGATGCTAACTGACTTACCACAGTATTAAATGCGTTCAGATGCTCTGTCACTGAGTCTCCATCTTTCATCCTTAGGTTATACAGATTTTTCCAGAGGAACATTTATTCACCAGAGACTTAGATTGGTACAAAGTCCCTAACTTTTCCCACAAAGCCTTCGCCGTAGCTTCCCTTGATACATCCAACAATGCTGAATCTGAGACACACAATCATATTGTGCTCTTTGCCTTTCGATCCAACTTCTTCCATTCTTCATCAAACACTCCTGTTGGTTTAGTACCCTGATCTACAGTGATCCACTGATCTTTATCCACCAATAGATATTCCATCTTGAGTTTCCACAACTCAAAACTCTGACCATTAAATTTCTCGATCTCTATCTTTCCACTGCTCTCCATCTTCTTTCACCACCAGAATCGATCTCACAGATCTCCCATTGAACAAGGTCTACCATAGGCCCGAGCAAAACCCCTCAGCAACAAAGGCATACCCTTGAAGCCAAATCTGCTCTGATACCAAATGTAAGTTTTAACCCCCTACAGAAATTACCTGCATACGAATTCTAAAACACAGAAAATAAACAATGCAAGAGCATAACACATAAAACATGTATACACAGAGATTTTCCCCTGGATCCCAAAACCGGGACTACCAACTTGATTTTTCATTATGTTCCTTTCAATGTTATAATACATATTTATACATGCTGAAGCATTCAATACCATGGACTGAAAACCATCACGTCCAAAAACCATGTGCGAAAATCATGCACAAAACCATAGGTGGGTCCGCCCAACCTAACATAGGGTCCAAAACCAAAATTTTCTGGGGCGCTGCCCCAGACCCCATAAAGTGGGGTTATGGGTATGCCTCAAACCCCCTGTGACCCCCCCCCGCTACAAATTCAGCGCAACGAAGGGGGGGCTTCGCCCCCCCTCTAACCCCCTGGTTAACTACGTGGGCTAGTCGTGGAAAGAATATAACACAACCCAACAATGGTACTCAAATAACCCATTAGTGAAGGAATACGCTTCCTGGCCACCTACATTGTCCAACACTTCATCCGTGAACGAAGTCGGGAAAGGATCATGTACGCAAGCATCATTCAACTTTCTGAGATCCACACATATCCTTATTTCATCCTTCTGCTTCTTCTCCTGTACCACCATTGGGCTTACCTAGTCAGATTCTTCCATAGGCTCAATGATGCCTGCCGCAAGCATCTTGTCTAGCTCTAAGTGGACCTTCTCCTTATACTTCAGATTGAGACGGTAAGGTCTTTGCTTAACTGACTTCGTGTCGGGCTTCAACGTGATTTTCAGAACATATAGGTCCCCAATTATCCCCTTTAGATCCATAAACTTGGTAGGAAATAAGTCTTGGTATTCGCGGAGAAATTCAATGACCTTATCCACCGTCGCATCGTCCCAGTAATCTCCAATCTTCGCAAATTTTGGCTCTGCCTCCGTACTAATGTTTACCTGTTTTGTTTTCAGTGGCACGGTTATGTTAGGATTCTCAATCTGCAGTCCTTCAACCTCGCGGTGACCTTCCGTTTCAGAGATGTTAACCTTTTGCAGATCCTCATCTTCTTCTTCAACTATTACATTATAGCATTCTAGAGCATGACTCAGCTGAGTAGCCCAATCAGGCTGAATCAGGTCCAAAGGATCCTGCGGTATCCTAAAGATTGCTACTTTTACTTCTTGTAGCGCTTCGTTGATACAGTCAAATCCGTCTTCGAAGTTGAATGTCATTATGAATCCTTCGCGCAGAACATCCCTTTCACCGGTACCATGGTGGAGCTCTATTTCTACGTACCAGTTCATCGGGACAACATCTAGGGTGTGACAAGACAAGTGCACCCATTCGGGTTGAGTCTTCTCTCCATAAGCTTGAGCCCATTTGGCCAAGTGCACGCGTGGATCATCCTGCCCATCATATTTGCCTGTCAGCCATACCTTTGGCTTCTCAAAGCATGTTCTCATCATCCTCCTACATTCGTGCCAATCATCAAATCTTCCCTTGTACGTACCCCACCACCTTGCGGGCGTAGCGCGTAGTGCCCAATTCAATGCCTGGAAGCGCTGCTTTTTTGGTAACTCCCTCAAATGAATCCAAAAAGATACCCACATCATTCAAGCCATCATAAGTGGGAATTTTTCTTACCTCTGACGACACACAACCCAACGACCTGGTTACCATGTTACAACTTAGTGTAGTTACTTCATGTAACGTATTCTGCCAACGCTCTAATTCTTCATCAGAGTCAGAGGTGCATGAACTCTCGCGATCCCATGTAATTCGTCAATCCACTGTTGGATTCACCCAATCTTGGTCTCATGATGTTATCTTATAGATACAGTCCATATCATCATCGCTCTCATAATCACGGACTGGTTCAGTATAGCGCGATCCTTTGACAAGATCCATGAGTATTATTACACGGAGCGATTTCTTTCCAAATATCATCTTTTGCTTATTTAGGTTGATAACCCTGTTCATATCAGTAGCCCAATCAATTCCAAGGAGTACAGGGTAGGGGTTGTTGTCATCCATGATTTATATTACTTCAAAGTCAGCCAGTGTGCTCGCACCTTCAATATCTACAGTCACACCTTGCAGCCGCCCCATAGGGATGATCTTCTGCGGATTCACCATCCTTAGCTGAATCGGAAACCATTGCAGCAGGGTCTCCCCATCCGTTCCCAAGTCTATTTTGGTAGGACATCCGCGTCTCACCCTGAGTGTTTTCGACACATCTATTTATAAGCTCTTGTAACCCATTTACAGCCTTATTATCGCCTAATAACTTCATACAGGTCTCTAGGAAGGTCGTAAGCATAGAAGGGTCCATCTCCTTATCAAGCTTATCCTTGCTCCTAGAGGTGGAGGCCTCAGCGAAGCTCTTCTTTGCTTCCATGAATGCTTCGCGTGTGTGCTCCAAATCAAACTCAACCTCCTTCGCTGGAGCTTTGTGAAACCATGTGATGTCTTCGGGTTGTTTCCCCTTGTTGTCTCCTGTTGTGATTCCACTTCGGAGCACTATATTCATGTTCGAATCCTCTTCGTGCGGCTCAAACCTCACCATTTGCAGGTTTTGAGTTGATTGAGGTGGTAGCGCCCCTTTGTCACGTATCCTTACTATCAGCATAGGACAATCTTCTGTTTCATGATCAAATAGAGTGCAATACTTGCACAACGGACACGTTGGGTTAGTGCAATCACGGGCATAGTGTCTTGGTCCTCCACAATTGTAGCAGATAATTTGTCCCTGACCTCTGTTAGGTCCTCCTCTGCCTCGGCCTTGTCCACGCCCTTGAAAGCCTATCTGCACCATCCCCACACTCTGGTCAGGGGGTCGCATTACTTCCTAAACCCTATAGGCAGGAGTTTTATCCATCATTAGTTCATAGCTTCTGCAATTACGCTCATTATGCCCTGCCGACCTACAAAAGTTGCAAAACAGTTGTTGCGGTGTCTGTACAAACTTTTGTAGCAAATGCCAGTTATTTGTGGCATGTTTTCCTACTACCAGACATATACAACACCACAATGTAGGCCTCGCGCTTGGTCCTACCTAAGCTTCTGGCCTCAAAGGCGTCGGTCCTCCTCCTGCAATATAGTTCATAAAGACTAGGCAAGGGTCTTTGTCGTGCCCCTGACCCTTGAATTTCAAGCACCATAGCTCTTCGTGCACCTCTGGTCAAACTGTTCTGTCCTACTTCAAGCTTTCATCTCGAGGCAAATATTTCTCAACTGCGCATGGATTTGCTGAACCCCCAGATTTGGATCTTGCATTGACGTTTCATGCAGTCTCATTGCAATCTCCAAAGCTTTTGCCTGAGTCGTTATCTTCTGTTGTGACAACATAACCCTTAGGTGTGGTAGGAGCGAAGCTAGAAACCATTCGCTAAGTTCATGTTAGCTTCACAGATTTTACACTTCAACCTCTGATCTAATTCCCAAGGTGTCTCGCCTGGTTGCATCACGAATTCCTTGAACCCCACAATACACTGTGCTTCAGATTTAGGCCTACTGAATTCTTTGTTCAGCATGGTCTAGATGTCTGCCACTCCAACATTTGGGTTATCGTTAGAGTAATTGATGTACCAGGTTAGTGCGCGATCCTACAGAGAACTAACCAGTGCTGCCTTCTTCATGTGATCATCTGTAACACCCTAAGCTTCCCATATAGCTTTCACGACGAACCATAACTAGTCCGGGTCCTCATTTCCCAAGCCTTTAAACAAAGGAAACTTTATTGAATATGCCATACTGAACTGCGGTGGAGGCGGAGGTGGTATGGGTGAAGTCGCATGTGATGGTGGTGAAGTTGGAGGTGGCAGTCGCAGGAATCCTTGTCTTATTAACTGAATAACACTTTGTGGAGAAGCCTGTGCTACTCCTTCTTTGTCACCTCATGGAGGTGAAATTGATGTACTATATTCAGGACCCTTTCCCCCTTCGTTCCTGTAAGTTTTTCTGCTTCATGTAACACCGAACATCAAGGTAGCTGCATAACTCGTTTTTCACACAATAACATTTTACTCCAGGTATTCAAAGATTTCAAGTACTTACCTCGCAGACCTTTGAAAAAACATCGCTCCGCCTCATTGTAGCTGACGGAGGTGTCAACCGCGAATTCAATTACAAATCCTCCGATGATGCGATCGAACTAATGATCGATAGTGCAGGTGATCTTATCCTCAGATTCTTCTAATCTCTGTACTAGCCCGGGGTCCAAACAATAGGACCGTCAAGTCTCCACCTTCCTTGGCTATCTGCTAGCTTCACAATCCACTCGTATAACTTAGCTGGAAAAGAGAAGAAAAAGATCTCGTGAATATCTGTATACAGGTACCTGTCCAACCAATGTTCCTTTGTTAGTCGTGAGTTTCTGTTCTCCTGTGCCGCTAATTCATGGATCTTCCTATCCAACCAGTGTTTGATCTCTTTCTTAGTTGGATTCCAGTGATACGACATCACACATATCTTATGAAGATTCTGGTCCTGATAATAGAACCATTTGTTGGCTTGTTGGGCCATGACCCAGGTTCAATGTTAGTTACCCAAACAAATCCCTACACTACTGGCCCTTTCAGCATCAACCCGTGGAGTGCGGACCGAAGTCTTACCCGAAACAATATGGGGGGATGCTGGAACCAAGTTTCTGCACCTTGAGATGGTCGTGATGTTGGTTTATTCCTTCTATTCCTGCCTTCGCATAGGTCACTTAGTTCTAGGGCTTGCCAGACTAGCCCTCTATTCTGCCCTTCAGTACCTCCACGAAAAGGTACGATTGACCTTCACGCAGCCCTAACATGCGGCTCAGCTACTTTCGCGCTGCTAGGGCATCGTACCATGTAGATTCCCAAACTAGTCTAAGTGTTTTACTTATCTTATTAGAAAATCACAGTTAGCACCACACAAACAGATCTCCTTATTTGCGTTCAATTATCCAATGTAATTACATACATTCGCACATCACATAAGCATTATAAATGAAATTCATACACAACATGACAAGATGCATTAATCGGAACAAAGACACAGAATTTGCAGAATACTTCTCTTTATTGATATCTTCAAGTGATTACAGACTCTATCCACCCTGCGCACACAGCTGCAGGGGTCCGCGCACTCAGCTGCAGACTTCCACCCTAGGCCTCTGCGCACTCAGCTGCAGAGCCTCTACCTATGCTACGACCCAAAACTTAGACTTCTTACTTCAGAGCTATGACTATCTTCTTGACTATTGACTACTTAGAGCTTACTTAGCTCTTTTTATACAATCCCATGGTCCGCGGACCATGGGTATATCTTTTACAACCAACTTTACTTTACAAAAATAAGGGCAGACAACCCTTTATGACTCATGACACCTTCATGCTCCGTGACCACAAAATGCGGAGACTTTACAATTTTATTACAAAATTTGACCCAAACATGGGCTTTTAGCCCCAAAACTATCCTTACGGGATCTCGTTCCCAACATGGTGGTAGAATCTTGAAGAACTCAAAAGGTATATCCTGGTCTTAACTCTATGTTTGTTTCATTAATTCCTAAATCTACCCATTTTGAGGATCTGCATGGTTTCAGAGCCATTGCCCTTTGCAACATTATTTATAAAATTATTTCCACTATTATGGTAAAAAGGTTAAAACCACTCCTGTCCAATCTCATTTCCCCAGAAAAAAAACTAAATTTGTTGAAGGCCATCAAATTCTGGATGGAATAATCACCTCCCAGGAAGTTTTCCACTCTCTTAAACAACTCAAAATTCCTGGTATGATGATCAAGCTTGAAGTATTGAAAGCCTATCATCGTCTTAGTTTGTCCTATCTCCTTAGAGTTCTGAAGGATTTTGGTTTTGACCACAGATGGATCAGTTGGGTCTCTTCTCTTATCTCTTCTTTGGTCTTCTTGATCTTGCTCAACGGTTCCCCTTCCAGAACCTTCAATCCTTCTAGAGGTATTCGACAAGGAGATCCCTTCTCTCCCTTTCTCTTCATTCTGGTTGCTGAAGGATTGGGTAGATATTTCATATCAACAGCTCAATACTCCCATATCAAAGGCCTTCGCCTTTGGGGTAATGACCTCCCCATCACTCACCAATAATTCATGGATGATATCATGCTCTTTTGTCAAGTATCCCTCCGGGAAATTAGAAAGGTAAAATATATTCTTACTAATTTTATGCATGCATCCGAAACTTTGATAAAAAAATGATAAATCGAAAATATTCTTCAACACCCTTGTTTCCATCCAAACTTTCCTAGCTCAATCCCTAGGTTTTGGTATAGGTTCCTTGCTAATCAAATATTTAGGCATGCCCCTGGTGGTCAATTCATTAAAAACCTCCTGCTGGAAAGATCTTCTCCAAAAAATCCAATCGAAGCTCAATGGATGGGCCTTTAGGGCTCTAAATCTAGCAGGTAGGGTGGTCCTTCTGAAGGTTGTTTTACAATCCATACTGATATACCAACTCTTGGGCATGGTTGTGCCAAAATCTTCATGTATCGCCATGACGAATATTTTAAAATTTTTCCTTTAGATAGGAGCAACTAAGAAATGGGCCTTGGTATCCTGGAAAGATGTTATCAAACCCAAGATGGCAGGAGGTTTGGGTCTCAGAGACTTGTACATCCTAAATCAAGTCATGGGGGCCAAGCTATGGTGGAGATGGTTAATGGTGGCCTCGACCCTTGGAAAAATATATGGACCAGAAAATACATAATGTCGGACTCTATGGAAGAAAAATTAAGGTATTCAGATACTCCAAAGGGATCTTCAATCTAGAATGTGGCGTCTATCAACAAAGACCTCATCAACCAACACATATTTTGGGAAATCAGAGATGGGAGAAGCGCCCTCTTTTGGCAAGATTCATGGTAACAGAGAGTGAAGTTGTTCAACATACAAGATCTGGGTGATATATTCCTTTTCACAAATAACCAAAATTGCTCCTAGGTGGATCAATTATGGTGTCCTTCTTAGTTGGATCTGGTGTGGAGACAGTGGA
The DNA here is from genome assembly GCA_031772625.1 of Pinus tabuliformis. Lineage (NCBI taxonomy): Eukaryota > Viridiplantae > Streptophyta > Pinopsida > Pinales > Pinaceae > Pinus > Pinus tabuliformis. The sequence continues at coordinate 836,345,019 of CM062816.1, forward strand.
AAGGTCAACAAGACTGGGTAAAACCTCTAGCATCTAACCAATGGAAAACTCTACAAAAGAGATTCAATCTAGGAAAATTGCAAAACAGGAAGGCCATGACATCCTTAGATGGGGCTACTCCAACAAAGGAATGTTCAACATCAAGGAAGCATATAAATTAGCAGCAGAAGAAAAACAAGAACATTTCGACCCTTTGTGGAGGAATATATGGACATGACACTTCTGGCCTATGGTTGCATATTTTTTGTGGCTAGTCTATTGAAGAGAAATCCTCACCTGGGATTAGCTCCAGAAAAGAGGAATCCAAGGCCCCTCATTCTATATCCTATGTGGCCTCCAAAGTGAAGATCTGGAACATGCACTGAATACATGCTCCTTTGTAGATCAACTATGGAGAAAACTAGGCCACCTTTTTGGTTACCTAGACCGAGATCAAAACAACATCAAGGAATCCATAGAAATTTGGAGAAAAGGCATTTTTTCAAGCCCAATCATGAATCGTGCTTGGGGAGTAGAACTCAGTTTTCTTCTCTAGGCTATATGGAAAGAAAGGAACAGACATAATTTTAAGGACCAAAGACACACTTAGGAAGGATTTTGGAATGGGATCATCCAGAATATAAGAGAGACAATCCTAGCAGATCAATGGCTTCTAGATGACTAGCAGGTTTCCCCTCATGAGGCTTGGATCCTTAGTCTCCTAAATATATCACCACAAATGATTTCCCATTCTTCTTAGAAACTCATGATATCCCCCAGATCCTCCCCTTCCCATTTCTCTTCCCCTCGACTGGTTTCTTAAAGCTAAACTTTGATGGGGATTCTAAAGGAAACCTAGGGGATGCAGGGTTTGGTGGTCTATTTAGAGACTCACAACATCAGCCTAGACTCATATATGCCGCAGACTCTGGATATGCTATCAATAATGAGGTATCATTAACACAATAAAGCAAGGACTTCTCATCGCTAAAAGAGTAGGTTATAGAAAATTGGTGGTAGAAGGGGACTCCAACTTGGTGATTGAGACTATTAAAAAACTGAACCATGGATCAAACTAGGAGAAGCTCAGCCATAGTTGGAGAATGACCCATTTAGTGCAAGACATAGGTGATCTCCTACCTTTTTTTGATTATATTATCCCATCCCATGTTAGGAGAGAAGAAAATAAAGCGTCTGAATTTTTAGAAAACTGGGGTTGTTCAAACATGGGTAGGACTTTGGAGTCTATGTGGCCCTTATAAAACCTTAGATCTGAGCTAGTGGTTTTGGTACTTGAGCCACTTTTCCAGGCTAGCCTCCAGACCACTGCCCATAACTGTCTGTAGCTTTCCATAATCATAAATAACATGATGACAAGGCTAACTATTCAAAACTTGAACACGAACTTGACCTAGCCATGCCTAGTCCATGATAGACATTTTGTCAAACATATGGTAAACATATAAGCTACAGGTCATGAATGCATATCTGATCATAAACTTCTGAACTTCATTTTAGTATCACCAAGAAGGCTCAATGCCCTCTTAAGCTAGTTGCAACAACACTTGGTAGCCCATGCCTTCATCAACCATCAAATGAACTATCAAATCATGAACAAGAGCCATAGCTAGAGAACACCGTATAATCATGCTTATAACTTGCATATAACCATAATAGAAACCATGAAAAACTAGACATAAAATCCACATAATAACAAGTACAAGTGCTCATAGATTAGAATAGGAAAATATCTCTGATTAACTTATGCAAAATCCAACCAAGTCAGGGACTTCCATGAAGCACCCGACCATAGATTGGTTTGAACCAAATATTTCTTTCAACCAATCACTCCCATGCCATATTCCAAGCATGAATGTGGGATTTCATGGGATAAACCAAGACAAAATAAAACAGGGAATCTAGAGGTTAAACCACTTCCACCCTCAATCTACCGTGATATCACCTAAACAAATCTCGAGATCACAAAACCAAACCAAGCTTAGATGCCTCAAAATTATTTCACCATACCTTGAGGAATTTTCTTGTCGAGGGCTTCCTGGAGAAAACCATGTCCACTCCCAACCCTTGGGAATTTTCCTGAGACCACCTCACCTAGTTCAAAAACCTTCTGGCAATCTAAAGCTCAACCAAGAATGAACCCCATCACGCCATGATTATCCAAGAAATGGAAAGGCAAGCCTAAAACCATTGTCAAACTAGGTAAAACCCATGCTAATACAACAAATTAACCAAATAAACAAATTCATGTACCATGCATTCACACCTCTACTAGGAAATCACACTTGCAACTTGTTACCTGCAAAATCCTCCTGCTGAAGCTCTTGATCCAACATTCTCCCTACTTTCCTTTGCTTGTCCTTTCCATTCCTTTGCTTTCTTGCTTGCCTTTCTCCAAATCCAAGTGAATTCCGAGGTGCTCCAAGAATGCTTTCTCCAAATCCAAGTGAATTCCCAGGTGCTCCAAGAATGCTCTAAGTGTGCAAGAGTGTAAGAGAGCCAAAATATAAACTGACAAAATCTAAGCCAAAAGCTGTGAACTATTTCTCTAAAGCTTTTTTATCATTGATGTCTATTTTTTCTTCATTTTTCTTCAGTTTTCCTCTAATTTCCCTTGCATGCAAATTTATGTCTCTTCCCCTTCCTTTTCTCCCATTTTCCTTTATTTTCATAATTAAATGTCAATTAATGCCTCTTTGACTTTTCCAATGCCTTTTCCAATTTCCATAACCATTATTGAACCACAAGTGATGCCCACTATAGTGTTTGCCCAACATTCAACTTGGAATACATGTCTCGTAACCTTGGTCTTAGTTCGCCTTTATTTTACTTTATTACATGAAATTTTAACCTAGGGTTTTTACAACGTCACTGATTCGAAACTCTGTGGGAAAAAATCCATCCATGTTAAGGGCTGATGTCACCTAGGCCGGGTGCGATACTTGAATGATTTTGATGTCTTAGATGCTTCTAGGTCGTGGTTTGCCAAACCAAAGGTTAAATGTGTAGTCATCTCAGGACTCACACAACTTGGAAAACAAAACAAAAAAGAATTTGATATGTATGATACTATTTGAGATGTTTATTTATTGTTGAAGATACTCATTAGAAGAGTCAATAAGAATTAATCAATATTTTTATATTAAATAAGAATTAGTGATTCTATAATTTGAATATTATAGTTATAATAATAAAGAAAATTAAGTGATATATATATATATATATATATATATATATATGAAATGAATTTCTTGATGAGAATTTGCAATACAGTTTGTTGTGAGATTGGGATTTCTTGTTGTTTAAAATACACTTTTGAATGCATAAATGGATTCAACACCATGAAAAACTCCTAAGCACTCGATCTTTGGAGATTAAACAATTTAAACTTATGATTTTTAAAAATCTGTACTGGATTTTGGACAAAATTGACCAAAAAATTGATTGGGAAAAGGTCATTTCGTCTATTAGCTAGACTACACACACACACACACACACATATCAATTGTAACATAAAATAAAAAGGAAATAAAATTAGTCACTAATGCAAATTCCCCTAGAGTTTTTATTTTTATTTTTATTTTTTTAACAAGAACCAAGAATAGCTACTATGTTAAAAGACATTGAGCTAAAATTAAATTTAGATACATGATTTACATAAGCAAGTTGAAACTAATGGACATGGTTGGAATGGAGCATGTATCAACTACCATCTACATAATTATGACATTGAAGCTTTTGAACAAAATTCTACAATATCTACAATATTCCACTTGTACATTTTCTAATACTAACCTAAAAAAAACCAGACTCACAAGGCATCCACCCCTTTTTCCCTTGTTAAGGAAGGGGTACATACCCATTTTACCCCTTCCACCTATTGACGGTGCTGGATACCACCAACATATAAGGGGTCTCCTGGATGTGAAGTCCCAATTAGATCTCACACCATTTGGAGTAGAAGCCCCATCCAGAGTATCAAACTGATCACCATAACACAAAGGTTCATCTTGGTTTCAACGTATAACATAAGAGATTATATACATAACCTTGAATAAACAAGTAAGTTGGCATTGTGAAATACCAATTGCAATGTGTAAATGAGGCTTTCACGAGGGTGGGGGGAGACAAAAGCGAGCCTCTAGAAGGAATTAATAGTATTAACCTATGAGAGATACATGAGCAAAGAAAGATTCGTTAGTTATTAGTGAAATAGTTCACATAGACACAATGATAAATAAACCACATACAGCACACTTTCAATAACATAAGTACCAAAGCAACCGAAATAGTTCAATTTCCTAAGTACATATGAACAAAACATATATAGCAAACATCTAAAGAATAGTCCTAAGACATTCACAATACATGCATGGAAATGTGTCGGCTCATTGAGCTTCAATATTAGGTGAAAGATCCAAGTACACAATTACAATGGTGAGGCACTAGTTCCAGTAGTGGAACATTAAGTCACTTATTTATTCTCCAAATAATATTTTTCTCTCCTATGCCAAGTAGAGAATCCAAGACTAGATCTCCAAATCTTAGCCTCCAAAAGCCCCTTTCTTGAGTTATGAGGTTGCTTTTATAACAAGAGGAATGTCTTTTCATATCCTCATAAAACTTGGATTACCCTCATGAATCTTGGACTTTTAAAGAACTATTGAACTTCTAAATGAATTTTGGACATCTAAACAATCTTTGTCCATATATGACTATGTGACTCTTCATGTTCCACATATGACTCTTAGACTTCCACACATTACATTTTGTCCTTTTTTGAGAATACATCATTGCATTCCACATGATGATGTTTCATGACACATGGACACATATTGACCATTATGATGACACTTACAAATTAAAACTTGACAATGATGACATGGTCTTCATGATGAGGTGGCAATACCAAGTTGTTTTCCTTGCTGCTTCATATTGCATTATTGATGACAAATCTGATCTATGATTCATCTTCATGGAAGATCTTCTTTTTTGCTTACCTTCACCCTCCAAAGTGTCTTTGATCAATATCATAATCCTCTGAGTCATCATGCAAAGTATTCTTTTTGTCTTGGTCCATGATCTACTTCATGTCTTCATGATTGTTCTTCTTTGAGCTTCATGTCTGCAAGTGTTCTTTGTTCATCTTCTTTACTATCTTCCTTGACCATCAACTTATCATGCTGAGATAGTACTCCTACTAATGAAGATCATTCATGGAAAGGAAAAACTAGTCTTAAGAAAATCTATTCTATCACTACCTAGCTCGTGGAATGATCAACTCATGATAGGCTTGTGAGACGGTTAAAAGAAGAAGGCTTGATTAGGATGGCGTAATCAAACTCATCAAGGCTCAAAAGAGGCCTTCAAGGTGCACTTGTACGCTCAAGAAAGAGAGAGAGAAATCAAGGGCACAAGGGTGCACTGTGAAGAGATGAAGGAGTGAGGCTTCGGGCCTTCAAGGTGAGCTCATGCGCTCAAAGAGGCTAAGAAAGTGCAAGGGCACACTCAGAAGAGATGAAGGAGTAAGGCTTCGAGCCTTCAAGCTTTTAAGGTGCGCTAATGATCTCATGAGAACAAGGACGGAACAAGGGTGCATGCCGAAGAGACAAAGGAAAAACACTCAAGCCTTTAGGGTGCGCTCATGTGCTCAAAGAGGGTGCAGTTCTTCATGCCAAAGGAGTGTGCTCAAATGGAGGCTTCATGCTTCATGATTGCACCATGCACTCTAAAGGAATGATGAAGCTTCATGCTTCATGATGTCACGATGCTCTAAGGCTTTGTGTTTCATGAGTGTGCCATGCACCTAAGAGAATAATGAAGCTTCATGCTTCGTGAGTGTGCCATGCACTCAAGGAGGGCGTAGTCCTTCAAGTTGAATGAGTTCACTCATAGTCCAAAGTGCGCTCATTGTCTAGAAGTGCACTAAGGATCTTACAGTGTGCTTTTGAAGTCAAGAAGGTCCTTGTTTGACTAGAGTGCACTTTTTAGAGGAGAGAAGGTCCCTGTTTGACCAGAGTGCACTTTTTAGTGGAGAGAATGTCCTTGTTCTTCTGAAGCACACTTTTTCACTAATCATGGGAGGCAACACAAGGCTAGGTGACTTATCCTTAGGAAGTAATAATGCACTATGAGAGGGAGGAGACCTTAGAAAAGACTAAGTGCACAAGTATGGGAGGAAACATATGTCAATGAGGTTCATAATTAAGTTTCACTTATCACCTAATAAGAGGATTAATGCCTTTAGAACTAGTGTTGGGTTGAAGGACCGAGAAGAGCTCCCACAATGGATGTGTGGGAACAACAAAGTAGGAGAAAGAAATGCATCCTAAAATGACTCAAACATAGGTCACACATATAAATGCCATCAATACAAGCCAATGGATGCATAGGACTCTTGAACAATAATCACAACTTAAAAAAATAGCAAAACAACATCTATTTCTAAGTGCAATAGTTGTAACGAAACATTACAACACTTAGAACACAAGATACGATATAAGTGATGACTATGGAAAAAAGGTGCATTAAGCTACAAGAATGTGTCTAGCACATATTTCAATGATATGTAAGACCATGTAATTCAAAAGAGTGTGCTAAATATGCAAAGGCGTGACACATGCAAGAGTGAAAATAAAAAAGTGACACTTGCAACAGGAGGGGAAGATGAAGATCACACTTGCAAAATGAAAACAACCTTAAAAGTGACACAGGCTAGAGAGAAAATAACACTTATTAAAGTAAAATCAAGTCAAAATGACAACTGTGAATGTGAAAGTGAGAATGCGCAAAAGATGATAGTTGAGAAAAATCACCAAAATATAAGTATAAACCCATCGAATCGAGTGGGACTATCAATAAAAGTGCACATTGACTGTTGACATGAGCTGAACATCACACAAACACTGTCTTGATGGATGGTGTTATGCCTGTCCAAGCTTGCATAAAGCAAGTGTTCTCATGAAATCATCAAAAAGTGTGCATGTGATTGCAAGTGACTTGAAGACTTAAATACTTGTCAAAACATCAAATGACCATGGAGTAACCATAAAGTGAAAGATCGTAAGATCCTCAATAGGCTCCAAAATTCAAGTGTGAGCAAAGTTTTGGAGGGTTTTGATTGTAGTGAAAACACTTGGCAACACACTAGTAGAACTCCAACTTCTCTGTTTAGGTTTAATTCTCTAAGTGCAAGGTCTCAGTCCTTTGGGAAGTATTGATTCATCCTGCAGATTACCTTGGCTTCCCTACTTAACTCGGTTAGAGATATAGTCCCATCCATTTCCTTACTTGGTTAAACACACAAAATATGTGCCATCTCACAATCATTTCAATTTGGGAAAGGGTAATATGAGCGGTGAGTTTAAGATATTTAGAGTATGATTTTCATCTTTGGTGTTGCTCCTCTACTAGTAGGCTTGGACAGTACCCTGACGGAGTCACTACTAGAGCATAAGTGTTTCTTCGCTACCAAAGAGCCTAGACAGTATCCAAGCAAAGTCACTTGTTTCACCTCCTTGCATAGGAAGCCTTTCTCTTCTTTCACCCTTTATTTATTTATTTAATAGGACAGTGCTTCGACACTTATTATTTTCAACGTGCAGAAGAGGGATCTTGACTTATTGAGAGCAGAGGGGGTTGCCCCTTCAAAGAAATATTTATATAACCTCTAATATTGGTTTGCTTGCTTTATATTTTCCCCTTATCCTTTCTCTACTCGATTGGATCAACAAGAAAACACTATTTACTTACAAAGCCAAGTTGAGGAATGAGGATCCTAGAATAGATACGAAATTTACAACTCGACCAAAGGCTTTCCGTTCGAATGGATCATAGTTTCCATTCAAACATCATTGAATTTAAATATATGTAAACCCAAGATAGAGAAGAGGTAATAGATTAACCAAGCATTATTCACCATCACAATTTCCATTTTCAAGTTTTGCCACATTGTCTTTTGAGCCAATAGGAGCATATTTCATGCAAAGTTTTACTAAACAAAACAAAAGGAACATACATGAAAAGACAACAAAAAAAAAACAAAAAGAAAATAAAATGGAGGCAGAACATAAAAGAACATGAAAAATATATAATAAGAAAACAAACAAATGCAAAGACTTGATGGAGAGCAGGGTAGAGGGTGGATGCAATGCAAGGGAAACTAAATGCAACTAAGCCTACTCATAACCTAACAAGCTAGAAGGTCAGGGCTAAGTGTAATGATATGTCCAATGGAGATACTGCTATTGTTCTTGACCTGCAAACACAAAGATAAGAGAAATTACAACCGATATATAATAGTGTGCAACAAAAAATATAGAAGCTTGAAAATATTGCACAAAACATTGAACGCATTTCTTAAAGGAAGAAATATGTGTCATATCACCTGAATTTACCCAACCTTCCACCTTACCTTGATGGATCCTTGTGAATATAGTTGTACTTGTATTGTCTTCCTCAGAAAACATCAAGAGAGGTCAGAGCCTACTTTTAGCAAATGAGCTTGTTAAGTAAGATGTTTCTAAATGATTATAGATTGGATCATGAAATTCAAAATAGTCCTCTTTAAGATCCTGAAATCCCTAATAGAAATAATTTTCAATTAATGGTGTGGAATCATGATGGGAATCTTGCAAGGGAAAATAAATCTAATCAAATTCAAAAGGCTTGTCAAGATAGTGAGGACCTGGCATAACCATCAACGAAGGCTGAAGTGCCTCAACTACTTGAAAAGTGTCTAAATATTGAGAAGATAGACCATAAAATTAAATTGGAGTAGAACAACTATCATTAGGTACACTAGTGGGGAAATAATCAATTGAATGACAATTTTTATAACAATAACCATGATCAAATGGGTTGATTAAGGCATAAGCTTCTCAATCAATGGAGGAAGAAGATAAATCAATTTGAAATCAATTCAGGAAATAGAAACAACATTTATTGACACTGAAGAGGATATTTGGTGCCATGAAGATAATAAATGAGCATCAAAATATTCACAAGAAGGATTAGGAGTTGATTACTTTCAAAAGAATGTGATAGGCATGAATCCTTATGCCAAATATAATTTTTATAAGGATCAAATTCATAACTCTGTTCATTCAAGAAAGGTATGCATTCCAAACCTGAGTTTGATATAAGAGATTTGCATGAAGATAAATAAACTAAAATAAGACCTTCAATCAGAGCGAAGGCCAAATATTGAAAGATAGAAAAACTATGTGCGAAGCACCAAACATCTTTCAATAAGGGATTTGCATCCATTGAAATCATGCAAAGGAAATAATTTTTCCAGAATATCTAAATCTGATTTGGTTCGGGAGCTTCACCAGAGTTGTGAGAACTTGACATAACCACCAATGAAAGTTGAACTGCCTCGAATTCCTGGTGAGTCCCAAGACTTTCAAGAATTGTAGAATTGCATTTTGAGGATTGAATCGAATTATGCATGTTGTGTAGACAACTACTACTAGTAATGTTGATTAGATCCCTACCATCCAAATGGTAGCCATCTACATCATTGACTTGGTAAAAAATTACATCTTCAAAAAATACATTACCCAAGTCATAAGGTTCTTCCAATTGCACATCCAAAGATGGATAGATTCAACAAATCTCACGAGTAACCTGAATAGAAGATAAGGGATGGAAATGATAATCGATGATTTATTTAATTTCCTCTTCATTATGAATGATCTCACTACCATGTGTCAATTCAAAATCCAACTCATTAGATGGAGTATCTCCATCACAAGTTAATGCCTTACAAAAGGTGGAACACAAGGGATAGTGAGGTGAAGAGGGAGTTCTAATAAGAACATCTTCTTTAATCGAATTAGATTCAAGATATAAATATTTCGAAACAAATTTCTCTTGAGGAATCAAAAGATCAAAAGGTGCACTAGGGAAACCATCATTATATACAATAACGTAGTCAGAATCAACAGAATGAAGGTTGTCCAAGAATTCAGATTGATTAGGCAAATCAATTTCATTTAATACATCATCGATATTTCTAGATTCAAAATCAACTAAGGATTGGGGATCATTATCTTGGCATGGAGGATTATGAAAAAGAGTAGAAATATCGTAAGGATCCTCACCTTGCTACTCCTTTACCTGCGAAATATGACTACATTTCTCCTGATTGAGAATTGAATTTGGAAGAGATTGATCAAGCGATTCAAGGGGAAAGGGATCATGAGAAAGAGATGATAGAGGAGGACAAGAATCAAAATCAGATTCAAGACTAGAGTTATGAGTGTAAATATCATCTTGAGGAATGGAAGGATTAACCTTTACATGAGGCTTCATGAACCATTCCAAGGTTTCCTCCATTGGATCTGAACCATGGAAAGCAGAAGAATATTGAGGAGATGGATCAGGAATTCGATTTCTAGATTTCCCAACTTCAACATTATCACAAGGAGGCACCCAAATTGGTACTAGAAAAGGAGGAGGACAAGGAACAAAAGGAACAATAGGTTCCTCCTCTGAGATTAGAGGTGTCTCACAATTTACAAAAGTTGGGGAGAGAGGAACATCTGGGGGTTTATATTCACACTGATTCAAAGAAATCCGAACCAAATGTTCAAACTTTTGCTTAAAGAAATCCCAATCTATATCTTCTTCAGGAAACTCATAACATAAGTGAATGAATCTATTAGAAAAATCATTAATTGATTCGTTAGGATTTATTCTAAGTCAATTGATTATTTTTATAAACGTCTCAGTAATCATACCTATCAAAAGCTTTATGAAGCTCCTTAAGAAATTGAATAAAACAATGATCGGAAGAAGATGGTAAGGTATGACACCATCGATTAACGCGACCTTCAAGAGTGAGGGTTAATAGAATACACATAACATATTCATCATCGATTTCATGAGATTTACAAAACCCAAGAAAATCATTTATGTGTTTGGACAAAAATGTACCACCCTCACCATCAAACCTGAATTGAGACAAGACATTGTTGAAAAATGCAACAATAAATTCTCAATTTGATTTTGCCTTGATTAAATTGAGAAAAAATGAATTTCCACATCAATATAAAACTTGGATGCAATTAACTTGTGTGAGATGGCTTGTGTCAGCTAGTTACTTAGTAAATTCGAGTTGGAGGAGTTAGAGTTCAATTAAACATGTGATTGCTAATTTGTAGCAATCAAAGTTAGTTATCTCAAGTTTTTTTTAGCTAAACTAGTTCTGACCATTGGAGGAACTAGTGGAAGGTCAGTTGTGTAGTGGGACTTCAGTAAAATTCAATGATCATCTAGTTAATTGATAAATCATCCCAAAATAGCTAGTCCATGCATAGAATTATAGTTCCCTAGCTGTGGTGGGGATTCCAAGGCAGTGTAACATCGGTTGTAGACTAGTCTTGAGTGTACATGTGTTGCATGCACTCTGATTGTTAACCTTGGTAATTGTGCAATCCATTTTGGAGAAATTCCTAAATAATAGGGGCCTAATTTCTCAAGGAATTGCATAAGGAAATAGGGGCTCAAGCAGAGGTAGAAATTGACTAAGTCTAGGTCAGAGCTTCTTAGTGAGAAGAGATATAGGTTATTCACTTGCAAGTTGTGCTCAATTGAGTAAAGCAATTGTAATACATATGTATTTATCAAATTAATGTAAGAACGCAAAGGGGTTTTTAGCAGATTTCTTTGCCATGGAAAAATACTATGTGCATGTGTGTTATTTCTTATTGCATGTCTGAAATTTTTGTTCTCAATTGTGAACTGAATTAAGCAGAGTAGTAGAGTAGGTTTGTGTCTTATGATTTTAATTAAAAATCCATTAACAATTGCAAATATACACCAAATTTTTTACATGGTATCAGAGCAGGATTCACATTAGAGTAGGAATTTTGAAGTTGTTTCTTAGGAGAATTGATTTTGCAATTTAATGTGGTAGGATCTCTATAGAGTTGGGAAGATGAGCTTCAATGGACTAAGGCTAGAGTATGCATTGGAAGGCATCTATAATTTCATAGGATGGAAGGATCACATGGAGGAGGTATCAGATGACAATGGATCACTATAATACATCAAGAGAGATGTTGGAAAACCATCAGAATCTGATGTCTAGAACCTTGCTCAGTGGAAGAATATGTAGCCAAGGCGAGGAGAATAATCTTGGAGGGAGTGGGAGACCACATAGTCACAAATATCCATGGGAAAGAAACTCCTTATGCAATGTGGCAGGTGTTGACAGATCCATTCCAGAATAACAATGACCATAGGAAACTGGCCCTCAAGGATAAAATTCAAAATATCAAGATGCTGAAGAAAGAAACTATTCATCAATATATGAGTAGGTTCACATAAGTTTGTGATGAGCTTGCAGGAGTTGTTGTTACTGTTTTAGATGATGACTTGGTAAGCCTAGCCCTTCTAAGCCTTCCCAAGAGCTGGCATAACTACAAAGATTCAGTGAATGGGAAGGAAAAATTACCGAATTGGGAACACTTATGGTTTGATTTGGTACATAGGAAATAAGGTGGAATACAAGAGATGGGACTTCATCCAAGGGTGAGGATGAAGAAAAATTTGCATTGGTTGGAAAGGGAAAGAAGGGAAAATGGAAGAAATATCAAACCAAACCAGAATCCAGCCAAGGGGTCAAGAAGAAATATTTTTCCAAAATTAAATGCTTCCATTGCCATGAATTCGAGTACTATGCCACGAAGTGTCCACACAAAAATGTTGGCATTATGACAAATATGTTGTCCTTGATGACAACCTACTTAATAAAGATGTCCACATGATGGTAGAAGGATGAGTATTCAGGCTAGTACAAATGTGACCAAAAGATTGGACAAAGGAATATCAGTTCAGAGACAGATGAATGATAAAGATGAAGTTTGAGGAAATATACATGAATTTTGTGAATAAAAGCCGCGTACATATGCAAGTTTGGTGAAGAACAGTCACACACCATTTCCACACCATAGTATTCTCAATACCAGTGTTCTTTACTATGGTATTGGCCCATAGTAGTGAGCGCAACAATGGATATTTGATCCCATCAAAGAATACCATCAGTATAACTACATAATTGGCCTAAGGTATTGGCTAAGGCCTATGCTATATAAGGAGATGGAGATAAAAGTGCTAAGTGTGCATGATATGGGTTATTGATGAATCGTTTGATCTAAAATAAGTGTGCACCCAGGAGTGTGATGATGGATCAGATTTTATAGATATGAAATGACTACACATTAAATAATCTTCTTATGGGTTGATAAACTTGTGATGATAATGTTATGATGTGTGTCTTTTACAATGTGTGTCGAGATTTGGATTTGATTGTTGTGTTGTTGTGCAATGAAGGTATTATTTAGTAGTTATAGATCTATACACAATTTTTCTTCAGAAAGTTCGTGTACATACACAAATCGGATTTTGGGTAGTCACATATCGATTCTGTAGTATGGACATATATGTACATGAGTATGCTTCTTGAAAGTAGCGTACATACGCGAAAGTGTCTTATAAGGGATGCGTACATATGCTGGGGTTTTGCTGTATATTATGTTTGATCAATCTTGTTGTGTTTTTTGTTGTCTATCAATGAAGTATTCCATGATGATCTGTGTTTGACAATGCTGATTGAGGTTGAATTGATTATATTATGAAATGTTGAATTGTAATGATGTTTCTATGAGATGAACTATATTTGGCTCAAAGATCTGTGACAAGGTCAATATGTGTTTAAATGATTGATCATGATTCAGTTTTAGGGTTTAGTGTTTTGAGATCTATATGTGGGTTATTTGAAAAGAAAGCACACATATACACAAGTATGTCTCATAATAATAACATATATATTATGACATAAGGCTCACCAGGGTTTGCATTGACAGGATCTAGTTTCTTTGATGAACAGTAGGTGGTTTGACATTATGATGAAGAGTATACAATAAATTGAAATGATCTAGTTGCTTTGGTTGTTTGAGATTCAATATTTGGTTTAATCAATGATTTGGTTATTAATTTGGTTCAGTGATTTGATACTAATATTGGTTTGAGTATTGTTTTCTGATATTTGGAATGGATCTAGTTTGAAATATTCTAAAAAGTGATCCACAAAGAATAAAAGATAAGGGGGTTGTAGCTCCCTTCCAGTAGAAGCTGGAAAACGAGAAAAGGTTGTAGCCTTTTGCAGGTGGGTTCATGTGTACTGGTATGAGTCTACGCCAGTATAAGTATTTTAAGAAATTTCTCTTTATAATAAAAGAAGAAGACGTAGACGACATCAGCGGTGGTTTTTTCCCACATTGAGTTTCCACCTAAAAATATTTGTGTTCATGTGTTGCTTTTGTGTGCTAACTTATTCATACCTATCAAAAGCTTTATGAAACTCCTTAAGAAATTGAATAAAACAATGATCGGAAGAAGATGGTAAGGTATGACACCATCGATTAACGCGACCTTCAAGAGTGAGAGTTAATAAAATACACATAACATATTCATCATTGATTTCATGAGATTTACAAAACCCAAGAAAATAATTTATGTGTTTTGCCAAAAATGTACCACCCTCACCATCAAACCTGAATTGAGACAAGACATTGTTGAAAAATGCAAAAATAAATTCTCAAATTGATTTTGCCTTGATTAAATTGAGAAAAAATGAATTTCCACATCAATATAAAACTTGGATGCAATTAACTTGTGTGAGATGGCTTGTGTCACCTAGTTTACTTAGTAAATTTGAGTTGGAGGAGTTAGAGTTCAATTAAACATGTGTGATTGCTAATTTGTAGCAATCAAAGTTAGTTATCTCAAGTTGTTTTTAGCTAAACTAGTTCTGACCGTTGGAGGAACTAGTGGAAGGTCAGTTGTGTAGTGGGACTTCAGTAAAGTTCAGTGATCATCTAGTTAATTGATAAATCATCCCAAAATATCTAGTGCATGCATAGAATTAGAGTTCCCTAGCTGTGGTGGGGATTCCAAGGCGGTGTAACATCGGTTGTAGACTAGTCTTGAGTGTACATGTGTTGCATGCACTCTGATTGTTAACCTTGGTAATTGTGCAATCCATTTTGGAGAAATTCCTAAATAATAGGGGCCTAATTTCTCAAGGAATTGCATAAGGAAATAGGGGCTCAAGCAGAGGTAGAAATTGACTAAGTCTAGGTCAGAGCTTCTTAGTGAGAAGAGATATAGGTTATTCACTTGCAAGTTGTGCTCAATTGAGTAAAGTAATTGTAATACATATGTATTTATCAAATTAATATAAGCACACAAAGGGGTTTTTAGCAGATTTCTTTGCCATGGAAAAATACTATGTGCATGTGTGTTATTTCTTATTGCATGTCTAAAATTTTTGTTCTCAATTGTGAACTGAATTAAGCAGAGTAGTAGAGTAGGTTTGTGTCTTATGATTTTAATTAAAAATTCATTAACAATTGCAAATATACACCAAATTTTTTTACATGGTATTAGAGCAGGATTCACATTAGAGTAGGAATTTTGAAGTTGTTTCTTAGGAGAATTGATTTTGCAATTTAATGTGGTAGGATCTCTATAGAGTTGGGAAGATGAGCTTCAATGGACTGAGGCTAGAGTATGCATTGGAAGGCATCTATAATTTCATAGGATGGGAGGATCACATGGAGGAGGTATCAGATGACAATGGATCACTAGAATACATCAAGAGAGATGTTGGAAAACCATCAGAACCTGATGTCTAGAACCTTGCTCAGTGGAAGAAATATGTAGCCAAGGCGAGGAGAATAATCTTGGAGGGAGTGGGAGACCACATAGTCACAAATATCCATGGGAAAGAAACTCCTTATGCAATGTGGCAGGTGTTGACAGATCCATTCCAGAATAACAATGACCATAGGAAACTGGCCCTCAAGGATAAACTTCAAAATATCAAGATGCTGAAGAAAGAAACTATTCATCAATATATGAGTAGGTTCACATAAGTTCGTGATGAGCTTGCAGGAGTTGTTGTTACTGTTTTAGATGATGACTTGGTAAGCCTAGCCCTTCTAAGCCTTCCCAAGAGCTGGCATAACTACAAAGATTCAGTGAATGGCAGGGAAAAATTACCGAATTGGGAACACTTATGGTTTGATTTGGTACATAGGAAATAAGGTGGAATACAAGAGATGGGACTTCATCCAAGGGTGAGGATGAAGAAAAATTTTCATTGGTTGGAAAGGGAAAGAAGGGCAAATGGAAGAAATATCAAACCAAACCAAAATCTAGCCAAGGGGGCAAGAAGAAATATTTTTCCAAAATTAAATGCTTCCATTGCCATGAATTCGGGTACTATACCACGAAGTGTCCACACAAAAATGTTGGCATTATGAAAAATATGTTGTCATTGATGACAACCTACTTAATAAAGATGTCCACATGATGGTAGAAGGATGAGTATTCAGGCGAGTACAAATGTGACCAAAAGATTGGACAAAGGAATATCAGTTCAGAGACAGATGAATGATAAAGATGAAGTTTAAGGAAATACACACAAATTCTGTGAATAAAAGCCACGTACATATGCAAGTTTGGCGAAGAAAAGTCACATACCATTTCCACACCATAGTATTCTCAATACCAGTGGTCTTTACTATGGTATTGGCCCATAGTAGTGAGCGCAACAATGGATATTTGATCCCATCAAAGAATACCATCGGCATAACTACATAATTGGCCTAAGGTATTGGCTAAGGCCTATGTTATATAACGAGATGGAGATAAAAGTGCTAAGTGTGCATGATATGGGTTATTGATGAATCGTTTGATCTAAAATAAGTGTGCACCCGGGAGTGTGATGATGGATGAGATTTTATAGATCTGAAATGACTACACATTGAATAATCTTCTTATGGGTTGATAAATTTGTGATGATAATGTTATGATGTGTGCCTTTTACAGTGTGTGTCGAGATTTGGGTTTGATTGATGTGTTGTTGTGAATGAAGGTATTATTTAGTAGTTACAGATCTATACACAATTTTTCTTCAGAAAGTTCATGTACATACACAAATCGGATTTTGGGTAGTCACATATCGATTCTGTAGTATGGACATATCTGTACATGAGTATGCTTCTTGAAAGTAGCGTACATATACGAAAGTGTCTTATAAGGGATGTGTACATATGCTAGGGTTTTGCTATATATTATGTTTGATCAATATTGTTGTGTTTTTTGTTGTCTATCAATGAAGTATTCCATGATGATCTGTGTTTGACAATGCTGATTGAGGTTGAATTGATTATATTATGAAATGTTGAATTGTAATGATGTTTCTATGAGATGATCTATATTTAGCTCAAAGATCTGTGACAAGGTCAATATGTGTTTAAATGATTGATCGTGATTCAGTTTTAGGGTTTAGTGTTTTGAGATCTATATGCGGGTTATTTGAAGAGAAAGCGTGCATATACGCAGGTATGTCTCATAATAATAACATATATATTATGACATAAGGTTCACCAGGGTTTGCATTTACAGGATCTAGTTTCTTTGATGAACAATAGGTGGTTTGACATTATGATGAAGAGTATACAGTAAATTGAAATGATCTAGTTGCTTTGGTTGTTTGAGATTCAATATTTGGTTTAATCAATGATTTGGTTATTAATTTGGTTCAGTAATTTGATACAAATATTGGTTTGAGTATTGTTTTATGATATTTGGAATGGATTCAGTTTGAAATATGCTAAAAAGTGATCCACAAAGAATAGAAGATAAGGGGGTTGTAGCTCCCTTCCAGTAGAAGCTGGAAAACGAGAAAAGGTTGTAGCCTTCTGCAAGTGGGTTCCTGTGTACTAGTATGAGTCTGTGCCAGTACAAGTATTTTAAGAAATTTCTCTTTATAATAAAAGAAGAAGATGTAGGCGAAATCAGCAGTGGTTTTTTCCGACATTGAGTTTCCACCTAAAAATATTTGTGTTCATGTGTTGCTTGTGTGTGATGACTTATTCTGTTCTTACTGCACATGATTATTGTTTAATTAATGTTTAATGAAGTACTGATATACTGGTTCAAGTTAAATAGATGATGAATTAACTGAAATAGTTAATGAACTGGATATATGCTACTTGTCTTCATCACAGTCATGTACATACACATGTTTTCTTCATAATAGTCACGTACAAAAATCTGAATAAGAAAATAAAAGTTTAAGTAGTTTAAAATACTGATTCACCCCCCTCTCAATATTGTTCTAACAATTAGTATCAGAGCAGGTCCTTCAGAAGAAGCTTGATTTCTTGAAGGAAGATTCATCAAGATGAGAAACCAATAAGGATCAACATCTATCAGGCCTCCATTGTTCAATGGATCCAATCTAGTTTTTTGGAAAGTCAGAACTAGACCTTACCAACAGTCACTTGGAGCAGACGTTTGGGGAATCGTTGGAGGAGGCTATCAATATCCATCCTCTATTCCCACAAATGAAGTAGAAAAGAAAAAATATGAGACCAATGAAAAAGCTATCAATGCTCTGTTAGGAAGTTTGACATAATCAAAATTTGTCAAATTCATGTAGCTGAATACTGCAAAGACTATATGGGACAAGATCATCCAAAGTTATGAAAGTGGCACCAAGGTAAAAAGTGTCAAACTTCAAACTCTTATAATTCAATATGAAACTCTCAAAATGCATAATGATGAAAGTAATGCAAGTTTCTTTCTTAGGGTAGATGAGATCGTGAATTCTATGAGAAATATTGGTGCGAAATAAAAGATTCATCACTGTTTGAGAAAATATTAAGATCTCTAACCTCAAAATTCGATTCGAAAATCTCTACCATTGAAGAAATGCAGGATTTGAAGATTCTTACTATTGAATAACTTCATGGGATTTTAACAGCCTATGAAATGAGGAAGGGGGGTACCTTAGATATCAAAGAAGTTGCATTCAAAGCTACTTCTAAAGGAAAGGAAAAGGAGGAGCTCAAGGAATCAGGTTATGTAATAGATGAAGAGGTAAATTTCGTAAAGAAACTCCAAGTAGGTACTAGCAGATTTAGAGGTAAGCTTCCTTTCAAATGTTTTTCTTGTGGAAGAGTTGGGTATTCAAAAACAAACTAAATGAAAATGGAGAGGTAATTAGAAACAATTCAAGACTTGTATGCAAAGGCTATGTGCAACAAGAAGAGATAGACTTTGAAGAAACATTCACACCTGTAGCCAGACTTGAAGCCATAAGAATGTTCCTTGCATTTTCAATATTTCATAGCTTTAAAGTATATCAAATGGATGTTAAATTTGCATTTCTAAATGGGGATTTAGAAGAAGAAGTTTATATTGAACAACCTGAAGGGTCGATTCTAGGAAATGATAAAAACCTTGTTTGCAAACTCAAGAAGGCATTATATGGGATAAAATAAGCTCCTCATGGGTGGTATTTTCGCACCACGTTCTCTACGATCCCCACAGACGATTCCTCGCATAGTTCTAACACCTTGACTTCTTCTATCAACACCTGCTCTCACACCGCCACCCTAGACTCCATTAGGCATAATTAATCCCTCCCTGAGCTGTGACACTTCTGCCTTCACCTGCACAGGGCGATATGAGGAACACAGATTCGAATTCATACTGATGGCCATGCAAACCAAACTCCCAAAAATAGCACAATTCAACACAAAGGCCCACCCAATTAGACTCAGAACCATGCTCCCAGTTACGACACACTCTACAAATTGGCAGGCCTCCTCCATAAACCCAACAATCCACAACAAAATTTGAGAAGGCAAGAGAACCCAAATCCATTGGACACCTCGACCCAATTTCACCACGAAACAATAACAAATCCATGCTAACACTTCCAAACAACACCTCGCCTGGAATGGCCAAAGTAATACCTCCCATCTACACTCAAGAAAAACTGCGAGTTTAGACTCCCAAAAACCCAACCGACTCTAGAGCCACTGGGCTTTGGCAAAGGGAATTTTTTGACTAGCAACCCCAGGAAGGAAAAGCCAAGAAATGCCTATCCAAGAGAGCCAAAACAAAGTGAGCACCAAAGCCTTGGCCCGAGCAAAACCACCACCACCAAAAACCCTGACACTACTTGTAATAACAACAAACACCTTACACAAATAAATGAAGCGCTGCCACCCAGAATGCCAAAACAAGAAACCACCCAGGCCCAAGACACCAACAACCAATACCAACCAGTTCTTCAACAAGCACACCCTCTAGCCAAGGAATGGAAATAAAGTTTCACCTCGAGTAGAAGGGGGAGAGCTGTTATCTTATTAAGCCCACAGGAGGAGGAATAAACAGAAGACAACCACCAGACCCACACGACCCGAATAAATTTGAACATGGGAAAGTTCATATCCCTCAAAGAGCCAAATAACACCCATACTACTTCATCCTCCACACTACTTAACCACCTAATGCTGACGCCATGGATCCTCAAGATGATACTATTCCTTCGCACACATGTAAGGGGTGATGTTTCACACATTTGAATCCAGAGTAATTAACCATAGCGTAATGGGAGGGCTTAATGTCTGCCCTCCTCCACTC